>CM069908.1:6892912-7489884 GCA_036172215.1 Camellia granthamiana | reverse complement strand
CGACTGTCTGTTGCCAAAGTAGACTGTTGCACCAGTAATCTCTGATCTGATGGACTGCATTTCCTCGGCCTTCTTCTGATAACCGGGGGTAGTGAATGGAACACCGGATGTCCGTCAACTAGATCCTCAGATCGAGTAAGTCGGCGACCTCGTGTCAAAGTGCTTGGGGAATATCTGATGGTTCGGAAGCAATTGTGCCACAAACTGCCCTAGCAAAAGATAAATAAAGCGAAAAAGAAATAAATAACCAGAAAAACGGGCAGCATAACAGCTTAATTTAAATACACACAACACACAGTCGGGCATACAACACGCAGTTTTGATAAGCTGGAAATACACTGTCCTCAACCACTGATCACTGTTCCTCTAAACTGAATCCGATATCTGCAGACAACTGATTCTCAGATACTGACTGATGCCCGCAGGCCTGATGCCCAAACTCAACTGATACATGCATTCCCTGTAGAGACGCACTCTAGCAAGCACATAACAGATAAGTGAGAGCCAAAACACCCCTATGTTGGGGTAGGGTTTCCCTGTCCTATTTTGTCAGGAACTAGGGTTTCACTACGCACGCAGCGGCTTCAAACAACCTATAAACGGTAAGCAACCTGTCCTAGTTGGAATGGTCACTATGGATCCGAATATGCACTAGGTCGAATGGTCAAAAAGGGTGCCCCGGTAAAACCGGGGTTTGTGTTCCCATGCTGTCAGAGCCCAGAGCCGATCAGCCTTACGGACATGACTTGACAAGACAAGCCTCCGGCAAATAGTTCGGGAATGGCATATGGCAAACACGGTGTCCTAGGCGCACCAATGCAAATGCAATGCAAAGAAACACACAAGTGTAGTCAAAAGCAGATATCATGAGTTCGAGTCAAGTTCTCTAAATCCCCAGCAGAGTCGCCAGAAACTGTAACAAGTCCGCGAGGGACCTCGCTACAGTTCGGACTCGATTTGTGCCACGGTTCTAAATCTTGAACCAAAGAGTCCAAATCCGGCAAATCGTTTGAAAACAGATTTTTTTTGAAAGAAGTGCCAAACATGGACTGTTTTGCCAGATACAGAGTCGCCACCTAAATATTTTTTAAATGGGAAATTTAGGAAACCCTAACTCGGTGCCAAAGGCCACGTGTCCGTCATCACCAAAGTTGGCTCGGGAACTTGGGTACGATTGGGGAAGGTCACATCGTGAGCACCCCCGCTCGCCCGGTCAAAGATCGGCCTCTACTAACCATGATATCTGTTTTTGAAAACTTTGTATGTTCTTATTCCGGTTATTAGCCTAGGTTACTATGTGATGCGCACAGCATACAAGTATAGACTGAGTCGCCTGGATTGGAACAAAACATTTCATGTTTGTTTTTGAAAGATGGTTTGCTACCCGCAGGTAGGCTTAAGATGCAGATTTTGCCACCCTCGGGTGGGCTTAGAAAACATGTGTTGCCACTATCTAGTGGGCTTAAAACAAACATTCGATGAATTGTCCCAATCCAAATAACACAACCTCCACCCACAGGCATTTAAGGCAGTTATATCACATAAGCAAATAGCCTCATGGCAAGCATGCTATTCATGGCAGTCACTCACACGCATGCAAGGATGCTAAAGCATAAAACTCACCGAGTACTCCAAGCCAAAACAAAAGCTCATTAGAAATCATGCATGATCCTAGATACACAGAATGCCTAATGCAACACATGCAAAAATGCAATTATAGCAGGCTCGGCTATTCTAAACATGGTATGTGAAATGTTACAACTAACATGTATTCAACTTGAAATTGAAATATGATGTAGTTTGTATGATGCGCCGAGCCGGTGCATGCAAAACAGATGAATGATGCAAACATGCTGTCATACTGTATGCTAATTGAATATGCCCTAATCTACCATCATAAGCAGATAAATAAAAGGAAGAAAGAAATGGGGGTTGGAAGACATACATCACACACACCCACACTTATTACAGCATTGCCCTCGCGCAGAGGGTCCGAATAAATATACAGTCCGAAATAAAAGAATAATACAGTCCGAATATTACAGATTTCTAATTAATTAACAAATTAACTACGAAAAACTGTAAACTGGCATGCAAGCCAGGGACTGTCTTGACTCTGCTCCGGATAATGAAATGATGCATGTTTGGGCTGTTTTGCGCGGAAATCCACTGGGATGCCCCAATTAGCCTCTGTTTGCAATGTTTTCTCGAAATGCGTACCAAGTCCCGGAAAGTTGCGGATTCTTTATTTTGCTGCAACAGAGAGCATGAAAGGGGCATAGCAATGTATTTCACAAATATATGCATGCCTCGATCCTCGTGCCACCAATCACGCATATCGATGCATGATGGCCGAGGAGCCGAATTGCACAACTCAATATAGGATGAATGCACATGAATGCTACAACAAAACCTAACTCCATCATGGATAATCCGAGTGTCGGTGACTTGGGAATTGAGACCCGTTCCGTCACTCGGAGTACGAAACGTGCCTCGTTTCCCGTGCCCGGGCTAACTCCTATCCCGAACACGATGCAATATGCCTGATATGCATGAATGCAACCTAACATATGATCTAGCATACACAATGCAGATGAAAATGAGATGCCTCGAAATGCGTGCACATAGGCACGCAAACCGAGGTAATGACACACGCGATATAATGAGACTAAAAATGGCATGACAATGTAATATGGGCTTATACCCACATGAGTGAGCCTCAGCCACACTCACACAGGAGGCCAATAGATGAAAAGTGAAGTGCCTCGAAATGCGTGTACACGGGCACGGCAATCCGAGGTAATGACATAAAGGCATGAAATGGCTTGAAATATGATATACAATGAGACTAAATGAGATGTCTCGAAATGCGTGCCCACGGGCACGCAAACCGAGAAAATGGCATACGGAATGCAACAGGACTAAAATGGAATATGTGATGCAATATGGGCTTACACCAACATGAGAGGGCCTCAGCCGCACTCACATGGGAGGCCATCGGATAAAAAAGAAGTGCCTCGAAATGCGTGCACACGGGTACGTAAACCTAGGCGGTGACATACAGGCATGAACTAACAAATTGGGCTTACACTAACATGAGAGGACCTCAACCACACTCACATAAGCTGCCGAGAGATGAGAATGAGCTGCTTCGAAATGCGTGCACACGGGCACGCAAACCAAGGCAGTGGCATACGCAATGCAAATGACATGGAAAATGCAAATTGGGCTTATACTAACATGAGAGAGCCTCAGCCACACTCACATAAGCTGCCGAAAGATGAAAACAAGCTGCCTCGAAATGCGCGCACACGGCACGCAAACCGAGGCAGCGACATACAGGCATGAAATGGCATGCAAATGAAACGTGGCATATGGCATATGAAAAATGCAAATTTCAGTAGCTAAAATGATGCACAAATAGCCCCCGAATTATGACAAAATTACACCCGATGCCCGAAATGCAATGTTATGCACCCGAAACGGCCTACAGCCCTACTAAACATGCACAATATGGACATAACATATAAAACAGTAGCAAGGCAGCCCCTAAACTAGCATTTTTTTCAGTACAAAGTATGGCCAAACAATGATCACAAGTATGGCAAAAATAGCTTGCAAAAATGGGGGAAAAGAGGAGAATTACAAAGCAAGTGGTATATACAATGATCAAACTGAAAAAAACAGTTCTACAAAATTAAAGAGAGGCAAAAAATATGCACATTTACAAGAGATGACATCCCCCAATTCAGTATGTAAATAGGTTAAACATAGCATGCAAAATAATGAGCCAACAAAGGCTATAACATGAGGTACCAAAAGCATGCATCAAACAACCTTGGACCCTTAACAAAACATGAAGAATGGGTCATTTTAAGACACTTTCTAAGCCTGATGAATGCTGAAAACAGAAGCCAAGAAAGCCTAACAAAGCATGCAATTTTACGAAATCAAAGATGGTATTACATGAAGTACCAAAAGCATGCACAAATGGCCTAAGACCCTTAACAAAACATGACAAGAAGGCCAAAATAAGGCTCTTTTCAGGCCTGATGAAGGCCGAAATCAGAAGCCAATAAGCTTAAAGAGGCATGCAAAATGGGGCCAAAGAGAGGTATAAAGAGAGGCCATGCATGGAGGCCCCAAACAAGATTGATCTCTTATACAATGTTGTATAGGGACCTAAAATAAGCTCAGTCTCAGTTAATGACATGCTCAAAATCAGACTTCAAATAGGCTAAAGAAACCATGCAATTTTACGGTAAATTTGAAGAATTACAAAACAAGTGCATGATAGAACCACCAAACATGGTTGAGCCCTTATTCAATGTTGAAGAGGGGCTCAAAATAAGCCCACTCACAGTTTATATCAGGCTCAAAAATGGATCACTCATAATCTAAACAAAGCATGCAAAATATTGGCACAAAGAGTGATATTGAAAGAGGTGCATCATAGAGGTGCCAAACAAGGTTGAGCCCTTCTACAATGTTGTAGAGGGGCTCAAAATAAGCCTAAAATCAGTAGGGTTCGGAGCCCAAAACTATAAGCAAATAAGGTAGAAAATTGAAGCAAAAATGTGCTAGAAAAATGGAAATGAAGACTTACCCTTGAAGACAAGTCTTTTGATGCTTCTTGGCTTCAATTTGTTGATCCTTAGCCTTTGAAAATCACTCCTTTGCTGCTGAAATGGAGGTGGTGATGGTGGTGCTTAGGGTTGATGAAGAGAGGAGCTAGAACCTTGAAGCTTTTTAGGGTTTTTTGGCTATGGAAATGGAGGTTTTGGAAGAGAGGCTCTTGAGATGAAATTTTGTAACCTCCACCAAGGAGCTGTCCAGCCCCTTAAGAGGACCAAAAAGGGTGTAAAAAGGGGAGGAAATGCATCCAAGCTTTCTCTCCCAAAATATCCCCCGGAGGACAGGGATATTTTGAAAAGCAGCTGGACAGCTGTAAAGGGTTCAAAAGCAGAAAGCTGGCCGGCCATGTGGATTTCTTGAAGGTGGCCCGGCCGGCCACCCCAACTGGTCGGCCAGCCACTCCCCCTGGCCGGCCGGCCATGGCCAAAAAAAGAAGTGAAGAATTGCTGGCCGACCACCATGTTTTGGTGTCCTCCAGGTGTGTAGAACAAGGTTCCAAGGTTGGAATTTGGCAACTCTGAAACAGGAGTCACAACATTGAACTTGAAGGAGAGGCTCAAAAATGAAAGTAACAATTACTGGCCGACCAGTACTTTTTAGGGTCCTCCCATGTGTGTAGAACAAGACCCCATGGTTGGAATTTGGCAACTCTGAAACAGGAGACACAACATTGCATTTGAAAGAGAGGCTCAAAAATGAAAAACACAATTACTGGCCGACCACCACTTTTTAGGGTCCTCCCATGTCCCCTCATCACAAATGTGTAGTCTCGGCTCGAAGAAAATACCCCTAGGGTGTTCAACATTAGCCCGGAAGTGAGAAAAACGGGCGCCGGAGGAGCGAAACTGGTTTTCTGAGACAATTGCTGTCCTCCCACCCTCCAGTGATCTTCCTGGTGCTAAAACAGAGGTACCTGCCAAAATTGAACAAAAAACTAATGCAAAACGAAAGCTCGGGGACCCAAACCGCGCGGTTCGGGGTCCCGGAAATGGGCTGCAGACACCGAAAGTGGTGTTCGGCACGAAGTGGGTATCAGAGGCCCCAGTGTCCCTCGGAATGATAAAACAGAGGCACTTGCCAAAAATCGGAGAAATCGGAGATGGTTGGGTGGTCCCGAACCGAGGCACACGGCCTGACGGTCCCGAAAACCGGGAACCGGGCTCCGAAATGGGCAAAATGGCCTACGGCCACGAAAAGTAGCCACGGCCACTGAGAGATAGTCTACGGGACCACTCCCTCCCCTCAGGAAAGAAAACAGAGAAAACCGAGTCTGGTTCGCAAACCGAGGCAGGGCACGAAAGAGAGTTCGGAAGTCCGGAGGCAGGGCGCACGGCCGCGACTCTGAGGCTTCTGAACGAGCACAGTATGCAACATCACCGAGCGCTCAATCGGTGACATCTGAGTCTTAAGGTCGGTCAAAAATGGGGTGTCTACACTCTTCTAACATGACACAATCAACTAATGAAAACTTGAGTCATACAAAGGATCTTTTAGTCCTATGGGTGTCCAGGGGTCAATCCTCTTTTGATGCAAGACCTCTGAAATCTTAACAAAATGAAGTCGTAGGGGGAATTATGCGAAATCTTCTCCTTCTGCTTCTTCAAAGTCACTGATGAATTTGTTCTTTAGAAATTGTAACTGATCAGCAGCCATTTCAAATGTAGTTCTAGTAACAAATTCCTTTTCCCGACCTTCTTCCCTTTATGGAAAATCTTTCTATTAACAGTAGCTGCAATTAGAGCTGCAAATGAACAGAGCCGTTCATGAACAGGCTCGAGCTCGATTCGGTAAGAGCTCGTTCGAACTCGGTTCGTTAATTTTTTTTTGCATTCGAGCTCGAGCTCGTTAAATTTTTAATAAACAAGCCCAAACATTCTAAAGCTCGGCTCGTTAGCTGGCTCGTTTAATATTTATTATTTATGTATTAAATAATATAAAAATATGTATAAAAAATAAGAGAAATATACTATTTATATATTTAAAAAATATAAATGTAAAAAATAGTTAACTATAGATAGTATATTTATATAATACTGGTAGTAGATATTATTATTTTAGTAAAATATAGACTTTTTTTTAGTATATTTATATATATTGTATATATAATTGTATAATAAAAGTTTTAATTGTAACTTTAGTCTCACATACAAGTATGAATTTATAAATTTTTTGGCTCGTTAAGGCTCGTGAACAGGCTCGAGCTCGAGTCGAGCCTAAGCTAACTTGGCTCGAGCTCGGTTCGTTAAATTTTTATTCAGCTCGAGCTCGAGCTCGAGCTCGTTAAAATCTTAATAAACAAGCCCAAACATACTAAAGCTCGGCTCGGCTCGGCTTGGCTCGTTTGCAGCCCTAGCTGCAATTAGTTTCAAGTCAAGTAATAGAAGACAAAAAACAAACCAAACAGAGAAATGGAGAGGATCAAAGAAAATACCTTTAAAAGACTGAGTAGTTTCCTAAAAGATTCAAAGAAATTTTCTATGAAATATTGAATAGTTTCCTGATAGATCTCTTGTGCAAATTGTCCAAGTCTCAAGCTGACTTTGGGTCTTAACAAAGAATTTAGGTTCACCATATTTAGGACAACACTAGAAAATAGGTATGGTATAGAGTCCATTTTTGTCGTTCTGAACTATTCTGTCATTAATCATCTCAATCAATTATAGTCTGTCAATTTAGTAAAGTGGAGATTTAAAGTCTCACGTGATTGAGATATGCTTTCTCTGAAACGGCAATGGTGGGATCTTGAACTCACCTTTAAGATTGAGTTGACTAATTTTGATTGGTCGAGATCACTAATGATGTTGAGATCATTAAATATGAGTAATGATATTAAAAATAAAAAATTCATACAGAAATCCTTTTCGCTCTAAATAAAACACCATAAAAATGATTTTGCTTATAAAAATAACTTTGCCATATCATTTTTATAGTGTTTTATACATAAATAGATTTTTTTTCATTAAACATCATCTCATTTATGTGATGTTGACAAAATAATCATGTATTATGTCGAATGATATGAGAGCAAAAATATTAATTTTTAAAATTTGAAAAATATTATTCATAAAGAATCTTTATACAATTTGTAGCAGTGGTATTTTTGAAATTAAATGTCATTTTTTTTATGGGTGCTCTTGTGTTAAAATAATAAGTCTTAATGCAGTTGCATCTTTTTAAATTTTTTTTTACTTTTCACTTATACCTTATGCATTTGGAATATTTCAGATTTGTTCGGGATTTGAGATGGCGAATCGGTGTTCAAATAATACCAGTTACCTGTGAGAGCTCAAATAATTTCCAAATCACCATAGAAGCCCTAGAAGAAGCATACAACAAAGCAATAGAGGCCAACATTAGAGTGAAAGGCTTGATCATAACCAACCCATCAAACCCATTAGGCACTATTTTAGACAAAGCCACTCTTAAAAGCTTGGTGAATTTCATCAATGAAAGAAGCATCCACCTTGTATGCGACAAAATCTACGCTGCTACCATTTTCAAGCCTCCTCATTTCACTAGCATTTCTGAGTTCATTCAAGACATGGATAGCAATGATGATATCATTCACATCGTTTACATTTTGTCGAAAGACATGGGTTTTCCTAGCTTTAGGGTTGGTATTGTTTACTCATATGACGATGAAGTTGTGAGTTGTGCTCGAAAGGTGTTGAGTTTTGGATTAGTTTCTTCCCAAACTCAATACTTAGTCGCTTCAATGCTCTCTGACGATGATTTTTTGGAGAGGTTTCTTGATAAGAGCTCGAGGAGGCTAGAGTGCAGGCACAAAATTTTCACAGAAGGATTGAAAGAGGCAAAATGTTAGCATATCTCGTATGTTGGTTAGTTTAATTGCTTGTGAAATTAGCAATAATTCTATTACAATTGCAATTTTTTAAAAAGCATTTTCGACAATGAAATTTACAAAAAAAAAAAAAAAATCGATTGCATAGCTGAATGGGAAATAAATTGCGACGTTTATTTGAAAGTATTAATAACAAATTTAAAAAATGAAGGTAATTTTAAAAGTTCACATATCTACATGTTTTTTTTTTCTTTTGTGATTTGAGAAGTTTAAATTATTATATTTTTTATTGATAAAGTGTGATTTAAAAAAAATATATAATTTGTAAAATTTAAGATTTTGAATGTTTATCATAATAAAATTGTCTGGAAATGCCACTGTAGATGAGGATCGATTGTTTGAATAGCAATGCTGGACTTTTCTACTGGATGGATTTGCGCCCGTTGCTCAAAGAACCAACTATTGAAGCTGAAATGGCGCTATGGCGTGTGATAATCAACGATGTGAAACTCAATGTCTCTCCAAGATCATCTTTTCACTGCACGGAGGCTGGTTGGTTTAGGGTTTGCTTTGCTAACATGGATGATGATATAGTCAAAATTGAATTGCAGAGAATTAAAAAATTTGTGACTAAGAAGAAGAAAGGAGAGGTGGCTGCAGTGAAGAAGAAGAGGTAGCAAATGAATCTTTGACTGAGTTTCTTGTCTCGGATACACGACGACGGTCTCAGGTCGCCGCATATGTTGTCTCCTCACTCGCCTCTAGTTCAAGCCAGGAATTAATCGGTTTAGAGGACTATTATGTATCATTAGTATATAAAAAAATTATAATGTCAAAAAAAGTAAATTAAAAAATTTTCAAAAAATAAAATATACGATGTGAGTCACAATTAAAATGAATCACGTCTACACGCTTTATTTTTTGATTAATTTTTTAATAGCTTTTTTTTTACTATGTAATATTATTGTTAGAATATTTCACCAGAATTTCACCTTCAAAGTGACTTTTAGAAAGTGAAATATATGAGGTGATAGATATATCATTTCTCATTTTATGCACCATTAATTTGTACTAAGAAGACAGGTAGATTTATTCTTTCCATTGGAAATAATTACTACCAATAATTTAGGCAAGAGAATGTTTTAACAATATGTAATTTATTTGTGTGTAATGTATAAAATATTGTTTGAAGTTCCAATTCCATTAAATAATATTGATGTCGTGTAGCAAATCTCTTCTTATTCTCTCTCTCTCTCTCTCTCTCTGCCTCCCCTTTAAATGTCTCTTGAATTTATCTTGATATTGATGTTGAATGAATGAATTGAAAAGTAATATCCAAATATTATGATCAATTGTTTCATCTTACTAAAATTGCTGAAATACTTTAAATAATCATATGGAAACTCATGCTTTTAATTCTTCGAAGCACCTTGCTTTTCTCAATCAAAATTCCGTCTCCAATTTTATTTTTTAATCCAAATTTTTAGTGATATTTTGAATAACGTCACAAATTATTTCAATACTAAAAGCTGACACAAGGACGGTGGACACAGCCAAGACTATCTTTGGATGAGTTTTTCTGACTCTAATTGTGTGACAAAGAGAGAGTTTGAAATAGAGAAAAAGAAGAGAAATGAGACAGAAGATCCAATCTCATGTAAAACTGGAGGGCACTAGTATTGTTCTCATGGGCCGGATTGTAGTTTTGGTTAGATATTTCTTCCAGAAGGTCCAGTCCAAGCCATTGGTGGGCTCAAAATTCAACTTGGGCTTGGTTTTTTATTCAACAAGAGTGATAAGAATTGTATTATAATTTCATATCATGTCAAAATATTTAGACACTTCCAATTCAAAACTAATTGACATTAAATGAAAAGGACTCCTAAAGTGTGTGAAGGTATGAGAACAAAAACATATAGGCCCTGTTTGGTAGAGCTGTGGAAAAGTGATTATACATTATAGCTTAACAGATTATGGCTTATAGCTGTGAACATAAGCTGTTAACCTATTTGGTGCAGCTGTGGGATTATGGATTTAAGCAGCAGAGTAGTGTTTGGCTAATAAGTTGTAAAATAACTTTTTACTGTATAATTGCCCTTTTTACCCTTATATGATGTAAAAATGATTATTTTGTAATTTTTTTCAGTTTTAAAATTTTTTTTAAATATTTCATTAATAAAAGTTAATATAATTAGTATTAATTAGTATCAATTAATATAAAAATTGATACATTTGCTAAAAATGTAATGGAAGCATTATTGTCACAATTATTTTCCATTATAAATTAATTAGTATCAATTAATTGCTTAATTAGTATCAATTAATACTAAAATTATTAATTAGTATCAATTAATGGCTTAATTAGTCTCAATTAACACTAAAATTATTAATTAGTATAAATTAATATTAATATTTAATTTTTATTAGTATCAATTAATATTAATAATCAATAACAGATCCATCATCCAAATCACTTATCCATGGTTTCAAATAGTTATCTTGGTAATTACCCTGATTATATTCAACCTGAAATTGTCTCATTAATCACCTCTGGTTTTACTGGCATGCTCAAATCTTGGTGGGAAAAATATCTTACTGAAGAACAACGAGAATCGATTTTACATGCAAGTCAAAAAGATGAAAATGATTTACCTATATTTGATGAAAATATTGGCTACTATAAACCTGATAGTGTTAATACCTTAATTTATACCATAGTTCGACATTTTATAGGTACTCCTACTAATATTTATTCTTGTATACATGATCAACTTAGCAATCTTACTTGTCCTACATTAAGTGATTTTAGATGGTATAAAGATATCTTTACCTCTAGAGTTATGTTAAGAGAAGATTGTACTAAATCATTTTGGAAAGGAAAATTTATTAATGGATTACCTAGTCTCTTTGCCCACAAAATTAGGGATGTACTTAGTCAACCTACAGGTGTTATTGAATATGATAATTTAACTTATGGTGATATTATTAGTACTATTCAAAAAGAAGGTTTAAAAATGTGTATTGATCTCAAACTTAGTCAAAAAGCTGCTAAAGATAAACATAAAGCTAAATATGAATTAGGAAACTTTTGCGAACAATATGGTTTACCTCCAGTAGCACTTTCTCGCCGTCAAAAACATAAATATAATAAACATAAGTCTTCTTCAAAATATTCTACTAAATATAGAAAGAATTATTCACCTTCCAAATCAACTGATAAATTTTATACTAAACCCAAAAAGAAATATTATAAGAAATCACATCCAAAATCTAAATCTACTAAAGATATTATTTGTTATAATTGTGGAAAAAAAGGTCATTATTCTAATAAATGTAAAGAAAAACAAAAATTAAACGAAAAAGTTAATCAACTCCAAATCAATGATGAATCAAAGAATCAATTATTTGAAATCTTCCAATTAAACCAATCTGCTAGTAATTCTGATATTAATTCTAGTACTCCTCAAGATACATCTTCTTATTACCATTTACCTAGTAATAATTCTGATAATAATATTGAATTAGGATGTAATGATGTTGGCTGTAAACCAATTAAACAACTGGCTGTTCTTACCAAACAACATCAAGAAGAAACTGCCCTTATTGAATTAATTAGTCTATTAGAGGATCCAGAATTAAAACAGAAATATACCACTAAATTAAAATCTTTATTAACTGATAAGAAATTGAAACCTGACAAACCAATTATTAGTTAATCTAAAACTTTAGAAAGATTTAAAAATAAATCAAAAGACATTACTCTTCAAGATTTACAACAAGAAATTAATCAAATCAAACATTTAATCAAAGATTTACAACATAAAGATAAATTATTAGAAGATGAAATTACTGTTTTAAAAATTAATAAAAGTTTAGAAAATTTCCAAGCTAATGATGCCATTTCCCCAGAAGAATCTGATAATGAATCTGAACATACTAATCCTAATAATCTTTTATTTGACAATCGATCCAAACATTCCTCTGATCATGAAAACAAAAGATTAAATCTTCTCAATAAAATACATATTCAAAAATGGTACTCCAAAATTAAACTAGTAATTAATGATTTTGAATTAGAAGTTATTGCTCTTATTGATACTCGTGCTGATCTTAATTGTATTTAATAAGGATTAATTCCCACTAAGTATTATGAAAAAACTAGTGAAAAATTAACTTCTGCTAATGGTAGTCAAATGCATATTAAATATAAATTATCACAAGTTCATATTTTCCAGAATAATGTTTGTTTTAAAACATCTTTTGTTTTAGTCCGAAATATGACGGATAAAGTTATTTTAAGAACACCATTTATATTTTTGTTATATCCATTTACTACTTCCACTAAAGGAATAACTACTCAAGCCCTTGGCCAAACAGTTACTTTTAAATTTTTATCGCCTCCTGAAGCTTTTGAATTGTATCAATTAAAAGATTGTTCTATTTCCCAAACTATTAATAGATTAACTCGTCAGTTAAGATTTCTTAAAGAAGAAGTTAATTATAAAAGAATTGAACAACAATTAACTGACCCAATTCTTATATCTCAAATTGAAGAATTTAAATTAAAATTAGAAACAACTGTTTGTTCAACTCTACCCACTGCCTTTTGGCATAGGAAAAATATAGCGATCTCGGGTTTACCCCTTATAGTATAGTGATCCGGACATGTGTCCGTGGATGTTAGTAGTTGAGTATTGTCTTGTTTACATCATTTCCTACTTTGTATTTGAGTTATAGGATGTATTGGGCAGGTTTGTTACAGGTTGGTTGTGTTTGGAAACCAAGTGTTGCTGCCCAGAATTTTGGGTCTTCGCTCGAGTGAGCTATTCTTCGCTCGAGCGAGCTTCTGTTTTTGGTTGGTCGCTCGAGCGAGGGTTTGGTCGCTCGAGCGAGAGTTGGTTTTTGTGTCTGGTGGCTCGAGCCAGAGTGGCTTCGCTCGAGCGAGCGATTGCGTCTGGCTCAGACCTGAAAGTTGCATTTCTTGGCTCGAGCGAGCTTTTCTTCGCTCGAGCGATCTGGTTCGTTCTTCGCTCGAGCGAGCGGTTCTTCGCTCGAGCGAGCGTCGTGTTGCAAATCGGAAGATTTGAACTGTTGGCTCGAGCGAGCGTGTCTTCGCTCGAGCGAGGGCAGTTTCTTGTGTCTGGTCACTTGAGCGACCAAGGCTTCGCTCGAGCGAGCCTGTTTATATCAGCTAGCAGCAGCCGAACCAAATCTCACTTTTTCATAACTTTTCATCTAAAATTTGAGACACTCTCTCTCTAAACTTACTCTCTCTCTAAGGTTTGATCTACCTAGGGTGATTTCCTACCCTAAGTCCTTTGTTAAAAAGATAGAGGGTGACTTGGGCTTCGATTTAATCTGAAAATATTTGGTTTTGGAGCAAGTTGGGTGTTGGGTCTTCATCTCCTTTGAGCTCAACTTTGAGGTAGGGATATCCTACTCCTCTTTATGGATTTTGTCTTTTAATTTTAGCATTTTGATGTGTTGGAAGTTGTTGTGTAATTTTGAGAAAACTTTGGGCCTTTGTGTAATTTTACAAAAGTTGGGGTTTTATTTATAATGAACCTAGAGGTATGTTTGGTGTAGAAACATGGGATTAATGTTGAATTAGTGATGGAAAATGGAACCTAAGGGTTGTAATGTTAATTATGGAAAATGTCCTAATTACATTGATTAATTAATTGGGATAATTAATTGTAAGAAATGAGGAATTGAAATGTTGATTTTATATCCATTTGTCGCATTTATTTTCTGTATAGAAATAACTGCTTTGGGCTATCGGTGGAGGATAGTCTTGATTGTTGTAGACAATGCATGATGATTAGGCAAACTAAAACTGATCATTGAAGTGTATCATTGAGTGTGACGGTTGAAGGAATACATTCAATTTATGTATTGATTGATGTGTATAATAATTGTTTATATGCATTGTGTGTTGTGTTGGAGGAGATAGGGGATGTACTCCACGGTTTAGGGGAAGATAGGGGATGGACCTCTAAACCGGATGTTGTTTGGGAGAAGATAGGGGATGGACTCTAGAGATATAGCTCATATGCTTATCTAGTGATGTGTTGACACAGCTCTTATGCTTGTCTTTGGAAGTATTGATATAGCTAGTATGCTTGTCTTTTGTAAAATGGGTAATTGTTGGACATGAGTTACTGTCCCACATGAGTTGTTGGCCAGGTTCTGAGCCATGGTTATAAATTGAGAATTTGTAAGGAAATGGGGAATGAAAATGTAAAGTGTTGGCCACCTATCAACTGCTAATCTTTCAGTCATTATTCATAACTGGCTTAGTGTATTTCTACTGGGCTGTGGCTCACCCTATATGGGAACATCATTTTCAGGTACAGGTAGCATGCCACCTCCAAGGACATAGCTTGGGAGGCTAGGGGCGGGAAGACTTTTTGTTGTCCTTTTTTTTGATGATGTATTACATGTAAATTCAAGCCAAGGGCTTAATGTGTAAATGAGTTAGTACTCTACTTTTTGTAACCAAGTGTTAACTTGGAAAGCTGTAAGCCCTTAGGGCATTTGCTTTTGTTGTTAACATGTAATACTTTTGTAATGAAACTCTGTAAATGGAAGAATGTGGATCTTTTATATATCAATGCATATCTATATTGTTGGGTTTTATGTTGTTATTTTGAGGGCGTTACAACTTGGTATCAGAGCGTACCGGGTTCGAATACTTTGGGTACGTGGGAAGTGATTAGAATCACAATGGGTTTGTCTCGCTTGAAAGAGACTTAGGTGTAAAGTCATTTGCCATGTGTTTAAATTGATAACATGCTTATGTGATTATTTGGGTATGGGATTTAATTTCTAGGATGTTGATTGGATCCTTGGGTTTCTGGGAGTCTTGTTGGAAAAGCACTTGATCAATGCTGTTTCTAACCGGAACTCCAGTAACGCTTTGGGACTATCATTATCCGGAAATGAAGTTCGTAGGTGCTTATGTGATTATGTGCTTACGTGGAGTGAATTACTGTTGTCCAATGCATTAGGACGCGAGTGTTTAGCTTCGGCACATTTATTAATGTGCTAACGTCTTTGTTTTCCTTTATTAGGATGTCAGGCCGAGGACGAGGACGCGGTAGGCGTGGTAGGCCGGGTAGGCAGGAGGTGCCTGTGCCCGAGGAGATTCCGGCAGTGCAGGAGGGGGTTGGTCAGGCCAATGTGGCCGAGCCAGTAGGCCAGCAGGCTATGGGCGCTTTAGCCCGAGAGATAGCGGGGGCATTCAGGGAATCAGTAGGTATTCTCAGAGCTGAGAATCAGGCTCAGGTAGTTGTTGCAGATGCAGGACCCTCCTTTTTGAAGAGGGAGTTTTTCCGGTCTAATCCGGATGAATTTGTGGGTGACCCTAAAGAGCCGCTTAAAGCAGATGAATGGCTCGAACAGACAACGAAGACGTTTGAGATGCTTGGCATCGAAGACGAGGGGTTAAAGGTGACCTTGGCATCTTTCTAGCTGAAAGGGGATGCGGGTCAGTGGTGGAAGTTCACCAAGGGTCGCATAGGAGCTACATGGGAGGCTTTTGTGAATGCTTTCCAGGAGAGGTTCTTATCTTCGGCAGTCAGGGAGAAGCTGCGAGATCAGTTCTGCCAGCTTAAGCAGAACAGTTTGTCAGTGGCCGAGTTCGAGGCCTCATTTACTAGCTTGTCCAGGTTTGCACCTGAGTTGGTGGCGTCTGAGGAACGCTGTTGCATTGAGTTTGAGAAGAAGTTGAGGCGTGGCCTCAAGCTGAGAGTTGTAGGGTCTATGATTCGGGATTATGAGCGTCTGGTGGATGCTGCAGCCCATACCGAGATCATGATGAAAGAGGAGGATGAGGAGAAACATGGAGGCTCCAAGAGGGGCCAAGAGGGCCAGGGTGATGGCGGGAAACAGAGGGGTTATAACCCTCAGCAGTCTCAGGGTGGAGTTTCTAGATCGACCTTTCCAGTGCCGAGTGCAGGCTCGGGGAGAGGCAATCAGGGAGAGTTCACTTGTTATAAGTGTGGCCAGTTGGGTCACAAGGCTTCGGTTTGCCCACTGAAGGGCGGAGGTCAGAGAGCTGCATCTTCTTCAGCCAGACCGCAGAGTCAGAGTTTGGGCAGGGGGCAGCCCTTGTCTTGTTATCAGTGTGGACAACCTGGGCACCTGAAGAGGTTTTGCCCACAGTTGAGTGCCACTTCAGGAGCGTCTGGTTCTAGATAGACGCAGGGTTTTCAGCCAGCTCAGTCTGTGCAGGCCTCGAGGGCCAATCCGGGGGCTTCGTCGTCCCAGTCAGTGCAGCAGTCGTATGCTCCTAGAGGTGAGCAGGTTGATCAGGGGCCTACAGGGCGCGCGTATGCTGTTACCGCGCAGGACCTTGTACCGGCTCCATCAGTAGTGAGAGGTACCTTTCTGTTTTGCAACTCGGTTGCTAGAGTGTTGATTGATACGGGTGCATCTCATTCTTTTGTATCTGCTGCATTTGCATCTGTGTTGGAGTTGGAGTTAGCACTATTGGCATCTCCTATTTGTGTTGTGTCACCTATTGGGGGTGAGTTGATCTTGAAACACGGATGTAGAGGTTGTGATATTGAGGTCGCCGACCATCGGCTTCCGTTTCCATTTGTAGTTATGCCCATGAAGGGCTTTGATGTTATTTTGGGTATGGACTGGTTATCGTCATATCGGGCAGTTATTGATTGCTACCGCCAGAGGGTCACTTGTTGTACCGTGAGCGGGGAGTGTTTTCATTTCTTGGGAGACCGGGTTGGTAGTGTTGTGCCACCGGGGTATGATCCGCGAGGGCGGAGTGAGCTTAGTGGTTTACTTGCTAGCTTTGAGAGTGGTGAGTGTGATGAGACCCAGACTGTGTTACCAAGGGTAGTTTGTGAGTACTCGGATGTTTTTCCCGAGGATCTTGTTGATTTGCCACCTCACCGAGAGACAGAGTTCTCTATTGATTTAGTGCCCGGCACGGCGCCGATTTCTATGGCACCTTACCGTTTTGCTCCAGCAGAGTTAATTGAGTTGAAAGTTCAACTCCAAGAATTGCTAGATAAGGGCTTCATTCGCCCTAGTGTATCGCCGTGGGGAGCACCCGCCCTCTTTGCTAAAAAGAAAGATGGTGCCTTGAGATTGTGTATCGATTATCGGAAGTTAAATCGGGCGACGGTTAAGAATAAGTACCCTATGCCCCGTATAGATGATTTGTTTGACCAGTTGAAGGGTTCCCGTTGTTTCTCTAAGATAGACTTGAGATCGGGTTACCACCAATTGAGGGTCAGGGAGGAGGACATTCCGAAGACGGCATTCCGTACGCGGTATGACCATTATGAGTTTCTGGTAATGCCGTTTGGGCTTACCAACGCACCAGCAGTCTTTATGGACTTGATGAACCGGATCTTTCGGGAATTCTTGGATCGTTTTGTAGTCGTTTTTGTGGACGACATTCTTATCTATTCACCTTCAGAGGAGGAGCACGAGGCACACTTGAGAGTGGTGCTTGAGTTACTTAGAGCCCATAGGCTGTATGCCAAGTTTGGGAAGTGTGAGTTCTGGCTAGGAGAAGTCAAGTTCTTAGGCCATGTGGTTTCCGGGGAAGGGGTGTCTGTTGATACGTCCAAGACTGAGGCAGTGCAAGATTGGGCACAGCCTAAGAGTGTGTTTGAGATCCGTAGTTTTCTGGGATTAGCTGGGTATTACCGTCGGTTTGTGAAAGATTTCTCCAGGTTAGCTTCACCGTTGACTAGATTGACTCGGCAGGGAGTCAAATTTGTATGGAGTGAGACTTGTGAAAAATCGTTTTAGGAGTTGAAAGTTAGATTGACCACCGCTCTAATTTTGATTATTCCGGAGAGGGGGTTGGGTTACGCAGTCTATTGTGATGCTTCAAGAGAGGGTTTGGGTTGTGTGTTGATGCAGGAGGGGAAAGTGGTAGCTTATGGTTCACGTCAGTTGAAAATTCACGAGAAGAATTACCCTACGCATGACCTAGAGTTAGCAGCTGTGATTTTTGCCTTGAAAATTTGGAGGCACTACCTTTATGGTGAGAGATTCGAGGTGTTCTCGGATCATAAGAGTCTGAAATATCTGTTTTCACAGAAAGACTTGAATTTGAGGCAGAGGAGGTGGATGGAGTTTATTGAGGATTATGACTTCGAGTTGCACTATCACCCAGGGAAGGCCAATGTTGTGGCCGATGCCCTTAGCAGAAAATCCATTAGTGATGTAGCTTGTGTAGCCATCCGTGAGTGGGAGATGTTGGGGGCAATTGGCGAGTTTGATTTGCTTCTGGGCGAATCCGTTGAGGCTGCGGCCTTGTTTTCTGTTGTTGCGCAGCCTACACTTGTGACTCGAGTGTTAGAGGCACAGAGAGGTGACCTAGAAGTAGAATCCCTCAGAGAGAAGATCTCCAGTGGGAAGGTTGAGAAGGGTCTGGTAGTGTATCCCGACCAGAGTGTGAGATACCGAGACCGTTTGTTTGTGCCGGAGTCTTGCTGACAGGAAGTACTCCGAGAGTTTCATCATTCGCGCCTTACGGTGCATCCGGGAGGTACTAAGATGTATCAGGATTTAGGTCGCCAGTTTTGGTGGCGGGGTATGAAGAGAGATGGGGCAGTCTTCGTATCTAAGTGCCATACTTGTCAGCAAGTGAAGGCCGAACATCAGAGGCCAGCGGGTTTGTTGCAACCCTTGCCTATTGCCGAGTGGAAGTGGGAGCATGTCACTATGGACTTCGTTGTAGGTCTTCCGAGGACTCAGCGGGGTAGTGATGCCATTTGGGTGGTTGTAGACCGGTTGACTAAGTCGGCGCACTTCATTCCTATGCGCGTGAGAGATTCGGTAGATCATCTTGCCGACTTGTATATTCGGGACATAGTGAGGTTGCACGGGGTCCCAGTGACGATTGTCTCAGATAGAGACCCTCGTTTTACTGCCAGGTTGTGGTAGAGTTTGCAGAGTGCCTTGGGTACTAAGTTGACCTTTAGTACAGCGTATCATC
The DNA here is from genome assembly GCA_036172215.1 of Camellia granthamiana. Classification (NCBI taxonomy): domain Eukaryota; kingdom Viridiplantae; phylum Streptophyta; class Magnoliopsida; order Ericales; family Theaceae; genus Camellia; species Camellia granthamiana. The sequence continues at coordinate 7,470,466 of CM069908.1, read as the reverse complement.
CTCAGACTGATGGGCAGTTCGAGCGTACCATTCAGATCCTTGAGGATATGCTTCGGGGTTGTGTCCTTGATTTCAGTGGGACGTGGGAGAGGCACTTACCATTGGTGGAATTTGCCTACAACAACAGTTTTCAGTCTAGCATCGGTATGGCACCGTTTGAGGCCTTGTATGGCCGACCGTGTAGGTCTCCAGTTTGTTGGGCCGAGGTAGGTGATGCACCTCTGTTGGGTCCGGAGTTGGTTAGGGAGACGACAGAGAAAGTTGAGCTTATCCGTAGGAGGCTTGTTACAGCCCAAAGTCGTCAAAAATCTTATGCTGACCGTAGGAGGAGGCCGTTGGCGTTTGAGATGGGTGACCATGTCTTTCTGAAGATATCACCCCGGCGAGGTTTGATGAGGTTTGGGAAGAGTGGGAAGCTATCCCCTCGGTTTATTGGTCCTTTTGAGATCCTTGAGAGGATTGGCGAGGTTGCTTATCGCTTAGCTTTGCCGCCACAGTTATCCGGAGTGCATGACGTGTTTCATGTGAGTATGCTTCGGAAGTATGAGCCGGATCCATCACACGTATTGGATTGGACCGACTTAGAGGTAGATGAGAATGCCTCGTATGAGGAGAGACCGGTTCGGGTCTTGGATAGGCGGGATCAAGTCCTGCGTGGCAAAACCATTCCTTTAGTGAAGGTTTTGTGGAAACATCACGGAGTGGAGGAGGCCACTTGGGAACGCGAGTTGGAGGTCCGAGAGAAATATCCGGACCTATTTGTAGAAGTTTGAACATATGTTATGTATATGGATGTATTGTTGAACTTTAAGATCATTAAATATGTCTTAAGTTGTAAAATATTGTGAATGTTTTGGTTTGTGGAGGTATTGTAGAACTTACCTTGAATTGGAGGTTTGTATAACATTGCATATGTTGAATATATAGTAGAAATGGAAATGTATCATGATTATTGCTTATGATATGAATTATGAACCATGTATGTTGGAAATGGTTGAAATGGAAAGAAAATGCATGTTGAAATATGTGTATAGTGAAATGCCTCTTGATAAGAGATGGAATGACCGGTAATGAGTCGAGTTGTTGAATGTTGTGTTATAACATGGTTTAAAATGGAGAAAAACTTGCTTTTCAAAAACTTGTTCTTAATTTCGGGGACGAATTCTTTAAGGGGGGGAGGTTATAGCGATCTCGGGTTTACCCCTTATAGTACAGTGATCCGGACATGTGTCCGTGGATGTTAGTAGTTGAGTATTGTCTTGTTTACATCCTTTCCTACTTTGTATTTGAGTTATAGGATGTATTGGGCAGGTTTGTTACAGGTTGGTTGTGTTTGGAAACCAAGTGTTGCTGCCCAGAATTTTGGGTCTTCGCTCGAGCGAGCTATTCTTCGCTCGAGCGAGCTTCTGTTTTTGGTTGGTCGCTCGAGCGAGGGTTTGGTCGCTCGAGCGAGAGTTGGTTTTTGTGTCTGGTGGCTCGAGCCAGAGTGGCTTCGCTTGAGCGAGCGATTGCGTCTGGCTCAGACCTGAAAGTTACATTTCTTGGCTCGAGCGAGCTTTTCTTCGCTCGAGCGATCTGGTTCGTTCTTTGCTCGAGTGAGCGGTTCTTCGCTCGAGCGAGTGTCGTGTTGCAAATCAGAAGATTTGAACTGTTGGCTCGAGCGAGCGTGTCTTCGCTCGAGCGAGGGCAGTTTCTTGTGTCTGGTCGCTCGAGCGACCAAGGCTTCGCTCGAGCGAGCCTGTTTATATCAGCTAGCAGCAGCCGAACCAAATCTCACTTTTTCATAACTTTTCATCTAAAATTTGAGACACTCTCTCTCTAAACTTACTCTCTCTTTAAGGTTTGATCTACCTAGGGTGATTTCCTACCCTAAGTCCTTTGTTAAAAAGATAGAGGGTGACTTGGGTTTCGATTTAATCTGAAAATATTTGGTTTTGGAGCAAGTTGGGTGTTGGGTCTTCATCTCCTTTGAGCTCAACTTTGAGGTAGGGATATCCTACTCCTCTTTATGGATTTTGTCTTTTAATTTTAGCATTTTGATGTGTTGGAAGTTGTTATGTAATTTTGAGAAAACTTTGGGCCTTTGTGTAATTTTACAAAAGTTGGGGTTTTATTTATAATGAACCTAGAGGTATGTTTGGTGTAGAAACATGGGATTAATGTTGAATTAGTGATGGAAAATGGAACCTAAGGGTTGTAATGTTAATTATGGAAAATGTCCTAATTACATTGATTAATTAATTGGGATAATTAATTGTAAGAAATGAGGAATTGAAATGTTGATTTTATATCCATTTGTCGCATTTATTTTCAGTATAGAAATAACTGCTTTGGGCTATCGGTGGAGGATAGTCTTGATTGTTGTAGACAATGCATGATGATTAGGCAAACTAAAACTGATCATTGAAGTGTGTCATTGAGTGTGACGGTTGAAGGAATACATTCAATTTATGTATTGATTGATGTGTATAATAATTGTTTATATGCATTGTGTGTTGTGTTGGAGGAGATAGGGGATGTACTCCACGGTTTAGGGGAAGATATGGGATGGACCTCTAAACCGGATGTTGTTTGGGAGAAGATAGGGGATGGACTCCAGAGATATAGCTCATATGCTTATCTAGTGATGTGTTGACACAGCTCTTATGCTTGTCTTTGGAAGTATTGATATAGCTAGTATGCTTGTCTTTTGTAAAATGGGTAATTGTTGGACATGAGTTACTGTCCCACATGAGTTGTTGGCCAGGTTCTAAGCCATGGTTATAAATTGAGAATTTGTAAGGAAATGGGGAATGAAAATGTAAAGTGTTGGCCACCTATCAACTGCTAATCTTTCAGTCATTATTCATAACTGGCTTAGTGTATTTCTACTGGGCTGTGGCTCACCCTATATGGGAACATCATTTTCAGGTACAGGTAGCATGCCACCTCCAAGGACATAGCTTGGGAGGCTAGGGGCGGGAAGACTTTTTGTTGTCCTTTTTTTTGATGATGTATTACATGTAAATTCAAGCCAAGGGCTTAATGTGTAAATGAGTTAGTACTCTACTTTTTGTAACCAAGTGTTAACTTGGAAAGCTGTAAGCCCTTAGGGCATTTGCTTTTGTTGTTAACATGTAATACTTTTGTAATGAAACTCTGTAAATGGAAGAATGTGGATCTTTTATGTATCAATGCATATCTATATTGTTGGGTTTTATGTTGTTATTTTGAGGGCGTTACAAAAAAACATGTAGTTACACTTCCACATATTAAAAATTTTAATGAACAACAAATTTCTACTAAATCTAGACCTATTCAAATGAATCATGAATTAGTTGAAATGTGTAAAAAAGTGAATTATTAAAAAATAAGATTATTAGTCATAGTAAATCACCTTGGTCTTGCCCCACCTTTTATGTTAATAAAAACGTTAAATTAGAATGAGGTGTCCCTCGCCTAGTTATTAATTATAAACCATTAAATGAAGTTTTAGAATAGATTAGATATCCAATTCCTAATAAAAAAGACTTAATCAAAAGACTTAGTCAAGCTGTCATTTTTAGTAAATTTGATTTAAAAAGTGGTTTTGGGAAATTCAAGTTCATCCTAAATATAGATATAAAACTGTTTTTACTACACCCTTTGGTCACTATGAATGGAATGTCATGCCTTTTGGACTAAAAAATGCACCTAGTGAATTTCAAAATATAATGAATGATATTTTCAATCCATTTAGTCATTTTTCCATAGTTTATATAGATGATATTCTCATTTTTTCAAAATCAATTAGTGAACATTGGAAGCATCTTACCGCCTTCTTTTATACTATTAAAAGTCATGATCTCGTCATATCTGCTCCTAAGATTAAATTATTCCAAACTAAAGTTCGATTTTTAGGATATGATATTCACCAGAATACAATTCTACCAATTAGTCGCTCTATTGAATTTGCTTCTAAATTTCCTGATGAAATTTTAGATAAAACCCAATTACAACAATTTTTAGGTTCACTTAATTATATTGCTGAATTTTGTAAAGACCTTAGAAAAACTTGTCAACCCTTATTTGATAGGTTAAAGGACAATCCTCCTCCTTGGTCTCCTACTCATACTGCTATTGTTAAACAAGTCAAACAATATGTCAAGTCTTTTCCTTGTCTTGGTATTCCTATTGAAAATTCCTTTAAAATTATTCAAACCGATGCCTCTGATATTGGTTATGGTGGCGTCCTTCTCCAAAAAATCACTCCTCAGTCATCTGAACAAATTGTTCGATTTCATTCTGGTGTCTGGAATAAAGCACAAGAGAATTATAGCACTATTAAACAAGAAATTTTATCTACTGTTTTATGTATTAGTAAATTTCAGGATGATATTTTAAATCAAAAATTTTTACTTCGTGTTGACTGTAAATCTGCTAAGTATGTTTTAGAAAAGGATGTTCAAAATCTTGCTAGTAAGTAAATTTTTGCCCGTTGGCAATCTATATTAAGTATTTTCGATTTTGATATTGAATATATTCTTGGTTGTCAAAATTCTATTCCTGATTTTCTTACAAGAGAATTTTTACAGGGTGGATAATGCCTATTCCCTCTATTTCATACCATAAATAGAAAATTAAACACTACAAATCCCTGATTAAGCATACTGCTTCTCGCCTTGCTTTTCTCAAATCAACCCATTCACCGACTAAACGTGCTCAATATATTCAGTTCCATCGGATTAAAGCTCAATGCCAGTAACTTTCTCATTATATTAACTGTTTACATTCACATACTGATCAATTAGATATCCTATGTGGATGCTAATTTCATTTCTCTATTTCACAGATGTCTCGCCTCATGCCTCCTTCTAAAGCCTTGGTCCCATCTAGTCAACCTTTTGTTCCTCCTCCTTTGGAGTTAGTCACCAAATATCACCCTGTTGAATTGGTTAACCGTTACCAAATTCTTGGTAATATTCCTAAGCCCAGTTATACATCTGCTTTGCCTACTGATCCCTTTGCTTCATCTAGTCAAGTAGTTACTCCTTACCCTCATAACCCTATTAAATATGCCCGGTCTGATTATGTTAAATCTATTACTACTAATCTCTTTTTTAAAGAACCTAGTCACCCAAAGAGTCATACTGTTCATGATCTGGTTAAATCTTATTTCTCTCATGGATGGCATTTTGTTTCTCTCCATCCAGAAAAAAACAATTACCTTCTATAAAGATATCCTGTTTAACCACCAGTCTATTGTGATTAAACCCATTTATGATCGTACTTACACAAGTAAAATTGTGTATCATTCACTCTATATTCACAATATTATTTCTTTAAATGATTGGGGATCTCCTTTCCAACTCTGAGATTTGCCTGGTCATTCTATTCAATACAGTTACTATGATTACATTGATGCTTGGTTCAAGGTTCTCTTATATCAAAATGAGTCAAATAGTCACTCTTGGTTTCTCCAATTTGATCAAAAGTTCAAATCTGAATTACCTACTTGGTTTCTGCGATGGTGGACTCAGTATGGAGCCATTCCAGAAATCTTCCCATCAGTCATTATGGAACAAGTCAACTATTTTACTACTGTTTTCTCATTCATTCCACAACAAAGGAAATTTCCTTCATTGCTTATTTTTATATCCAAATACAAAATCCCTTGGATTTTCAAATGGCAATATGGTATTTTTGATGATGTTATTTACCGTTAACACATGGTAAAATGGTGGGCTAATTTCAAAATTCCACGCATTGTTGAGATTGTTCAAATTGAATTCCCAATCAACATACATGCTCCAACTCCTGCAATGGTTAAAGCTCAGCAGATCCCAACTGCTTCATTCACACAAGGAAGCCAACTTCCTCCAGTCAATCTTGGAAGCCCAACATCCAGTTTTTCCAAGCCCAAGTCATCCAAATTAAAGATTAAATCCAAGTCAGCAAAGCCTAGTTCTGATCAGCCCAAGTCAAAGGATAAGTCTAAATCCAAGGTTAAGCCCAAGTCCAAGTCATCTAAAGATGAGCTCCTCCAAATGGCTTGTCTCCTCATGGCCTAAGCCAAGTCAGACTCAGATAACAGCAGTTCAGAAGAGGGTTCAGACAGTTCAAACTCTTCTGAAGGTTCAACTACTCAAAATCCATATGGACTCGAATTTCAAGATGCCCAGGATCCATATGCATAGCCTATTCAACATTGGATTCGATATATATACATTATAGCTTCACTCTCTACTCATCTTTTGAGAAAAGCTGTTATTTTGTCTATATATTGATTTCCATCAGTCACATGCCACCGAAAGTTATGAATAGTAAAAGCTAAGTCATACTATTCACCAATTAAACAAAGTCACTACAGTCAAAAGCTTCAATCAACTTTAGTCATTTGGCCGAAAGTTCAGACAGCACCCATGTGCTCCATCATGTTTTTCCAGCCATTAGTCACAAGCTCCATAGTTACTTTATTTTGCTTATAAATTTGTAATCCGAGTAAATTGTAAGGTATAGTTAGAAAGAATTTGAAAAACCATTCCTTCCTCAAAACTTAGCTATCTCTCTAATTTATGTATTTCAAAGCAATTCTTTGCAGCTACTTCTATTGTTACGCCCTCAAAATAATACATAAAACCCATCATTTAGACATGCAAGATATAAGAGGAATCAACCACGTTTCTATTCATCAGAGTAGTTCTTACAAGAATATTACATGTTAATCAACAGAATTAAATGCCCTACGGGCTTACAGCTTCCCAAGTTAATACTTGGTTACAAAAAGGAAGAGTACTAACTCAATACATCTTAAGCCCTTGGCTTGAATTTACAGGTAATACATCAAGAAAGCAAAACAACAAGTGAAATCTGTCTACCTATATCCTCCCAAGCTATGTCCTTGGAGGTGGCACGCTACCTGTACCTAAAAATGATGTCCCATATAGGGTGAGCCACAACCCAGTAGAAATACACTAAACCAACTATAAACAATGACTAAAAGATTAGCAAGTGATACATGGTCAACACTCACACATCCATTTACTTCTTATTACAATTCCATGACAATCAAGTCTATGTTACAATTCACTTTCCATTTCTTATTCAACATTGAGTTTGAAAACAAGGCTCAGTACTCTGGCCCAAAACATTTGATGAGATTATAGTTCATTACCTTAACACTGTCAAATTTCAGGGTGGATACACATTTTGGCGTTGTATCAATAACACATAAACCACTTCCATACTTCACAAACGATGATGATATACATTTTAGTGCTATATCAAATCAAACAAACTTTTCAATAGATAAGCATATGAGCTATATCACTACTACAACAGATAAGCATATGAGCTATATCAACATTCCAACAGATAAGCATATGAGCTATATCACTACTGCAATGGGAAAGCATATGAGCTGCATCCCTAGGTCCATCCCCCATCTTCCCATAACCATTAACCGGTTTAGAGGTACATCCCCCATCTTCCCCTAAACCGTGGAGTACATCCCCCATCTCCTCCCATACACAAGCAATGCATATAAACACAGAATCATATACGCAATCAATCAATACATAAAGTTAATGTATTCTGTCAACCGTCTACACATAATGCATATAGGCACATTGGTCATATACACAATCAATCAATACATAAAGTTAATGTATTCTATCAACCGTCATGCTCTATGACACATCCAATTGATTAGTTTTAGTTTGCCTAATCATCATGCATTGTCTACAACAATCAATACTACCCTCCACCAGTAGCCCAAAGCAATTATTTCTAAACAGGAAATAAATGCACAAATGGATAATATATCAACATTTCAATTAGGTGAGCAATAAATGGTTTAACTACACCCTTTAGTCCCATACCTTCCCAATTTCAACTTTTCCAATTCATTTCCTCATTTCCTTTAATTAATTATACACATTAATTAATTAAAACAATTAGGGCAAATTCCCTTAATTAACAAAACAACTCTAAGATTCTATTTTCATCCACAATCCATCATCCATCTCATTTTTCTATACCAAACTTGCATATAGGTTTATTTCAACCAAAACCCCAACTTTTGTAAAATTACACAAAAGGCCTAAACTTTCTCAAATTTACCCAACAACACCCAACGTATCAAAATGCTAAAATTCAAAGACAAAGTTCATAAGATGGAGTAGGTTATCCCTACCTCGAAGTTTGGGCTCCAACGGAGATGAAGACCAAGACCCAACGTGCTCCAAACCTCAACTTTTTCAGATTAAAATAAAGATCTCGACACCCTCTATCTTTTTAACAAAGGACTTAGGATAGATTCACACTAGAGAGAGATGAAATCCTAGAGAGAAGATAAGTTTAGAGAGAGAGAGAGTCGGCTGCTAGGGTTTCAAAAAGAAGGAGATGAAAAAGTGATGTTTAAAATCGCTGCTGTCTGCTGATATAAAACAGGCTCGCTCGAGCGAAGACTTGGTCGCTCGAGCGACCAGACACAGAAAACCTTGCTCGAGCCAAGAAGGTCTCGCTCGAGCCAACAACCTAGAACCTCGCTCGAGCGACAAACTGCTCGCTCGAGCCAACAACTCGAACCTACAGGTCTGCAACTAGACGCACGCTCGAGCGACGGAACGCTCGCTCGAGCGAAGAACAAACCAGATCGCTTGAGCGAAGAAAAGCTCGCTCGAGCCAAGAAATGCAACTCTCAGGTCCAGAACCAGACGCAATCGCTCGCTCGAGCGAAGCCACTCTGGCTCGACCCACTAGACACAGAAACTCAACTCTCGCTCGAGCGACCAAACCCTGGCTCGAGCGAAGGTCCAAAAGTCTGGACATCAACACTTGGTTCCAAACACAACCAACCTGCAACAAACCTGCCCAACACATCCTATAACTCAAATACAAAGTGTGAAAGGACGTACACAAGGTTTAAACAACTGCTAACATCCACAGAACCAACTCCGGATCACTGTACAACAAGGGTTAAAACCCGGGATCGCTATATCTATTAAACAATTGTAAGTTTTATGATTAATGTTTTGAGTATTGTTGTTTTATTTGTTGTCTTATTTAAACCGTTTTAACTGTTTTATTTTAAGTGCTATTCTAATAAATATAAAGAAAAACAAAACTTAAAAGAAAAAGTTAATCAACTCCAAATCAATGATGAATCAAAGAATCAATTATTTGAAATCTTCCAATTAAACCAATCTGCTAGTAATTCTGATATTAATTCTAGTACTCCTTAGGATATATCTTCTAATTACCATTCACCTAGTAATAATTCTGATAATAATATTGAATTAGGATGTAATGATGTTTGCTGTAAACCAATTAAACAACTCGTCATCCAAATAAAATGACAGGGTACTCATTTTATTTGTTGTTTTTTTGATACCAGAATGCAACCATGGATAAGTGATTTAATTTTTGAAGGATTTGATCTTCACTAAGACCATCGATATTCCATTCGTATAACTTTTTGGCAGAGACAGAAAATTGATTACTAAGATTAGTTTCTTCATATTGGAGATCAGGTGGTGTGGGACGAGAATACCAATTTTTGGTAAGAGTGGTTAGAGTAGGTTTAGGATAATGAAGTTTATTAAGATGAGTCGATTGAAATTGTTGAGCTAAGATATCAATTTCATTGTCAATTGTATCAGTTTTTGATGGAGTAGAAATAGGTTCTGGAATAGGTTGTTGATTTAAAACAGTAAGACCTTTTTCAGTAGAAGGAGAAGCCTGTTTAGTAGCTAATTTAGAAAATAATTGTTCTATAACTTTAACAGTAGAATTATCTTGAGTTATTAGACTAACTCGTTTAGACCGATTACTAGGTAAATTTAATATTGGTTGGTCTAAAGTTTGTTTACTAGAAGAGGTGTGGCTAGCCGAATAATCTTCTAAGTTGGTTTCTATCTTATCTAATTGTTTATCAATAGTTTTCAGACATTGATTGGTATAATTATTTTGTTCAATAAATTTTTTGATTTCAGGGCCAGTGCTATTTAATTTAAAAGGAGAAGCCTGAATAGTAGATCCTTGATGTTCTATAATTATGGTAGATAAGGGAGGATGACTAGAACTAACAGTAGTATTAGGAGAAGTTTTCCATTTATGTTTTGTGATTTGTTTAACTTCTTTGTAATGATCTTCTAAATATTCAAAGAAAGGAATTTCAATATTATGTTCAGTCATAAACTCGTACCATTTTCAAGAGATTGTGGATTGTTGGTTAGGATCATATTTAAGTCGATAAGCATGGCGTTTGGTTTTATTAATTTTAGATTTAAATTCAATGTATAATTTATCAAGATCAGGTGTAAAGGGTTTACTAATGGTCATTAATTGAGGATTTATTGGAGGTATAACTTCAAAATCAGTTTGAGTTGGGAATCTTGAGATTTAGTGTCATCTTCAGGTAAATGTGTGTGTGTTGAATAAACAGGTTTACTAATTTGAGAAGTGGTGGAGTTATCTACACCTTTCATTTTACCATGGGAAGTTTGATCAATATGAATTTGACTATTTTTTTAATTAATATTAATATTAATTAATATTAATATTTGGATATTGACGAGGGCATTTAAGTAATTTTAGCCCTATACACCAGCTGTGCGCTTAAGTCAAAAATTTAAGCACCCCCTGACCAGCTCTTGAGATAAGCTGAGAAATAGCTTGATTTAAACTATAAGCTGGTTAACTTAAGTTGCACCAAACACAATATTTTAGCTTAAATTAAGTTAAAAGCTGAAATAAACAGCTTATAAGCTCTATCAAATAGGCCTATAATCTGATTGGTCTACAACTATGAGTCCCATAATAAAAAAGTGTACCAATCCCAATTAAAATTATACACTGACATTCTATAGATTTTTATAACACTTTTAAATTCTCCTATTAAATCCACCATTTACACTAAACTGACAAAACTAAACAATAGTATGCAATCGGTTTCGATTCCTCAAATAACAAAAAGAAGGATTCAATTCGGTGCAAAATTTTCTCTCAACACCAATCAAAGCAAACCGTTTACACTCTTGCTCAGTATACATGGCTTTGCAATTGACACTTGAGATGGTGGATCAAGAAGAACATACCATCTTATTTTCACATTTCAAACTTGAAAAACAGATAACAGAGAGGAACTAATACATGTGCATTCGGATTCACTTCAAAAAATCTAGGGAGATGATTTAGTTCTGTCTTCTTCTTCTTAAATCCATGGGTTGCTCTTCACCAGATTCTTTTTCTGTAGGCTCTTCTTTCTTCTTCGATTCTTGTTTGTATTATTCTTATCTATCTTTAGAGTGATCTCTGCTTGGAAAAGTTTCTTCAAGTCTTCCACTACTTTTTCAGGATCACAACTTCCTCCTGCTTCTACTTCATTGTTGTGATCATTGACAATTTCAGCATAATAAACTCCTACAGAGTCGCAGAACGAAAAAGTGTTGGATGACAATAAATTGAAGAATATAAGATTTTTAGTATAATTAAGAATAATGGTTTAAATAAAATTTTATTTATGTAATGGTTTATCAACTAGACTATGATATGATTTGAGTATTGATTATTAAGATATGATTTCAGATTGTGATTCCCAGTTTCTTCCTCCAACTTCTTATTTTGTTCTTTTGGTGCCACATCATAAATGCTTCAGTGAGACTAGTTTTTTCATATGAAAAGAAGTTTTTCAAAGAAAGATAAAGAAAAGAAAAAGAAGAATGTTAGCCTCGATATACCTGAATAGGTCCTAAGTTTCTTCAGGAGCTCTGAGGTAGGTGCAACACGTTTATCAAATACCAAGCCAAACATCTGCAAGAACAAATTGAAAACAACCTCAGCTGTAAGTTAGAATTAGCCAAGCTTTCAAATTCCAATTGTGGTAGAGACAATGGGAAATGAAATCGTAAATTAAAAAATGATTAAACAACATGGATGTTCAGAACCCACAAAAAGGATTTAAATGTAGAAATGAAACTAAATGTTGTAGACAATGAGGGAACCAGAACTTAATTGCAGTCAGATCTTTCAAAAACCTGAGCGTGTAACAGTAGTATGTTAGAGAGAGAGAGAGAGAGAGAGAGAGGCCGTTTGGTTGTGTTTTTGTTTTCTGTTTTTCATATTTTTGGAAACAAAACAATGAAAAGTTAGAAAAAAACTCATAGTTCACATATCATTTTCAATTTTTTTTCCTTCCCGAAAACAGTTTTCAAAAATTTGAAAACAACTTTTTGGAGTTCCCTAAATAGTGGGTTGTTTTCAAAAACAATTCACCGTTTGAGTTTTCTAAAAAAGAAAAACAAAAAACAAAAACCCAACTAAACAGGCAAGTATTGACATGGAGAAAAGGCATTCATCACATGGATTGAAACCATAACCCTATAATTCTAGATGGAATTTGATGTTGCAGTGAATCATTAACCTAGTAGAAGATTCCAAGGCATAAGCAAGAAAGGCCAAAATTAAAACGGCTAGATTTGAGTTAGAAAATTTACTCAGTTGAAATTATCTCAGCTAAGGTCTTTGCAGCTAATAGAAGACCCCCACACCTATCTGCCATGTCATCTTTCATTTTTCGTAATATTTAGTGATACAAATACTTCTTTCTAATTGAATCTAGAATTATGCACCAACACGACTCTCTATCCAATATGGGCTCAAGTTCATACAAGTTGAGCTCACCCACCATCTCACTTGCCACTTTTTTCAGTCTACTAGTGACGATGATGGCACCTCCACTTCCCCTCGGAAATCCATTCCAGAGTGGAGTTATGTACTTGTTGAAATCCAAATCATCACTTGAAGCATGCGACATGTTGTCCAACACGATCAAATACTTCTTATTAAACAAGTAAATGTCCAAGTTATGCAAAAGATCATCAAGATTAGAAGTTTTGCCAAATGAAGAGAAATCACTTGCCAAGCATTCGAGAATAGCCAAGACAATGGACCTTAGATTTGGATATTGAGGTAACTCAACCCATAACATTGGAGAGAAACTTTCTTGGACTCTAGAGCTATGGAACACCATTTGGGCAAGAGTAGTTTTACCTGATCCTCCCATACCTATGATACCAATTGCACTGAAATTATCAGTATGAGATGCAGTAGCTAGGAGCAAAGCTTCCATCTCCAGCAAATGATTATTGAAACCATGAATCATATTGAAGGCCTTTAGACATGATGAAAATATTGAATGTTTTTTATGCTATAAAATCTTAATATCAGGAACCCTAAAAAAAAAAATATAACTTTTTAAAAAAGTGTAACAACCCTCACACTGTTTACCGATTAATGGCTGATTGAATACCAATTACTGCTAAACTAAGACCGAATATGAAAAGTAATTGAACTGACTGAATTACTGAACTGACTGACTGGAATCTAGAACTGAATTGACTGAGTATATCTAATTAACTGCATATCTATCTGTTTGTCATTTAATTATCTGTTTGTATTTTTATGTTTAAACTGTTAATTGAAAGCCTTATCGGCGGCCGAACCCGAAATCGATCGGTGTTTTGTGACCATCATAATTTATGTGATTTTATGGTATATTTATCTGAAATTTGATTTGGTATGATTAAATTAGATCAATAGTGGCAAAACACAAGTTTTGGACTTAATTACCAAACTAACCCTTAGTGGCCCACTCAATATAACATATTTGAGCCTTATGATACACTTAAGCACACAATTCATCAGCCTTCCTCCTTGTGATTGCCGACCATAGAGAGAGAGAAACTAGAGGAGTGGTTTTTATCTCAATTTTGCTTGTAAATTGCTTAGTAATTGAAGGAATTGGTACATAGGTTGCAAATTTAGCTTCCTCACCTTGTAATTGAAGTTCTAGGTAAGGAATTTAACCTCTCATTGTTGTGTTTAAGCTTGTTCATGCCTAGTTCTTGTATCCTTAGTGATTTGAGCCTTGAATTGGTCCATATATGTCAAATTGGAGCCTATCTCATGCATGCATGCCTTTAATTTGAAGTTTTGAAGTTATCCTTCATGAAATGGTACATGCATGTTCATAATTTTGCAATGGTCTATGTTTTCAACTTGTTTTTGGAGCAATTGGCTCACTAGAGCATCAAATTGAAGCTTTGAAATGATTTGAATTCATGCATGTTGCATGTTCTTCATGTTCATGAAAATGGGTTTGAAATTTGGATTTAATTAACTCACCATTGGGCTTTGATTTCTCAAATTGAGCTCTGAAACTTATTGTATATTGAGTTTAAATGTGTTTTCCAGAAATTGGGCCCAAGAGGTCGAGTTTTGAGCTAAGGAATGCTTGGTTTGAGCTTGGGAGGCAAATCTGGAAATTCCAGAATTTGGCTCCTTCGCTCGAGCGAAGGATTCTACGCTCAAGCGACCATCGTTTATTCTGAGCTCCGCTCGAGCGAAGGAATGGTGGCTCGAGCGTAAATTGCAAGCTCTCAGAATCTTGGTGCACGCAGACGCACGCTCGAGCGAGAGAACCTACGCTCGAGCGAGGACTGTGTCTTACGCTCGAGCGGGTGTCGAGCGAGCATCGAGCGGAGATTTCCAACATCCAGCACTTTTTGCATTTTTGCAGACCGCTCGAGCGAGGAAGTCCACGCTCGAGCGACCCCACTGTTTTGGCAAGCTCGCTCGAGCGAAGAAATCCACGCTCGAGCGAGACCCCTGTTTTCTGAAAAATTCTAAAAATGTTTTCTAAGTGCATCTTTGTATCCTCATTCCATCCTAGGCATTCTTAGGCCTAGTTTAAGGCATCGTAATGAGGATATGGATGTAGAACACACCAAGGCAAATTTAGGGATTAAGTTATTATCTTTCCCAACTGTAAAACTTAGTGTGTGTTCAATCTGTTAACTGTATAGGATTGGCATTCCGAGGAGACGCTCTAGCTTACTGTAGCCCAGAACTCTGTGAGTAACAATTGTGTAAAGATATGTTCAAAATGATTATCTTCTGAATACTGAATTGAACTACTTACTGAACTGATATTGTTTACTGAATGAATGTATGTCCTATATTCTGAACTGTACTGTGGCATCCTTAGCACCTACTGTTTACTGTTACTGTTACAGAGATCTCTGTCGGTTCCCTCGTGGAACCACTACTGTTCACTGACTGATGGCCATCATTACTGTCCGGTCTTTAAGACCTACTGTTTACTGTACTGTTATGCTAATGGATGTATCACATATGACCGTTTATTGTACTGAACAACTGATATACTGATTGAAATAAACTGTTTTCATTACTGTAAGGACATTCATTCTAAACCCCTTTACGCTTTATGTTATTCACTGGGCTTTAGCTCACTGCTCATATATGTATGTAGGTGTACAGGCACCAGACCGCAACTAGGAGCGTCGGGGTAGACTCCAGTTTTGTCAAGCCAACCACTGTGCCTCACTGCGAGGTTCCGAGCCTGCCAAGCTATGGCTTAGGGGTGTTTTTATTTCCCCGTCTGTCTTTGTACTGTTTTTGTAATACTGTATAGACCGTATTGTACTGTTTAATAGGGATTTGGTCCCTGCTCTGACTGGTTGTATATATTGTACGTACTTTTTGTTTCTGACTGCATAAATGTATGAAAAATCTCTTGGCATACAGACTGTCACAGCTCATTGGACATTGTTTATTTACTGTATTGGCTTCCGCCAAGCCCCTGTACTCTGTATTACTGTACTACTGTTAAGCAGGCCTTCGGTAATCTAGGATTACTGGCCGGTTACGGTGCTAAACCCATAGGAACGGGTTTGGGTCGTGACAAAAAGTTTATAAATGTAATTATTAAAAAATTAGTTTCAAGAATATAAGACAATCGAACATAAAAAATATTTAAAAAAAATAATTTTAATAAAATAATATATATTTTTTCTATTCAAATAAACGGAGTGTAAAATATGACAGTTGTATTATTACTTGTTGAGCACGCTCAAACTAGTCATATTCAACGACTCTGTTTGGTAAGAATTATTTGATCTCAAATAGTTAATAAAGATAAAAAATAATTTAGTTAAATTTTTTTTGATTGGATTTTTGTTTGATGAAAAAGACAATTAAATTTTTTTGTTTTATAAATCTCTCTAAGAAAGACGTGCATAATTGAGTAATGGCGGAATAATTTTTTTTGAACAATATTATCCATGCACATATATATATATATATATATGTATATCATAAAACTCTTTTAATGAGGAATACTTTTATTTTATTTTATAGAAGTTTAAAAATGTTGTGTATAATATTACTATGAAGCAGAATAATATGTTACTGTGAGAGAGTAATATGTTAATCTAGTTCACAGTAACATGTTATTGTCAAATATGGTAATATGTTACTGTTTCTGTCAATTTCGATGGTATCTTTTATTTTTTAAAAATTTTATAATTAACATGGATCTTATTTGATAGATTTTGATGAGATGATTATAAAAATATTAATTTTATTAAAAATCGATATCTAAATCAAAAGTTATAATATTTTAAAGTTTAAATATTAAATTACTCATTATGTATATTTTCGTAATAGTGTTAAGTGTTGGATTTTTTAAGAATTTTTTTTGTGCTTATCTTTAATGTATTAAAATTTTATTATGAGGAAGTTTTGATCAAATCTCTCATAATAAAATAGGTTAAAATAGTCAATAAAATAAAATATTATATCTAATTGATAATTTTTTTATTTTACAACTATTAAATCAATTAAAAAGAATTATTTTTTCAAATATAACTTTTTTAGCTAGATTAAAAAATTAAAAAAATTAATTAAAATAATCAACTTTTCAAACTATGCGTCAACAAATCTCACAGTACCCAACCACTTCAATGCAAATCCTATGTTTATCAAATCACGAGCATATCTAGATTCATGACATTTTTTTTTAATCACATTTTTTTCTTTTTTACAAGAAAATCTTTCTCCTCTCTTGTAAATTTAAGGCACCTTTTTTGTAGTGTTTACCAAGGTGTCTTATTGTTTATTATTATTCATTCTGAGTTAAAGACTATAACCTGAAAACTTATCATGACATTTCAAGATAAATTTCGCTTAAGTCAAGACTTGCATAATGAGAGAGTATTACATCCACGCTAAGTGTTAGATAACAACTACTTGAGATTAACCTTCTAACCAACAGCGCTACGCCTAAGAGATTGGCCCAAAGAATTTTGAATTTAAGACCTGAGGTTTTAACCTCCAAACCTTTACCAAGTGCGCTACATGCTTTGGTTTTTTCTTTTTTGTTTTTTTTTTTTGTCGGTGATTCTAGTTGGATTTCTTAGAATTTTAACTCCCACACGTGTTGCAACGTCCTTTACTTGTATCACTTGGCAAATGACTGAACACTGATAAAAAGACTAATAATTAAATAATTTTGTAATATTTAAATTATTGCTAATTTTATTCTCAATGTATAATTTAATTTGATTCTTAATATTTAAATTATGTTAATTTTGTTTATAATAAATAAAAATATTTTAATTTAATCTCTTAGACACTGTTAAAACTAGCTATTAATGTTGGAAAACACACTTTAAAAATTGTACTCTTATATTCTATTTGGTTGATTGAAATGAGATAAAATGAAATGAAATAATCATTATCTTAGACAGGTAAATAATGATTCTATTTACAAAGTACTTTTTAATATTTTTTTAGTCAACTAAAAAATAAGAATAAATATTTTGATGAAAATTTTATTTCACCTAAATTCAGTGAACCAACTAAAATTAAAATATGTGATTTGTATTACTTGACTTTTAAATTTGACATTCTAATCTTAAGTATTACATGAAAGTGATTTGCGAAAAAATAGGATGCTATTGGAAGACAACCAGACAAGCGGGTCCATATGGATACCTTAAAGGAGGATAGAGTCCAAGATGACCTTAAAACAAGTCAACAGCCACCGATATTGTTGACCAATGCCTTTGACCGTTAGAATTTCACAATTTCTTGGTTTTATACACAAAAATCGTTTTCTTAAATAAATTTTTGAGCAATGATGATAATGATAAAAATGAGCAGCCCATGATGCACTCCAATATGTATCTAAAGATTTAGGCACTATTTGGGCAAACTATATAAGTATATTTTTTATTTTTTTAAAATTATCATAAAGTTTTTTTTTAATCTTTCCACTATCTTTTTTTATTTTTTTAATATGAAAAATATGGCAATGAGTTGTCTCTAATCTAATTATTAAATTGGACAGTGTTGTTTGATCCGTATAAAGTTCCGTTTTGATTATCTGAATCATTTACTTTTTTATATCACTTTGACCCAAAAAAAAAAACTTGATCCGATATTTGTAATTATTTTTATAACATTTGTTTTTGACAAAAAAAAGGACATTAATGATTATAAAAATAGATCATATATTTTTTTAGAGACATATGGTAAAATTATGTAGAAATGTATATTGAATTGGTTTGATTTTTTGTGTGGATGATTTACTTAAAGTAACTTAAAAAATAAATAATTCAAATGATCAAAACTAGACTGGTGGGTACCACGGGCTCAAATAACATCGTCCATTCCAATAACTGGACAAGAGACAACCCATTTCTAAAAAATATTACTTAAATTTTCTTACAATTAGACTTAAAATTATAGATTTTATATATACTTATTTATTGTTATGAGTCCCACTATATTTATGTCTTATATGTTAGTAATTAAGAAATTAATGAATGAGAATACTTGTAGGTCTTATTTTGTTAATGTGTACATTTTAAATATTTTTTATGATTTAATTTTGGTATTTGTAGACTAACTCTTTTTGATCTGAACCAATTTATCTTGAACATGTGCTATTGGTACCCCAAGGTTTCATCATTCTCCTAATTTGGGCCTTTTCAAACTCCAATTTGATTATGTATTTTAGATTCTCTAATGCCATTTGGATAACTTAATTAATTGAAAAAAGTGGTCAAGGATTCAAAACATGGAAAGTAATAAGTGGATCAAAGCTCTTATTTTTGTTTTATCACTTTATATATACATGCGGAATATGATTGTCTTTGATTAGATCTCTCAATTGATTGTATTATACATATATATTTGATAAAATCAATTTTATCATTCATATTCATCAAATGTAATGACAATTCTAGAGGTTAGTTTATTTAATATTATTTAATGGAGTTTTTTAAAAGCTCTAGGTAGATTTCAAGAAAAAGGAACAAAGATGGGTATAATATATTTTTAGTGAGAACTTGAATGCTACTGGAGTCATATTATTTTCTGTTGTGGTATAGCTCTAGTTTTAGGAATTGATTTAGGTCTCATTCTATATTCTCATATTAAATCTTTTTTTTTCTCCATATATGAAGAATGTTTTTGTTTTCAAGCCCATCGAATTCAATTGAATGATTCTAATGCTGGAGTGAGTTGTTATCTAGGGGTGGTTGGTTCCAAAATGTGATTGTTTGAATAGTTGCGTGTGGTTTTGGATGGTCAAATTCTATCACTTAATATTAGTCAATTCATCGTACGATTGAGATCATTTGATCATTTTTTTTAGAGTTGGATTTTTACCAACCTTATGAGACTCACTATCAATCAAGGATGAGGATTGGATACGAAATTAGCAAGTTAAAATGGATTGATACTTGACATCAATTTGAAAGTGACAGGAACCAACAAGAGGAAAAAAAAAAGAAGTTGGGTTAGGATATTTTGATCATATAACCTGTAATATTTATGAGTGCTACTATTAGCATCTTATTTATTATTTTGGACCTCCCATTTCTTTGGAACTCTCCTCATAAATTTTAAAACCCTTGAATTTTTTTTCTTCCTCCCAAATAATACCAAAGTTATCTTTATAAAAATTTCACTTCCACTCAAATGTACACCTCCACACTCCCGAAACCATTATCTCCCAAAACCCTAACAAAAAAAAAAAAAAAAAACTCCAAAACCCATTCTCTCTCTAATGACGGCGGAAGAAAAATATTCTTAAAGTGAATCGATTGTGTAAGGAATGTGTTTTTTGTGATCTTCACTTTTTTCTTCGCATTAGGTGTGTATGTCTTCCTTCAATCGCATCAATTTCTTTGATCAACCCTAAACCCTGAAAACAACAAATATTAATATATATCTATGTGTATGGATGTTCAATTTCAATTACAGATCACTTAGTATTAGTCAATTCATTGTGCGATTAAGATCATTTGATCATTTTTTTTTGGAGTTGGATTTTCACAACCTTTGGGGACTCACTATCAATTAGGGATGATGATTGGATATGAAATTAGCGAGTTAAAATTGATTGGTATTTGACATCAATTTAAAAGTGACAGGAGCCGACAAGAGGAAAAAAAAGAACAAGTTACGTTAGGGTATTTTGATAATATAACCTATAATATTTATGAGTATTAGCATTTCATTTAATATTTTGGACCCCCAATTTCTTTGGAACTCTCCTTATAAATTTTAAAACCCTTGAATTTTTTTTCCTCCTCCCAAATAATACGAAAGTTATCTTTATAAAAATTTCACTTCCACTCAAATGCCCACCCCTACACTCTTAAAACCGTTATCTCCCAAAACCCTTAATTTAAAAAAAAAAAGAAAAAAAAAGAAAAAAAGAAAAAAAAAACTCCAAAACCCATTCTCTCTCTAATGACTATGGAAAAAAAATATTCTTAAAGTGAATCGATCGTGTAAGGAATGTGTTTTCTGTGATCTTCACTTTTCTTCGCATTAGGTGTGTATGTCTTCCTTCAATTCCATCAATTTCTTTGATCAACCCTAAACCCTGAAAACAACAAATATTAATATATATATATCTATGTGTATGGATGTTCAATTTCAATTACAGATCACTCAGTATTAGTCAATTCATCGTGCGATTAAGATCATTTGATCATTTTTCTTTTTGGAGTTGGATTTTCATCAGCCTTAGGGGACTCACTATCAATTAGGGATGAGGATTGGATACGAAATTAGCGAGTTAAAATTGATTGGTACTTGACATCAATTTAAAAGTGACAGCAGCCGACAAGAGGGAAAAAAACAAGTTAGGTTAGGGTATTTTGATAATATAACCTATAATATTTATGAGTGCTGCTATTAGTATCCCATTTATTATTTTGGACCCCCTATTTCTTTGGAATCCTTATTATAAATTTTAAAACTTATAAAAAAATTTTCCTTCACGCAAATAATACCAAAGTTATCCTTATAAAAATTTCACTTCCACTCAAATGCACACCCCCACACTCCTAAAACCATTATCTCCCAAAACCCTAACAAAAAAAAAAAAAAAAAAAAAACTCCAAAACTCATTCTCTCTCTGATGATGGCGAAGGAAAAATATTTTTAGTGAATCGATCGTGTAAGGAACGTGTTTTTTGTGATCTTCACTCTTTTATTCGCATTAGGTGCGTGTGTCTTCTTTCAATTCCATCCATTTCTTTGATTAACCCTAAACCTTGAAAACAACAAATATTAATATGTATCTATGTGTATGGATGTTCAAATTCAATCACAGATCACTTAGTATTAGTCAATTCATTGTGCGATTAAGATCATTTGATCATTTTTTTTTTTCGGAGTTGGATTTTCATCAGCCTTATGGGACTCACTATCAATTAGGGATGAGGATTGGATACGAAACTAGTGAGTTAAAATTGATTGGTACTTGACATCAATTTAAAAGTGTCAAGAGCCGACAAGAGGGGGGGAAAAAAAAGTTAGGTTATGGTATTTTGATAATATAACTTGCAATATTTATGAGTGCTGCTATTAGTATCCTATTTATTATTTTGGACCCCCTATTTCTTTGGAATCCTTATTATAAATTTTAAAACTTTTAAAATTTCTTTCCTTCACGCAAATAATACCAAAGTTATTCTTATAAAAATTTCACTTCCACTCAAATGCACATCCCCACACTCCTAAAAACCATCCCAAAACCCTAACCAAAGAAAAAAAAAAAAAAAAAAACTCTTGAAAACCCATTCTCTCTCTCATGACGGCGGAAGAAAAATATTCTTAAAGTGAATCGATCTGTGTAAGGAACGTATTTTCTGTGATATTCACCTTTTTATTTGCATTAGGTGCGTATGTCTTCCTTCAATTCCATCCATTTCTTTGATCAACCCTAAACCCGAAAAACAACAAATATAAATATATATCTATGTGTATGGATGGTCAAATTCAATCATAGATCACTTAATATTAGTCAATTTATCGTGCGATTAAGATCATTTGATCATTTTTTTTTGGAGTTGGATTTTCATCAGCCTTATGGGACTCACTATCAATTAGGGATGAGGATTGGATACAAAATTAGCGAATTTAGATTGATTGGTACTTGACATCAACTTAAAAGTGACGAGAGGAAAAAAAAACAAGTTAGGTTATGGTATTTTGATAATATAACCTATAATATTTATGAGTGCTGCTATTGATATTTATGAATCCTCATTACAGTATAAATTTTAAAACCTTTAAAGTATCTTTCCTCCTAAATAATACCAAAGTTATCCTTATAAAAATTTCACTTTCACTCAAATGCACACCTCCACACTTCTAAAAATCATTTTCTCTCAAAACCCTAACCAACAACAAAAAAAAAATCTTCAAAACCCATTCTCTCTATTGTGACGGTGGAAGAAAAATATTCTTAAAGTGAATTGATTGGGGGTAAGGAATGTGTTTTTTGTGATCTTTATTTTTTTCTTCGCATTAGGTGCGTATGTCTTCCTTCAATTCCATCCATTTATTTGATCAACCTTAAACCCTGAAAACAAAGGATATAAATATATATCTCTATGTGTAAGTATAGTTCGAAGGGAGAGCAAATCTTCATTTTGCTTAATCTTTCCCACCTCCTTTGTCTCTCTACTCTCTCTTTCACTGTGAATGTTCGGACTTGTGTTTTTGAACAAATAAGATATGTTAATACTTGTGTTTCTGAACAAATAATCAATGTTTGGGCATTTGTTCCCGAACTTGGTAAAACAAAAACTCCTATAAATGTGAACAATTTTAACCCTTCAAAGTGTATTAAATTTTCATATTCGGACCTGTATTCTTGAATTTTAGTCATATGTTCAGCAGTTCAGTACTAAAAAAAATACGAACAATTTTTGCCATTTTTGCCGTATTTTTCAAGAAACTTACCATTACAAGGCTTACCTCCTCCGAGCTAAGAATACATCAAAGTTATGCACTTTCTCTAAACTTACATTGTTATGCTCTTCTCGTTTTATGAAGTTGTGGTTGCCTAAAAAATTTTCACTCATTAATATTGTTGGAGAAGTGTGTGTAATCGAATGGTTTCCACTGTTGCCATCGAAGCGCTGTTAAGGTTTTGAGGGTGAGATTTGGAGAAGATGGATGGATTGTGATGGAAGTGGATATTCTCATAAACCTTTTATCATGATTTAGTATGTGTGTGGGCTTAATTGTAAGATGAGGAGTCCTAAAATGATTAGTGTTTTCTTTAGTAATTTCATTTAAGGTTATTATTGTAATAAAAAAAAATAAAAAATGAGGGGTTCAAAATAATAAATAAGATTCTAATAGCAACACTTAATATTTATTTTATTTTGTTTTATGTAGTATATCCAACCAGATTATAGATAAATTATTATATTTTCTTTTCTTTTTCCTCTAGCTTAATCAAACAAGAGGGAAATTGCAATATATTTTCTCTTAAATAGATGATTTGTTTTTTTGGGTCTCTCTTAAATATCCAAACGTATTGTAAGCTCCAAAACAACTCATATAAGAGAAGTCAAAAAAAAAAAGCTTTATCTATTCTATCTATACAGACGCAACATCCTCAAACCTTTCGTATGTTCCCTCCTCCCTACTTTCCATCGTTTTACGTTCCCACTCACTCCACACACACGCACATACGGACATATATGTATATATATATATACACTAGTGAGTGACATATACAATACGTGTATAATTCAGATAATTAATAATAAAAATAAATAATAAAGAATTTAATATCATAATATGTATATTACTTAAGTGATAGTATATTTTTAATAAAACTCAAGGTCTTGAGTTTAAAATTTGCTTACGCTATGTATAATAATTTTTTTTATTTTAACATATATAAAGTTGCCACATGGTATGAGAAAAAAAATGTTTCACTACACCAATCTAAGCCTTCACTTAATAATAGTACAAGTGGGTGGCACACGCGATACATGTGCAATTCATATAACTAATAATAAAAATAAATAATAAAGAATTTAATATCATAATATGTATGTTGCTTACGTAATAAATATGTTTTTAACGAAGCTTAAGATTTTAGATTTAAAACTTGCTTAAGCTGTATATAATAATTTTTTTTATTTTAATATATATAAAATTGCCACGTGTTATGAGGAGAAAATTTTTTTACTAAACCAATTTAAACTTTCACTTAATAATAATAGTATAGATGGATGTTCAGTTATGTAAGTCAAAAAAACTTTATCTATTCTATATTATATAATCCATCATGCTAATTTTTACAATCAATTTTGTCCCACAAGTAACAGATTTGGTCTCACAAACTTTGGGATAAACATGGAAACTAAACTTTTATATTAACCACATTTTTGACATAATTCACGAACTCTTTCAATTTTCAGATTTTAAATTTAATCACTCTTTACAACATTATTTGCCGGAAGAAAATGATTTTATGCTCACCATGCAAACGGGATATATTTAGAAAACTGTTGAGGACGTAGAGTTTTAGCAGCTAGTAATTTTAGGAATATTTTGCGTAAATAAAAGAATGGGACAAAGTTTTTGAATTGGGTGTGTTAGCAGGTATTTTAATATTATAATGTGTTATAGGTTGGTTTTCTTTTCTTTTCTTCCTTGTTTAGCCTTCCAAGTCATCCAAGGTCCTGGTCTTAGTCTCCATAACTTATCCACCAATCTTATCTTATCCAAGTCTTGGTCAAGTCCACTAAGACTTATCCATTCCATGTCTTCATCCGTTTCTTCCCCACCAAGAACTTGTCTAACTAGTTCTCATTTCTATATATTTAAGCTAATGTCCTATCTTGGTGTAGAGGTGAAGAAGTTTGGTTGTTTGGTTATGTCTTGAGTGAGATTATCAGGTAAATAAAAAGGGTGTGTGTGATAAAGTTTTGGGTTCAACCAATTGTGCAGTATTGGTGAACTATACAATTTAGTCGGGCTGTTGTATCCTGGGGGAGACAAGTCAAGGTTTTTCTGCTGCACCGGTGTGAGGCTTTGCCTAACCGCAGAGGGCTTGAATTTTCTTAAAGAGAGCGAGTTTCCCGTGCCTCACCCCTGATAATAAGTTATTGTAATTTTATTATTTGTATTTTCTGGTGTGTTATTTGTAATTATCACCAACAATTTTAAGGAGATTCAAATAGCAAAAGTTCATGGAGCCAGTACTAGAGAAGCTTAACGAGAATACCGGCGATCTCAACAAGCCCTTCCGGTTCAAGAGAGCCCATTTCAAGAGATGGAAAGGCAAGGTGCTTTTCTACCTCAGTCTCCTCAAGGTGGCCTATATCCTGACCGAGAAAAATCCAAGCAAAGTCCCCACTGAAGAGATGACCGACGAGGAGTATGCTGCTCACCTTGAAAAAATCGAGAAATACAACACAGATGAGTATAAATGTCGATACTATCTTTTGAATTGTCTTTCAGATCAATTTTATGATTATTATGATACTACTTACACCACTGCCAAGAAAATTTGGAAAGCCTTGCAGAACAAATATGACACTGAAGAGGCAGGTGCTAAAAAATACGCTGCAAGCCGTTTTTTCCGCTACCAGATGATAGATGGAAAATCAGTGGTGAAGCAAGTTCAAGATTTTCAGATATTAGTAGTTGAAGTTAGATCTGAAGGCATCAAAATTGGAGACAATCTTGTTGTAGCAGGTATTGTTGACAAACGTCCATCATCTTGGAGGAAGTTCCAGAAGTCGATGCGTCACAAGCAAAAAGAGACGTCCTTGGAGACTCTAATCACATGGATTCGGGTGGAGGAGGAAGCACGAGGACAAGATGCGCTTATGACACAAGAGCATTCCACTGTAAAGGTAAATTTAACTTCTGGAAATATTTTACCTAAAGGTCGATTTCATAAAAATAGTCATTTGAAGCCAGTTAAGAAAATTTGGAAAAATACTAGAAGGCCACAAAATAAAAATTACCCAAGGCAGAAAAAATGGAACCAAGAACCCCCTTCACAAGATATGACAAATGTGACATGTTTTGTGTGTGGCAAAAGTGGGCATATTGTTCGAACTTGCAAATTTCGGAAACAACAACCTCGACCACAGGCTAATGTTACCGAGTGTGGACGCGCCTCGGGGGAGGGACTTATGCTGCTACAGTTCGGACTCGTTTTGTCACGGTTCTTAATCTGAACCAAGGAGTCCAAATGCGACAAATCGTTTTGAGAAAACAGATTTTTTTGAAAGAAGTGCCAAACATGGACTGCTTTGCCAGATACACAGTCGCCACCTAAATATTTTTTTAATGGGGGAATTTAAGAAACCCTGACTTGGTGCCAAAGGCCACGTGTCCGTCATCACCAAAGTTGCCTCGGCTCAGGAACTTGGATACGATTAGGGAAGGTCAGCTATGAGCACCCCCTCTCGCCCGATCCGAAGATCGGCCTCTACTAACCATGATATCTTGTTTTGAAAGCATTATGTGTTCTTATTCCTGTTATTAGCCTAGAATTACTATGTTATGCGCACAGCAAACAAGTATAGACCAAATCGCCTAAATTGGAACAAAACATTTCATGTTTGTTTTGATGATGGTTTGCTACTCACAAGTAGGCTAAAGATGCAGGTTTTGCCACCCTCAAATGGGCTTTAGAAAAGATGGTTTTGCTACTATCTAGTGGGCTTAAAACTCACAGTTTTAATGCATTATTCCAATTTAGGTAATTTGACCTCCATCCACAGGCATTCAAGCAGTTATATCATATAAGCAGCTAGCCTCATGGCAATCATGTTATTATAGCAACACTCACACGCATGCGGTATGCTAAAGCATAAAAGCTTACCTAGTACTCCAAGCCAAAACAGAAACTAGTTAGTAATAATATGCATGATCCTAGTTCATGTTAAGATGGCTAATGCAACACATTCAAAATGCAACTATAATAGGCTCGGCTATCCTAAAGATGGCATGTGGAATGCTGCAACTAACAAGTACTCAACTTGGAATTGAAATACAATGCAGTTAGTATGATGCGCCGAGCCCGGTGCATACAAGACAAATGTATGGATGCACGCATGCGTAGCATAAGGTATGCTAAGTTAAATATGCCCTAATACTAACCATTGAAAGCAGGTAAGTAAAAGGGGGAAAGAAGTAGGGGTTGGAAGACATACACACACTCACACACACTTATTACACAATTGCCCTCGCTCAGAGGGTCCGAATAAATATTACAAAACAAATGAATACTGCTAAATTAATTATTACAGACTTCTAATTAATTAACAAATTAAATGCAGAATTAAAGTGGCCATAGCCTCCACCTCAAAATGTTTGGATGATGCATGCTTGACTCGTACTGCCCGGAAACTCGATGCCATAGCATTGCTGCCTCTGTTTACACTGCCTAGCTCCTCTAAAGACTGCACAAGTCTTGGGTTAGGTTCTCTGCACACTGTAGAGTACCACCGGCTAGGAGTAATGGCCACCGGCTATGGGAAATAGTCACCGGCCGCTGATGAAGTTATCGGCCATTTATGGATGGCCGGTCGGCACTAGAGATGGCCGGCCGGCCAAAGCTTCCTGCAGAAACTAGTTTTGACAGCAACAGAGGGCATGCAGTGTATGGCATGGAATTTTTAAGCAAATGTAAGTATGGCCACACTCCCTATCATGCAATGGGCTCAAGGGAGCATGACCCTCGACCCTCGGGCCATCAATTGTGCATTTTGATGCATGATGGCCTAAGAGGCCAAGTTTGCAACTTGATGCAAATGCATGCAACCAAAAGAGATGAATGCCAACACCCTATCATGTTGAGGTCAAGGGGATTGACGACCGAGGGTTGAGACGTGTTACATCACTTGGAGTATGAACACTTCTCAATCCTCATACATGGTTTGACACCCCAAACCAAGCAAAATGTAATGCAATGTATGCAAGGTGGCTCAAGTATGCAACATGAGGCTAATAGGTACAAAGCATGCCAAATGCGAAGTGACCTATCATACAAAATGCAATGTGATACATCTTATCGTACAATGTAAGCATGAAACCAAAGTAATGCAATACAATCATGCAATGATGGACCTAAAACACAAAGGGGCAGACCTCAGCCCACCCCCAAAACAGTGACAAAAGATGCCTAAAATGATGGATAAATACTCATGTAAGCATGCGCACTAATAGGCTCAAGACTAAGGCATAACAAAAGAGTATTCTACTACCACTATCCTAAGCAAACATGGCATAAGCTATGCAACCAAAACAGAGTTTTAAGGCACCAAAATAAGTCCCAAAACCCAGTGATATGGCAGCCCCGAAGGTTTAAACACTTAAGCATGCACAATACTCATTTCAAGGCACAAAAGGACACATCTTCAAAGCATGAAAGAGGGGATGAATGCAAGCATACAAGCATGGTTTGGGGACCAAAATGGCATGGCAAATGATTCCAAATTATTGAAATAGACCAACTAAGGCGTGTTTATGACTCACATACTTAGGGCTCACAAGCTAAAATGCATAGCAACCATATCACACATGTCAAACATGACCAAATCAGTAACCAACAGACCTTAAGCACGGCAAAATAATGCTAAAACCTTCTTAGGACCAGACCAAAATCATGCTCAAATGATATGCTACAACATGATACATTTTAAGCCAAATGATGGGATTTCAAAGCAAGTGTATTATACGTGCAAAAGGCCAACAAATCAACGTGAGGCAGAGATAAAATATGCTAAATGAACTCCAAATAAGCTCTGAAATAAAGCCAAACAAGACTAGGCGTGCATGCTACCATATTGAGCCAAATATGCGAACAAGAGAGAGACCAAGGGAGAGGGGTGTCCCTCCCCTATGCAAGACCTCAAAACCCCTTCTTCACCACTGAAAATCCACTGGATTTCAGTGGTGAAAAGGTCAAAACACAAGAGTAACCAAAGCTTAACAAAGAGAGCACCAAAAGGGCCAAACAAGGCCTAGAAGGGGGAGGTCAACCCCAAACAACAAAATGTCCTTAATGAAAGATCTCAAGCATGCAAATACAAGACTTTTCTCAGTTATACACAAAGTCTAAAACAATAAGCAAGATAGGAAAAAGTCTAGTGCAAGATTGGGGAATCTAAAGTAAAAAGGTTACCCTTGAAGAACCCTTGATGAACAGCAAGTGCAGCCTCCTTCCTTTGATCAAAACCAGTCCAAAACCTCAAGAACAAACCCTCAAAGCCTCTCAAGGTCGAAGTATGGTGTAATGGTGTGTGTCTTAGTGCAAAACTAAGGTCAAAACACACTTTTAGGCTTCCAAACACACACAAAGGATGAGAGAGAGGGAGATATAGAGAGAGAAAATATATGGCAGATATATGTATGTATATTGCTCTGGTTTTTGCTCAACCTTTTAACAATGGAGGAGGAGGGGCTCTTATATATACAATGCCAATGACTTGAAGCTTCTCAAAGAAGCTAAACTAAAAAAAGGTCAAAAGGGGCAAGGGAGGCAAGGCTTCTTGAGGAAGCTGGGACAGCTGGCAAGCTTCTTGAGGAAGCTAAGACAAAGGTCCAAGCTTCCTCAAGAAGCTAGACCAAAAAGGGTGCAAAAGGGGCAAAACAGCCACACTTATGCACAGGGGCAGGGTTAGTGCATTCCAGCTGGCACAGCTGGCATGCACCATGCCTGAAAAAGGCAAAAAAGTGCTACCGGCCAGAAAAGGAGGCCACCGGCCAAACAGATGGCCGGCCGGTCACACTGAATGTCGACCGGCCAATGGTATACTTCACCAATGGCCGGTAGCCTCGAAACACGGCCGGTGGCCTCAAGCCACGGCCGGTGGCCTCAAGCCACGGCCGGTGGGTTCCAGGGGTAGCTAACAAGTTACTCTGTACCCTTAGAAACAAAAACACAAGTGTTTGGTGCAAAACCAAACACAGAACAGTCGAGTTGAGAGATCCTGAGGCAAGGTGTGTAGCTGAGACCTTCAGGAACTCAAAACGAAACACAAACATGAGTAATCACCGAGTGTTTGAGCGGTGACGTCCAAGTCTTGAGGACGGTCAAAAATGGGGTGTCTACAGTTGCCCCTCTTTGACAGAACTCAAAAGTCATAACCATGACGAGAGTGATTGTCAAAGTCCAGAGACGACCCATTTTTGACAAGGCCGAAGACTTAGACAAGGCATACAAACCGCAGATAAAGATATGCGCCCAAGGACAGGGGTAGAATGCAAGGCAATGCACAAAGCCGAACATAACTTATGATCATGCAAAGAAAGCTGTAATGAAGCATAACATGCTACAGTTTTAAGCTAGCATACACAAATCCAACTACACTACAATGTAGAGGGGATGTAAGAGAATTATGCAATTCTTGCTACGTTTCACGTGGAGAGTACAATACCTGTGCGGTTCGTCTGGTTGTGCCAGCCTCAAATGAACCGTACATACAATATCGTACCTGCAAACGAAAGCAACTTAACAGGTACAATATTGTTAGCAACATGCGCAACATGCACATCAATGCAATTGAAAGTGCGCGACGACGCAAAGCAAGTGGGAAGCATAACAATGCTGTGAAGACACAAACACATGTAAGTAAAGAACACGGGACAACGTGCGCAATGTGTGAAGATGTAGACACATGTAAATAAAGTATACGCGACAATGTATACAATGTGTATAAAATGAACTTGAACACATGTAAGTAAAGCAATGCGCATGCAATGTGTATAAAAAGGAACTTGAACACATGTAAATAAAGCATAACACGACAACGCATGCGATGTGTATAAAAGAGATTTGAACACATGTAAGTAAAGCATAACGCGACAACGCATGCAATGTGTATAAAAGGAATTTGAACACATGTAAGTAAAGCATAACGCGATAACGCATGCAATGTGTATAAAAGGGACTTGAACACATGTAAGTAAAGCATAACGCGACAACGCATGCAATGTGTATAAAAGAAATTTGAACACATGTAAGTAAAGCATAACGCGACAACGCATGCAATGTGTATAAAAGGGACTTGAACACATGTAAGTAAAGCATAACGCGACAACGCATGCAATGTGTATAAAAGGAATTTGAACACATGTAAGTAAAGCATAACGCGACAACGCATGTAATGTGTATAAAAACTTGAAACATGGTAAAGACAAGCTATTCATGATGTTGAAATGCAGAGCACTGCGACATAGTATGATTGAAGTGATTTGTGGAGTTCACAAGATACATAAAGGATACGGGAAGGGATGTTCCTCGTACGTACGGAGCATCGCTCATAGCAGACACAACTTGAGGTCAACTCGGAGGTCTATGAATGTTCTGAAGGTGTACTTCCTTGCACTGCCTCGAGAAATGAAGGTGCCAAACCATACAATTGATCCAAACAAGGGCGCGAGAGATGTATTGACCACAAGGGAGGGGATACCGGTATCAACCCTGATACTTTGCTGCCTTGCTCCTTCTTTTTGCTTTACTTTCCTTTTTACTGGTAGTTTAAGCACATTGCACTGCCTCAGGCAGATTTTAAAAAAAAATTGCATATTTTTGCAAAATACATGATGGAAATGAAACTGCTATTTTGTTCAAAATGTGTTGCATTTGTACGTTTTATGCATTGCATCGCATGGCATCACATAACAATGTAAATGAAATTCGTTCGAAAATAGAGCATTCGCATCGTAATAATCAGGTAGTGAACCAATCTACAACTCGATACGCAAAACAGAGAGACTCGACATAACCAACCAAGTGCGAATACAACTCGATAAGCAAATCAAAGACTTAAAGAGAGTGAAATACAACTCGATAAGCAAATGTACAACAACTCGATAAGCAAATAGGCGTGACTCCGCAAGAATCGATCACCGGAGGGCATTAGAAGTGGTGGCATTCCCCAATCCTCAGCATAAATAGCTCAGAGAACAAGGAGGAAGACCACTGGCCAGGGGTAAAGGACATCGGCCATGAGAAATGGCCATCGGCCAGTAACTTTGATCAATCGGCCAAACGTGGTGGTCAGTCGGCACTATATTTGGCCGGCCGGCCATGAATTGCAGAACCAGCAGAATGCTGACATCTGTCCTCCACTCAACCTTATCTTCTACAAAAAAAAAGCCTCAGCTTCGTGGTTCTTCTCAATTCAACACTGATTTGCCCCAAATGGAAGCGCTTCTTGCCCAAAATCTCACAACTTGGATTAACAACTTGGATGGCTCGGCATAAACGCTGAATTTTCGGGGCTTCGGCATAAACGCACTATTCACTTTGGGTCGTACCCCGCTACACCTTCCGTTTCTCCATGCCGCGACAAAGTTTTGGAATCCAGTGACACATGTTTTTAGCTTCGGCGGGCAAGAGGTATGTTCTACCTTTGAAGATTTTCAAGCGTTAATGGAGTCCGAGCACAACGAAGAGATCCTGCCCCAACTTTGTTTTGGCCATGCCCAAGCCTTAGGACAAATGTGTGGGCTCTCAATACCCGACGCTCGATCTTTGATTTGTGACGGAATGCTGGATATTCCGAGTTTGATTTGCCGTTTTTCTGATGCCGGTGACTGCGGCGACTGTCATTGGCAAGGTTTTCGGCAACACGCACTTTGTTTGTGCATGCTATCTCATTTCTTACTTGCCTCAAGCTCCGGAGGATCTAGTGTTCGGTTGATCGAGGTTGCCCAAGGTTTGAAGGAGGGTAAGAGTTGCATCGCCATGACTCTGGCTGAGACGTTGATGGGCTTGGATGCTTTCTATCGTCGCGAAACGACCAAATTTGCGGGGAGTCCACTACTACTGCAGGTAAAGTTTCCCACCCAATCTCTCATATGTATTGCTCACATCACTCGGCCCTCAAGCTCGGTTTTCTCACAAAACCCTTTTCTCACTTTTCTCTCATCATACATCTCTCTATTCTTCATTCTCTCATTTTCATCCCTTCCTAGGTATGGTTGATGGACAAGTTACAGGTTGTGGACTCTTGCCCAACATGCTCAGCTCGAGGTTACTTCTTTAGGCAACGCCTAGTTGACGCCCTTGATAAGGGTTGGTGGTTTGACTGGATGTGCAGCTCGTCCGCAGACCGCATTGCTTGGCGGTGCCCTTGGCTCAATCTACCGGTAATGGGCTATAGCATAACCCGCCAACCTGGGATTCAGCTGATTGGCTTGACTCACTATGTGTTCTACTTCCCATTCCGGTTCCAGCGCCAGTTTGGTCATGATCAGACTTGTCCACCAGAGGGGATAGAGTACCTTGTTACATTCCCGATCCGAGGCGCACAGCTTGCCCGGTATACGAGAGCATGGAGGACTAGAGAGCTCCTGGCCCCCGCTCTCACTTTCAGTTGCACTTTGTCTGATGAGTGTGTAGATTGGCTCAATGAAGAGGCACAGATTGGGCCTAGCTTGGCATCAGAGGCTTCGACCAGCTTTGGGAGGGGGCGCAGGAACACCTGACTTAACTATGCTCCGGATTTATTGCTTTATTAGTACTTTCAAGTTTTCTTTATGAATGTAAATAAAAGCAACTTCAATTTGTATGCAAGAGCAGGAGAACTCTGTATTGAAATCAATGAAATTGAAGGTTGTGGGTACTAAAAATTTTCCGCTTTAGTCCAAAAATGGTCTTAGTTGTAAAAAGATTAATTTGAACAAAGTCAACTTTTATCAAAACTTTTCAAAATTATTTTCGATATGGATTAGAACTGGACACGCCTGAGATCTGTCACTAAGATGTACAACCCCGGATTCCAGCAACTGGAAAGTTGCCCTTAGTCTGAATGGTACCGCGGCACGGCACAACAACGAAAAGTTTCCCCTAGTCTGAAAAGCACTGCACCGGAGATCATAACCGAACTCTTGAATGCTGAATAGACAAAGATGACCGAGCTGATCAAATGGACAAAGTTGATCAGGGAAAAGTCTATGGCTGAACTTCAGAATGAAGTTGCCTACGTATCCCAAAGATGGGAATCAAGCCTTACGTAGTTCAGGCTTGGGTTCACTCGAGTATTTTCACTCTCCTTTTGCGCTCTAACTTTTGCCAAGGCCGCCCTTTGCGGGTTTTTAACCTTGCGAGCTCAGTTTTTATAATTTCAAATTTTTCAATGCTCTAACTTTTGCCTAGGTCGCCCTTTCGGGTTTTCGACCTAACGAGCCTCTCAGGGGTAATATTTCTTTAACTTGTCCATGTTGATCGGTTGTGAGAACTCTAGGCCATCTAGGTCCATCAGAACGACAGCTCCACCGGACCAAATAGACTTAATGATGTAGGGACCAGTCCAATTGGGTCTGAACTTGCCCCTTGGGTCGTAGATGGGAGCTCGGTTGTCCTTGAGTACCAAATCTCCTTCCTTTAGATTCCTGGACTTAACCTTCTTGTTAAAAGCCTGGGCAATTCTGCGCTGATAACCTTGAACATGGTACAGTGCTTTCAATCTCCTTTCGTCAAAGAGCATGAGTTCCTCAAATCTGCTCTGCTGCCAATCTGCTTCGGCTATCTGGCATTCAGCTAACACTCGCAAAGACGAAACCTCAATTTCGATAGGTAGAACGGCGTCCATCCCATAAACCAATGAATACGGAGTCGCCCCAGTAGAAGTTCTGATTGAAGTCCGGTAGCCCCACAGAGCAAACGGCAACTTATCTGGCCAGTCCCGGTAGGTTTCCACCATCTTCTGCAGTATGTGCTTGATGTTCTTGTTGGCGGCCTCAACCGCTCTATTGGTTTGCGGCCGGTTTGTGGATGACTTATGAAAAGCCACGTTGTATTTTTCCAACAAGTCAATCACTTCCTTCTTGAAATGGGAACCGTTATCCGAAATGATCTCATTTGGGACCCCATAACGATAGATGATGTTGTTTCTGATAAACTTCACGACATGTGAAGCCTTCAACACCACATAAGATTTGGCCTCGACCCACTTTGCAAAGTAATCTATCGCGACCAGGATGAACTCATGCCCATTCGACCCCTTTGGAGTAACAGCCCCGATCACATCGATTCCCCAAACTGAAAATGGCCATGGCGAAGTCATGTTGTATAGTTTCGACGGCGGGATGTTCATGCGGTTTGCATGGATCTAACATTTGTGGCATCGCCGAACAAAACCGATACAATCCTCCTCCATGGTAGACCAGTAGTAACCCTGCCTGAGGATCTTCCGAGCCAACATTACCCCGTTCATATGTGTACCGCATTCTCCTCCATGGATGGCCTCCATCAGGCGCTTCGACTCTTCAGCTTCTACACACAGCTTATGCATTCCCAGATGACCTCTCTTATACAGCTTACCCCCACAGATGATAAACTGAACAGCCATTCTTCTGATTGCCCTTTTATTCTTGGCATTTGCCCCTAGTGGGTATGCTTCATTCTCCAAGAAGTTCCAAATGTCGTAATACCAGGGGTTGTCGTCCTGAACCTCATCTATAGCAGCAATTGATTCATATGCTGGCGCAAACTTCTAGTCAATGATGACTGGACGCATCCGGACTCCAAACGGGATGCCTATAATGGAAGATAGAGTTGCTAGTGAATCTGCGAACCTATTGCTCTCTCTTGCTAGATGAGCAAAGTTTAGCTTTTCAAACCGAGGAATTAACAAATCCAAGGTCTGGTGGTACATTATCATCTTTTCTTCTTTGACTTTCCAATCTCCTTTTGCTTGAGACACAACAAGGTTCGAGTCCCCAATGACATCCAACCGTTTTGCCCCTAGTTCCAGGGCTGCTTCTAGACCGGCAATGCGTGCCTCATATTCCACTTCGTTGTTCGAGACTTTGAACCGGAGTTTGAATCCTAGAGGGATACGGGAATTGTCGGGTGCTATCAACAACACTCCTATCCCATACCCGTACTGGTTTGACGCTCCGTCAAAATACATCGTCCAAGTTTCATCTTCGATGTGCAAAATGGCCTCATCTGGGAATAAGTACTCAACTGCTTCACCCTCTTCTACTGGATGATTGGCTAAGAATTCTGCTACTGCTCTTCCCTTGACTGACTTGCGTGTCACATATTTCAGATCGAATTCGGAAAGCAACAACAACCAACGAGCTAGCCTACCCGTAAGTGTCAGTTTCTCGAAAAGATATTTGATGGGATCCAGCCGTGAAACTAACATTACAGAGTGAGCTAACAGGTAGTGCCGCAGCTTCCTGGTAGCCCATACCAAGGCTAAGCAAGCCTTTTCCAACGCTGTGTAGCGAGTCTCATACTCAAGCATCTTCTTGCTCAGATAGTAGATGGCCCTCTCTTCCTTGTCCTCTGATTCTTGTGCAAGCATACAGCCCATTGTGGTTTCAGTCACTGAAATGTACAATATCAACGGTCTCCCTGGCTCTGGTTGTGACAACATAGGTGGGTTCTGTAAGTATTTCTTGATCTGTTCAAAAGCAGTTTGGCATCGGCCGTCCCATTGGAATTTCTTTCCTTTATTCAGGAGACCAAAAAGTGGTTCACAAGTCAAGGTTAATTTTGAGATAAACCGTCTTATGAATTGCACTTTACCCAGAAAGCCTCGCACCTCCTTTTCAGTCCTTGGTGGTGGCATTTCTAAGATGGCCTTGATCTTGGAAGGGTCGACTTCGATGCCCCTTTGTGTAATCAGAAACCTTAGCATTCCTGCTGTAACACCAAATGTACACTTCTACGGATTCAGCCGCAACCGAAATTCTCTGATCCTTTGGAAGAACTTTCGCAAGGCGGTGTAGTGGCCCTCTCTTTCTTTGGACTTGACAATCATGTCGTCCACGTACACCTCAACCTCTTTGTGGATCATGTCATGCAATATTGTGGTCGCGGCCCGTTGATATATAGCTCCAGCGTTCTTCAGCCCAAATGACATCACTTTATAGCAGTAGGTCCCCCACGGGGGTGGGTGAAGGCAGTCTTTTCCCGGTCTTCAGGTGCATCACTATCTGATTGTAGCTTGAGAAACCATCCATAAACGAAAGCAAAGCATGCCCCGCTGTGAAATCCACCAACTTATCAATATGTGGCAAGGGAAAGTCGTCCTTCGGACTAGCTCTGTTCAAATCCCTGAAATCCACGCATACTCGGATTCTGCCATCTTTCTTCGGCACTGGAACAATGTTGGCCAACCAAGTCGGGTATTCGGATACCAGCAGGAAGCCTGCATCGATTTGCTTGGTGACCTCTTCCTTAATCTTGATAGCCCAGTCAGGGCGGGATCCTTCTGAGTTTCTGTTTGACAGGTCGGGCCTCGGGGTCAAGAGGGATCTGGTGCTATACAATCTCAAGATCGATTCCAGGTATGTCTTCGTAGGACCACGCGAAAACATCTTTGAAATCTTTTAATAATGCGACTAAGCGCTCACGTTCCTCCGAAGACAACATGGACCCGATCTGGACCAGCCGCGGGTCTTTCTCAGTACCAATATTCACAGTAATGAATTTCATCAACTAAAGGTTTAACAAATCTTTCCTGCTCTTGATCAATTAATCGTTGCAAAATCGGAGGAATTCTTCCTCGTCGTTTTTGTCAAAATTTTGAAAGTCTTGATTCAAGTAATAAATCAAAGGCACAGAAAAGTACTCAGAAACCACATCCATATCATTCTCATTATGTACTTCCAAACCGTCCGATTTTTCTGTTACAACAGACTCAAAAGAGAAAGGGAAAAGACGACCTGGACAGGACTGTGGCATCCGGGTTATCACCCCCAGGAATACCGGACTCAGACTCAGTTGAGCTGGAACCTGATTCCGACTCACAAGACTCGGTGGAATCAGATTCCGGCTCACTACCTAACCCGATGCTGTTTGACAAAAATCCCTCTTCGTACTGCCAAACGAGAGGGGTGCGATGGATGCATCCAAAATATTTGATGGTAGGCCCGCAGCTGTTTCATTCCCCATCATGGACACCGAGAAGTTATCCCCCAAGCACTTCTGTTCGATCGGAGGATCTGAAAGTAGACATGCCAGTGCTACCTCCATTTCAAGTTCGGTGTCCTCAGACTCTATTTCCTTGCTCTGCTCAACCTTAATTGTTGGGTCTGTCTGCTCTTTGGAAACATCATCTCCAGATAACTGTAGGTCAAAGAAAATCTCGAACCCCGGTATGCGCTTCCTCTCTGCGTTCAACCATGGCTCTGGAAAGCCACAAAATGGAAAGTCCTCTCCCTCCCAGACGAAGCGTCCGTTTAGGGTACCCCAGATGGGCCGGTGCATCAACTCAAAAGGTTTCTCCATTTGTTTCGCTCTGGCTCTCCCGGCCATCTCCTTTCCTTTCCTTACCCAATCCTCCCTGGTGGGCAGATAACCCAAGCCAAAGGTATGAGGGTTGTGTGGCACTTCGGCCAATGCTGCGACGCCCTTCCGGCCACTCCTTCCCAATCCCATCCCGGGGATGTGTTGGAGCTTGTTCATGAGGTATACTGCTTAAGCACTGACATATATCCCCTCGTTTGTAGCCATGATGTTCTGTACAACCCGAGCCTCAGCCAGGGTAAAACCCGATATGAACACATCCTCCATACCATGCTCAATTTCTAGAACAGGCGTAGATATCTCCGGTGGTGGATGAATCGATGAATTTCCAAAAACAATGGCTACTCCCTTCCCATGGGGGTATTTCACCATTTGATGCAAAGTGGACGACACTGCCTTTACCTGATGCAGCCACGGCCGCCCCAAAAGCAGGTTGAAAGTTGCCGGAACTTCTAAGACATGGAAATCTATCTCATGCAGTCCTGGCCCAACTTTAGTCTGAATTTTCACCGTCCCCATGGCTTCTCTGCTTATGTTGTCGTATGCCCTAATCACCTGGGCTGTCGGTACAAAGTCCGCGGTTTTCAAACTGATTGCATACGCTGTCCTAGCTGGGCAGACGTTGATGGCGGATTCGGTATCAACAAGAACCACCGGTATCCATTTATTCTTACACTCCACAGAGATGTAGAGTGGCTTGTTGTGGTTTGCCCCCTCGGGTGGCAATTCCTTGTCGGAAAAAGTTAACGTCGGGGTAGCTCCTCCCGGAAAGACTAATCCCACCAGCTGTTCTGGCGTGGTTTCTATCGAAAGCTTGGCCTTGTCCATGGCCGATAAGACAGCCTGTCTGTGCACTCGTGATGCCATAAGCAGTCCCCAGATGGAGATGTCTGCTTGTATCTTTTTTAACTGTTTGAGCACAGCCTCCTCTTCAAGTTGTTTCTCCTTCTGTTTCTCAGTCTCCCTATCTTTCCCAGAAGCCTCTGGTTGATCTAGGTGCGGGGGTTTGAAGTACTGCCCGCTCCTTGTCATATGGTCGACTTCTCTAATGTACCAAGTGTCGTCGTGGGCAAGACATAAATCATCGTCCTCCCACCACATTCCATCCGCAGCCGACAGACACCTGTCCGGCCCTGGTATGACTGTTCCCGTACTCGTGGTACCTTCAATCCCTATGCTCGCAGCATTCTCTGTTTCTGTGCTCATAGCAGTTTCAGTCCCCACATGGGCCTTTTCCTTCCTGATTCTCTCGAAATCTTCAAATCTTTCCTGTTCCGACTGTGTCAATACAGCTGGCTGTTCAATAATTCCTGTATTCAAAATGCTCCAATCCTGAGCGAAATTCTTGACACCGGCGCTCTCCGGCGATGTACTCTATTCTCCGACCCTTCTGGCCGTCATTGACCTTCTTGCCCCTGTCGGGCCCTGTTCTGGTCGGAACTCTTCCACCACATCCTGTTGATCATCCAACCACCCGGTAGCCTCTGCCGATTCCTCATAATCAAACCAGTTGACTGCTGCGTCCCTTGGATCTTGGTCACTGTAAAACTGGAGGTTGGCAAGGTCCTCTTCCACAGCCGTCAAGTTATCCGTCCTCTGTCCCAAACCATCCCCTTGGATCGCACACAGCTCTGCCTTCGTTGGCAATTCCACATCTAGCCCATCCTGGCCTATTGACAAAATGTAGTCACTCGGACTATATGTCTTCTCAACACAACTTCCAGATTCCGCAGACTCTGGCTCAACAACCCTCTTCTCCTCTGAAATCTCTCTTCTTCTGTCCTCGACAGTCACCACCATTGGCTTAGGTTGGGTTATGGAGATGTCCATCATGCACAAGTCGGTGCAATCAGGAAGGAGTACCTCCGGTTTAGGCAAATGGGAAGGAGTAATATAGATGCTAGGATCGTCGTAAGACACAACCCCAGTTTGGATGAAGTTGATTCTTTTGGGAGGTGGAGCTTGGTTGTGTGTAAGGAGAGGGTTTGTTGTAACATTGGGTTTCTCGGGAGGCAGAATCACCCCGTTATCGATGAGATCTTGAATCTCATGTTGTAATTGGTAGCACAGATCGGTGTCATGACCGTGCTTTTGGTGGAATGTGCAATATTTGGCTGGATTGTGGGTAGGGAGAAGTTTTTCCGGTAATGGTCGCGGCTCTAGGGGCTTCAAGTGCCCTTTTCTGATTAAAACCTCCAGAGCTTTGGACAGGGGCATATATAGTGGAGCGAAGGTTCTTGTGTTTTTGGGTGGGTATTTGGCTGTTTGTGTATGGCTTCCGGACGCGCCGGAGAATGGCATAGCTGCCATGGTTCTTGGAGGGAGGTTGGTGGTGACCATGTTCACTTCGGAGGCTCTTGTAGTTGTAGCACCGCTCGGGCCCGCATTAGTGTTGCGGTTGAAAGTTCTTCGGGGTTGCTCCCGGTCATTATCAATTAAGCCTTGCTTCAAGGCATCCTCAATCTGTAACCCCATTTCATGTAGATCGGAAAATGTAGGAAAGGGGAGTACAATCATCTTCTGCATTAACTTCAACTGAAGATTGCGCACAATCATCCGAATCTGATCTTTGTCTGTGGGCCTTAAGGTCATCATCGAAGCCTTGGCCCTCCATCTGGTCACGAATTCTGAGAAGCTCTCTTTAGGCTCTTGCCTTGTTGTTTCGAGATCACGGGTCGTAATCTCGATTTGTGTATTATATGAGTATTGCGCAATGAAAGCCTCAGCCATCTCATCCCAATTTCTCTTGACGTCATCTTCTAATTTGGCATACCATATGGCCGCCACACCCGATAGGGTCCGGCCAAATAAAGACAGCTTCTGTAGTCTAGTGAAGCCCATCGGCCTTAAAATATCCGAAAACAACCTCAGGTGCATCATGGGGTCCCCGGATCATCAAATCGGTCGATATGAGGCATTTTGAATCTGTCAGGCAGTGTCACAGCTGCGTCGGTATATCCATCTTCAATGTCAGGGATGGTCTTGACTCCCTGAGATCTCTTGAACAGCTTTTCAAGCTTGCTCAACTTCAGTGCTGTTGGGATCTGTCTCGAACTCAACGGGAGAGTCCGGTAGGTTGGTGGGTGTTTTGGATAACTGGAGTGGGATTGGGGGTAGGATCGGGGGTGGAGGCGGTCCTGTGGGAATGTCTGTATCATTTTGAACATTAGCTGTCTCCCCGAGGGTTGGAACTCTTGGCGGGGGAGGAGCTTGCTGCGAAGCAGATGCTCCGGCTTGCTGCTGTAACCTCACGATTAACTCTGCTTGTTCATTCATAACCGTGGCCTGCTGCTTGGTGAACTCTGCCTGTCGGACAGCATCCTGCTGCATCATTTTCATACTCTCTTGGAGTTGGCGCACTGTCTTCTCTAAGCTGGCCATACTGTTCTGATCCGGTTGAATTACCGGTATATATTCCCTCTCTGTAGGTGAAACAGAACCCTGATCCCTACTGTACTCAGGTGGGGTAGATAAGGCCCTCTGAACTGACTGCTGAACTGATGCCCTCTGCCTAACTGCCCTCCGTCTAGTAACCGGGGGTAGAGAGTGGTACACTGGTTGTCCGTCTACCAGATCCT
Organism: Camellia granthamiana; assembly: GCA_036172215.1. NCBI lineage: Eukaryota > Viridiplantae > Streptophyta > Magnoliopsida > Ericales > Theaceae > Camellia > Camellia granthamiana. The sequence continues at coordinate 7,428,496 of CM069908.1, read as the reverse complement.
TAGATCGATGGAGTTGACGACCTCTAGTCCAGAGTGCTTGGGGAATATCTACTGGGTCAGAAGCAATCGTGCTCAACTACCCTAGCAAGAAGATAAATAAAGCGTATAAGGAAATAAATAAACAGACAAATGGACAGCGTAACGGCGTAAAATAAATATGCAGCACACAGTTGGGTATCACAACATCCTGCCAATAAACTGAATATATTGTTCCTTAATCACTGATCACTGTTTCCAAATCGTTGCCCCCAAGTCTGAATCTGATACCCGCAGATAACTGATTCCCAAAAACACTGATGCCCGTAGGCCTGATACTCAAACTTGCAAACTGATATGTGTGTTCCTGTAGAGATACACTCTAAAAGCACATAGCAAGTAAAAGAGAGCCAAAACACCCCTATGTTGGGGTAGGGTTTCCCTGTCCTATTTTGTCAGGAGCTAGGGTTTCACTACGCACGCAGCGGTTTCAAACAACCTAACATCGGGTAAGCAACCTGTCCTAGTTTGGAATGGTCACTATGGATTTCGATATGCACTAGGTCGAATGGTCGAAAAGGGTGCCCCGGTAAAACCAGGGTTTGCGTTCCCATACTGGCAGAGCCCACAACCGGTCAGCCTTATGGCACACTTCTCGAAGCGAGCCTCCGGCAAACCGCTCAGGAATAACAGATGGCCAACACGGTGTCCTAGGCGCACCAATGCACATGCAATGCAAAGACACACATGAGTGTAGTCAAAACAAGATATCACGAGTTCGAGTCAAGTTCTCTAAACTCCCCAGCGGAGTCGCCAGAAACTGTGGACGCGCCCCTGGGGAGGGACTTATGCTGCCACAGTTTGGACTCGTTTTGTCACGGTTCTTAATCTGAACCAAGGAGTCCAAATCCGGCAAATCGTTTTGAGAAAACAGATTTTTTTGAAAGAAGTGCCAAACATGGACTGCTTTTCCAGATACACAGTTGCCACCTAAATATTTTTTTAATGGGGGAATTTAGGAAACCCTGACTCGGTGCCAAAGGCCACGTGTCCGTCATCACCAAAGTTGCCTCGGCTCGGGAACTTGGGTACGATTAGGGAAGGTCAGCTATGAGCACCCCATCTCGCCCGATCCGAAGATCGGCCTCTACTAACCGTGATATCTTGTTTTGAAAGCATTATGTGTTCTTATTTCTGTTATTAGCCTAGAATTACTATGTTATGCGCACAGCAAACAAGTATAGACCAAATCGCCTAAATTGGAACAAAACATTTCATGTTTGTTTTGATGATGGTTTGCTACTCACAAGTAGGCTAAAGATGCAGGTTTTGTCACCCTCAAATGAGCTTTAGAAAAGATGGTTTTGCCACTATCTAGTGGGCTTAAAACTCACAGTTTTAATGCATTATTCCAATTTAGGTAATTTGACCTCCATCCACAGGCATTCAAGCAGTTATATCACATAAGCAGCTAGCCTCATGGCAATCATGTTATTATGGCAACACTCACACGCATGCGGTATGCTAAAGCATAAAAGCTTACCTAGTACTCCAAGCCAAAACAGAAACTAGTTAGTAATCATATGCATGATCCTAGTTCATGTTAAGATGGCTAATGCAACATATTCAAAATGCAACTATAATAGGCTCGACTATCCTAAAGATGACATGTGGAATGCTGCAACTAACAAGTACTCAACTTGAAATTGAAATACAATGCAGTTAGTATGATGCGCTGAGCCTGGTGCATGCATGACAAATGTATGGATGCACGCATGCGTAGCATAAGGTATGCTAAGTTAAATATGCCCTAATACTAACCATTGAAAGCAGGTAAGGTAAAGGGGGAAAGAAGTAGGGGTTGGAAGACATACACACACTCACACACACTTATTACACAATTGCCCTCGCTCAGAGGGTCCGAATAAATATTACAAAACAAATTAATACTGCTAAATTAATTATTACAGACTTCTAATTAATTAACAAATTAAATGCAGAATTAAAGTGGCCACAGCCTCCATCTCAAAATGTTTGGATGATGCATGCTTGACTCGTACTGCCCAGAAACTCGCTGCCATAGCATTGCTGCCTCTGTTTACACTGCCTAGCTCCTCTGAAGACTGCATAAGTCTTGGGTTAGGTTCTCTGCACACTGTGGAGCACCACCGGCTAGGAGTAATGGCCACCGGCTATGGGAAATAGTCACCGGCCGCTGATGAAGTTATCGGCCATTTATGGATGGCCGGCCGGCCAAAGCTTCCTGCAGAAACTAGTTTTGACAGCAACAGAGGGCATGCAGTGTATGGCATGGAATTTTTAAGCAAATGTAAGCATAGCCACACTCCCTATCATGCAATGGGCTCAAGGGAGCATAACCCTCGACCCTCGGGCCATCAATTGTGCATTTTGATGCATGATGGCCTAAGAGGCCAAGTTTGCAACTTGATGTAAATGCATGCAACCAAAAGAGATGAATGCCAACACCCTATCATGTTGAGGTCAAGGGGATTGACGACCGAGGGTTGAGATGTGTTACATCACTTGGAGTATGAACACTTCTCAATCCTCATACATGGTTTGACACCCCAAACCAAGCAAAATGTAATGCAATGTATGCAAGGTGGCTCAAGTATGCAACATGAGGCTAATAGGTACAAAACATGCCAAATGCGAAGTGACCTATCATACAAAATGCAATGTGATACATCTTATCGTACAATGTAAGCATGAAACCAAAGTAATGCAATACAATCATGCAATGATGGACCTAAAACACAAAGGGGCAGACCTCAGCCCACCCCCAAAACAGTGACAAAAGATGCCTAAAATGATGGATAAATACTCATGTAAGCATGCGCACTAATAGGCTCAAGACTAAGGCATAACAAAAGAGTATTCTACTACCACTATCCTAAGCAAACATGGCATAAGCTATGCAACCAAAACAGAGTTTTAAGGCACCAAAATAAGTCCCAAAACCCAGTGATATGGCAGCCCTGAAGGTTTAAACACTTAAGCATGCACAATACTCATTTCAAGACACAAAAGGACACATCTTCAAAGCATGAAAGAGGGGATGAATGCAAGCATACAAGCATGGTTTGGGGACCAAAATGGCATGGCAAATGATTCCAAATTATTGAAATAGACCAACTAAGGTGTGTTTATGACTCACATACTTAGGGCTCACAAGCCAAAATGCATAGCAACCATATCACACATGTCAAACATGACCAAATCAGTAACCAACAGACCTCAAGCACGGCAAAATAATGCTAAAACCTTCTTAGGACCAGACCAAAATCATGCTCAAATGATATGCTACAACATGATACATTTTAAGCCAAATGATGGGATTTCAAAGCAAGTGTATTATACGTGCAAAAGGCCAACAAATCAACGTGAGGCAGAGATAAAATATGCTAAATGAACTCCAAATAAGCTCTGAAATAAAGCCAAACAAGACTAGGCGTGCATGCTACCATATTGAGCCAAATATGCGAACAAGAGAGAGACCAAGGGAGAGGGGTGTCCCTCCCCTATGCAAGACCTCAAAACCCCTTCTTCACCACTGAAAATCCACTAGATTTTAGTGGTGAAAAGGTCAAAACACAAGAGTAACCAAAGCTTAACAAAGAGAGCACCAAAAGGGCCAAACAAGGCCTAGAAGGGGGAGGTCAACCCCAAACAACAAAATGTCCTTAATGAAAGATCTCAAGCATGCAAATACAAGACTTTTCTCAGTTATACACAAAGTCTAAAACAATAAGCAAGATAGGAAAAAGTCTAGTGCAAGATTGGGGAATCTAAAGTAAAAAGGTTACCCTTGAAGAACCCTTGATGAACAGCAAGTGCAGCCTCCTTCCTTTGATCAAAACCAGTCCAAAACCTCAAGAACAAACCCTCAAAGCCTCTCAAGGTCGAAGTATGGTGTAATGGTGTGTGTCTTAGTGCAAAACTAAGGTCAAAACACACTTTTAGGCTTCCAAACACACACAAAGGATGAGAGAGAGGGAGATATAGAGAGAGAAAGTATATGGCAGATATATGTATGTATATTGCTCTGGTTTTTGCTCAACCTTTTAACAATGGAGGAGGAGGGGCTCTTATAGATACAATGCCAATGACTTGAAGCTTCTCAAAGAAGCTAAACTAAAAAAAGGTCAAAGGGGGCAAGGGAGGCAAGGTTTCTTGAGGAAGCTGGGACAGCTGGCAAGCTTCTTGAGGAAGCTAAGACAAAGGTCCAAGCTTCCTCAAGAAGCTAGACCAAAAGGGTGCAAAAGGGGCAAAACAGCCACACTTATGCACAGGGGCAGGGTTAGTGCATTCCAGCCGGCACAGCTGGCATGCACCATGCCTGAAAAAGGCAAAAAAGTGCTACCGGCCAGAAAAGGAGGCCACCGGCCAAACAGATGGTCGGCTGGCCACACTGAATGCCGACCGGCCAATGGTATACTTCACCAATGGCCGGTAGCCTCGAAACATGGCCGGTGGCCTCAAGCCACGGCCGGTGGGTTCCAGGGGTAGCTAACAAGTTACTCTATACCCTTAGAAACAAAAACACAAGTGTTTGGTGCAAAACCAAACACAGAACAATCGAGTTGAGAGATCCTGAGGCAAGGCGCGTAGCCGAGACCTTCGGGAACTCAAAACGAAACACAAACATGAGTAATCACCGAGTGTTTGAGCGGTGACGTCCAAGTCTTGAGGACGGTCAAAAATGGGGTGTCTACACCGAGGAACCATTTGTGGCTATGGTCATAGATATTTTTATGGTTCAATTTGTGGAAGGGTGGTGGGCAAACTCTGGTGCCAATAGGCATGTCTGCTATGATAAAGATTCGTTCAAATATTTCACTCCTTTTAATGAGGAGATGATTGTTATGCTTGGTGACTCCAGTTTAACCAAGGTACTCGGGTATGGGGATGTTGAGCTGAATTTTACCTCTGGACGTGTGCTTGTTTTAAAAGATGTGTTGTACACACCGTCCATGAGGAAAAATTTGATGTCAAGTTATTTGCTCAACAAAGCTGGTTTCAAACAGACTATTGAATCTGACCAATATGTAATCACTAAAAAAAGGCATATTTGTGGGAAAAGGGTATGCCTGTGATGGAATGTTTAAATTAAATGTTGAGAATAAGAAAGCACATTTGTCTGTTTACATGCTGTCTTCTATGAATTTTTGGCATGCTCGTCTATGTCATATTAATAGCCGATATGTGGGAGTCATAAGTAGCTTAGGATTAATTCCCAAACTAACAAATAAGTTTGAGAAATGTTAAGTTTGCAGTCAAGCAAAAATAACTAAAAGGCCTCATAAAAGTGTGGTAAGAAATACTGAATTGTTAGAATTAATTCACACTGACTTATGTGAATTTGAAGGAATTTTAACACGTGGTGGAAATAGATATTTTATCACTTTTATTGATGATTTTTCAAAATACACTTATGTATACTTGTTGAAAAATAAAAGTGATGCTTTTGAAAAATTTAAAGAATTCCTTCTTGAAGTTGAAAATCAATTCGGTAAAAAGATTAAAAGATATAGAAGTGATAGAGGCGAGGAGTATGAATCTTTTGGATTCAACTCGTTTGCTCAGTCTTTGGGAATAATCCATGAAACTACTCCACCATATTCACCTGCATCTAATGGTGTAGCAGAAAGGAAAAATAGAACTTTAACTGATTTAACAAATGCTATGCTAATTGAAGCAGGTGCTCCTTCAAATTTGTGGGGAGAAGCAATTTTAACTGCATGTTATGTTATGAATAGAGTACCACATAAAAAAACAAAAGTTACACCTTTTGAGTTGTGGAAAGGGCATAAGCCAAATTTGAGATATTTGAGGGTTTGGGGTTGTCTAGCTTTTGTTAGACTGGTGGATCCTAAAAGACCTAAATTAGGTGTGAAAGCTGCCACTTGTGCTTTTCTTGGATATGCATCAAATAATACAGCCTATAGATTTTTTGACATTGAAAAAAAAATAATTTTTGAATCAGGAGATGCAATTTTTCATGAAGAAAAATTTCCTTTTAAATCTAAAAATGGTGGGGGTCAAAATTATTAAGAAAATATTTTATCTGAAACCGGTTCCTCTACTCCTCTTTTACAAAACCAAGACACTGTAGTTTTTGAACCAAGAAGGAGTAAAAGAGCTAGATTAGAAAAAGATTTTGGCCCTGATTATCATGTTTTTAATGTGGAGGAAACTCCATTAACTTTACAAGAAGTTTTGGCATCTCCTGACTCTGTTTTTTGGAACGAGGCTGTAAATGATGAGATAGAATCATTATTATCCAATAAAACTTGGGTTTTAGTAGATTTACCACCAGGTTGTAAAACTATTGGTTGTAAATGGGTTTTGAGAAAAAAAAACTTAAACCGGATAGAACTATTGATAAATATAAAGCAAGGCTTGTTGCAAAAGGTTTTAAACAACAAGCAGATCTTGACTTTTTTGATACATTTTCTCCGGTTACTAGAGTTACATCCATTAGATTATTAATTGCAGTGGCTGCAATTCATGATCTAAAAATTCATCAAATGGATGTTAAAACAGCCTTTTTAAATGGAGACCTGGGAGAAGAAATCTATATGGATCAACCTGAGGGTTTTGTGGAACCCGGTCAAGAAAGCAAAGTGTGCAAGCTAGTTAAATCCCTATATGGCTTAAAACAGGCCCCTAAACAGTGGCATGAGAAATTTTATTCCTGCATGATTGAGAATGGCTATAAAACGAATGAATGTGATAAATGTATTTACTATAAATCTAAAGAGAATTCACATGTCATTATTAGCCTCTATGTTGATGATTTACTTATATTTGGCTCTAATTTGCATATCATCGTGGAAACTAAAAATATGCTTAGTAGCCATTTTGACATGAAAGATCTTGGTGAGGCTAATTATATTTTGGGAATGAAAATTACCAAAACCTGTGATGGTATATTTGTTGATCAGTCGCATTATGTTGAGAAAATTTTGAAAAAATATAATTTTTATAATTGCAAGCATGTTCTTACTCTTTTTGATCCTCATGTGCGTTTATTTCCTGTTGAAAATGATGAGGATGTAATTAATCAAAAGGAATATGCTAGTATGATTGGTAGCTTGCGTTATGCGACTGACTGTACTAGACCTGACATTGCCCATGCAGTTGGAGTACTTAACAGGTTTACTAGCAAGCCTGGCAGTGATCACTAGCTAGCCATTGAGCGTATTATGAAATATTTATCTAGTACCATAAAATATGGCTTGTTTTATAATAAGTATCCTGCAGTACTTGAAGGTTACAGTGATGCCGATTGGAATACCTTGTCAGGTGATTCATTATCAACCACTGGTTACTTATTTACATTGGGAGGTGGTGCTATAAGTTAGAAATCAAAAAAACAAACTATTATTGCTAATTCAACAATGGAGGCTGAGCTTATTGCTTTAGCTACAGCTAGTGAAGAAGCAAATTGGTTGAGAAATTTGTTAAATGAAATCTCCTGTTGGGAAAAACCAATTCCACCTATATTAATTCATTGTGATAGCACCGCAGCAATTGGTCGAGTTAATAACCGTTATTATAACGGTAAATCCAGACATATCAGAAGAAAACACAGTACTGTGAGATCTTATATGAATAATGGCATCATAAATGTGGATTATATTAAATCTGGTGATAATCTTGCAGATCCATTAACTAAGGCCTTAGCAATAGATAGAGTCTGGAATACATCGAGGGGGATGTGGTTGAAGCCCATTGAATATAGCAGGAGCCATGTATGAGGATACTCAACCCAGGACCAGAGATCCTGTAACTAGGTTCAATGAGAAAAACAATCATATGATGGCCGTGAGAAATGCACTAAATTACTTTTTTCCTATCCCTATGATGTAGGTGCATTTATCCTGTAACGTTGTAGAGGCTGAGTTATTAAAAAAAACTCTTAATGAATTTCTGTAGCTCTTATTGAGTGGGGTGTCATAGTTATAGAAGCATCCTTGACAGAATTCACCTATGTCAGTGTGGTAGTGGGGCCGCTACCTATGAGATTTGGGTTAATTCTCAAACACACTCATGAATCCTGGGATCTCACAAGGCCGTAATGTGCTAGCTTTTAAAGCTTTTGTGAACACCTGGAATATTATGTGTGTGCAATAATTATTTATTTCCCTTAAGTAGTCATAGTTCAATACTGAGCATACTATTGGCTCTGGAATAGATATTATTGTTTCACTAATGGAGGTTCAATGCAGAGCACACCTACCATGATGCATAATATCCTTATTTACCTAATAATCTCAGTTTTTCTTACCTATAATATTAAAATAGGTGGGGGAATGTTAGCAGGTATTTTAATATTATAATGTGTTATAGGTTGGTTTTCTTTTCTTTTCTTCCTTGTTTAGCCTTCCAAGTCATCCAAGGTCTTGGTCTTAGTCTCCATAACTTATCCACCAATCTTATCTTATCCAAGTCTTGGTCAAGTCCACCAAGACTTATCCATTCCATGTCTTCATTCGTTTCTTCCCCACCAAGAAGTTGTCTAACTAGTTCTCATTTCTATATATTTGAGCTAATGTCCTATCTTGGGGTAGAGGTGAAGAAGTTTGGTTGTTTGGTTATGTCTTGAGTGAGATTATCGGGCAAATAAAAAGGGTGTGTGTGATAAAGCTTTGGGTTCAACCAATTGTGCAGTATTGGTGAACCATACGACTTAGTCGGGCTGTTGTATCCTGGGGGGGACAAGTCAAGGTTTTTCAGCTGCACCGGTGTGAGGCTTTGCCTAACCGCAGAGGGCTTGAATCTCCTTAATGAGTGCGAGTTTCCCGCGCCTCAGCCCTGATAATAAGTTATTGTAATTTTATTATTTGTATTTTCTGGTGTGTTATTTGTAATTATCACCAACAGTGTGTTATATAATATTCGCAGGTTGTACACGTGATGTGTGTGCAATTTAACTAAGTAAGAATAAAAAGATAATAACAAAATTAATATTATAATGTGTACTTAATTTAAATAGTATGAGTCATAAAACCTTAAACTCATGGTCATGGTTCAAGTCTTGCTTACTTTTTTTTGTGTAACTTCTTTTTAAAAATTAAAAAATAGTGTCACATGGCATGAGGAGAGTAAAGACTTCACTACACCAATTGAGACATTTACTGAATAATAGAATAGATAGATATATAGATAATAATAAAATATAAATTTCATTATTTTAATAAAATAGGGGAAAATTCATTTTTACTTCCTTGTGGTATGCTTGATGGCACTTTACTTCTTGTCTCTTAAAAATAGTCATATACCCTTTATGTGATTTTAGATTAAAATACAATCTTAACACCGTTAATGCTAACCATAAAAAGACAATTTTACCCTTTATGTATTCTTTTTCTATTTTTGACTTTCTTTGTAAATAAATAAATAAGTTTACCTCAATGACTAAGCAAAAAAATAAAAAAACATACCACAACTAATTTAAGAAACTAGAATTTTCTAAATATATATTTTTAATAAAATTAATTTTTAATTTTAATTAATTTATGATTTAATATATATAGATGCTTAATTTAAAATGTTATTAAATAATAAATTGAGTTAAAAATTAAAAATTAAATTAAGGTACTTTTATGATTTAATTAAGTTATTTAAGTGAATTTATGATTTAATTTGTTATATATATGTATGTATTATGTATATGTTTAATTTAAAATATTATTTAATAATGTAATTTTGTGGTAGTATTAGGGTGGTTAATTTAATTTGTTATATATATGTGTGTGTATGTTTATGTTTATTTTAAAATGTTATAAAATAAAAAATTGGGTTACAAATTAAAAGTTAGATTAAAGTAGTTTGATGATTAATTTTTGTAATAATAAATTAAGGTATTTAGGTTAATTTAATTATATATATAATATGTATGTTTAATTTAAAATATTATTAAATAAGAAATTTAGATATATAAAAAAAAAGAAGATAAAACAATACTACTAGTTTTGTCTTCTTATATTAAAATTTAAGTTTGACTAATTTTTTTCCCTTTCCTACTCTCAAAATAGGCATGCGAGACACTTTTCGTTAATTTAGATGAAAAATATAATTGTAACATTTTAGTTTAAAATCATATGAAAGATCTGTGACTATGTTTGAAGGACATGGAGTTGTACATCAGGTTGTAAAAATCAATTCTCCTCACTAATCTTTCTTATTGATATCTTTTGAACGCTTTGCACCTACTACACTCTTGTAAAGTTGGACACTCAATTGAATTAGCTGTGCGATTAAAGACTTTATTCATTTTGAAATATTCGGCCCTTTGTTATTTTTCTTTATGTTTAAACATTATCATTAGCTATTATTGTCAATGCTCATAATTTTGTGGATGAGATAGTGCACTTCGGTTTTGTTTGGTTTGATTTTCAAAAATTCTTTTAAAATTTTTTATTTTAAAATTAAAAATTAATTTGGTGAAAAAAATAAAAAAAAACACTTACAAATTTTATATAGTTCTCTTTTGAGAGAGCAAAAATAATTTTAAAAATTAAGTTTTTGATATTTATTTTATCAAACTAGTTTTTATTTTTTCAAAAGAAATTCTGAAAATAGTTTTAGAAATTCAAACCAAAGATGGCCGAAGTTTTTATTTATTTATTTATTGATTTTCTTATTAATAAATAGCATTACATGTATTTATTAATATGGATCTCACTATTTTTATGTCTAGGAAAAAAATAAACAAAAAATTAGTTATATATAATAGGGCAAATAAAACTTGTAGTTTTTGTACTTTGTCTCTTGTGTCAATATAGTTCTTATAGTTTTAATTCCATCAATTTTACTTTTGAAATTTTCATATTGCGGTAATTAGTCCAATTGATAACACCTTAAAAAAAATTTAAATTGAAGTTTTCATAGTGATGACAATTGACATATAAATTGAAATTGTTTATGACTATTTTGATCTTAATTTATGACTAATTTTTTAGTTGATATTGTCAATCGTGTTAAATTGACACTATGAAAAATAAAGGGTAAAATTAATACAATTGAAAATATAGAGACTAAGTTGACGTAAAAAGCATATTATAGGGACCAATGTATAATTTGCTTCATATAGTATTATTAAAATTTTAATATATATATTGACAACATCTTAAATGAAGATTGAGGAATAAAATGACTATAATTTGTCTTTTGTGATGAAGGAAGTACCACATATGTTGATGAAAAATAACTATATACTTAACTTTAAGGGGTTTGGCATAATGAGATAAGAGACAACCAAAGAAGTTATCATTCAAGAAGTCGCAGGTTTGAATCTCATAAAGGCCTAACATCCCAAACCTTAGACCACTAGAGACTTGTATGGTCGTTCATTTCAGGATCCTAGGATTAGTTGAGGCTCAAACATCCCATTATCAAAAAAATATATATACTTCTATACCTAGTTATATTTCAGCTGTTATTGTGGTACTACTTAAGTAAATCTTGACTACAAATTTGAAATTTTGGGTATTTTCTAGGGTGTGTCTTTTGTTGTGTGTAATATTTCTGTATATATTTGTATTAGTACAGTAAGTAACATGCATGTTTTGCATGAATGTAGATTATGGCATGAATTGCTTTGTGCCAATATACTTTGACCATCATCTTTCAAGGTTTTTATATTTTCAACACATTGTGTAATAAGTAGTGTATTTAGCAATTATGGCACAAGATCATCTACTTGATGTAGCAAACTCGTAGCTATAAGATGGTGACTTGAGCTTTTCCATTTTTTAAAATTTTAGTAGATTGTGTGATCAGAATTGTATCATGAATAGATGAACATAGAATTTTATGGACCAAAAATCGCTCATCATCTGCGTAAACAAATTATTTTTGTAAAGTAATTATCCTCATTTATAGGTCTACCTAAGCCAATTATGGAACAAGATACTCTGTCTATATGATCCAACAAGCTCCAAGATTTAGGAACGTAGCTTGATGTTTTCACAATTTGAAATTCTTAACATGGTACATGATTGAGAGTGCATTACGAACATATAAACATAGAGGTTTTAAGGATAAAAGATTCCTAACTGTCGATGTAAATTTAGTTTTTTTTAGATGGTATGTGCACTTAGTTGAGATTCATCTTCCAAGCTATGATGTATTTCTCTCTAGTTTGATCTCTGTAATTGTTCATTCCTTTTATTAATAAAATTTCTCTTTTGTCGATCCAAAAAAAAAAATGTCAATGTAAACATATTATTGTTGTAGGATAATTACCCGCATCTTTTAGGTCCACATAAGTAAATTATGGTACCAGATCCTCATCCAACAAAATCTCAAAATGACATCTTGATATTTTCGTATTTTCAAAATTTTCACACATTATATGGTCGGAATTGTATTAAAAACACATAAATATAGAAATTTGAAAATAGAACATCCCTAACCGATAGAGCCAACAATAGAGGTTTATATAACATAGTTAAAAGTCAAATTTTAACTTTTAATCTATTTTGACACATTTAAAAAAAAATAAAATAAAAAAAGACCTATTAAAATGGTAGGGCTGAGCAGGGAATCCGTGAAATTCGTAATCCGATCCAGTCCAGTCCAATCCGATAGGTTTGGATTGGTTTTTTGAATCCGTGGTTCGGTTTCGAATTGAATAATTAAAAATCCGTAGTCCACGGATTGGTTCCGGATTGGAACCGATCCGAACCGTATACAAATAGTCTATATTTTTATTATACATCCTCCCCCATAATATCTTTTCTTATTCTGTATAAAATCTAAACTCAAACCTAAAACCGTATAATAGCTTCTTTTATTACTTTTGTTTGTTAGTTGTTAGTTTTTAGTTTTAATTTGTAATGGTCTAAATAATTATGGTGAAACTAGTTTTCTTGTGATTGTTTAAATTCTAGAACAGTATATCGTTATTATAAAAAAAACATGTTACTATTGCGAAACTAATATAGCGCTATATTTATATTTTTATGAAATTAAAGTGTTAGATATATATATATTTTTGTTATTTAAATATGTGAATCCGTGGTCCTAAACCGATCCAATCCGTATTTAAATGGATTGGTTCGGATTGGTTCCATGATTTAAACGAATTGGATTGGTTTCAATTTTTCAGAAACCGTAAATAACGGATTAGTTATGATTTTATCCCAATTCAATCCAATCCGGACCATACTCACCCACCTATTAACTTGTCAAAATATATGCAAAAGACCTATTAAAATGGGCCACCGGCCGTCCTATGATGTTTGGTCGCCACATTGATTGATAATGGTAATAATGCAATGCAATCTTATAGATATTTATATATGTTTCAACTTTGAACATGGTACATTTATCAAGTCAAATACTCTTATTTCACTGCTATAAAAATAGTTAAAGATCATATTTTGATAAAAAAAAAATATCTCACTTTTATTGAAAGTGTAATAAAAAAAATTAAATTAATATTTTAATCACACTTAATTTGATTAAGTGTGATAATATTCATTTTTTTATGTCACTTTTCAATTAAGTGTGATTATATATATATATTTTTTTAATCACACATTCTAATTAAAGTGTGATTATATATACATTACTACTTTTTAATCACACTTTTTAAATAAGTGTGATTAGATATATATTTTTTAATCACACATTCTAATTAAAATGTGATTATTTATATATTTTTTAATCACACATTCTAATTAAAGTGTGATTATATATACACTACTACTTTTTAATAACACTTTTTAAATAAGTGTGATTATATATATATATTTTAATCACACATTCTAATTAAAGTGTGATTATTTATATATTTTTTAATCACACCTTCTAATTAAAGTGTGATTATATATACATTACTACTTTTTAATCACACTTTTTAAATAAGTGTAATTATATATATATATATATATATTTAATCACACTCCACTACGAGAAAAAGCATCTTTGGCGACTAAAAAAGCACATTTGGTCGCTAAAAAGATAGGTTTTGGCGACTAAAAATCTGTTTGGTTGCCCATGTATGGCTTTTACCCACTAAAAAATTTTTAATAGTCAAAAGTAAGGCTTTTTGGCGACTAAAAAAAATTAGTAGCCAAAAGTGAGGTATTGGATGACTAAAAAGATATTTGGTCTCCAAAAGTGAGGCTTCTACCGACTAAAAAAATTTTAGTAGCCAAAAGTGAGATTTTTTGGCGACTAAAAAAAATTTAGTAGCCAAAACTGAGGCATTGGGGGACTAAAAAGATGTTTAGTAGCCAAAAGTGAGGCTTTTTGGTGACTAAAAAGAAGTTTAGTCGCCAAAAGTGGTAATTTTAGCCCGGGAATTAAATTTTTTAACGACTAAAAAATAATTAGTAGCCAAAAGTATAGAATTGGCGACTAAACATTTTAGTAGCCAAAAGTGGTCTCTTTTTTTTTTCTAGTAAATAATTTATTTTTATATAAATTATATTCAATAAAAAATAATTATCTTTATATAAATAGTTTTATATTATTACGGGCCTATGTACCATATAAATAATATATGTTGCATATATAGTCATATGGTGTTATAGAGGTATAGTGGAAAGAGTACCTTGTATAAGGTTTATGGTATAAGAGGGTTGATGGTTCGAATTTTCATAAGAGCAAATGAAAAATTAGCGAGTGTAATTTTTTTTCATTCACGAATGAGTTTTTGGCGACTAAAAGGTTTGATCTAAATGTTATTAATCACACTTAAAAAATGTGATCTAAATGTTATTAATCACACCTTTTAATCACACTTCCAAAGATCACACTTGAATAAAACTTAAAAGGTGTGATTAAATAACATATATCACACAAAAAAAAAAAAGTGATTTTTACCTATTTTTATAGTAGTGTTCATATTCATATTTAGTAATGATATAATGTACTAATTGATCTTATAGAGTGGGGTTCATATGCCTAAAGAAGCAATTTTGTCGGCCCCTTAACAAACATTCTCTCCTCTCACAAGTTACCTTTAAAATTGAATATATATTAGAATTATGTTTGAAAAATTTTAAAATAAAAAATAAAAATGTGAGGGATTCCAAAGTCCTACTCACATTTTCCTTGCTCTTTTTTTTTTTAAATTTTTTTTATTTAAAATTTTACTTAAATTTATAATCTAAGCATAATTTAAGTATTGTTAAAATTATGTTTGAATTATGAATTTTGAAGGAATTTGAGATGGGAAAGAAAAAGTGAATAAAATGTATGTTACTTTTTGTTTTTCATTTTTCATTTACAAATTTATAATCTAAACCCAACTTAAATATTCTTAACTCGACTTATGTTTGTGCCCATAATTTTGACTATCACATTGACTTGTTTTTTTTTTTTTTTTTTTTTTTTTTTAGAGCTCCTTGTATATATATATTATTTTGAAATTTATATCAGATTGTTTAGTATAATTTTTATTTATAATTTATGAGATAAAAATAATTTAAATAAATTAAAATAATTAATTATTGAAAAATAAGTAAAAAATATTTTTAATTTCTATTTCTTAATTATCAATTTTAAAATTATTAAAAATTAGGCCAAACAAAATCCTTAAATTGCCGTCCAGTGTAATAAACACGTGCGCCATCATCATGACCAATGCTGTTCAAACAACGCATGACGACCAACGTGTAACACACCTGTTTTTTTTTTTTTTTTTGGATTCAAAAGAAAAGGAACAATAAAACAGAGTCCTGGAATTGTTTGACGAATATGCACATGAAAACCTGAATTCTCGCCTAAGCTATGTCTCTGAACTGCTAGATTGTTGACATTTGCATTGACTCACTTACTCATCTCCACGTGTAACCAAACTCTCCTTTATATAACAAGTAAGGCCTATTTTGGGAAGTTGGTAATAATCAGCTTTTTGGTGAAAAACTGATTATAAGCAGATTATAATCAGTTTTTTTGTGAGAGAAGAGGTTGGTAATAATCTGAAAATCAGATTATTACAATGTTCCCAAAAGAGGCCTAAATTTATGTGTGAATTATTTTATTATTATTATTTATATACTTAACGTGCTTTTTTATATATTGTTAAACTCCCTTATATAAATTGATAAGTAAGTAGTCTAATTATTTGGAATCTCAAAGAGTCGGCTTAGAAGTAAAAATCTGATAATAAGATTTAAAATCTTGAATTCGAGTCTCCAAATGGTTATCAAAGGTTTGCCTGGTCGTTAATTTTAAAATTTTTAAAAATTAATTATTAGTTGTTCAGATATTAGGTAATTAGACTAGACTAGGTAAAAAATACCTTGAATTATATATATATATAAGTGTGTTGTAATTATTTGGTTAGTAATTTGAACACATGATTTACTATTTAATTTGATGTTTGATTGTTAACTATCAACTTATCTAGAATTGTTTGAGAGAGGAATGAATTTATTATTTATATACGTGGAGTTTGTTTTGGAAGTGCTACCGTAATACATTATTTTTTTTTTGGCTTTTATCTTTTTGGGTCACATTATTTCTTTATTTTTTTGTATATATATATATATTTTTTTATAGAAAATCAAAAAATATACTTATTTAGCACTTTCTAAACAACTCTTTAACATGAGCCATGTAGTTTGTTTAAACTTGATTCGTTTACTTTTTAAGAATCGATCTAAAACTAGTTTTAATTGAGCAAAGCATAAATAGTTTGATTTTTTCTTAATACACATACGCTTATATGACAATTAGTTTATATTCTCTAGGATTTATTACACTTTCTATATTTAAACTATTGTCGAATTGTCTATTTAGTTTCTGAACTCTCGATTGAATCTATTTAGTTCTTGAAGTATACAAATCAAAGTCTAGTTAGTCCTTAAACTATCAATTGAATCCATTTAGTTCTTAAAGTATTTAATTCAAACTTATTTAGTCTCTAAAAGGATTAGAAAAATAAAATAAAAGTCATGAATATTATAAATTAATAAAAGATCCTATCTAGTTAAAATTTTACTTAAAAAAAAAAACTTAAATTTTTATTCTGTCTTTCAAAAGTGGATGTCAATCCACATATTGAAGTTTCTTTATTAGGATAAGGGTAATTATCTATAGTATTTTTTTTTATTAATGGATACATACTTGCCTTTATCTAATATTATATGTTAGATTTTATTTATAATTTTTAATTGATTGTTTTTAAGTTCTTCGCTAAGTTCTTTTTATTACTTAATTAATGTATTATTTTGTTCTATTACTATTTGTATAGAAGTGTTATTATTTAAAGAGTTAATTGCCTAAAAGTCCTATTTATAAATGTTATAGTAGCTCAGGTTCTATCTAAGATTTTTTTGAATCAATAAGTCTTATTTAGTAAAACTAAGAATATGTTCACTTTGCTTGGTTTGAGTTTTCTAAAAAAAGTTTTCAAAAAATTCTACTTTCTTGTTTTCTGTATTTTTTGTGTTTTTACTGATTTTTTTAAATATTTTAAGCAATTTTCAAAATTTTTAGACTGACCTAACATAAATATACTTAAAAAGTATAATTTTTGTGAAAAAAATCTTTAAAAATTCACTACATACCAAAAATACAAAAAAAAAAAAAAAAATTACAAAAATTCAGTATATTTTTTTTTCATATTTTTGTATATTTATTAATTTTTAAAAATATTTTATTTTTTAGACACATCTAAGTAAGATGTATTTTAAAAAGTAAAAAAAATGCTTAAAATTTTAAAAAATTCACTAAAAATAAAGAAGCACGAAAAACAAAAAAAAAACTCAATTTTTAAAAAACTTAAATCAAACACACTGATTAGTTTTTCTGAATCTTTAAATTAAGAACATTATCAATTTTGCATAGTAATATTTAAAATAATTGTTTCACTAACTGATGAAAAAAAGAGGATGAGATTAAACGTTTTTACCCTTCTACTAATTAGTTTGATTCAACTATTCAATAAAATTGAGAACATTATTAGTTTTTTTCAATTTTAAAACTGAGGACATTATCAGTTTTTTTAATTTTTTTTTTCCAATTTTGCACATCAATGTTTCATCATTATACTCCTTTATAGGCACAAAATTTTCAGTTTTGCACAAAAAAAAAAAAAAAAACATAATTAGTTTTTTTTTACACTATTTTTTTTTTCAACTTAAAAGTTGATATTTAAAAATTTTTAAAATCAAAATAAATGTCAAATCATCATATATTTTATATATTTAATAGAAATGATGAACAATTATTATTTGAAGGGTAATTCTGACTATTAAAAATTTAATAGGATTTGAAAGTCTAAAAAATCTCAGTTAGAACTTAGTGGAGTATAAGTTCATAAATTAGGACTTGTGTAAGTACCCCTTATTTAAATTATCTAATTATACTTTTTCAATATATCTAATATTGATATAATTTATTGACAAGACTGAAAAATCAAACTCTAACATTAATTTAAACACATGACGAAATAATATACTTTTAAAGAGAAAATAAAAAATATATATATATATATTTTGTAATAAAATCTTAATTGAGGAGGGTCTTTTACTAATTTTTAGGATAAATTACAAATACGCTTTTAAGGTTTGATTAAAATACGAATCGCCCAATGTGGTTTTGAAAATTACATTCCACCCCCTGAGGTTTCTAATTTCATAACAAATCGCTCATTTTATTAATAAATCATTAAGTTAATTAACAATTTTTAATGATGTTAAAAATATGTTTCAATTAATAATTTAGGTAATTTTATTATTGTATAGGAGAACAATTATGAATTTCATTTTTTTAGTTTATTTTGTTAAATAAAAAATTCTAATAAGGGAGTATTTGTAATTTTTCAAACCACATAGGCAATCTATATTTTAAGCAAATCTCAGGAGGTGTATTTGTAATTTATCCTAATTTTTAATATGTATGGGCATATATTTTATTTTTGTAATTCTTTTAGAGACTTAATAGGTTTGAATTAAATATTTTAAAAATTTAGTAGATTCAATCAATAATTTAGGGACTAAATAGACTTTGATTTATATATTTTAGTGATTAAATAGATTCAATTGATAATTCATATACTAAATAGACAATTTGACGATAATTTAGGAGTATAAAATGTAATAAACCCTATTCTCTCTAATGAATTTCTCTATAATGATTTTACTGAAGTAATCTAACGATTTATGTTTAAAATTAAAATAAAATTATATCATTTAGATTTTGTGATTTTAATATTATTTTATTTTTATTTTATCTCAAACTATTAGATTATATACCATAACAAAACAAGTATTAAAAAGATACAACAAAAAAAATCCATCACAGAAAAACTTTGACTCAAATTAAAGATCTCCAGAGTTCACACCCTCTGTTCACGTGGTTGCCCTTTGATCCATGAGTCATGACTTGTACGCATGCCATTACGTACGATATCTAATTCGCCAACTAAGACGTGTTTGGCAAGTCGAATTTTAGTTTTTATTTTTTATTTTTTCATTATTATTAAAATTCATAAAAAGATTAAATAAGTTAAAATAGTTAATAAGATAAAATATCACATCAAATTCATAACTATTTCACATTTTCTCTTAAAAATTTTACACTCAACTACAAAAAATCCAATTATCTTCTCAAACACAAAAATTTTAGCCTATCAAAATAGCCAAAAACTAAGCCTACTAAAATAGCAATTTTCCAAACATCCACTAAATCACTTGTACTATCTTCATGAATTTTTATCTCCAATTTTAGGATAAATTACATTGACACCCTCTGAGATTTTTGTTTAATATAGATCTTTCTCTCACATTTGGAAATTTAAATTTTCCTTTCCGAGGTTTGTAATCTCATTACAAATTGCCTTTTGAATTGCTGATATCATACCCTAAATTTTTTTAAATAACTACCTTACCCTTTTTTCTACCATTTATTTTTTTCTATTATCATGACTACATTTTATAACTTTCCATTATTAAATTCTATCCGAATATATTCTTATTAGGTGATGATATACAAATATAAATTTTATATAGAATTTTCAACACAATAATATAGCTTAATGGTAACCTTTTACTTTAAAATAAAACACCGGCAAAAATGATTTATATTTATAATAATATCAATATCACAATATTTTTACGAATTTTTTTTTGTATAAATTTTTATAAATGAATATAATTTTTCATTTTTAATTCTACCATTATATTTAGATTATGTAACAACTTGAAAATTTAAATTGTCTAAATTTTATATTAGTATTATTTAATTATAAATGAGAAAAACTTTAAATATTTAATTAAATATTTCGTAAGAGTAAAATAAAACATTGAATGTTATTAGTGCATGAGATAAAGTATAATTAAGTTAGGAATTATATATATATATAAAGAGGTATATAATTAATTTAAAATTTGGGTTAAAATAGAATTAAACTTATAAGCATTTTAGATAAATATGAATTAATGAAAGGAATGGGAATTAAACACGTGGGCAGCTTTGTGGCTTGGTCCCGTTGTCTCACTATAAAAGATAGGTTTTGCTCAGATTGCAAAAGATCAAGAGGAAAAAAAAGAAAAAAATAAATTGGACGAAGGCAACCATTAGGTAAAACAGTCTTTCACAGTGGAAAGTAAGAGTGAGGAATTACTATTAAAGTGAGTTATATTATACTTTGATTTACTATAATATATTTTATGTTTGTTTTGAGTTATCATAATTTATTTTACGTAACTTGTGTTTTATAAATTATATTAATATTTTAATTGTGTTAATTATTTTTTGAACTTTATTTGCTTGAATTGAAACCTATGGATATGTTTGTTTAAAATTTAATGATTATTTGATAATGATTTTGTAAATAATTATTTTCTGTAAGTACCACCATGAGAGTCCTATACCTTGGGAGACTTAAATAAACTATTGGTTTCTGATTAGCCACCTTGTGGCTTTCTGTTTGTCATGGATCCATTAAACTCTGTTCTGACTGTCATTCCAGTGACCTCTGTTCTGTGTGGAACAAAGTGATGTGCGGAGCTAAGTGCTACACTATTGTGGGAGCCATCTCTAGAATCTGTACGAGTTACTTATTGAATCCGTACTTCTGTATTGTCATGAATCCATTGACCTCTATTCTGTTATGTACCGTGGTTATGGTTATATATTTTTATATAATATTATATGATTTCTGAAACGGATTTCTGTTATAATATGAGCAACTTACTTACTCTAATAGAAATGTATTCTATTGTATCTGTTGTAAGTCTAAAGTTTATCCATGGTAATTATGCTTCTAGTATAATATTTCTCACTCTGCTATGTGTTTATAGTTATTTACGAATTTTCAGGAAACAATGCAATTCAGAAATAGCTTTTGGAGAGTCTTACACGTGGGGCTGCGGAATAGACACACATAGGACTTTTATAGTATTTATAATTCTATTATTCATATGTAAATATCGGTCTTTTTGGTCAATAAATTTTGTTATAAAATAGAAGATTCGATGATTATTTTGGTACCCTCACTTAAATATTATTTCCACTCTCGTTTGTTTATTTGTTCAAAAATTGGCCGTAAGTAGCTTCAATTACTGGCCATTACGATACTTAACCCTTGAGTATGAGGAACGAGTCGTGACAGATTAGATCAATTTAATCTATATATATTTAAAACTTATAAAATTTGTACAAAAAATCCATTGAATACAACAAAATAAGATAATGTATTGAATTTTTTTTCTTCTATATTTGGTGAATTTAAAAAAATCATAAAATATTATACTAGTAGATGTATCTAAAAAATAAAAAAATTACTTAAAATATTAAAAAAAATTCAGTAAATATAAAAAAAAAACACAAAATAAAAAAACTCAATTTTTTTGTGAGTTATCAAAGAAGATGATTATTATTTTCCTTGAAATAGCATGAACAAAACATCTGTATTATTTTATTATTTTATAAGTATAAAAACTAAGTGGCAAATATGTCATTTTAATTTGATAGGGAGATAAGTGTAATTTTTCAAATATAATGAAGGAATCTATACTAAATAGAAACCCCAGGAGGTGTTAATGTAATTTACCTCCCAATTTTATCTTGAAAATAAGCTCCATGATATAGATTTAGGAGTTGTTTGGGATAAACTAAATAAGTGTATTTTTTGAACTTTTATGAAACATGGGTTGGGTGTAGGTTGGGTTTGAAGTGATGTGGTAGAGAAATGATGTGACTTGAATAAATGATGTGACTTAAATAAGATAGTGATTTTTTTAACTTTTTGACTTTTTTTTATTAGGTCAAACTAAGCCTTAAAATTAGTAGGATATGGATCATATTTGGAATGATTGTGATATATAAATGTACCCTGGTGACTGTACAATTTCCAAATTTTGTAACCTGCTCATTTTTTAAAGCAACAATGATACATCCCACTAATTTGGGAACACTAATGGACTACTAATGAGGTGGAAATTCAAAAAAAAAAAAAAAAAAAATTAAGGCCAAAACATCACATCAGTTAGTGGAACCCACTCTCTAGAGCTCCTTTAGTGTTCCCAATTTAGAGCTCCCAAACATTTTTCTTTTTAAAGTACTTATTTATAGATTATACTTGAGAATAATCATATTGATCGGATAAGTGACAACGGGTTGCTTGGAAGGTTCTAAATAAGTGTATTTTTTTAATTTTTTATGAAAAATAGATTGGATTTAAAGTGATATAGTAAAGATGTCTTGGAAGGTTCTAAATAAGTGTATTTTTTTAACTTTTTATGAAAAATAGATTGGATTTAAAGTGATATAGTAAAGATGTGATGTAATTTAAATAAGATGACATGGCTTAAATAAGATAGTAACTTTTTAACTTTTTGACTTTTTTAAAGAGATGCCAAATCTAGCCTTAGTTTTAGGGGTTGTTTGGGGTGTCCTAAATAAGTGCACTTTTTATCTTTTTGGACTAAAAAATTGAGGTTGAAAATATAGATGTTTGGGTTAACTTTTTTGACTTTTTATGGAAAAATGTGTAATAAAAAATTATAAAAATTGATTTGTAGGGAAAAATTCGAATTGGAAGTTGTGCAGCCGTAATTGTTGACTTTTGGTGAATATTGTTAATTTTTTAATTTTTTGAGTAACTTTTTGACTTTTTTACAAGTTCCCAAACTTGGCCTTAGGCTCATTACAAGTTACACTTTCATAATTTGAACCATTTAATTTTTAAATATTTGTGTTTAAATTATTCTTTAAAATAAATGATATTGATTTTGATATCTACATAATTTCATGTGTCTTTCAAAAAAAAAAAAAAGGGACAGTATTCAGCGTGTTTTGTTTCAATTTTTTGGATTCAATTTTTTGAAAATTGAGTTTTTTTTTTATTTTTCGTGTATTTTTATTTTGAGTGAATATTTTGAAAATTTTAAGCAATTTTTTTTTTTCCACTTTTTTAGATGCACCTTACTTAGATGTACCTAAAAAGTAAAATATTTGTAAAAAAATATTTTAAAAAATCAATAAATACACAAGAATACGAAAAATGTACTGAATTCTCGTATTTTTTTTATTTATATTTTTAATATTTAGTGAATTTTTTAAAGATTTTTTTTCACAAATATTATACTTTTTAAGTGTATTTATGTTAGGTGTATTTAAAAATTTTAAAAATTACTTAAAATATAAAAGAAAATCAGTGGAAAAAAAAAACGAAAAGTAAAAAAACTTAATTTTTTGAGAAGTGAATCCTGAAAATTTGATTATTTTCTAAAAATTTGTATGGGTAGGTAATATCACTTTTATTTTTTTAAAATTTATTTCTTGTCTTTGGACACTTGGGGTTTTTTTTTATAATAATTAAATGTCAGACCAATTTACATACACCTCGATTATTTCTGAAAAACTAATTTCACCACTCACTATAGTGACCTCGACTAATTTCGGTGACTAATTCCACCACCAACTTGTGAACTTGTGGGGATTTCACTTAAAGCTGAAGTAAACGTCTTACGTGGGCACGGCCCCAAAAAAAAAAAAAATTACTGCTAATGAATATTAAATGTGAGAGTTAAAATAATACATCATTAGTTCCCAAATTTGGCTTATTAGGGTAACTCACTACGACATATAAGAATTTTAGAGATTAAATATTTTAGTCTCTAAAAATAAAAATTTTATTACAAAAGATATTTAGGGACCAATTACTATCATGGTGAGGATAGTCGCTAAAAGGTCGCTCAGAAAAGAAAAAAAATAAGGCTTTTAACGATTTTTTTTGAAAATGTCACTAATAAATAAATTTTTGGGGACAAAATATTTTGATTTCAAAATGATTTATTTTTTGAGACAAAAAATTTGGTCCCAAATAGATAATAATTCATCACTAATATCCAATTTTCGTTGCTAAAAATATAATAACGACATTTTTTACAACAAAAATATTTGATTCCTAAAAAATAATTTTGTCTATAAATTTTGATTCCCAAAATCTTAATTTTTTTTTGTAGTGCCTGCAAGTTGGACTCTTGGGCATTCTGAAGGGAGACTTCTTTGTCGCTTACTTTTATTGTTACTTGCCTATAAATACCCTCTCATATGTCCTGTTGTATCTCACTTCATTGTTAGACAATCATCACTACATATATATATTGATTGAATTATATCTGTGTGGGTGATTTTCTGACCACACTGCCAACTTAGTATTCAGTTGGAGAGCACTGATAGAATAGATGACACATGTCTAACCTACAACAGAAAGAGAAGATTCCGGCGGTGGTTCATCCACCCGGGGGCACTCCGACGATCAAGTCAGTATATCTCTCAAAGATAATCAATAGTGCTAATCTCCCTGTTCAGAATACAAATTGCGTACCTTAGACCCATTGGGGTGCCTCTCTTTTATAGTTAACTCAATCCTAGTCCCGATAGAAGCCTGACTTTTATGGACTCCCATTCAGTGCTTACTTTGGACTCCTCAAGAGATAAGGATAGACTCTTTAAGAACATTATCTTTATCCATCTTGAAGTCTTTCCTCATTCTAGGACTCTTGTCCCTTATCCGCTTATCTCGGATTCCGATATCTTCGGAGATAACCTCGGCCACGCCAAGATCATCTCGGTGTTACGACCAGGACATGTGGCACCTCGGCTGATACATCGGCGTCACCTTGTCACGTGTTGGTACTCAAAAATATATTCTCACAACTGCCCCCTAGGTTCTATTACCTCGGCATTCTGAGGTGATGGAACCTATATCGGTACCTCCTTCCAGTACGTCAGCTTAAATCATTTTAGCCGAGATCATTGTTTAAGGCCGACATGTCTCCCTTAAAGAACAAGAATTCTAGTGAATTCCTTCACTCGTATGAGCTGTCATGCATCACTATTCATTCGCTTCATTCACGCGTCTTATCTTCATTGGATCGTGCCTGTGACGCGCCTGTAAGCCGTCTTGCGCCTGGGTGCGCCGTCTGACGCATTCGCTGCTCTAGGCGCATTAACTGCCTTTTTTTTTTTGCCGTCGTTTCAAGTTTTAACAAAAACTTTTCCCTCTTCTTTCATTTCTTCACTTTTCATTCGATACTCTTGCCTTTTCTCTCTCTTACTTTTTTCTCTTGAATCCGCCATTGTTCCAGGCTTCAAGCTCTGCAACTGCCTTCATTCCTCCCTCTTGGTGAAGCTTTTGCCGTTCTGTTACTTCTGTAACCGTCGCCTGACTTCAGCGATCTTCATACCGGTTTCACTTTTTCTGGTAAGCCACTGTTCCTTTCGTTTTCAATTCTCTGATGCTCTCTACTACTTGTTGCCATTACTGCTTTGTTTAAACATTCGAGTTGTGAATCTCATATCTGAGTGTGTTTATTCCACGATTTTACCCTTGCCCATGTCTTGAATACACGCATTGTTCACCATTTTCTTGCACTTTTGTCACTGTTCTTGACCTTGTACCCCTTGTACTCACTATGTTCTTGATAGTCCATCTTTGTTCTTGATTCTGAAACTTGTTCTTGTTTTCTATTTTTTGTGTCTTTTTCAGATTTGTGCCTTCAATCTTCGTTTCCATAGACTTAGGTTTGAGATTTGTCTGTAGAACCCACAATTTAGGAAAAAACTGAAACCTGCATTTACCTAAGTGATTTCCGAGGTCCCAATAACTCTTTCAAAACATCTTCTGAAATCCAACCCCTTCGATTAAGCCGATATCATAGGTATGTGGAAACATAGGGTAAACACCCTATCCAAACTAGAATTTTTTAGACAAGAGTTTGAAATCCCAGCCGACGTCCATCTGAGGTTGGCTAGGGATGATGACTCCATCATGCCTACTGATGAATCCATGCCTTTCCCTGTGGTGGCTTTCATCGAGTGTGGACTTCGGCTCCCACTCAACATTCTTTTTCGCGAGATTATCCATTATTACAAGTTAAACCCAATGCAGCTCGCCATCAACTCCTATCGAGTTATTTAATGATATCATAGCCTTAGCAAAACAAGAAAATGTTAGGGTCACTTTAGCCGATATCCAGTATTGTTATACCATGTGTGGCCTAAAAAAAGACACATGCTATGTTTACTACCTCAAGCCGAGGTCAACGGAGTACAAAATCATTTGCGACCACCCAGACTCCAACAAGGGAGCTGGAGATGATTACTTTATTACTTCGGGGAACTGGGAATTTACTCCAGATGAGGACCTCCACCTCTACCTTCTTCCTCGGACAGTTTTCGTAGAGGGCAATGGTAAGTGCCCTGTGTTTCACATTTACTTGCTTTCAAAGTCTTTAATACTTCAAATATTCTGACGTTTGTTTTTCCTTGCAGCTCTTCCAAAACCAGGAAAAGACTTCCGCAAGTCCTTTTACCCAAGTCCGGGTTTAAAGAAACTACTGGACCTTCCTGTTCATAAGCGCAAGGCCCCACTGGTGCTCAATTTCATCCCGACGTACAAATCAGCTCTCCCTGACATTCCTAAGAGGAAAAAGAAGAAGAGCTTATGTCCTCCCTCTGCCATAACCCCTTTAGTTGCTACCGAATCTCGGCCAGATCAAGGATCAACTTCTGATCCAACAGAACAGCCGTCTACTTCGGCTCCATACTTGATCCCACCATCTCAACGAAAATGTCGTCGACGACTTGTTTTTGCAGCCGAGATGGGCCGCCCAAAACCAGTTGTAAAAGACCTCTTAGCCAACATTCCAACTGATGTTGATGCTCAATCAACACAAACCCTGCCTCCACCGAAGCCGAAAAGAATAAAAAAGGCTTAATCAAAGGCCAAGGTGACTCAGGTTGAGACTGAAGACACTTTGCCAATATCCAAATTGGCTGAAAGTGAGAAGACCGCCTCTGTCCCTGCGAAGAGGTCTGCCGAAACACTACCGTCCAAATCCACCAAATCCAAGAGGCCGAGGTCATCAGCTGCAACTACCTCGGGGTCCTCAAAGCGCGATGCCCCCTGGACCCCCCAAATCACTCTGGAAGATAAGCCAGTTATGGCTAGTAATAGCGCCGATGACATAAATGTCGGCGTTGCCCTGAGTACCGCTCTGCTGCTTCCCGGCGATCTTGACCGAAACGCCGAGTTGAGCGAGTATGAAAATTATGCTCTGATGCTTCAGCGCTCCGTTCAAGTAAGTGTTTTTGCTTGGTACTCTTTCTTTCTTTTTCTTCATTTCATACTTAGAATATTTTCTAATACTTCTGTTTTCTTTCAGGCCATCCAGCATGCCCATTCTTTCTCAATACAATCTTTTGAGAACCGTGAGAAACTAGCCGAAAAGAAGAGGGAGGTCTCCAACCTTCAAAAAATCAATAAAAACTTGTAATCAAAGATGAAGACCCTGGAGGATCAGGCCGAGGTCGCTATTAAAGCCAAGGATGATGCCGAAGAGAAGGTTGGTGCTGCTAAAGCGATAAACAAATTCCTTCAAGCCCAGCTGAAGGAGGCCGAGGAAAAAGTGGCCCAGGCCCAGAAGGAGCTTCAAGATGCCCTGGCCACCAAAGAGGCCGAAATCAAAGATGCCGACGAGAAGTCGTATGCTCAGGGCATAGCCAATGTTACGGAGGCCTACGAAAAGCAAGTCAAGCAAGCATGCAACAAGGGTTTCATCCTTGGTTGGATGACCTTGCTGAAGAAACTTGATGTCCCCGAGGACTCCTCCTTTAAGAATGTCGATGCCATTCCCCTGCCATTCCCTCCAACTCCAACTCCCAATCAATCTGACGACGATTCTGATTCTGAGGATGAGGTCGAGGAGGAAGTTTTGGTGAGGAAATCAAAAGAGACTACTGGGACCAAGTCCCTTTCTCTGAATGAGCAAGTCCTAAACTTGACTCAAGATGAGGATGGTGAGGAGGTTCCTGAAGATGCTGTAGCTGAGAAGGCATTGGCCGATGTTCCCCTTGTCGACAAGAGCCTAAATGAAATCCTTGCAGAAATTGACGCTGAGCTCGCGGCGGATAAGGCTGCTGAGATGTCTTCCCAACAATCATCTGAACTTCAAACTCAACCAACTGGTACTGCCAAGAAGTCTTAGCCTTATGTTTTTTCCTTCCTTTTTTGTACTTTGTTTTTCTTTTTTTGAAGTACTGTAAACTTCTTCACATTGCTGATATTCTCTTAATACAACTCTTTTGCTTTTGAATGATTGCATGTTCGCCTTGTATGCTTTCATGCTTACAATATTTTGTATATCTTTAATATACACTTCAATCCTTGTGCAACCTTCTCGGGGTGACACACCTCGGTTGTACAAACTGATGATTTATCTCGGCAAGTACCTAACTACCTTTCTCGGCGTAATCTTGGTTTCACCTTGTAAATATAAAATTTCAACAAGTGTTTAACCTTAGTTTCAATCTTGTAAATTGTCCACAAATTTCAACAAGTGTTAGACATCATCTCGGTTTAACTTCAACTTGTAAATTGTCTACAAATTTCAACAAGTGTTAAACAATGATTTTGGTTTAACTTCAACTTGTAAATTGTCCACAACAGGGGATTAGGTTGAGAGCTTCTCTCTCTAGATTCTAGAGAGAGAATGCTTCCTCCGTTGCTACCCATGGAGTACGGTTCTGATTTTCTCCCTCCCTTGAGGGAGAATGTGTTCTGGGCAACCAGTTGTTTATGGTTCTTTGCAGATTCAATGCCCATTCGCTGGATTTACGGTTCAGTGTCCAAACGCTGGGTTCATGGTTCTTTGCGTCTCTGAGTACGAACTTTGTTTTGTAGGAGAGAGAGAATCGCATGTAATGGTGGTCACTGTTGTGTGTTGTAAACCGGCGGTGATGGTCCGGCTGTTTTGTGTCTTGGGCTATTTTCCAGCAATGGTGTGTTCTCTGCTTTTGAGCTTTATCTTCTTGTTTATTTCTCTTTCCAAGTCGTTACTGTCTTTGAGATAGAAGGGTTTTGTCATTTGATTGTGTATTCTGGGTCTTGATGAGAAACAGTTGAGAGTGGCGCCATGACTGGTTTTGCTCCGTGTACTCAGTTTGTTTCATGCTGTCGGTGGTGTTGTGTCGCCGGTGGTGTTTGGTTTTGAGTTTCATTTTTGAGCTCTAAGTATGATGACTGGTGGTGGTGCTCTGGTTTATATATATATATATGTACCTGGTTCTGTCCGTGTAGTTTTGTTCTTGGTGGGTTTCGCAGGTTTGACGTCGGCGAGTCGCTGGAGTTGACTTTGTGAAATGGGTTGCACGCTGCTGGTTAGTTGGAGTTGATTTCGGTGACGTTGCTGATCAGCTTCGGCGGTGGTCAGGGTATATCGTCACTGTTTTCTTGCCGAGGTTGAAGCTTGGTGAGTTGCACGCTCTCTTGGCGAGTGGCTTTGTATGTTGTGCCGTGTGATATAACATGTCTGCATTATACAGGCTGTGCATGATGGGTGTTGGGTTGGTAAATGCTATATCACCATTATATATATTATATATATATTTTGGATTGATTTGTGGTTTGCCTCCATTTTGAAACTTGGTGATGCTGGTGGGCCACGTGTGGGATCTATTTATTTTACAAATCTATCAGGAAAGTCACAGTGGCCTACACGCTTGTTGATGCCGTGGATAATTGGCTTTGATTATGGGTAGTTGATGATCATGTGGGGGCTCAATTTTCTTGTTGGGGCCCGCCATTTGATAGGTGATCATGCTATTTGATTTTGGTTATAATACATGTGTTTTATATATATTATAATATGATAGTTGTTGGCTTTGGGGCCCACTTGTTTGTTTTTGCTGAAGCCTCTATTATATTGGTGGTTTTTGAAGAAGTGGACGGTGGGTCCCATTTGTTTTGATTTAGAGGGACTCACGTGGATGCACATGGGTTTTTGTATGGGCAGTGGGTTGCTATTTGGCCGTGGATGGCAGTGGGCAAATTTGTTTTTTGGGGGCCGTGGGGCAGTCCGTGAGGGTTATGGTGCTCGTGGTCTTGTTGTTATAATTGAGTTATTTTGGATAATTTTGTTTAACCTCTTTGTAGCGAATTTTTTATAGTTGATTATTTTGTGGTGATTGATCGTGTGATCCTCATGTGACTCGATATGAGGGTGGTTTTGAGCCATCTCCGCCAAGAGTGATTGGGGAGTCACTGCTATGGGGAATAGTGGTTCAATAACCAGCCGAGTTAGAGACTGGGAGATGAGCGGGAGGATAGCTACTGGTTTTCTGGTCGCTTCTTGTCTTCATGTGACCCGTCCTAATTGATCATATTGCCACACCTGCATCGAGTGCTAGTCACACTGCCGTGGGGTTCGAGGCTTCTGATCTACCAAGGAAGGGACTGGGGGATGTGATGATTGATTTCATGATTGTGTTGGCTGTGGATTGGTTTGTTGCTGAGGGGTTATTGTCTGTTACTTCGACTCCTTAGTCCGTGGCATATGGTTTTTTGATCGTGCTTGCTTCATGTGACTTTGCTGGGATTTCACTTGGGGTATATCTTTTCCTCCGTCTTGGCTTTAGTTAAGTGGCTTGGATGTCACGGCTGTGAGGAGTGGAACGCTTATTGGATTCCATGTGTTGATCTGCAGTAGAGACTGGGGGCTTGGGGGTTGATCATCATCTTTGTTTCGGCTGGAGGGTTGTTGCTTTGTCAGTGTGTGTGTTTTGTTTCTTAAAATTTGTGTTGTTTTGTATTTCTTTGCCCATATATCCACCTCAAGTTCCCTTCTATTATCTCTGATGGTAGGGGTTACTTGAGGACAAAAAGGATATATGGGCAAAGTTGGGTTATTGTGTTTTCAGTTTCTTGTTTACCTCCTTTCTTAAGGGGTGTAGTGGTAGTTTTGTTGGTTATATGTTTTTTTATTTGTTGTTTGGGCGTACCTGGGGTATGCCCCTTGTAAACGTGTAAATTTTATTGTTTTATTTTATGACTTACTTACCCAAAAAAAGTAAATTGTCCATAAATTTCAACAAGTGTTAAACAATGATTTCGGCTTAACTTCAACTTGTAAATTGTCCACAAATTTCAACAAGTGTTAAACATATTCTTCTTCTCTCTGCCCCCTAATGTGAACCTGAGTTCCACTTAGGTTCTCATTATGCATGTATTCTAGAGACAATGTCAAGTATCTTGAAAAGAGAACTACTTGAATCTTTATTTATTTACTTCGGCAAATGGAAAAGGAACAAAGAAATTCTAATGATAGAAAAATTTCAAATTACAAGTGTTCCAAGGCCTTGGCAACTCTTTGCCCTCATTATCTTCAAGCCGATATGCTCCATTGTCCAGCACTGAGATGATTCTGTAGGGTCCTTCCCAGTTTGGGCCAAGCTTGCCCTCTCTGGGATCCGTCTTGTTGCCGACGACTTTTCTTAAGACGAGGTCACCAATCTGAAATTCCCTTGGGTTAACCTTCTTATCGTAAGCTCTGGCAAGCTGTTGCTGGTATGCTGCAAGCTGAATTGCAGCTTTCTCCCTTCGTTCTTCTAGAAGATCTAGATCTCGGGCTAAGAGTACATCATTAGTCCCGTTCTCTACCCCCTGGGTTCTGATCCCAGGGATGCCGACCTCCAGCGGAATGACTGCTTCTGTGCCATAAGCCATGGCAAAGGGGGATTCCCCTGTTGATCTTCTCGGCGTAGTCCGATATGTAAAGTACATTGGGCAATTCGTCTACCCACTTTCCTTTTGCTGCCTGCAGCCTCTTCTTTATCCCATCCAGAATTACTTTGTTGGACGCTTCTGCTTGTCCATTGCTTTGTGGAAAGCTTGGGGTTGAAAAGTAGTTCTTGATCTTGAACTTTGCACAGAAGTTCTTGATTAGCTTACTGTCAAATTGAGTTCCATTGTTTGCAACAATTGCTCTTGGAATCCCAAACCTGGTGATAATGTTCTTCCAAATGAAGTTCTTCACGTCCACATCTCGGATCTTGGCAAGAGGTTCAGCTTCTATCCATTTAGTGAAGTAATCTGTTGCTACCAGTAAGTACTTCCTTTGTCCAGTTGCTTGGGGCAGTTGCCCGACGAGATCCATGCCCCATTGGGCAAATGGGCAAGGACTGGATACAGGGTTCAGGTCTGCTACTGGCTGGTGTATCAGAGGTGCAAACCTTTGGCATTATTCACACTTCTTTACATAGGCTTCTGCATCTTTCTACATGTAAGGCCACCAATACCCCTGGGTGATGGCCCTATGAGCGAGTGATCTGCCCTTAGCGTGGCTTCCATAAATTCCTTCATGTATTTCATATAAAAAATCTTCGACTTGTAAAGGATGTACGCACCTTAAAAGGGGTCCAGTGAAGAACCTTCTGTAGAGATGTCCTTCTACTGTCAGACTGAATCTTGCTGACTTCAATCTGATCTTGTGTGCCTCATTGCGGTCATCTGGCAGCTTTCCTTCTTTTAGAAACGCAACAATTGTGTCCATCTAGCTTGGTCCCATGTCTACGCACATTGCTTTACGCTCTGTGGTTACTGGTTCAATGCTCGGGCCCGACAAGTAGTCAATCATTATTGTCCTTACTTTTCCAGGTTGTACTGCACTAGCTAGGTTGGCCAACGCATCGGCGTGGCTATTATCATCTCGGTTTGCCTGGAGTAGTCGGCAGTTCTGGAATAAGGCTGCCAACCTGATGACCTCCTTTGCATATGCCGACATTCTTTCATCTCGGGCTGCATATTCTTCTATTGCCTGATTGACTATCAGTTGTGAATCACAAAAAACTATTACCTCATCTGCTTATACTGCTGCTGCCAGTTTTAGTCCTGCAATGAGTGCTTCGTATTCTGCTTCATTGTTTGAGGCCTTGAACCCCAAACGAATTGATTGTTCTAGTACCTGCCCATCTGGGGATATCAGTACTACTCCTGCCCTCGCTCCTTGTCGGTTTGAACTCCCATAAACAAACAGTCGAAAAGAGTCGCCGATGTAAATGCTGCAGGGTCTGAGTTTGTCCTCTTTCCTTTGTTCTTTTGTCTTTGGCTGGGCTTCTCCTTGCTTGTTTGGACATCGTTTATCTTGGCTCAACGGAGCCTGATGTTCGATGGATTCTGGCGTGAACTCGGCCACGAAGTCGGCCAAAACCTGGCCTTTGATTGCTGTTCTGGGCCTGTACTCCAGATCATACTGGCCTAGGGCGACTGCCCATCTGGCTATTCTTCCTGTTAAGTCTCCCTGCTGCAATAGGGACTTCAATGGATGTTCTGTCAGTACCACAATTTTATGGGCCTGGAAGTAATGGTTCAACTTCTTTGAAGCCATTACTAAAGCAAGTGCCAATTTCTCTAAGGGTAGATACCTCGTTTCTACGTCGGCTAGGGTTTTGCTTACATAATAAACAGCCCTTTGCTTCCCTTTTTCTTCTCGGATTAGTACTGCACTTATCGCATGTTCTGAAACTGCCAAGTACAGGAACAACTCCTCCCCGGGTTCTGGATTCGAAAGAACTGGAGCTGTGGTCAGGTACTTCTTTAGATCGGCTAATGTTTCTTCGCACTCCTCTGTCCAAAGAAAGTCTGTGGCTTTCTTCACTAAGTTAAAGAAAGGTTTGCACTTGTTTGAGCTTCTACTTATGAACCTGTTCAGGGCTGCGGCCCTTCCAGTTAGCATCTGCACTTGTTTTGCCGATGTTGGGCTCTTCAACTCTAGGATGGCCTTGATCTGATCTGGGCTGGCCTCAATGTCCCTTCTGGTCACCAGGTATCCTAAAAACTTACCAGATCCAACTCCAAATGCACACTTTGATGCATTGAGTTGGAGCCGATATGTTTTAAGGATTTCAAAGATTGCTTTTAGATCGGCGAGATGACCCTCAGCCTCCTTGGTCTTAACGACCATGTCGTCGATGTAGACTTCTACTGTTCGGCCAATCAGGTGTTTGAACATTTTGGTTACCAACCTTTGGTAAGTTGCTCCTACGTTTTTCAACCCGAAAGGCATTACTCTGTAACAGTACAGGCCTTTTGGGGTGATGAACGCGGTCTTCTCTTTGTCTGGGGGGTACATGGCTATTTGGTGGTACCCCCTGTAGGCATCTAGGAAGCTCATTCTTCCATGCCATGAAGTGGCATCTACTAGCTGGTCAATCTTGGGTAGAGGAAAGCTGTCTTTGGGACAGGCTTTGTTGAGGTTGGTAAAGTCTACGCAGACCCTCCATTTACCGTTCTTCTTCTTTACCACCACTGTATTAGATAGCCATGTCGGGTAGTGAACTTCTTTAATGGCCCTGGCCTCCAGAAGTTTGTCTACTTCTTTCTCTACTGCTTCGACATGCATCAATGTCAGTCTTCTGGCTCGTTGAATTACAGGTTTGGCCGACCTATCAACATTCAGTTTGTGGCAAGTGACCTCGGGGTCAATGCCAGGCATATCGTAAGGTGTCCAAGCAAACACCTCAATATTTGCTCTCAAAAAAGCTTCCAACTCTTTTTCCTCTTCTTCGGCTAAGTTCGAGCCGAGAAGAAAGAAGCGTTCTTCATCCCCATCCTGGATGAGGATTTTCTTCAGTGCCTCTTCGCTCTTCTCGGCTGGCTCCTTGCCGATGTCTTTTAGGACTTCCACGTTGTAACAAGCCCGCGAGGGACCTCAATGGTGTTACAGTTCGGACTTGATTTGTCACGGTTCTTAATCTTGAACCAAAGAGTCTAAATTCGGCAAATCGTTTTGAGAAAAACAGATTTGTTTGAAAGAAGTGCCAAACATGGACTGCTTTCCCAGATACAGAGTCGCCACCTAAATATTTTATAATGGGAAAATTTAGGAAACCCCGACTCAGTGCCAAAGGCCACGTGTCCGTCATCACCAAAGTTGCCTCGGCTCGGGAACTTGGGTATGATTGGGGAAGGTCAGCTATGAGCACCCCCTCTCGCCCGATCCGAAGATCGGCCTCTACTAACCATGATACCTCGTTTTTGAAAACACATGCGTTCTTATTCCAATTAATTAGCTAGAATTACTATGTGATGCGCACAGCAAAACAAGTATAGACTAGATCGCCTAATTTGGAACAAAGCATTGCATATCCGTTTGTTTGGAAATGTTTTAAGATTTGCTACTCGCAAGTAGGCTAAAACACGGATTTCAGTAAGTTGTTCCAACTCAAATAATCCAACCTTCACCCACAGGCATTCAGGCAGTTATATCAACTAAGCATTTAGCCACATGGTAAGCATGCTGTCATGTTAACATTCACACTCATGCGGGATGCTAAAGCATAAATACTTACATCGTACTCCGTGCCAAAACAATGAAGCTAGTTAGCAAAACATGCATGACCCTAGTCCATGTTAACTGGCTAATGCATCACATACAAAATGCAATCTAGAATAGGCTCAGCTAATCCTAGGATGGCATGTGGAATGTGACAATTGATACACGTATTCAAATTGAATTTGAAATACAATGCAGTTAGCATGATGCGCCGAGCCCGGTGCATGCAAGACAGAATGAATGCAAACATGCGAAGCATAAGTATGCTAATTGAAAACATGCCCTAAACTAACCATCGAAAGCTAGTAAATAAAAGGGAAGAAAGACGTGAGGTTGGAAGACATACACACACTCGCGCACACTTATTACAACATTGTGCCCTCGCTCGGAGGGTCCGAAAGAATAATACAGGCCACCTAATTAACTAACTCACAAGCTAATTAATTATTACAGAACCAAATGAATAACTAGCTACAACTAATTATTACACAACTTAATTAATTAACAAATTAATTAACTGATAATGAATGACAACAAGCAAGTAGGGAAAGCAGTAAACGGTGCTATTCCAGCTCTGTTTGAAGAAGGGAGGCATGCATGCTCGCTTTGGTTCTTCGCCTCGAAACGCCTTCCGGTTGCTCTCTAGAGGCTCTGTTTGCAGGGTGTCTTTCAGTGCTTGTTGTTGGAACTTACCAAAACACTGCAGGGGAAGTCACCAGTGGCCTGCCGGCCATAAAAGGAGCACTGCCGGCCAACAACAGGGAACTGCCGACCAAGGGTGAGAGCCTGCCGGCCATCAGTGGTACACTGCCGGCCACTGGTGTGCTGTGACACCAAGCTGCAACAAAGCACAAAATAGAGGAAATGGAGGGTCTCCCAAGGGCATGTATGCACCATGGCACTCCAAATCACCTCGAAACATCAAGGGAGAGGCCAAGTCAGATCCACGACCATCAATCACGCATCCCGATACATGATGGCCAAAGATCCAACTTGTGCAAATCAATATGAAAATGAATACACAAATAAAGCAAGTAAAACCTAGAACTCTATCATGAGTCATCAAGAGCTTCGGCGATCGAGAATTGAGACGCATTCCATCACTTGGAGTATGAAACGCCCCTCGTTCCTCGTGCTCGGATTAACACTTAATCCAAATAATGCAACACATAAACATGGCAAACATGCAATATGAATAACCTAATAACCCTAATGACATGCAATAAGCACATAGGCATGATGTGAGGCAACAACCTTGGACAACATGACAAAATGCGATATGAACATGCAACAACATGTAAAGATGGAGCAAGCATACAACAATATGCAAGATAGGCATGCGACAACATGCAAAGGGATGGACTTAAGCTAATATGGGCAGCTCTCAACTAGGCCCAAATCAGTGGCCATGTGATGGAAATGAGACAACCAAAACACATGCAGACATGCACGATGCAAGGGATCGATCCTAAGGCATCAAATGCCACTCTACCAGAGTATGGAAAAGGATGCAATATGGCCTATAAACACACAAATTCCAGCTCTAAAATAAGATGCCCAATGGTCCTGAAACATGGAAATATAACATCCAATGCATGAAATGAGCCCCGAAACTCAAAACTAGGCACATGCATTATTTGATCATGAAGTCTAAAGACAGAGCCAAGGCAGTCCCAAAACATGCACATTTCTAGTTTAAAGCATGGCCAAAAGATGCTAACAAGATGGACTAAAATAGCATGCAACTTTGGCTAGCAAGCATAGTTTACATGGTATGTATATGAAGCATATGAGAACTCATCAAACCAGCCAAAAACAGTGAATAAAACATGTCAAAATATGCCCAAATAATCACTGAAATGCAGCCAATGCATGCAAAAATGAGGGGCTTCTTTGGAAGGCCATGCAAAGGGGTTGTTAAGCACATACAAGATAGACACTTAGCATGGCAAAACCAACTCTAGAAATCAAATATGACAGCCCTAAAACTCACCAAATTGGCCCTGAAATGGGTCTAGGAAACATGCAAAGAAAGGCTCCTTTGAAAGGCCTTGAATGGGATTGTTCCACACATGCATTATAGACATAAAATATGGCCAAAAGGGCCCTAGACAGAGCCAAGGCAGACCTCAAAACTCACAAAATGAGGCCTGAAACATGACTTCAATGTATGCAAAATAGGGTCCCTTTGGAAGGCCCAAAAGACCACCAAACAAGACAAGGAGAGAGGGGGTCACCCCCCCTCTAATTT
Organism: Camellia granthamiana; assembly: GCA_036172215.1. Taxonomy (NCBI): domain Eukaryota; kingdom Viridiplantae; phylum Streptophyta; class Magnoliopsida; order Ericales; family Theaceae; genus Camellia; species Camellia granthamiana. Next base: position 7,390,654 of record CM069908.1, on the reverse strand, counting down.
TGGCCCTAAAAAATGCAACAAGGCCGCTGAAAATCCACTGGATTTCAGTGGCTAATAGGCCAAAACAAGGCCAATGCAAATACTCACATGTATGGCTCTAAACATGAAGGGATAAAGCAAGCATGGGGAAAGATGACCCCAAACAAAAATAGGACTTTAACCAAACTTGAAGAGGATGTCAAAACAAGACTTCTTCCAGTTTATATCAAATCTCAAAAATGATCACAAGTAGGGCTAATCTATCATGCAAAAATGGCCCTAAAAGGAGAGATAAAGCACAAGGGATAGTAGATGGCCTCAAACAGAGAAGAGCCCTTCAAAAAAGTTGAAGAGGGGCTCAAAATAATGCACTTTATAGTTTGGCTTGAAGCCCAGAAGTGCTCACAAATGAGGCTAATATATCATGCAAAATAGGTCTACAAAGAGGGATAAAGCATGCAAAGGGGGCGAGGAGGCCTCAAATAGCAAAGAGTTCTTAATCAAACATGTAGAGAAGCTCAAAATATGATCTTTTTCAGTTCATGACAAAGTCCAGAAATGATTGCAAGTGAGGGTAGCCAATGGAGCAAAGAAAGTGCAAGTTTAAGGGAAATAGGCACTTACCCTTGAAGAGCAGCTTTCCAGCAGCTTTTGGTCCAAGATTCTGAGCTTCCAACCTTTGCAAATGGCCTCCAAGGTGCTGGAATGGAGGATAGAGGTGTATATCTAGGTGTTGTAGTGCAAAAGTGCAAGGAAATCCAACTTCAAAGGCTAAAACACACACAATATAGAGAGAAAGAGAGGTTTTTCCCTTCAAAATCTCTGAACCCCTGATACAAAGGGAGCCCTCTTGCTTATATAGAAGAAGGCAATGCAAAGCTTCTTCAAGAAGCTTTGCAAGAGTTCCATCCCTCCATACACGTGTATGGAGGGGAGATAACAAAAATTCAGCTGGCTCAAAAGATCTGGAGGAAAACCAGCTGAGAGAGGGGGGTGCCGGCCATCAGCAATGGCCGGCAGTGCCACACCATTGGCCGGCAGGGCATCACCAAGGGTCGGCAGGGTCAAGGCCATTGCCGGCAGTGCACCACAGGGTCCACTCTGACAGGACCTAGTCAAGGTCCAAAAATGAGGCAGAAAGGATATAGGGTTTGAGAAGCTCGAACCGGTGACGTTCCGCCATAACAGTCAAATGCTGGGCAAGCAATCGAATCAGTTATTGGATGTACCTACAAGCACAACCAAGTGTTGAGGACGGTCAAAAATGGGGTGTCTACAGTTGCCCCTCTTTGATAGAACTTGGAAGTCACAAAGTGACGGGAGTGAATGTCAAAGCCCAGAGACGACCCATTTTTGACAAGGCTGAAGACTTAGATAAACAAGCGAGATAATAAAGAGATGTGCCCGCAGGCAGGGGCAAGATGCAAATAATATGCACAAAGCCGAGTATAACTTATGATCATGCAAAGAAAACTGTAACGAAGCATAATAATGCGACAGTTTTAAGCTAGCATACACCAAACTACACTACAATGCAGAAAGGATGTAAGAGAATTATGCCATTCTCAATACGTCTCACTCAGAGGATACAATACCTGTGCGGTTCGTCTGGTTGCATCAGCCTCAAATGAACCGTATATACAATATCGTGCCTGCAAAGAGAGCAACTTAACAGGTACGATGTCGTTAGCTACATGCATAACATGCAAAATGAATGCAAAATGATATGCAATATATACAAAACTATATATAATAATGCAAATGAAAATGCAATGCAATTGAAACAATGCAAACGAAATACAATGCAATTGAATCATGATCCAATCATGAGCGGTTCAAAACCACACAAATGTCAAATAGATTGATGGAAGTAACAAGTCTGTCTACCATAGAAAAGGTGCCACAACCCTCAAAGCACGTACACATGCAGAACTATGAGCGATGTAGACGGACACAAGAACAAGTATTGGGTGAAATGACATAAGTGGGGAAACAACCCGCTAACGAAAGGACAATGATCCTAATGCTGGATGCAAAAATTACACTACAATGTAATAAATACAGTGGATATGGCATGCAGCCAAACCAAATCTTGCCTAGGAAAGGCATGGACACATACAAGCCATGTCTAACACAGAAAAGGTGCCGCAATCCTCAAAGCGAGTTCATCAAGGAATAGGTGCGCACACATGCAGAATTGTGCTTTAACGTGAAAAGTATGAGCACATACCAAACCAAGCTCAACATGGAAAGGCGCAAGTGATAGATGGAGGTGTAGTGAATGCATGTAATAGATTCTATATGCAATGCAATAGACATAATAGATAACAAAATGCGATGTAGCTGGGAAGTGAAAGTACCTTGCAGGGGCAATTGGCGATGACTCACCTCAGGCTGTTGGGGATCTCCAGCTTCTGCATCTTGATTGAACCACAGGTAATACTTTTCTCCCTGGCCATGGTCGCAGCTTTCCCTATTCTCCAACAGGGTGACAGACTAGGTTGGATCAGTATCCAGAATTGAGGCGCATACAGATGCTATCTCAATCTATGGGGCTGCCATACAGATTTCAAGCCGAGGATATACCCCTGGGTATTTAAACCAGACTTTCGTCTCAGAAATCTCGAACCTTTGCGTTCTAGGCATAAGCCATTCGAACTCTAGTTTCCACCGTCTAAGTTGGTCTCCTAGGAACTCGCCGCAAAACACAGGCAGATGGCTATACCAGACCACTAGAAGTCGTTCGGGCACGACAAACACCAAAGGAATTGCACCTTTAGAGGATTTAAGGTCTCCTAGACCGGACGATAAAACAGAAATGATGCAATGGATGTAACAGATGTGATGCAATAGATAGTAGATGCGATGCAACAGAGAGTATAATAGATGCAAAGGGTGACATACTTCAACCACGCTAGACCTATGAGTGGAGGCAGAACAAAGAAAATCAATCAGGAGCGCGTTCTACGCAACCTAAGATAAATTCCAAACACGCTGAAATCGTGTGAGGAAAGGGACACTCAAACCACGCTGAAATCGTGAGAGGAGGTCCGAAAATAACCTACTCAGCGCGTCTACAACGCAACTTGGGATAAATTCCAAACACGCTGAAATCGTGTGAGGAAAGAGACACTCAAACCACGCTGAAATCGTGAGAAGAGGTCCAAAAATAACCCGCCCAACGCGTCTACAATGCAACCTGGGATAAATTCCAAACACGCTGAAATCGTGTGAGGAAAGGGACACTCAAACCACGCTGAAATCGTGAGAAGAGGTCCAAAAACACCCGCCCAGCGCGTCTACAACGCAACCTGGGATAAATTCCAAACACGCTGAAATCGTGTGAGGAAAAGGACACTTAAACCACACTGAAATCGTGAGAAGAGGTCCAAAAACACCCGCCCAGCGCGTCTACAACGCAACCTGGGATAAATTCCAAACACGCTGAAATCGTGTGAGAAAAGGGACACTCAAACCACGCTGAAATCGTGAGAAGAGGTCCAAAAACACCCGCCCAGCGCGTCTACAATGTAACCTGGGATAAATTCCAAACATGCTGAAATCGTGTGAGGAAAGGGACATTCAAACCATGCTAAAATCGTGAGAAGAGGTCCAAAAACAACCGCCCAGCGCGTCTACAACGCAACCTGGGATAAATTCCAAACACGCTGAAATCGTGTGAGGAAAGGGACACTCAAACCACGCTGAAATCGTGATAAGAGGTCCAAAAACAACCGCCCAGCGCGTCTACAACGCAACCTGGGATAAATTCCAAACACGCTGAAATCGTATGAGGAAAGGGACACTCAAACCACGCTGAAATCGTGAGAAGAGGTCCAAAAACAACCCGCCCAGTGCGTCTACAACGCAACCTGGGATAAATTTCAAACGTTGCTCAGCGCAAAAGGATAAATGAAAGAAGATAACACAAGATGCAAACAAATGCAAGTAAGGTGTGCATGACAATGCAGGTGGAAGGGTGCATAACCTTGAAGCAGGCTTGATCTTGCGCTTGAGGTAGAGGCACACTCATACTTCGGAGCATTAACAAGGCTTGAAGAGGTACATCCGGAATACAATCTCGGAATTTGCCGAAGTTGAAACACACTAAGATGCTCCAAATTTTCGCTTTTTTCTTTTGCTTTGCAGTCTGGAACCCACATAGCTTCAGATAGGTCCTTGTTTTACTGTTCACACTTATCGGGGGTGGACCCTGCAGTTTTATGAAAGAACAAATACTGTTTTGCACAAATGTGGAGAATGGCACAGCACTCTGAGCACACGATGATGATTTTTTTTTTTGAAATTGAGAAATGAGTTCTTGACCGGGTATTGAGCCTACAACTGAATACAGCGAAAAAGACTCAATAACGGAAAACAAAAAGGTAAACAACCTAAACACATTGAGACACACTCGAAACGACTCAAAGCAAGAATCGAGACAAACAAAACAAAAGACATGGCACACAGACGTGTTACAAAGACGAGAGACCTCTCAGTGCACGAGAAGCCGGTTTCTCCGGGTATTACTTCCCCATCCTTTCTTATTTGTGATTCTCACATCACTCGGCCCTCAAGCTCGATTTTTCTCTCAAAACCCTTTTCTCGCTTTTCCTCTCAGCGCACATCTCTCTATTCTTTAATCTCTCATTTTTTATCCCTCCCCTGGGTGGTTGATGGATAAACAAGAAGTTGCGGGCTCTTGCCCCTAGCATTCTGCTAGATTCTTTTTCTTCTGCTCACAGCAGATGAGTTCCTCCCACAGAGGGGTTGTGCTACAACTGGGTGTGTAGCAAATCTACAGCTGACATCGATTGACGATGTTCTGCTGGGGAGTTTGGACATGATCAAATGTGTCCAGACGAGGGAGTGGAATATCTTGATCCATTCCAGTTCATGCTTCGCACTTGGCTTGATACCTCGTTGCTTGGAGGATGTTGAGAGCTTTTAGTCCTTTTCTGTTCAGCTTCAGTGGTGCCCCTTTCTGGCAAGTATGTTGATAATGGGGGAAAAATAGAACACCTGACTCAACTGTGCCCCTAGTTCATCATTTTGACCATTTTTTGTTTTGGTTTTCTACTAAAACAATTTTGACCAAAATGAGAGTTAGATTAACATGCTCGTGCAATTTTCTGATTTAAAATCATGCAAGTCAGGTTATGGGCACTGAAAATTTTCCTTTTTTGGGTCCAAGAAATGGTCCAGTTTTTGGAAAAGATAGAACAATTTTCGAGAAAATTAGTCAACCTCAGTAAAAATTCTCAAAAACTATTTTTGCAAACAGCCATTACTTAACGAGCATGAAACTTACTTTTGAGATGTACGACCTTAGATCTGAAGGAAAATTGCCCCTTGCTTGAAGAGAGCTGCATGGCAACGGAAAGTTGCCCCTTGTTTGAACGGCACCACAGCGCATTGAATGGCAACGGAAAGTTGCCCCTTGTTTGAATGGCACCGTAGCGCATTGTAGTCAGTCCTCAGAGTGACGAACACAACCAAACTCTCGGATACAGAGGAGACAAAGATGACCAAAACCATTATATGGACATAATCAATTTGAAGTGTTTTACGGTTGGACTTCAGAATGAAGTTGCCTACGTATCCCAAAGATGGGAATCAAGCCTTACGTAGTTCGGGGGTAAGGTACACTCGGGTATTAACCTCTCCTTTTGCGCTCTAACTTTTGCCAAGGCCGCTGTTTCTAGGTTTTCAACCTTGCGAGCTTTGTTCTTCTTTTCTTTTCAATCTTTTCCTTTTTTCATCTTTTCTTTTCATTTTCTTCATTTTTCTTTTCCTCTTTTTTTTTTTTCATTCTTTGCATTTTTCTCTTTCTTCTTTTTTTGTTCTTTTTTTTTTTTTTCTTGCTCTAACTTTTGTCTGGGTCGCCCTTTCGGGTTTTCGGCCCAGTGAGCCTCTCAAGGGTAAAAGTGTAGCTTTGTCCATGTCAAATGGTTTTGAGATCCTGAAGTCATCTGAATCCAAGAGAATGGCTGCTGTTCGCTGACGATGCAGGAGTCCATCTAATGGGGTCTGAATTGCCCCCAGTGTTGCGGATAGGAACTTGGTTGTCCTTCAGCAATACTTTCTTCTTTCCTCCCTTCTGGGATTTGGCATTCTTACCGATCTTCATCTTTGACTCTTCGAGCACATTTGAAATTCTTTTGCCCCTAGTTCAAAGGGGTGCTTCTGATCTAGTTTTGCAAGCTTCTTTTGGCCTTCTGATCTTCTTGATCCGACTTTCCTGGCCTCTTGTTTGAGAGCTGCTTCAAATCTGGCCATACAGGCCTTACATTGTGGTTGGCCGTTGAACATTCTGAATGCAAGTTCAAGGTTTGAAAGCAAGGGGCCGAGTCTTGAGGTTGAGAGCAATCCTAGGCTGCACAATCTCAAGAGTGATTCCACACAGGTCTTCGCAGGATCGCGCAAAACATTTTTGGAAATCTTTTAAGAAAGCGACAAATCGCTCGCGCTGAAGACAACGTAGAACCAATCTGGATCAAGCCAGGATCCTTCTCAGTACTCACATTAACAAGCATGATTTCATTCATTAAGGGCTTAGCGTGCCTCTCTTTCTCTCAATTGATCAAATTTTTTCAAATCTCGAGGAATTCCTTCCTCTTTGTTTTCACCGCAGCGTTCAAAAAGTTTTGAAAAACTTAGGTCAATGCAATGAATTCGAGGCACAAAAAAGTAGGTGAAAAGTACTACCGTTTGATTCAAATTTTCTGGCACAACTGGCACACGGCCGAAGCAAATACAAGAGTGTGAAAATCACTGCTGTTTCATTGAGATCTGTTGGCACAACTGGCTCCTTGGGAGAAACAGACTCAAAGAAAGCAAAAAGACAAACACGAAACAAAACGGTGATGTCCGAGGTAACACCCCCGGGATCACCCGACTCCTATACAACAAGACTGACTTGATATGACAAGACAGACCTAAAGAATTGACTCAGTACAAAAGGACTGACTCAAAACAAAACAACAAGATTGACCCAATACCTAAGTCAGAATGTAAAATAACCAGCATTCGCAAAATGCTCAAAACAGTGCGTGCCATACGCCATATCTGGAGTAAACCGAGCGCCATCCGCAGGTGGTTCATCCCCTGATCACATAGTCACATTATCCCCCACAAGTTCACTGATCAAGTGCCGATAGACTTTGCAAGACTGGTGCGACGATAATCTTGTTGTCAATCAGATCTTGTATTTCATGGCGAAGACGGTAACAACTATCAGTGACGTGGCCGACTTGTTGATGGAAGGCACAGTACTTGGCCGGATCATGGGAGGGGGGAAGTTTATCTGGCAATGGCCGCAGCTCTAGGGGTTTTAGATCCCCCTTTCTAATCAGGACCCTCAAGGCTGCTGATAGAGACATGTACAATGGGGTGAACACCCTCTGGCCCCAAGGTGGGTGTTTTGAGGTTTGTGGAGTTTTGCTGGATGCACCGGCAAAAGGATGGACAGGTACTGGCTGGGTTTGCTGATCTCTTCTGAGAACGGGACTAGAGCTGAAAGGAACATTCCTGGTAGAAAGGCCTTTTTCCCGGCTTGCCCTTTGATTCAAACTACCCCTAATTTGAGTGGCAAAAACGTCATCCACAGTTTTTGCAACAACTGCGAGTACTTGCTGTTTGTCCAGCTCTTCAGCTTTCAAAGCCTCAATATCCCACTGAAGGTGTTCATGGGAACCAATGCCTGCCCCTATCTTGTTCTTATCACTAGCCTCCATTTTGCTAAGAGATTGGCCTTCTCCCAATGCAGCCCGTCCCAAGGTTAGGGAGCCCTTTGACATGAACTCCCTGGTATGTGATGCGGTTGATGACGGAGCCAAAACTCCAAAGGCTAGATCTGCCACAGTTCTCTGAAGATCTTTGATCATCTTCATCAGCTCAGAAGTAGTGGGTTCATGGGTTTGAGATAATTGGGGTTCAGATGCACCCATCATGCATAAGTCCATGCTTTCTGGAATGAACACCTCAGGCTTGGGTAGATGGGCTGGGGTGATGTATATGCTGGGGTCGTAGGTGGACGGCAGTATATGGATGAGGTTGAGATGTAGAGGTGACGGGTCAGTACTAACCTGAGGTCCTTTTGGTGGAGCTAGGGTCTCTTCGTCAATAAGATCCTGAATCTTATGACGGAGGCGGATGCAACGGTTCGTATCATGACCGTGCTGTTGATGGTAGGCACAGTATTTAGCTAGGTCATATCTTGGTGGAAGAGGGTTTGGAAGGGGTTGGGGTTCTAGGAGTTCTAGGTGCCCTTCTTCTCGCAGCATTTTCAAAGCTTGAGAGAGACTCATGTAAAGAGGATGGAATTTTCGAGCTTGGGGCCGAGTTGAAGTGGTTGGTTTTTGGCCATTGAGGGAAGTGGTGATAGTGTCTACTTCTGAGCATTTCGCAGCTGTGCTACCATCAGTAGTAGCATTGGAACTGCGAGCAACATTCCTCTTCAAAGGCTCATTATCTTCTGCAAAGATTCCTTGTCTGATGGCATCCTCGATTTGAACCCCCATTTCATGAAGGGCTGGAAAGGTAAACAGAGGTAGAACGACAATCTTTTGCAGTATCTTGCCATGCAGATTCCGAACAATCATCCTGATCTGATCTTTGTCGGAAGGCCTTGTAGTCATCATTGAGGCTTTTGCTCTCCATCTCGTCACGAACTCCGAGAAACCCTTCTTTGGCTCTTGGCGGATGACTTCAAGATCACGAGTTGTGACCTCAATCTATGCGTTGTAGGAGTATTGATCACTAAAGGCCTTAGCCATCTTTTCCCAATTCTGTTTCACAGAGTTCTCTAACTTCGCATACCAGATTGCGGCTATCCCATATAGGGTTCGGCCGAATAGTGACAATTTCTGGGCTGTGGTCAAACCCATTGGCCTCAAGATATCAGAAAACAGTTGGAGGTGCACCATTGGGTCTTCAGAGCCATCGAATCGATCGATATGTGGCATCTTGAACCGATCCGGTAATGTCACCACTAAGTCAGTATAACCATCCTCTATATCAGTAATAGAGTGGGCCCCTTAAGACTTTTTGAACAATTTCTCAAGCTTGCTCACTTTCAATGCTGTGGGGTCCGTCTCGAACTCACAGGGGGAGTCTGGTAGGTTGGTGGGTGTTTTAGATAGCTGGGGTAGAACCGGGGGCGGAGCTGGCCCGCTTGGAATGTCCGTATCATCCTGGACGTGGGTTACCTCCCCGAGTATGGGAACTCTTGGTGGGGGAGGAGCCTGGTGTGAAGTAGATACTCCAGTTTGCTGCTCTAACCTGGCAATTGTCTCTGCCTGTTAGGCTATGACCACGGCCTGTTGCTTGGCGAATTCCGCTTGACAGACAGCGTCTTGCTGCATGGCTTTCATACTATCCTAGAGCTGGCACACCATCTCTTCTAAGCCTGACATACTATCCTGATCTGATTGAACCACCAGTATATCTATCTCTGCAGTAGACTCGGAAATCTCAACCTGGCTGTTCAGAGACCACTGAGCTGGTAGCTGCTGTACTGGTGGTCTGTGCCTGACCGACCTTTTCACCCTGCCTCTGGTAAAGGAACACTGATTGCCCTTGAACTGAATCTCTGACCTGACAAAGTTTATCAACACAAGTTCGGTGTACCCGGGGGATATTGGAGCTTTCTGAAGCTATGGTTCCAAGACTATCCTAGCAAAAGAAAAAAACAGATAGCATCTCATCCTGATTTCACCTGAACAGATACGAGCATAGTTGAATGAGTGTGCTCTCTACTAAATTCTGCCCAAAATTCTGCCGGTAAACTGATACCCTCAGGTAAAACTGATTCTTCCAAATACTGATGCCCGCAGGCCTGATACCCAGACTTGCAAACTGATACATGCATTCCTGTAGAGACGCACTCTAAAAGCACATGGCAAGCAAGTGAGAGCCAAAAACACCCCTATGTTGGGGTAGGGTTTCCCTGTCCTATTTTGTCAGGAGTTAGGGTTTCACGACGCACGCAGCGGTTTCAAACAACCTATAATCAGGCAAGCAACCTGTCCTAGCTTTGGAATGGTCACTATGGATTCCGAATATGCACTAGGTCGAATGGTCGAAAAGGGTGCCCCGGTAAAACCGGGGTTTGTGTTCCCGTCGTGGCAGAGCCCGCAACCGGTCAGCCTTATGGCACGCTTCTCGAAGCGAGCCTCCGGCAAACCGTTCAGGAATAGCATACGGCAAACACGGTGTCCTAAGCGCACCAATGCAAATGCAATGCAAAGAGACACATAAGTGTAATCAAAACAAGATATCATGAGTTCGAGTCAAGTTCTCTAAATTCCCCAGCGGAGTCGCCAAAAACTGTAACAAGAAGTGCAAATCCGGTAAATCGTTTTGAGAAAAACAGATTTTTTTGAAAGAAGTGCCAAACATGGACTGCTTTGCCAGATACAGAGTCGCCACCTAAATATTTTTGTAACGACCCTCGTACTGATTATCGAAAATTACTGAATTAGCTACTGATTACTGACTAACCACTGAATTATATACTGATTATTGCTGAACTGAATTGATAATGACTGATAATCGAATTGATTGAAGTACCGGATAGACCGATTGAAATCGAAACTGAAATTGAATAAATTTAGTTATTGAATTGCACATTGCATCTGTTTAATTGATTGAATGCCTGTTTGAATTTGTGTGTTTAATTGCTAATTGAAGGCCTTATCGGCGGCCGAATTAGGAACCGTTTAGTGTTTTGTGATCATTAGAATATTTGTGATTTAATGATATATTTATCTGAAAATTTATTAGGAATGATTAAATTAAATTAAAACGAGTTAATTGCCAAGTTTGATTTAATTACGAAATTGCCACCTTAGTGGCCCCTTTGTTTATTGATTTCCAAGAGCCTTATTACACTTAACACACCATTTGATCAGCCCTTTTCTTGGTTTCCAACCGACCATAGTAGAGTGAGAGGGAGAGTAGACTTGAGCTCATCTTGCCATTGTTGAATTTGCTTGGAGATTGCTTAGAATTGAAGTATAATTGGCAAAATTGAACCCTCACACCTTGAAATCAACACTTAGGCAAGTGAATTCATTGCATTCTTGTTATCTTGGAGCTTCATCTTGCATGTACCATGGTTATAGAGAACCTGAGTCTTGATTTTGTTCATAATTGTTGAATTAGAGCTCCATTGTTGCATGCATGGTCATTTTGGCATATTTTGAAGTTAAATTCTTGGAGAATTATACATGCATGTCCATGTTTTTTATCATAGTCCATGTTTTCAAGATGTTTTGAAAGATGGGAGCTCATTAGAGCAAGATTGAAGATTGAAATTGGTTTGGAACTCATGCATTGCATGTTTTGAAATTGCTCTTGAAATGGGTTTGAAAAATGGCTTCAATTAACTCACTCTTGGCCCTTGCATGTGCAAATTGGCTTTTAAAACTTGTAGTACATCGAGTTTAAAGTGTTTTTCCAGATTTTGGGCCCAAGAGGTTGAGTTTTGGATGGTTGAATGCTTGGTTCGAACTTGGAAGGCAAATCTGGAAATTCCAGATTTGGCTTATTCGCTCGAGCGAAGGATTCCTCGCTCGAGCGAGCCCTTTGATTTTGCAAGCTCGCTCGAGCGAGCATCGAGCGACCATCGCGCGTAAAATTCCAGCAACCAGTACTTTTACTGTTCATGCAGATCGCTCGAGCGAAGGATTGTTCGCTCGAGCGAAGCCTTTGATTTTGGAAGCTCGCTCGAGCGAAGGAAGGCTCGTTCGAGCGAGGCTCCTATTTTTAGCAACTTTTGAAAAATGCCTTCCAAGTGTATTTTTGCATCCTCATCCCATCCTAGGCATTCTTAGGCCTAGTTTAAGGCATCCTAATGAGGATTTAGACATAGAACCACACCGAGGAAATTTAGGGATTTAATTATCATCCTTCCAACTGTAAACTTAGTGTGTGTTCTATTTTGTTAACTGTTTAGGGTTGGCTCTCGGGGACGCACTCTAGCTGCTATTAGCCCAATCTCTGTGAGTAACAGATTGTGTAAAGATATGTTCAAAATGGTTATATTTTGAATACTGAACCGAATTGTTTATTGAACTGATATTGTTTATTGAATGAATGTATGTCCTGTATTCTGAACTGTATTGTGGCATCCTTAGCACCCACTGTTATTGACTGTTACAGAGCTCTGTCGGTTTCCTTGTGAAACCATACTGTTTACTGAATGATTGGCCATCATTACTGTTGAGTCTGTTAAGACTCGGTCCTTTTGGACCTACTGTTATAGGCTATTGGATGTACCACATATGACTGATTGACTGAAATACTGAAAGACTGAAATACTGTTTAATGAATTGTTTTCATTACTGTAAGGACATTCATTCATAACCTCTTTACGCTTTATGTTATTCACTGGGCTTTAGCTCACTGTTATATATATATGTAGGTTCTCAGCAGCCAGATCGGAGCTAGGAGCGTGGGTTAGTCCCCAGTTTTGTCAAGCCAGCCAATGTGCCTCACTACGAGGTTCCGAGACGCCATGCCATGGCTTGGGGTGTTTTTGTCTTCCCCACTTGTCTCCTACTGTTTTGTACTGACTGTATAGACTGTCTACTGTTTTACCGTACTGTTATCGAGGGATTAGGTTCCCGTACTGAATGTTTGTAACTGATTATATAGACTGTACTGTTTTGAACTGTCTGAATGCATGAAAAATGTTTTTGACATACAGATTTTCACAGCTCTATGGACACTAGTTATTGACTGTATTGGCTTCCGCCAGGCCCTGTACTCTGTTTAACTGTATTACTGTTCAGCAGGCCTTCGGTAATCTCGGATTACTGGCCAGTTACGGTGCTAAACCCATAGGGCCGGGTTTGGGTCGTGACAGAGTGGTATCAGAGCGATACTTAACCACGAGTTATACCGCACACACGTGTCCAAATGAGCTATAGGGTGTCCTAGAAAAGCAATTAGGGCATCTCATGAACTTGAAAAGTGTGTGCTTACGATTGACTGAACATATGTGAAAATGTTAAACTGTTTAATTGTACAACTGTTTATAATGATAACTGTTATAACTGCTTTATAGTGAAATGGATAATGCAAATGAAACTGAAGCATCATCCTCTGAGGCCAGAATGGCCAGACTTGAACAAATGATGGGACTGGTAATTGAAAGACTGGATCGACAACAGAACCAACAGCCCCCACCTCCTCCTCCTCCGGTACAGCCGGAACAGAATGTACAGAATGTAAATGCTAATGAGGTGGACATCATTGCACTGACTCATAAGTTCAGTAAACTGAAACCGCCGTCCTTTCAGGGAGGCCTTGAGCCGTTAAAGGCTGAAGCTTGGGTCTTGGATACTGAAAAGTTATTTGAAATGTTTCCGTGCTCTGAAGCTAATAAAGTACTGTTAGCAACCTTCACCCTTCAGGAAGAAGCCAGAAGGTGGTGGATGTTGACCCGTGAAGCAAATGCTATTATGACTTGGGCTCAGTTCAAGGAGTCCTTCTTTGAAAAGTATTTCCCTCAGTGCATCAGGGATAGAAAAGTAACTGAGTTTGAACAGCTGAGACAGGGCAAAACGTCTGTTGCCGAGTATGAGAAGCAATTTACCGAACTTGCTAGGTATGTACCACAAATGGTGGACACCGATTATAAGAAGGCCAGGAGATTTGAAGGTGGCCTTAGTGTTGCTATACAGGACCGCATAAATGTTTTGAAAATGCCAACCTATGTGGGTGTTCTCGACCGGGCATTAATGGCCGAGTCAAATATTGCAGCAGTGAAACAATCTGAAACACCAACCACTGAATGGCAAGGTAAAAGGCAGAATTTCAAATTCAAGAAAGGCAAGCACAACCCTGCAACCAAGAAACAGAATACGGGGTCAACAACTAGCCCCAGCCAAGGGAGTGGATTTACTCCACCCTGCTCCATATGTGGCAATAAGCACAAAGGGGTTTGCTACCAGATTTCAGGAGCTTGTTTCAGATGTGGCAAGGTGGGCCACAGAATTAAAGACCGTCCCTCTGCCCCGCAAGCCAGTAGTAAAGCTGCACCAAGCGCAGCAGCATCAAATGTAGCCCCAAAGCCTAACCCCAAAGCTACCGGGAAAGAGCCTATGAGGCAGGGCCGAGTGTTCGCCCTAGTACCGGGAGACGTGCAAAACACTGAGACTGTTGTGTCAGGTATCCTCTCTATTTGTACTCAGAATGCTTATGTATTGATTGATTCGGGGTCTACACATTCTTATGTGTCACATGCTTTCTCACGAAAATTGAATAGACCCTTAGAACCTATGAATTACTTGTTAGCTGTATCATCACCTGTTGGGGGATCCATGACATGTGCATATATGTATCCTGCTTGTGAGATTATTGTTGGGGATATGCATCTGTTTATTGATTTGCTACCGTTGAACATAGATCATTTTGATGTAATATTGGGGATGGATTGGTTACAAAAATATCATGCCACTATCGATTGTGTGACCAAACAAGTTGTTTTCCGTCCACCGGGTTTACCCGAATTTGTGTTTAGTGGAGTTGGAGTAGTACCCCCTCCGTATTTGATCTCTTCTGTAAAGGCTGTCAAACTGATTAGAAAGGGGTGTAAGGGATATCTGTGTTCTGTACTGACTGTATCTGCTACTGATAATGTTAAAACTGATGTGAATTGCATTCCTATAGTTAGAGAATTCCCAGATGTATTTCCAGATGATCTACCAGGGGATTTGATTGACAGGGAGATTGAGTTTACTGTTGATGTAGTACCGGGTACACAGCCGTTATCTAAAGCTCCCTACAGAATGGCTCCAACCGAACTGAAAGAATTGAAAGTACAATTGCAGGAACTGCTAGACAAGAAGTTTATCAGGCCTAGTACTTCACCGTGGGGTGCGCCTGTTTTATTTGTGAAGAAGAAAGATGGCTCACTGAGACTGTGTATTGATTACCGCGAACTGAACAAGGTAACTGTAAAGAATAAATATCCATTACCGCGTATTGATGACTTATTTGATCAGTTACAGGGTGCACAAGTGTTTTCCAAGATTGATCTCAAATCGGGATACCATCAACTGAAAGTAAAACCGGAAGACATTGATAAAACTGCTTTTAGAACGAGGTATGGCCACTATGAATTTTTAGTTATGCCGTTCGGAGTTACCAATGCCCCAGCTGCATTTATGGACCTCATGAACAGAATTTTTAAACCATACCTTGATGATTTCATTGTGGTATTCATTGATGACATATTGATATATTCTAAGACTGTAGAAGAACATGAACAGCATCTGAGACTTGCCCTGCAAACCTTAAGAGAACAGAAACTGTATGCTAAATTGTCTAAATGTGAATTTTGGCTTGATCATGTGATGTTTTTGGGGCATGTTGTTAGCAAAGATGGAATTTCTGTTGATCCGCAGAAAATTGAAGCTGTAGTAAACTGGCCTAGACCAACCAATGTGACTGAAGTCCGAAGCTTTTTGGGACTGGCTGGATATTACAGAAGATTTGTCAAAGATTTCTCCAAAATTGCCTTACCACTGACACAGTTGACACAGAAAGGGATATCATTTGACTGGACCGACCAGAGAGAATCAGCATTCCAGGAGTTGAAAACTAGACTTGTGACTGCACCAATTCTGACTCTACCTACAGGTACGGATGGTTATACTATTTTTAGTGATGCTTCTCATAAGGGTTTGGGATGTGTTTTAATGCAGAATGGGAGAGTTATTGCTTATGCTTCCCAACAGTTGAGACCGCATGAAAAGAATTACCCAACCCATGATCTTGAACTTGCCGCAGTAGTATTTGCATTGAAAATCTGGCGTCACTATTTGTATGGAGCAACATGTGAAGTGTACACCGACCACAAGAGCCTAAAGTACTTTTTCACACAGAAAGAACTGAATATGAGACAACGGAGATGGCTAGAACTGATCAAAGATTATGACTTACAGATTTTGTACCATCCGGGAAAAGCCAACACCGTTGCCGATGCCTTGAGCTGAAAGTCAATTGCCAATCTAGCTTGTTTGCTGACTGAACAAAAAGAGCTGCTTTGTGACCTTGAAAGTCTGAGATTGAAGTTGTTTTGAAAGAACAAGGTGGAACCTTAGCTGCTATTTCTGCTCAACCAGCCTTGATTGAAGAAATTAAAGAAAAACAGCAACTGGATGATTACTTGAAGAAAATCATTGAAGAAAGGGATTCAAAACAGAAACCGGGATTCAAATTTGACAACAATGTGTTGAAATTTCAAGAAAGACTGTGTGTACCAAATGACACTGAACTGAAAAGAAGAGTTCTGCAAGAAGGCCACAGTTCGAAGTTTTCGATTCACCCGGGGAATACGAAAATGTATCAAGACTTGAGACAGAATTTCTGGTGGCCGGGAATGAAGAAAGAAATCGCTGATTTTGTATCAAAGTGTCTTCATTGCCAACAAGTCAAAGTGGAACATCAACGACCCGCGGGCCTACTGCAACCCTTATCCATACCAGAGTGGAAATGGGAGCATATCACGATGGATTTCATTGTTGGATTACCTCGCTCCAGGAAAGGTATGGACTCTATTTGGGTTATTGTTGATAGACTAACTAAGTCTGCACACTTCCTACCTGTCAAGACAATTTATAATGCGGACAGATTGGCTGTTATCTATATTGATGAAATTGTTAGACTGCATGGAGTGCCTGTATCTATTGTTTCTGACAGGGATTCGAAGTTTACATCGAGGTTCTGGCAGAGCCTACAGACTGCATTGGGTACTGAATTGAGGCTGAGTAGCGCCTATCATCCTCAGACAGATGGACAGTCAGAAAGGACCATCCAGACTTTAGAGGATCTATTGAGAATGTGTGTCCTTGACTTTCAGGGAAATTGGGAAAGTCATTTGCCATTGGCTGAATTCGCCTACAACAACAGCTATCATTCGAGTATTGAAATGGCGCCTTTCGAGGCATTGTATGGCAGAAAGTGTAGATCTCCAATTTGCTGGGCAAAAGTTGGAGATGGGCCGTTGCTTGGGCCCGAGATTGTATACGAAACGACTGAGAAAGTGAAACTGATACGGCAGAGACTGAAAACTGCACAGAGTAGACAGAAAAGTTATGCAGATGTCAGAAGACGGGATAGAGAGTATGAAGTGGGTGATCACGTGTTTGTGAAAGTGACACCAATGAAAGGCCAGACTCGTTTTGGAGTCAAGGGTAAGTTAGCGCCGAGGTATGTCGGACCGTATGAAATTATTGAGAAAATCAATCCGGTGGCGTATCAAGTTGCGCTTCCTCCTGAAATGGAGCATATGCATAATGTCTTCCACATTTCGATGTTGAGAGACTATCTTCGAGATCCGTTCCATGTGATTGAGCCGACTCGGATAGTGTTGAGTGATGACTACACTTACGAGGAACGGCCTATACAGATTGTGAACCGACGGATCAAGAAACTGAGGAACAAAGAGATTCCGTTAGTGAAAGTTGACTGGCAGAACCACGGTGGTGTGTATGCCACGTGGGAAAGGGAAGATGACATGGCAAGAAGATATCCTGATTTGTTTCCACTGGATCCTGTTTTCTTCCAGACTGAAGGTAACTGGAGTTTAGAGGACTAAACTCCTTATAAGGAGGGGAGACTGTAACGACCCTCGTACTGATTATCGAAAATTACTGAATTAGCTACTGATTACTGACTAACCACTGAATTATATACTGATTATTGCTGAACTGAATTGATAATGACTGATAATCGAATTGATTGAAGTACCGGATAGACCGATTGAAATCGAAACTGAAATTGAATAAATTTAGTTATTGAATTGCACATTGCATCTGTTTAATTGATTGAATGCCTGTTTGAATTTGTGTGTTTAATTGCTAATTGAAGGCCTTATCGGCGGCCGAATTAGGAACCGTTTAGTGTTTTGTGATCATTAGAATATTTGTGATTTAATGATATATTTATCTGAAAATTTATTAGGAATGATTAAATTAAATTAAAACGAGTTAATTGCCAAGTTTGATTTAATTACGAAATTGCCACCTTAGTGGCCCCTTTGTTTATTGATTTCCAAGAGCCTTATTACACTTAACACACCACTTGATCAGCCCTTTTCTTGGTTTCCAACCGACCATAGTAGAGTGAGAGGGAGAGTAGACTTGAGCTCATCTTGCCATTGTTGAATTTGCTTGGAGATTGCTTAGAATTGAAGTATAATTGGCAAAATTGAACCCTCACACCTTGAAATCAACACTTAGGTAAGTGAATTCATTGCATTCTTGTTATCTTGGAGCTTCATCTTGCATGTACCATGGTTATAGAGAACCTGAGTCTTGATTTTGTTCATAATTGTTGAATTAGAGCTCCATTGTTGCATGCATGGTCATTTTGGCATATTTTGAAGTTAAATTCTTGGAGAATTATACATGCATGTCCATGTTTTTTATCATAGTCCATGTTTTCAAGATGTTTTGAAAGATGGGAGCTCATTAGAGCAAGATTGAAGATTGAAATTGGTTTGGAACTCATGCATTGCATGTTTTGAAATTGCTCTTGAAATGGGTTTGAAAAATGGCTTCAATTAACTCACTCTTGGCCCTTGCATGTGCAAATTGGCTTTTAAAACTTGTAGTACATCGAGTTTAAAGTGTTTTTCCAGATTTTGGGCCCAAGAGGTTGAGTTTTGGATGGTTGAATGCTTGGTTCGAACTTGGAAGGCAAATCTGGAAATTCCAGATTTGGCTTATTCGCTCGAGCGAAGGATTCCTCGCTCGAGCGAGCCCTTTGATTTTGCAAGCTCGCTCGAGCGAGCATCGAGCGACCATCGCGCGTAAAATTCCAGCAACCAGTACTTTTACTGTTCATGCAGATCGCTCGAGCGAAGGATTGTTCGCTCGAGCGAAGCCTTTGATTTTGGAAGCTCGCTCGAGCGAAGGAAGGCTCGTTCGAGCGAGGCTCCTATTTTTAGCAACTTTTGAAAAATGCCTTCCAAGTGTATTTTTGCATCCTCATCCCATCCTAGGCATTCTTAGGCCTAGTTTAAGGCATCCTAATGAGGATTTAGACATAGAACCACACCGAGGAAATTTAGGGATTTAATTATCATCCTTCCAACTGTAAACTTAGTGTGTGTTCTATTTTGTTAACTGTTTAGGGTTGGCTCTCGGGGACGCGCTCTAGCTGCTATTAGCCCAATCTCTGTGAGTAACAGATTGTGTAAAGATATGTTCAAAATGGTTATATTTTGAATACTGAACCGAATTGTTTATTGAACTGATATTGTTTATTGAATGAATGTATGTCCTGTATTCTGAACTGTATTGTGGCATCCTTAGCACCCACTGTTATTGACTGTTACAGAGCTCTGTCGATTTCCTTGTGAAACCATACTGTTTACTGAATGATTGGCCATCATTACTGTTGAGTCTGTTAAGACTCGGTCCTTTTGGACCTACTGTTATAGGCTATTGGATGTACCACATATGACTGATTGACTGAAATACTGAAAGACTGAAATACTGTTTAATGAATTGTTTTCATTACTGTAAGGACATTCATTCATAACCTCTTTACGCTTTATGTTATTCACTGGGCTTTAGCTCACTGTTATATATATATGTAGGTTCTCAGCAGCCAGATCGGAGCTAGGAGCGTGGGTTAGTCCCCAGTTTTGTCAAGCCAGCCAATGTGCCTCACTGCGAGGTTCCGAGACGCCATGCCATGGCTTGGGGTGTTTTTGTCTTCCCCACTTGTCTCCTACTGTTTTGTACTGACTGTATAGACTGTCTACTGTTTTACCGTACTGTTATCGAGGGATTAGGTTCCCGTACTGAATGTTTGTAACTGATTGTATAGACTGTACTGTTTTGAACTGTCTGAATGCATGAAAAATGTTTTTGGCATACAGATTTTCACAGCTCTATGGACACTAGTTATTGACTGTATTGGCTTCCGCCAGGCCCTGTACTCTGTTTAACTGTATTACTGTTCAGCAGGCCTTCGGTAATCTCGGATTACTGGCCAGTTACGGTGCTAAACCCATAGGGCCGGGTTTGGGTCGTGACAATTTTATAATGGGAAAATTTAGGAAACCCCGACTCGGTGCCAAAGGCCACGTGCCCATCATCACCAAAGTTGCCTCGGCTTGGGAACTTGGGTACGATTGGGGAAGGTCAGCTATGAGCACCCCCTCTCGCCCGATCCGAAGATCGGCCTCTACTAACCATGATACCTCGTTTTTGAAAACACATGCATTCTTATTTCGATTAATTAGCTTGAATTACTATGTGATGCGCACAGCAAAACAAGTATAGACTAGATCGCCTAATTTGGAACAAAGCATTGCATATCCGTTTGTTTGGAAATGTTTTAAGATTTGCTACTCGCAAGTAGGCTAAAACACAGATTTTAACGAGTTGTTCCAACTCAAATAATCCAACCTTCACCCACAGGCATTCAGGCAGTTATATCAACTAAGCATTTAGCCACATGGTAAGCATGCTGTCATGTTAACATTCACACTCATGCGGGATGCTAAAGCATAAATACTTACATCGTACTCCGTGCCAAAACAATGAAGCTAGTTAGCAAAACATGCATGACCCTAGTCCATGTTAACTGGCTAATGCATCACATACAAAATGCAATCTAGAATAGGCTCAGCTAATCCTAGGATGGCATGTGGAATGTGACAATTGATACACGTATTCAAATTGAATTTGAAATACAATGCAGTTAGCATGATGCGCCGAGCCCGGTGCATGCAAGACAGAATGAATGCAAACATGCGAAGCATAAGTATGCTAATTGAAAACATGCCCTAAACTAACCATCGAAAGCTAGTAAATAAAAGGGAAGAAAGACGTGAGGTTGGAAGACGTACACACACTCACGCACACTTATTACAACATTGTGCCCTCGCTCGGAGGGTCCGAAAGAATAATACAGGCCACCTAATTAACTAACTCACAAGCTAATTAATTATTACAGAACCAAATGAATAACTAGCTACAACTAATTATTACACAACTTAATTAATTAACAAATTAATTAACTGATAATGAATGACGACAAGCAAGTAGGGAAAGCAGTAAACGGTGCTATTCCAGCTCTGTTTGAAGAAGGGAGGTATGCATGCTCGCTTCGGTTCTTCGCCTCGAAACGCCTTCCGGTTGCTCTCTAGAGGCTCTGTTTGCAGGGTGTCTTTCAGTGCTTGTTGTTGGAACTTACCAAAACACTGCAGGGGAAGTCACCAGTGGCCTGCCGGCCATAAAAGGAGCACTGCCGGCCAACAACAGGGAACTGCCGGCCAAGGGTGAGAGCCTGCCGGCCATCAGTGGTACACTGCCGGCCACTGGTGTGCTGTGACACCAAGCTGCAACAAAGCACAAAATAGAGGAAACGGAGGGTCTCCCAAGGGCATGTATGCACCATGGCACTCCAAATCACCTCGAAACATCAAGGGAGAGGCCAAGTCAGATCCACGACCATGAATCACGCATCCCGATGCATGATGGCCAAAGATCCAACTTGTGCAAATCAATATGAAAATGAATACACAAATAAAGCAAGTAAAACCTAGAACTCTATCATGAGTCATCAAGAGCTTCGGCGATCGAGAATTGAGACGCATTCCATCACTTGGAGTATGAAACGCCCCTCGTTCCTCGTGCTCGGATTAACACTTAATCCAAATAATGCAACACATAAGCATGGCAAACATGCAATATGAATAACCTAATAACCCTAATGACATGCAATAAGCACATAGGCATGATGTGAGGCAACAACCTTGGACAACATGACAAAATGCGATATGAACATGCAACAACATGTAAAGATGGAGCAAGCATACAACAATATGCAAGACAGGCATGCGACAACATGCAAAGGGATGGACTTAAGCTAATATGGGCAGCTCTCAACTAGGCCCAAATCAGTGGCCATGTGATGGAAATGAGACAACCAAAACACATGCAGACATGCACGATGCAAGGGATCGATCCTAAGGCATCAAATGCCACTCTACCAGAGCATGGAAAAGGATGCAATATGGCCTATAAACACACAAATTCCAGCTCTAAAATAAGACGCCCAATGGTCCTGAAACATGGAAATATAACATCCAATGCATGAAATGAGCCC
The DNA here is from genome assembly GCA_036172215.1 of Camellia granthamiana. Taxonomy (NCBI): domain Eukaryota; kingdom Viridiplantae; phylum Streptophyta; class Magnoliopsida; order Ericales; family Theaceae; genus Camellia; species Camellia granthamiana. Next base: position 7,368,535 of record CM069908.1, on the reverse strand, counting down.
CGAAACTCAAAACTAGGCACATGCATTGAACCACAAGTATACAAAGCAAGCATTATTTGATCATGAAGTCTAAAGACAGAGCCAAGGCAGTCCCAAAACATGCACATTTCTAGTTTAAAGCATGGCCAAAAGATGCTAACAAGATGGGACTAAAATAGCATGCAACTTTGGCTAGCAAGCATGGTTTACATAGTATGTATATGAAGCATATGAGAACTCATCAAACCAGCCAAAAACAGTGAATAAAACATGTCAAAATATGCCCAAATAATCACTGAAATGCAGCCAATGCATGCAAAAATGAGGGGCTTCTTTGGAAGGCCATGCAAAGGGGTTGTTAAGCACATACAAGATAGACACTTAGCATGGCAAAACCAACTCTAGAAATTAAATATGACAGCCCTAAAACTCACCAAATTGGCCCTGAAATGGGTCTAGGAAACATGCAAAGAAAGGCTCCTTTGAAAGGCCTTGAATGGGATTGTTCCACACATGCATTATAGACATAAAATATGGCCAAAAGGGCCCTAGACAGAGCCAAGGCAGACCTCAAAACTCACAAAATGAGGCCTGAAACATGACTTCAATGTATGCAAAATAGGGTCCCTTTGGAAGGCCCAAAAGACCACCAAACAAGACAAGGAGAGAGGGGGTCACCCCCCCCTCTAATTTTGGCCCTCAAAAATGCAACAAGGCCGCTGAAAATCCACTGGATTTCAGTGGCTAATAGGCCAAAACAAGGCCAATGCAAATACTCACATGTATGGCTCTAAACATGAAGGGATAAAGCATGCATGGGGGAAGATGACCCCAAACAAAAATAGGACTTTAACCAAACTTGAAGAGGATGTCAAAACAAGACTTCTTCTAGTTTATATCAAATCTCGAAAATGATCACAAGTAGGGCTAATCTATCATGCAAAAATGGCCCTAAAAGGAGAGATAAAGCACAAGGGACAGTAGATGGCCTCAAACAGAGAAGAGCCCTTCAAAAAAGTTGAAGAGGGGCTCAAAATAATGCACTTTATAGTTTGGCTCGAAGCCCAGAAGTGCTCACAGATGAGGCTAATATATCATGCAAAATAGGCCTACAAAGAGGGATAAAGCATGCAAAGGGGGGGAGGAGGCCTCAAATAGCAAAGAGTTCTTAATCAAACATGTAGAGAAGCTCAAAATATGATCTTTTTTAGTTCATGACAAAGTCCAAAAATGATTGCAAGTGAGGGTAGCCAATGGAGCAAAGAAAGTGCAAGTTTAAGGGAAATAGGCACTTACCCTTGAAGAGCAGCTTTCCAGCAGCTTTTGGTCCAAGATTCTGAGCTTCCAACCTTTGCAAATGGCCTCCAAGGTGCTGGAATGGAGGATGGAGGTGTATATCTAGGTGTTGTAGTGCAAAAGTGCAAGGAAATCCAACTTCAAAGCCTAAAACACACACAATATAGAGAGAAAGAGAGGTTTTTCTCTTCAAAAGCTCTGAACCCCTGATACAAAGGGAGCCCTCTTGCTTATATAGAAGAAGGCAATGCAAAGCTTCTTCAATGGAGGGGAGATAACAAAAATTCAGCTGGCTCAAAAGATCTGGAGGAAAACCAGCTGAGAGAGGGGGGTGCCGGCCATCAGCAATGGCCGGCAGTGCCACACCATTGGCCGGCAGGGCATCACCAAGGGCCGGTAGGGTCAAGGCCATGGCCGGCAGTGCCATGCCATGGCTGGCAGTGCACCACAGGGTCCACTCTGACAGGACCTAGTCAAGGTCCAAAAATGAGGCAGAAAGGATATAGGGTCCGAGAAGCTCGAACTGGTGACATTCCGCCACAACATTCGAATGCTGGGCGAGCAATCGAATCAGTTGTTGGGTGTACCTACAAGCACAACCAAGTCTTGAGGACAGTCAAAAATGAGGTGTCTACACATGTCCTCATCTTTAATTTCTGTCTTTTTTGGCTCTCGTATGCTGCAGGTAGATTTCATTACTGCCATGGAGCAATTCTTCACCTGCAGCTGATCGCCTCTGACTTCCTCTATCCCATGCTCTGTTGGGAATCACAATAGTTGATGCAATGTTAAGGGAACTGCCCCCATCGCATGCAACCATGGCCTTCCCAAGATGATGTTGTAAGGGGAGGGTGTGTCGATGATGGTGAATTTTGTCTTGATCTTCCTGGTGCCAGCCTGCACCTCCAAGCTTACTGCTCCCAGTGGCCATGTCAGCGTTCCATTGAACCCAACCATTGGGCCATTGGATTGTTCCATATCATCTGGGTGAAGGTCGAGCTCCTTGTAACATCGGACGTACATGATGTCACAAGAGCTGCCTTGGTCAATCAGGATGCATTTCACTTGGCACTCCCTAACCTGGAGGGATACTACCAAGGCATCATTATGCGGATGCTGGACCATCTCTAGGTCGGCTTCAGTAAAGGTTATCATTGGTCCCTGGCACTCTTCTGCCCGATGTCTTTTCTTCCCGACTTGGTAGACATGTTGTAGGTGTTTTACCTTCTGGGTCTCTCCTCGGATTTCATTTTCGTTGACCTTCGAGTGGATTACGTTGACTACCCGAGGTCCTCCTGCCTGCGGCTGCTATGCTGGGGGAGGTGGGGCTGCTGGTGCCTGAGACAATCTTGCCCGTTCTTCCCTTGTTCTGGTCTCATCGACAAGGTCTCTCAGATGTCCTTGTCTTACCAGGTCTTCCAAGTGTGTTTTCAGGGCTCTACAACCCTGAGTTGTATGCCATCTTCATTGTGGTAGGCACAATGCCTGCCAATGTTTCTTCCCATGAACTCTCCTAGAGTCCTCTCTGGCGTTCTGAAATAGAGCTAATTCCGAATTTGATCCAGGACTTTGTGAATTGGGATTCGGAACACAGTTGTCACTGCCTGCATAGCCCTCAGTTCTGCCTCTTGCTTGCTCGATCCATTGTTATCTCGGCCTCGCTTCGGCGAGCCGTTTCCTTTCTCTTGCTTTGTTTCCTTGGTCCCTGATATGTCTTCTTCGGCTCTGGCATACGTCTCGATTCTCGCCATGAGCTCTTCCATGCTTTTTGGCAATGTTTTTGCCAAAGACTTCCGTAGTGAACAGTTGTCTTTTAGGCCGTTCTTGAAAGACACGACCGCCGCTTCTTGATTACACTCGGGTATTCGGTTGAACACCTCATAGTATCTTTTTGCATAGGCCCTAAGGCCTTCATCCTTGCTGATCTTCAGAGCCATCAATGCGTTCACCCTTAATGGCTGCAGCTTGTTTGTAACGAACCTAGCCACAAACATCTCGGCTAGGCCTTCCCAAGTCTTCGCGCTTCCCTTGGGTAGTTTGTGGAACCAATCCGATGCAATCTCCTCGAAGGATGAGGGGAACACTTTGCAGAGCAACGGCTCGATCCCACTATACAATGCCATTGAGTTCAAATATAATCCAACGTGGAAGTTGGGGTCCGACTTACCATCGTATATTTGGAACCTTGGCATACTGAATCTCTTTGGCGCCTCAAACCTGTCCAACTCTATCGAGAATGGTATCCTCGGCTTTTCTGGGGAGGTTACCTCGGCGTAGGCATTCTGTTGCTTCCTCTTGAGGTAATCTCTTAAGTCCTCCTTTGTCCGCCCAGGAGCTCGGCTATCTCCTGCTTTCAGTCTTTTTGGTGCACTACTTTCAGCTTCGTGGTGAGTCCTCTTCGACCCTTCTCCATGAGTTGTGTCGAAGCACAACGCCTGCCCTTGGACATGCCGATGTCCTTTGGGGTCTGCCTCCTTTGTTCGATGCGTCCTCCATGATTCTTCTCTTCTTGACTCTCTTCGTCTGACTTCCCTAGAAGGTCGGTGAGAGTATTTTTTGCTCCCGTTGTGCTGAGGGGCTACGGGGATTGTTTTCTTCCCTCCCTTTTGGGCATTGGCCACTAGAATCGGTGTGTCCTGTAGCGGGAACGGCGGCTGCATGACGTTATTTTGCATCATAAAATTGACGACCGATTGCAGGTCTGCCAATTTGTTTGCCATCTCTTTCACCTCTTCGTCCCTTCGTAGGCACCTGTCCTTCCATACCTGGAGGTCGCCTTCGTTGTAGTACCCGCTTCGATCAGGTTTCTTTGGTACGTCGCCAGTTTGGTCGACGTCTTTTACTCCATGAGTTTGCTCATGAGTTTCTGCATTGGACCTGTCTCCTTCGACATCAAGGTCAATAGGTCTCCCACTCCCAGCAGGAGTGTCGTCCCCAATCTTTTCCTTCTGTACGTTACTGGCCATCTTTTCTATTTTCTTTCCCACAGACGGCGCCAAATTGTGTGGGTGATTTTCCGACCACACTACCAACTTAGTATTCAGTTGGAGAGCACTGACAGAATAGATGACACCTGTCTAACCTGCAACAGAAAGAGAAGATTCCGGCGGTGGTTCGTCCACCCGGGGGCACTCCGACGATCAAGTCAGTATATCTCTCAAAGATAATCAATAGTGCTAATCTCACTGTTCAGAATACAAATTGCGTATCTTAGACCCACAGGGGTACCTTTCTTTTATAGTTAACTCAATCCTAGTCCCGATAGAAACCTGACTTCTATGGACTCCAATTCAGTGCTTACTTTGGACTCCTCAAAAGATAAGGATAGACTCCCTAAGAACATTATCCTTATCCATCTTGAAGTCTTTCCTCATTCTAGGACTCTTGTCCCTTATCCGCTTATCTCGGATTTCGATATCTTCGGAGATAACCTCGGCCACGCTGAGATCATCTCGGCGTTACGACCAGGACATGTGGCACCTCGGCTGACACATCGGCGTCACCTTGCCACATGTTGGTACTCAAAAATATATCCCCACAATATCTTTAGAGAGAGAGAGAAAGAAAAATGGGGTTGACGAGTTTGAATCAACAACTTTTGTCCAAGATAGCAACCAATGATGAACATGGTGAATATTCTCCATACTTTGATGGTTGGAAGGCATATGATAATGATCCTTTTCACCTCACCAAAAACCCTAATGGTGTCATCCAAATGGGTCTTGCTGAAAACCAGGTTTTACGAACTTCCATGTCTCTCATACTCCCAATGCCATTGACCCAGCATCCGTGCTCAGAAAAATGTTTAGTAAAATCAACGTTCGAATAGATTCACTCAAATAGGAATAATTTTTTGTGCACGGATTCTGGGTAAGAGAGAAAATGGGATTCTAACCATGATTTCATTCTCAAATGTTAATTATTTTTTGTGGCTTTTGTTTGCAGCTATGTTTTTACCTAATTAAGGAGTGGATTGAGAAAAACCCAACAACATCCATTTGCACAACTGAAGGATCAATGGCATTCAAGGACATAGCCAACTTTCAGGACTATCATGGCCTGCCGGAGTTTAGAAATGTACGACTACTTGATCCATATGTTTTCTGTGTCTGATTATGTATTTAATTTATGTACTTCTAACGTTGTTGTTCAATGACTAGTTTTCTCATTAATCTTTACTGCACTTCGACACGCATAGATATCGGTCACAGTATTATAATGAGTATTATTTGGTCAGTTCTTGTACACTAATTATTGTTTTTATTTTTATTAACTTATAACTTTTAGAAGCGACAATGGTGGTGTTTCTAATAATGATGTGTATTTTTTTAGGCCATCGCAAAGTTTATGGGGAGAGTAAGAGGTGGAAGGGTTAAGTTTGATCCGAACAGGATAGTAATGAGCGAAGGAGCCATCGGAGCTAATGAGACGATCATGTTTTGTTTGGCCGATCTCGATGATGCATTTCTGGTTCCATCACCTTATTATCCAGCGTACGTACTCATCTTTTATACAAATAAATCACATAAATAAACTATTACCAATAAAAAAAAATATATAATAATTCATATAGAATGATATAACTGTATTGAGATTTAAAAAATATATTTGTTATTTAAAACTTCAAAAAATATGAGCTTTCTTCGTCAATATTCTATTTTTGGAATTCCACCCAGTAATGTCTCAATCAAAATGGAATTAAAGAATTTTTGGCCATTCAATAGTTTTGGTCCACCCCGTCTCTTTCTTAAATTGTATCAAAACAAATTTCTTCATCTTAACATATTTTTATAAATATTTTTACAATTACTAAGAATTTAAATAATAATAATAATAATAAGACACAAATTTAGACAATAGGTTGAGTAAAAAAGCCTCGTTTATCGGGTCAATCTCTTGTTAAATATAACTAATGTTATAGGAAAATGTTTGAGTGCGTAAGGCGTATATCATATGTACTTGCGTTACCTTACAAAATCACGTAAGTTTTACAAATATACGTAAGTGATGATTTCTTAAATTTTTATGGATTAACTAATGTATGTTTGTGAAAACTTTGCAAGATAACTTGCTTATATTTGTAAGAACTTATATAAGCACATATAGTATATATTTGCACACTTAAGAATTATCAAATGTTATATAACCAAAAAGTAAAAGTAAATATAGAATGACATGATTGAATTTCCCTTTGTTTTAGGTTTTATTATTTCAAAACAAACAAGATGAAAATTTTGTATAAATTTAAGAGTTAATTACATCAAAACTTCATTAGCTATTAGCGAATCTTACTTTTTGGGTGTATAAATATATTTTTTTTTTGGTGAATAACTTTTATTTCTTCATCTATCAACTAGTTCATTTTGATCCCTTCAGCTATAAAAATATATTATTTTCCCCATTTCCAAACCACCTCCAAAATTTAATAAGAATCAAAAGAATTCTGGTCAAATATTAATACAAAGAACTTTTGACACAGGCTAATTTTCTTCTCATTTTTTCCTATATAGCCATTAAGTTATTACGTGTTGACAATAGACCTCTCATTGGATTTGGACCACCAAAAAATTCATACCAACTACAACACACAGTTGGGTTTTTGGAAAGTTTTCCAAAATGATGGATTTACTTGTGCAAATTGTCCAAGTCTCAAGCTGACTTTGGGTCTTAACAAAGAATTTAGGTCCACCATATTTAGTAACACACTAGAAAATACGTATGGTATGGAGTCCATTTTTTGTCGTTCTGAACTATTATGTCATTAATTATTTCAATCAATTACAGTCGATCAATTTAGTAAAGCGGGAATTCAAAATCTTATGTGATTGAAATCTGCCTTCTTTGGAACAGCAAAGTTGGGATCTTGAACTCACTTTTAAGATTGAGTTGACTAATTTTGATTGGACGAGATCACTAATGATATTGAGATCATTAAATATGAGTAATGATATTAAAAATATACAATTCATACAGAATTTCTTTTTGCTCTAAAATAAAACACCATAAAAACGATTTTACTTATAAAAATAACTTTGCCATATCATTTTTATAGTATTTTATACATAAATAGATTTTTGCATTAAACTTCTTCTCATTTATGTGACATTGACAAAATAATCATGTATTATGTTGAATGATATGAGAGAAAAAAAAAAATTAATTTTTAAAATTTGAAAAATATTATTCATGAAGAATCTTTATACAATTTGTAGCAGTAGTATTTTTGAAATTAAATGTCATTTTTTTTTTATGGGTACTCTTGTGTGAAAATAATAAGTCTTAATGCAATCGTCTCATTTTTAATTTTTTTTTTTACTTTTCACTTATACCTTATGCATTTGGAATATTTCAGATTTGTTCGGGATTTGAGATGGTGAACCGGTGTTCAAATAATACCAGTTACCTGTGAGAGCTCAAACAATTTCCAAATCACCATAGAAGCCCTAGAAGAAGCATACAACAAAGCAATAGAGGCCAACATTAGAGTGAAAGGCTTGATCATAACCAACCCATCAAACCCATTAGGCACCATTTTAGACAAAGACACTCTCAAAAGCTTGGTGAATTTCATCAATGAAAGAAACATCCACCTTGTATGCGATGAAATCTATGTTGCCACCATTTTCAGGCCTCCCCACTTCACTAGCATTTCTGAGGTCATTCAAGACATGGATAGTAACGATGATCTCATTCACATCGTTTACAGTTTGTCGAAAGACATGGATTTTCCTGGCTTTAGGGTTGGTATTGTTTACTCATACAACGATGAAGTTGTGAGTTGTGCTCGAAAGATGTTGAGTTTTGGATTAGTCTCTTCCCAAACTCAATACTTACTTGCTGCAATGCTCTCTGACGACGATTTTGTGGGGAGGTTTCTTGATGAGAGCTCGAGGAGGCTAGAGTGCAGGCACAAAATTTTCACAGAAGGATTGAAAGAGGTAAAATGTTAGCATATCTCGTATGTTGGTTAGTTTAATTGCTTGTGAAATTAGCATTAATTCTATTACAATTGCAATTTTTTAGAAAGCATTTTCGACAATGAAATTTATATATATAAAAAAATCGATTGCATAGCTGAATGGGAAATAAGTTGCAACGTTTATTTGAAAGTATTAATAACAAACTTAAAAAATGAGGGTAATTTTAAAAGTTCACATATCTACATGTTTTTTTTTTTTTGAAACAATAATGTCAATATATATATATTTTTTTCTTTGTGATTTGAGAAGTTTAAATTATTATATTTTTTTATTCATAAAGTGTGATTTTTTTAATAAAATACAATTTGTAAAATTTAAGATTTTGAATGTTTATCATAATAAAAATGTTTGGAAACGCCACTGCAGATGGGGATCGATTGTTGGAATGGCAATGCCAGACTTTTTTGCTGGATGGATTTGCGCCCATTGCTCAAAGAACCAACTATTGATGCTGAAATGGCGCTATGGCGTGTGATAATCAACGATGTGAAACTCAATGTCTCTCCGGGATCATCTTTTCATTGCACGGAGGCTGGTTGGTTTAGGGTTTGCTTTGCTAACATGGATGATGATACAGTCAAAATTGCATTGCAGAGAATTCGAAAATTTGTGACTAAGAAGGACGGAGAGGTAGCTACAGTGAAGAAGAAGAGGTGCCTAATGAATCTTCAGCTGAGTTTCTCGTCTCGGATATACGAGGACGGTCTCAGGTCACCGCATATGTCGTCTCCTCACTTGCCTCTAGTTCAAGCCAGGAATTAATCGGTTTAGAGGACTATTATGTATCATTAGTATATAAAAAATTTATAAAGTCAAAAAAAGTAAATTCTAAAATTTTCAAAAAATAAAATATACAATGTGAGTCACAATTAAAATGAATCACGTGTACACACTTTATTTTTTGATTACTTTTTGAATAACTTTTTTCTGACTATGTAATATTATTGTTAGAATATTTCACCAAAACTTCACCTTCAACATGACTTTCAGAAAGTGAAATATATGAGGTGATAAATATATCATTTCTCATTTTATGCACCATTAATTTGTACCAAGAAGACAGGTAGATTTATTCTTTCCATTGGAAATAATTACTACCAATAATTTAGGCAAGAGAATGTTTTAACAATATGTAATTTATTTGGGTAATGTGTAAAATATTGTTTGAAGTATCAATTCCATTAAATAATATTGAAGTCATGTAGTAAATCTCTTCTTATTCTCTCTCTCTCTCTCTCTCTCTCTCTCTCTCTCTCTCTTAAATGTCTCTTGAATTTATCTTGATATTGATGTTGAAAGAATGAATTGAAAAGTAATATCCAAATATTATGATCAATTGTTTCATCTTACTGAAATTGTTGAATTACTTTAAATAATCATATGGAAACTCATGCTTTTAATTCTTTGAAGCACCTTGTTTTTCTCAATCAAAATTTCGTATCTAATTTTATTTTTTAATCCTAATTTTTAGTGCTATTTTTTGAATAATGTCACAAATTATTTCAATACTAAAAACTGACAGAAGGACGGTGGACACTGTCAAGACTATCTTTCGAGGAGTTTCCCTGACTTTAATCGTGTGACAAAGAACGAGAGTTTGAAATAGCACTACATGAATTTACACATTTGCCGACCACTTTTGCCGACCAAAAAAATTTTGGTCGCAAAAAAATGATATTTGCCGACCAAAATAAAATTTCGTAGCTAAAAATTGATAATATTACCGACTAAATTTTTTTTGTTGCAAATAAGTAATTTTTTGCGACCAAATTACAATTTTTGTCACCAAAAATATGGGCGGGAGCTGTATGATCTTTTAGCGACTAATATAATTTGGTTGCTGATACCAAAACGATGTCGTTTTGGTATCTAAATTCACATACAGACATTAGCCGACCAATAGGTTTGTAGGGGATAACTTTACTAATTCAAACACATATAAAAATAAATACGCGCATTTTTCACACCTCAGTCGAATTCGATCAAAGCTCAGTGACGCCAATCACCTCACCTTACCATCAACCTTGCCGTCTGTCTGTGCCGCCGTCCGTCCATCTTCACCATTTCTGATTCATTTAGGTATTTTTTTTTCAACTTATAATAGTTTCTCTCTGTTTATATCTCTGTGTCTCACTTTTTCTCTTTGATTTCTCATACTCATCTTGTTCTACAATGTCTCACCCACCAAGGCCTTCACCATCACGAATTTTTGGAGCATCTTCAACTCTCCCTAGAAACAATTTCAGGTATAAATCCTCTGTATCACTCTCACTCACTCAGTCTTTGCCTGTGTTTCCCTCTCACTGTCAATGTTTGCGTTGATGTTTGCTGCTGGTATATGTCGATAATAAGATTTCGTTCTGTTGTTTGTGAAATCTCCCAATCCGTGATGTTCTTGTAGTGTTTTATTTCTCCTCTTTCTTTAAGTATCCCTTTTTATATTGGGAAATATACTTAATGAGAATAAAAAAATTTTGGGTGCTTTTGTAAGTTATTTGTAATTTGATTTCCAAACTAGTTAGTTGGTTAATTGGATTTATTTCATTTTTTAAGTACCCTTAAATGAGCCACAAGCTCTACAAGGACTCACCCTATATACCATCCTTTACAAGTTGGAGTTGAATTTTTAAGAAGAGACTTAAAAATAAAAAAATAAATGAAAAAAGAGAGTGAATCTATGTACACAGAAAAATTATGGGTTATATACAGGGTAGCACATCTTCCATTAATCACAAATAGCCATTTATGTTGCCTCTCAAATACCATAATAAATATGAAAGATGTCTATCAATCCCTAAACCGATTCCAATATCCTAAACCAATTAAAATATAATAAAAAAAAATTTAAAAAAAAAGTTAACACCGTGACAATATCCTCTTAGGTATGCAATTATTGTTCATCTTTATGCCATTTACGTAAAGTAAACAAAAGATATATCAAATTCTTTTCTACAAGAATTGAACCTGTAAACTTCACATTACCAAGTAGTATTATACAACCACTAGACTAAAAGCCCTAATTATGTTATAGACCTTGCCTAAGTGGGATTTATGTGGGGTTAAGAAAAAAAAATAAGTAGTAGAAATTTTAATCCGAGTTTATATGCTAGGGGAGCATCTCTTGTAATTTTTTTTTTTTTTTGATCAGCAAAGAAAATCTTTATTGATGAAGAAATCATACATTACATATGAGTTTACATCAATAAGGATGAAAAGGCAAAAAAAAAAAAAAAAGGCAAACAAAGCATAATGTTGGTGAGAAGCCAACTCTAGCTTAAGCCAACACTTGATGCCACCCAAAAGACTAGTTTTGCAATTGCTTATAATCCACAAGAGCACTCTAACTTTAAATCCTCCACACTTACCACACTATTGCCAACATAAGAGTTTTACACAATCTTGTCCTATTCTCTTGTCTCAATTCTATATCGTACCGCATGATAAATATTTTTAACATGATTGTGTAGTGGGGAGTTGATCTACTATAAAGAGGAAGAGATGATTTGGACATAGGATTGCCATTTGTTTATTCAGCAAATCAGATGGAAAAATTTATTAGGTGTTACTTATTCATTTATCAATTGATGCTTTTATGTTATCTTATGAAACACCAACAAAAAAAAATTAATAAATCTTACTATTTAAACAAATAAATATTTAATTGAACCACCATAAATTTGTTCAATAATTTTTCAGGACTCAAAGGTGTTGACTTTTGTAGAGTTGATTAATTACTTTAGAGTTTAGGGCACCAAACCAAACAGAGATTTGGTTGTTTGTCCGTAAAGTGCACAATAGCAGATAGAGGTATGTGGAAAGAAACCTCAGTTTTTTATTTTTTGATTCAAAGGAAAGAAACCTTAGTGGCCAAGTTAAAGACAAGAAGAAGAAGCAAATGAGAAGAATCTAATGAAAAGCTCTAAAATGACTAAACACCCCTCTCTTGTTATAAAGGCCCTTTCTCCATTAAGAGGCAAGGAATACTCATAAGCCCTCCCCAAATGAACTTGTCTAAAACCACAAGCAATTAACCTATGTTAACAGTTTTTTAATTGAACTAATTTTAAAATAATAGAACTTTTTGTTGGCCATATTTTAATATTTTCTTTTGCAAAGTATATGTGTCACACATGTTTATGGACGCTTGTGGCCAGGTATTGGTCTCTTCTTTTTATTATTGTTTTTATTAGGAGTTTTGTTTTGACAAAAAGATTTATGTACTTTTTAATGTGAAGTTGGGTTGAATACATATGTGAAAGGATAGACTTGTGGAATAAATTTATTGAGCAATAAATCAAATATTGTAGAGTAGCTCCTTTGTCTTTTGGATAATCTAGTTTGTTTATTTTGCTTTTAGTTCAAACATATAGTGTTTATCTGTAAGGATGTTAGCAAGTTCTAAAATTCCAAATTTTAACTTAGTGTCTTATGGAAATCAAAGATCTGAATTCTTTTCAACACTTATTATTCATTCAGTTGTCATGTAGTAGTTGATTATTTTACAAAATTTTCTATTATGAGAAGTTGATCATTTCACAATCTCCCATTCAGTATGGTTAGACACTCTCATATGCCAATATGTATAGTTTATATTTGCTACTTGAGAAGTTCATTGCATATTATTATGAACTGTTGTTTTATTTAATTATTTTTGACTTTTTCTTCTTTGAATTACATTTAAGTCCGTTCAAAAAACTAAACAATGAAATACTAAAGTGGTAATGCTATAGACATAAGAATGCTGTTGTTTTATTTACAATTTGATAATGATAGTCATTTAATTTGCTAATGTGACCTTAACTTTTCATGGACATTTTTCATTATTTGTCCAATTTTACCTGACATTATTTCTCTTTTTCTTTGGTACAGATAGATGAACTCGTGCACAAAGCTAAATTGTACAGGACAAATTGGCACTTTTTGTATTTTGGAAGGATTATATATTTTTGTATAGATGTATATGGAAAATATTAGGGTAGACTAGTAGTTATATTTTTGGATACACTAGTAGTTATATTTTTGGATGGGTGTGTATAGAAAATATTTGGTAGACTACTAGTTATATTTTTGGGTTGATGCACATGGATAAAAATTTAAAATATAATAACAAGTAGTTGTTATGTTTTAAATTTTTATGCTAGATGAAATATGTAGTTTGGAATTACTTGTGGATGAAAACTTATAATAGTTGCTGACTTTAATTAAACAGGTTCACAAATGGTTGATATATGTATTTTGTTGAATGTTCATGATTCAATTTATTTGTTGGTTTGAATGATTTTTGCAAATTACAGATTATATTGAATAAATTGGATGGATTATTATAAATTACAGGTTTATTTTGTTGGATGTTGGCGACCAAATTTTGGTTTTGTTTTTCTAGTTTTGGCGACCAATTGATTAGTCGGGAAAGATAAGTTATACTTTTGCTGACTAAATAAAGTAGTCGGTGTATCACCAAGCACATTTGCCGACTAAATAATTAGTCGTTAAAATTATTAATTTTGGCAGCCAAACAATTTGGTCGTGAATAAGTCTATTGCCTACTAAAGTTTTAGTTGCGCAAACATTTCTTTTAGTGACAAACATATTTGGTTGTGGAATGTAATAATTGGTGACCAAACAATTTGGTCGTGGAATGTGACAATTGGCGACTAATTATTTTGGTCGTGGAATGTGACAATTGGCGACCAAACTAAGAGGTCGCAGAATATTACAATTGGCGACCAAAATTTTTGGTCGTGGAATGTCGCAATTGGCGACCAAAATTTTTTGGTCGTGGAATGTCACAATTGGCGACCAAACTTCTTGGTCATGGAATGTGACAATTGGCGACTAAGATATTTGGTCGGAAAAATATCACTTTTCGCGACCAAAGTATTTTAGCGACAAAATGGATTAGTCATAGTAATGATATATTTAGCGACCAAAAATTTAGTCAGCAAATTTAACTTTTCCCGACCAACCAAAATTTTGGTTGCGAATTACTTTTGCCGACCCTCAATTGGCGACCAAAGTAGCGACAAAAAAAAATTAGTCGCGAATAACTTTTGCCGACTAAAAATAGGCTTTTAGCGACCAATTTTTTGGTTGGCAAAAGTGTTTTTTGTTGTAGTGTAGAGAAACAAAAGGGAAATGACACAGAAGATCCAATCTCATGTGAAACTTGGGGGCATTAACAGTGTCCAAGAGTATTGTTTGCATGGGCTGGATTGTAGTTTCGGTTAGATATTTCTTCCACAAGGTCCAGCCCAAGCCATTGGTGAGCTCAAAATTCAACTTGGGCTTGGTTCTTTATCCAACAAGAGTGATAAGAATTCTATTATAATTTCATATGCGGAAATTACCCGTAGGTCGTGTTTGAAATATATGTACACTATTTAATTCAATAATTTTTTGAGTAGATCCAAAAGTCCTACACATTTTCCTCTCGTTTTCCTCTCTCTCTCTCTCTCTCTCTACTTTTTGTCTCATTCTTTACGCTTCCCTCACTTTTTTTTTCTTTTTATTTATTGTATTTTCTTTTCCTTCTCTTTATCATATCCGACGATTGGTAATCACACATTCTTTATTCTCTTTCTCTTTCTAATATATAGTCATCGGTGACCGACGACCACCATTGATTGGGGTTCACCGACAACCATCAACCACCGATATCAACTCGTGACTTCATCCTCACCGACGACGAAGAAGATGAAATCTACATCAGATTTGAGTAGATCTACATGAGATCCGACTAAATCTAAACCAAAAATTGTTGCTGGAGTACAATATTCTTTCTATATCTATTCTTTCATTCGATTTCTCAATTTTTCTACCTTTTCTCTATTACACACATCTATTTTTTTGTTTTACTGGAGAAAAATTTCAATTTTTAAATAAGTTGTTTTTAAGTTTTAGTTTGAAAACTGTAAAATTTTACAGTTTCGGCTTTTTTGGTGCCGAAATGAATCATACTTTAAAATTGTAAAATTTTACAGTTTCATAACATTCTTTAAAACTATAAAATTTTGCAATTTCTTAATATATTTTTCAGCTTAATAGAATAATGCTTTGAAACTGTAACATAGTACAGTTTCAAAGCTTGCTTTTCAGTTTGATCAATATTACAGATTATTTACTTAAACTCTATAAAAATTGAAAAATATTATATACTTTTTCTCATTGTTGTTTGTTATGTTTTTTTAACTATAATTTCTCTATTTATTTATTTATTTTCTTTTTTCGGGCAATATTCTAAATATTCCGATGAGTCTCCGATAGTGTTTTTGAGATTTTCTAATAACGTTCATAACACTCTGGCAAACTTCTGGTGATGCTCTGGTGACTTCCTAGTGATGTTAAATATTCCGGCGAGTCTTCGGTGAATCTAACGGAAATCGTTGGATGTAGCAACATTTTTAAAGTAAAAAAAATATATATATATATTTTGGTAACAATTAAAAATATGTAAAACTAATTGGTGCAAGTATTTTGTTTTAGAATTAGATAGATTTTGACCTTTATGTATGAAACTTATTGATAAGTGGCCCTTTTCATATCATGTCAAAATATTTAGACAATTCCAATTCAAAACTAATTTGACATTAAATGAAAAGGACTCCTAAAGTGTGAAAGTATGAGAACAAAACATATAATCTGATTGGTCCACAACTATTAGTCCCATAATCAAAAAGTGTATCAATCCCAATTAAAATTATACCCTGTCACTGACATTCTATAGATTTTTATAACACTTTAAATTCACCTATTAAATCCATCATTTACACTAAACCAATAAAACTAAACGATAGTATGCGATCGGTTTCGATTCCTCAACTAACAAAATGAAGGATTCAATTCGGCGCAAATTTTTCTCTCAACGCCAATCAAAGCAAACCGTTTACACTCCGGCTCGGCATACATGACTTTGCAATTGACACTTGAGATGGTGGATCAACAAGAACAAACCATCATTTTTCACATTTGAAACTTGAAAAACAGATAACACAGAGGAACTAATACCCGTGCACTCGGATTCACTTCAAAAAATCTAGGGAGATGATTTAGTTCTGCCGCCGCCTTCTTAAATCCATGGGTTGCTCTTCACCAGATTCTTTTTCTGTAGGCTCTTCTTTCTTCTATGATTCTTGTTTGTATTATTTTTATCTATCTTTAGAGTGATCTCTGCTTGGAAAAGTTTCTTCAAGTCTTCCACTACTTTTTCAGGATCACAACTTCCTCCTGCTTCTACTTCATTGTTGTGATCAGAGACAATTTCTGCATAATAAACTCCTACAGAGTCACAGAACGAAAAAGTGTTGGATGACAATAAATTGAAGAATATAAGATTTTTAGTATAATTAAGAATAACGGTTTAAATTTTTTTTTATTTATGTAATGGTTTATCAACTAGACAATGATCTGATTTGAGTATTGACTATTAAGATATTGATTTCAGATTGTGATTCCCCAGTTTCTTCCTCCAACTTATTCTGTTCTTTTGGTGCCACATCATAAATGCTTTAGTGAGACTAGTTTTTTCATATGAAAAGAAGTTTTTCAAAGAAAGATAAAGAAAAGAAAAAGAAGAATGTTAGCCTCGATATACCTGAATAGGTCCTAAGTTTCTTCAGGAGCTCTGAGGTGAGTGCAACAGGTTTATCAAATACTAAGCGAAACATCTGCAAGAACAAATTGAAAACAACCTCAGCTGTAAGTTAGAATTGGCCAAGCTTTTAAATTCCAATTGTGGTAGAGACAATGGGAAATGAAATCATAAATTAAAAACTGATTAAATAACATGGATGTTTAGAACCCACAAAAAGGATTTAAATGTAGAAATGAAACTGAATGTTGAAGAAAGTGAGGGAACCAGACCTTAATTGCAGTCGGATCTTTCAAAAACCTGAGCATGTAACAGTAGTATGTTAGAGAGAGAGAGAGAGAGAGAGAGAGAGTGAGGCAGTTTGGTTGTGTTTTTGTTTTCTGTTTTTCATAGTTTTGGAAACAAAACAATGAAAAGTTCGAAAAAACTCATAGTTCACGTATCATTTTCAATTTTGTTTTCCTTCTTGAAAACAGTTTTCAAAAATTTGAAAACAACTTTTTGGAGTTTAATAAATAGTGGGTTGTTTTCAGAAACAATTCACCGTTTGAGTTTTCTAAAAAAGAAAACAAAAAACAAAAACCCAACCAAACAGGCAAGTATTGACATGGAGAAAAGACATTCATCACATGGATCGAAACCATAACCCTATAATTCTAGATGGAATTTGATGTTGCAGTGAATCATTAACCTAGTAAAAGATTTCAAGGCATAACCAAGAAAGACCAAAATTTAAATGGCTAGATTTTAGTTAGAAAATTTACTCGGTTGAAATTATCTCAGCTAAGGTCTTTGCAGCTAATGGAAGACCACCACACCTATCTACCATGTCATCCTTCATTTTTCGTAATATCTGGTGATACAAATACTTCTTTCTAATTGAATCTAGAATTATGCGCCAACACGACTCTCTGTCCAATATGGGCTCAAGTTCATACAAGTTGAGCTCACCCACCATCTCACTTGCCACTTCTTTTAGTCTACTAGTGAAGATGATGGCACCCCCACTTCCCCTTGGAAATCCATTCCAGAGTGGAGTTATGTACTTGTTGAAATCCAAATCATCACTCGAAGCAGGCCACATGTTGTCCAACACGATCAAATACTTCTTATTAAACAAGTAAATATCCAAATTACGCAAAAGATCATCAAGATTAGAAGTGTTGCCAAATGAAAAGAAATCACTTGCCAAGCATTCGAGAATAGCCAAGACAATGGATCTTAGATTTGGATATTGAGGTAACTCAACCCATAACATTGGGGAGAAACTTTCTTGGACTCTAGAGCTATGGAACACCATTTGAGCAAGAGTAGTTTTACCTGATCCTCCCATACCTACGATACCAATTGCACTGAAATTATCAGTATTAGATGTAGTAGCTAGGAGCAAAGCTTCCATCTTCCGCAAATGATTATTGAAACCATGAATCAGAGTGAGATTGAAATCTGGAAAGTCTGTTGGTTGACAAACCCTGATCAAGCTCGAGGACGAAAGCCTCTCATCTGCAATGTCTGCAAGTCAACATTGCTCATGTTTTGCAGCAATTCCTTTTTGATGCGGAGAAGTTTCCTCTTCATCTTCAAAAGAAACCATTGCTTCTTGACATAATGATGAGAGCTTAATAAGAGACTTTTCTTACTTTCAGTAATGTGGTCTCTCTCCTTCTCTGCTAACATGACACAATCAGCCAATGCGAACTTGAGGTCATACAGAGGATCTTTCAGTCCTATGGGTGTCCAGGGGTCAATCCTCTTTTGATGCAAGATCTCTGAAATCTCAACAAAATGAAGCCGTAGGGGGAATTCTATGAATTCTTCCCCCTCTGCTTCTTCAAAGTCACTGATGAATTTGTTCTTCAGAAACCGTAAATGATCAGCAGCCATTTCAAATGTAGTTCTAGTAACAAATTCCTTTTCCCAGCCTTCTTCCCTTTATGGAAAATCTTTCTGTTAACAGCAGCTGCAATTAGTCTCAAGTCAAGCAATAGAAGACAAAACAAATAGAGAAATGGAAAGGATCAAAGAAAATACCTTTGAAAGACTGAGTAGTTTCCTGGAAGATTCAAAGAAATTTTCTATGAAATACTGAATAGTTTCCTGATAGATCTCTTTGCACAGATGCCAGAAGATGTTCTACAATTTCCCAACACTTGATTTCCATTAACCTGAAAAAAAAGGCCAACTTTTGGAAGTGGTGTTAGACTAAGCCTTATTACTCACGGATTTTTCTTGTTGACTTTTCTCTTTCCCTATAACTTGGGTAAAAAAAAGGTGTTTAGAAAAAAGGTACAACAAAGACAAAAAAGAACTACAAAACTAAAAGACAAATGTCTTCCTGTCAGTTCAGCAAACAAATTAAGCAAACAAATTCAGTGCCAAATTTTTAATATTATCAAACCTCCATTATGGTTGAAAGAATACTAAAAACTTCTAAGAATATGGTGTAACGTCCAAGAATATGAATTGGCATGTTTAACTACCAGGATGATCAAGCCAATATGTCTTCCTGCCAGTTCTTGTTCAATAGAATGTTTTATTTCATTTTCAGAAGTTGTATTCTGAAAAATATTAAAGAGTAGTTTGTTGAAAATGCACCACCAAAAGATGTTTTTGAATTTATTCAAAACAGTTTTTTGTACAAAAAAGGAAATAATATGAAAATGACAAGTGGTTTTGAATTTTCATTGTTTTTTCACCAAATTAATTTTTAGTGTTTTCCAAGAAGCAAATTTTGAAAACAAAGCCACAGTGTTTCTCAACAACACTTCTGATGAGAAGACATTAATGAATTGGCTTCTGAATTGCCTTATAATTTTAAGTGTTTTCCAAGAAGCAAATTTTGAAAACAAACCCAGAGTGTTCTCAGCAAAAGCATATACAATTCATTCATACAGAAAGACGGGACAGCAGAGAAACATCAAAATTGTTGATTTGCAAGGGCAAAAAAAAAAAAAAAAACCAGAGAGATGAAGAACACTCACCGGAGGGAAGACGAAGAAAGGAACAGAGAAGAAGAAGACCACTTGCTGATCTGCAGAAAAAAAACGAAGGAATGAAGATGAAGAAACGAAGACGAAGACGAAGACGAAGACACGAAGAAACGAAGAAGAAGAAGAAGAAGACGCAGACGCAGACGAAGAACACTCACCGGAGGGCTTCGTCTGGTTGCGTCGCCGTCGCCGGAGGGCTTCGAAGTGAAGAGACGTTGCTGTCGCTGAAGAAGAAGAAGACGACGAAGAAGACCTCCGCCGTTCTCTTTGCTGTTGCTGAAGTGAATAGATGCAAAGAAGGGACAAAACCTAGCTTATAACACTCTGTTTTTTTATTTTTTATTTTTTTAATAAAGAACATAAATAAATTGCTCCGGTACCCTTAATTGTCTTGTAAATTTGATTTTTGGCTCCGATGTATCTGAAACGTACCAACGGCATATCCATGTTGTACCCGATTGAACCAAATGTACCGGACCCCTTTTGCCATGCCCGGTACGCTTGTAGCTATACCAATACGCGTACCCGATACTCGTATAATACTATTTTTAGAGTGCCGTGCTTCATAGATTTGATATTTTACAACAAAAATAAAAAAACAAAAATATTTTCACAGAATTGTCAAATAATAACATTTTAATATAATTTGACTTTTGACTTTTATTTTGACATTAAACACATGAGATGCTTCAGTTGGCAATGACCAAGAAATATATGACGAAGAAGAAGATAATGTGCTATCAGTTTCTCTTCAACACCTCCAAGGCCTTAAAAAAAACTGCTGATTTAGTTCTATCTTCTTCTTTTAAACCCATGGTTTGCTCTTCCCCTGATTCCTTTTCCATAGGGTCCATAACTTTCTTCTTCCATCACTGTTTCTGCAATGGCTCAATACCATTGATCTTGATCTCTCCCAGGGAAAATTTCCTCAAGGCGTTCACTACATCTTGGAGATTGCAATTTTCTCTTGCTTCTACTTTGTTGTCGTGATCACGGGCAATTTTGGCATAATAAACTTCTGCACAGTCGAACACGAATAAAAGTTCAGTGGGACTAGCACCTTCATATGAAAAGCATTTGAAAATTGAAATGCAATTTCAAGAAAGACAAAAAAAAAAAAAAGGTTAGCATTGATACCTGGACAGGACCTAATTTCCTTTAGGACCTCTGAGGTAGGTGCAACAGATTTTTCGAATTCCAAGTGAAATTTCTGGCAGAACAAATAGAAAAATGTTGGCAATTTTTAATAAAAAGACAAAATTCTGTTGGGCTGTTACAAATTAGGTTTTAAATAAATTAGTTAGCTACATTAATTCAGTTATTACCTCTATTTATTATCCCTTCAGTTTCAAGCATTGTAACAAGAGTAATTCAGCCACATTTAATTTTATAATCATTTAAATATTTTACCATTACAATATTTATTAGTGACTTTTAGTTTAAAAACCCCAATATATATATATATATACACGTCTGCATGCTCTTCTATGTCGGAAGAGATGTAGACATACACAGAAAAAGTTAGGAAGACACAAAATATAATCATGTATAGAGAGTTTCTCATCTACTTTCCATGTTTTTAAGGGTAATTTTGGTTTGTGACTTGTTCATATCCTTTTGGTGGACACAAGCATTAGGCAAGGAAGGCTATGAGCAAACTGTGCTAAATCTTGAAGCTGTTGCACTTGATTTGAACCTTCACAGCAAGGGGAACAACAACTTTAAGACAGTGACTACATACCTGTCAATCGATCACACGTCAAATTACGGCAATATAATTATTTGTTCTAAAACTTCATGCTAACTATTTTATAGCTTTGGTTATATGATGTTTGTTGTATATGTACTATTCAATCTAGCTTTGTTTATCCAGTTTTCTGAAATTTTATTTTAGTTGTTCTAACAAAAACAACCTAAGGTATAAGTTAGAATTGGCCAAACTTTTAAATTCCAATCCAATGAGACAATGGAAATGGCAACCCAGGGCGCTGATGAAACATGTATGTTCAGAACCCAGAAAAAGGATTTAGATTTGGAAAGGAAGCTAATCAATATTGAAAAAAGTGAGGGAATCAAACCTTAATTGCACTTGGATCTGTCAAAAACCTGGCAATGTAACCACAGTATATGTTAGAGAGAGAGAGAGATTTAATTTAAGTACTCACATATGGAGCAAAGACATTCAACATATAGATTGAAATCACAAATTACAATCCTAAGATTGGAATTTGATAATTGATTTTGCACTGAATTGTTAACCTACGAAAAGATTTCCAAGAAAGACAAAAAATTAAATAAGTAAAAGGTATATTTAGGTAAGAAACTTTACTGATGTGAAATTATGTCCGCCAAGGTCAATTATCAAAAAATTTGATAATTGATGTGAAATTATGTCCGCCAAGGTCCGCCAAGGTCTTTGCACCACACCTGTCTACCATGTCATCTTTAATTTTTTCTAATATCCAGTGATCTGAAATCCCCTTTTCAATTGAATCTAGAACTATGGACCAACATGACTCTGTGTCCAATGTGGGCTCGAGGGGATACAAATTCCGCTTACCGACCATCTTACTTGCCACTTCATTGAGTCTACTAGTGACGATGATGGCACCCCCACTTCCCCTTGGCAAGCCATGTGAGAGATGAGTGTAGTTTTCGTTGCCTTCCATCTGCAGCTTGGAGTTAGAATCCAAATCAAAGTACCAATCACTCGCATGCCACACGTTGTCCAACACAATCAAATACTTTTTGTTAAGCAAATAACAGTGCAGGTTGTGCAAAAGCTCATTGAGATCAAAAACACTGCCACACCAAGAAAAATCACTTGCCAAGCTTTTGAGAATGGCGAAAACAATTAAGTGGGGTTTAATCAGAGATTGAGGTAATTCAACCCATAAAATTGGGGAGAAACTGCCTTGGACTTGAGGGCTATTGAACACCATTTGGGCAAGAGTAGTTTTACCTGAACGGCCCATCCCTACAATGCCAATCGTGCTGATACTATCAGTATCAGGTGTCTTGAGGAGCAAATCTTTGATCCTTTCGAAATGGTGTTCGAACCCACGAATCGAAGTCTCGCCGAATTCTGGAAAGTCCCCTCGTTGACGAACCCTAACCTACGAGACTTTTCTTGGTCTGGGTAATGCGTTCCTTCTCCTTGCCTGCTAACATGACGCACTCAGCCAATACAAACTTGAGATCGTACACCAAAATTTTCATTCTTATGGGTGTTGAGGAGCTGATCCTCATTTTCTGCAAGTCCTCTAAAATCTCATGAAAACGAGAACCGAAGGGAAAATCATTGTATTCTGCCACTGCTTCGTCATAGTTAGGGCTGCAAATGAACAGAGCCGTTCATGAACAAGCTCAAGTTCGGCTCGGTAAGAGCTCGTTCGAACTCGGTTCGTTAATTTTTTTTACCGTTAAATTTTTAATAAACAAGCCCAAACACTCTAAAGCTCGGCTCGTAAGCTCGGCTCGTTAGCTGGCTCGTTCAATATTTATTATTTATATATTAAATAATATAAAATTATGTATAAAAAATAAGAGAAATATGCTATTTATATATTTAAAAAATATAAATGTAAATAATACTTAACCATAGATAGTATATTTATATAATAGTGGTAGTAGATATTATTATTTTAGTAAAATATGGACTTTTTTTCGTATGTTTATATATATTGTATATATAATTGTATAATCAAAGTTTTAATTGTAACTTTAGTCTCACATGCAAGTATGAATTTATAAATTTTTTAGCTCGTTAAGGTTCGTGAACAGGCTCGAGTTCGAGTCGAGCCTAAGCCAACTCGGCTCGAGCTCGGTTCGTTAAATTTTTATTTAGCTCGAGCTCGAGCTCGAGCTCGTTAAAATCTTAATAAACAAGCCCAAACACACTAAAGCTCGGCTCGGCTCGGCTCGTTTGCAGCCCTAGTCATAGTCACTGATGAATTTGTTTTTCAGGAACAGTAAATAATCAGCTGCCATTTCAGATCATTTATACAAGCGGCTCTGCTAAAGAGCTCTAATTAGAGCTGCTTTTCAGCGGCTCTAATGAGCTGTCACAGTTAAAAAAAAAAAAAAAAAACAAAACAAAACAAAACAAAACAAACAAACAAACAAACAAACAGACAGAGGAGCTAAAAGACAAAATAATAACTTTTAGAGCTCTCACTCATTTTTGTTTATACAAGTTCCAGCAACAATTTCCTTCCCTCCCTCTTCTTCAAAGGGAAATGTTTGGACCCTTTTGGGAAGACCACCAACACTATGTGGGTGTTTGGGAAGTGAGATTTTATGTAGATTTTATTAGATGTAGGTTTTTATGAGATGAAAAATGATTTAGACCTCTAAAAAGAGAGCTCTAATGGAGCATTAATTTGTCTTTTTCTTTTCTATTTTTTGTCTTTTACTTCACTGATTTTTTTTTTTTTTTTTACTAGGCTGCCAGCTCATTAGAGCTGCATTGTAGCAGCTCTAATTAGAGCTCTTCAGCAGCACTCTTATGAGATAAAAAATTTTTAGTGTTTGGAAAGATAGTTGGGTTTTTATGTAGTTGGATGTGATGTTTGTGAGAGAAAAAGTGAAATGATTATGGGGTTGGATGTGATATTTTGTTTGGATGTGTTTTTTTTGGTTTTGCAAAACTTTTGTCTTTGAGTGAAAAAAATGAGAAAAAAATTTGGGAACTTGCTTCCCAAACTCCACCATGTTTATGAAAAGTAGTAAAAAGTTAAATTTTTATTTTTTTTAACTTATCAGTGACTTTTTTTAATTAAAAAAATTAATTTGTTTTTGATTTTTTTATGATTTTTTTTTTTGTGTAAAAAAGTTAAAAAGTCAAAAAAATTTGATTTTTTTAGCAACTTTCCAAAAACTACTTAATTCTGGCCCTCTATGTATTTGTAGAGTCTACTTATGTATGTATGGAGTTTACATCATGAGTAGTTTAGATTTATGAAAATTTTGTGAAGGTGGGGTCTCAATCATTACTCTTATTTATACAACAACTTCGTGTTGAAAGTAGCCACCAATTATATTTATTTTAAGGCCTGACTTCCCTCCAGTTCGATCTAGGACTAGAGAGTGTTGTTGAGCCCGTGGTGGCCCACCACAGGTCTTGATTTGATAATCTGAACTGTTAATATATAGAACTCGTCGAGTGCTATATACTCGTAAATAATCACGTTGATCAGATATTGATAGCTACGTGATCAAATCAATTTTGTATAAAAAATAGACGGTGAAAAAATAAACAGTTGATAGAAAACTGATCCAATGAGATAGGTATCGATATCCGATCAACATGATTTTTTTATAGGTATATAGTACTTGACGAGTTCTACACATTGTACGGTTCAGATTATCGAAACGAGATTTGTAATGAACCTCTACGGTCTAATAGTACCCTCCATTCCGATTTAGGACTGGAGGGAAGCCACTGCCTTATTTTAACCTCAAGGCAAGCAATTAAAGATGAAAAGATCAGAAATCGTACAAATCCAAAAAAAAATGGATAGTTTCTTGATTAGGAATGCCATTTTAATCCGATCTACGGAAGTCCGTCCATAGCCTCTTGAATGGGGTAGATTTAACCCACCCGATACTTATATAGGGTGGATTTTATCCACCCTAACACTTATGTGAGGTGGAGGTAGATTATGTTTTGGTCACTCGCAACGGGGGTGGATACCACCTCTTCCAATCCAAACCAGATCCGATATAATCAATAATATATAAATAAATATGTATATATATATATATAATATAATTAGATATAAAAATAGAGATATTTATCAATAAATCTCATCTCACAAATAAGTACTCTAATTAGTCCCAAGTTTTTTCTATTGATCTGTTAAGTCCTATTAGTGGAGAGTTTTTTTCTGTGTGGTCCTATTTTTTATTTTGGTAGTGTTTTGATGGACAACTATACCTTTTTATTAATGTGACAAGTATGATGTAATACTCCAATGTGACAAGTATTAATGTGACACTTCAAAAAAAATTAAAAATTCTTTAGTGTACTTTTTATAAATGTGACAACGTGACGGGTATGATGTGACACTTCAAAAAAAATAAAAACTACTTAGTGTACTTTTCTTAAACGTGACAACGTAGCGAATATAATGTGACATTCTAAAAAAAATATACTCTAATGTAGCAGGTATTAATATGACACTCCAAAAAAATTAAACACTCCTTAGTATATTTTTCCTAAATGTGACAACGTGACGGGAATGATGTGATACTCCAAAAAAATAAAACTCTTTATTTAGTGTACTTTTTCCTAATGTGACAACAAGGCGGGTATGATGTGACACTTCAAAAAAAAAAACTCTTTAGTGTATTTTTTCCTAATGTGACAACGTGGCAGGTATGATGTGACACTTTAAAAAAAATAAATACTCCTTAGTGTACTGTTATCAAACGTGACAACGTGGCGGATATGATGTGGCACTCTAAAAAAAAAACTCATTAATGTACTTTTCTCAAATGTGAACGTAGCGGGTATAATGTGACACTTCAAAAAAAATAAAACTCCGTAGTGCATTTTTCTCAAATAAGACAACATGACGGGTATGATGTGACATTTTAAAAAAATTAAAAACTCATTAGTATCCTTTTTTTAAACGTGATATGTGACACTCCAACATGACAGGTATGATGTGACACTTTAAAAAAATTAAAAACTCTTTAGTGTACTTTTTTCAAATGTGACACTCTAACGTGATGGGTTGGGTAATGAGTGAGGAGAGTGGTCTGTATGTCACGTGCAATGCATCAACCCACAAACAAAAAGTATAAAAAGCCTTAGTATACTTTTGTGTTGTGTGTCACCCAACCATGTGCATAACATGGCAAGTTTTAAGCATACATCAAATAAAAACCTTACATAAAATAGTCCATGATTAACCTAATGACGCTTGTGTCTTTTTCAAAATAGAGAGGACCAAATGAATCACAAGAAAAAAACTGTGACTAAATGGAACACAAGATCAAAATTTAGGATTTTTTTTTTATCAGCAAAAAACTTTATTGAAATGAAGCACAAAACATGCAAACATTACATCAACAAAGCACGGGAGTGCACTAAGCATCATAGCTAACCTTAACGATCCCAACTAGGTTGGCACCGTAAAGGAAGCACAATCATATGCTAGCACTAGCCCAAGATTGGAGAGAAACCAATCAGAAGCAAGCAAAATAGCTAAAGGAAAAACAAAAACAACATTACATCCAACACAGCATCAAGCTCCAACACTGCATCCAGGCCAGCAACAGCAAATATACCAGCATCAACAATTCACACAGCAAAGACACATCAACCACAGATCAAACCATAGAAGCCAGAGAACTATCAAAAAGAAGACATCCAGACCAGATTATATACTAGACCAGCATCAACACTGCATCCAGCAGATCAGTATCAGCAATCTGCTACAACCAAAGCAGAGTAGCCTCCTACAGCAATATGCCAACCAACCAAAGTAGCCCTCTGAGCTCTGTTCAAACACCAGAATCAGCATCACCTCTGTTTCTGCATACCAGAATGAAGAAGACAGAATAACAGAGCAGCTAACAGAGCAGATGAGGATTAACAGACCAGACTAACAGAGCAGCTCAGATGAAGCAGATTAACAGATCAGTTGAAGAAGATTAATCAGATCAACTCAGATGAAGCAGATTTAATGCACAACAAATATCAACCAACCCACACTCACTGAATAATATCATGAAGCACCTCTGGATCCATCTCCCAAGCAAAATCTAATGTGCTTTATATTAAAGATGAAATCATGCACAAAGAACCTACAATCCTTAAATACCTCCTTAAACCAGAAAGCCATTCTAACCTTAATCAGATCAGAAACACCCTCCCCACTTGGGGCAACATCTCAAAATAAGCATTCATTGCGATGGTTCCACAGAGACCACATAACAACCATAGGAAGAGCTTTCCACATCAACCTCACATTTTTTCTAAACCTCACCCCTGCCCCCCAGTCAAGAACAGCCTCCACTGAATCTGGCAAAGCACCTTGGACATCCCACCATTTTAGTATTGCTGACCACACACTCCAAGCCACTTGGCATGACAATAACACATGGTTAATTGACTCAACTCCAGATTTGCACAGGCAGCATACTGAGGATGCATTAGCGTGCAGTACACCAATCCTGGTAAGAAATTCTGCAGTCTTTAATTTTCCTTTCCAAGCAAGCCATCCAAAAAATTGAACTCTAGGAAGAATGTGTTTTACCCAAATCCTTTTACTGATTGGACTGAAGCTACCAAACCCATCTGCTATAAATCTATACACTGATTCAACCGAAAAACTCCTTGTTTTTGAAGCCAACCAAACTAGTGTATCTTCTTCAGAGTTCCTAATAACTGAGCCTACCTCTAGCTGGTTTATCAATCTGGTTGCCTCCATACTTTCCCAATCATACAATTCCCTTCTAAACTGGAACACCCATTCACCAGCATCCTCTTTCCTTTCCAGCATAGCGGCTAGAGTCTCACCCTTTTCACCAACCAACCTATACAAGAGTGGGAATTCATCTTTGAGACATAAGTTGTTACACCATTTATCCACCCAAAACTTAACTCTATGGCCATTCCTCACTTTTACCTTGCAGTTATTCAAAAAGAACTCCAGCAGATTGCCACTCTGATCAGATCCTGATAATATGGCTTTCCACATTTTAGAAAACCTGCTAATGGGGCTAGCAGGAGGGCTCCAACTCCCCTCCTCTACCCGATATTTGCTACAAATGACTCTCCTCCACAAAGCTTTGTTCTCAACCCCAAACCTCCACCTCCATTTCAGCAAAAGGCAATCATTAACCTCCTTAACTCTCCTTACCCCCAAACCCCCTTGCTTCACTAGTTTAGCTACTTCCTTCCATTTTACCAAGTGAACCTTCCTCTTCAATTCAAATCCACCCCAGAGGAAAGAAGCCTGAATCTTATCCAGGTCTCTGGTTACCCCTTGAGGCAATTTATACAAAGACAAATAGTAAATGGGCAGAGAGGTCAGAACATATTTAATTAACGTAAGTCTCCCAGCAAATGAAAGTAATTTCCTTTTCCAGCCTGTTAATTTGCTTATAAACTTGTCCAATATTGGTCTCCATATTGCTTTCCTACTTAGGTTAGCACCCAATGGGAGTCCAAGGTACTGAAATGGCAGAGTTCTTACTTTACAATTTAACACTGAAGCAAACTCCAACATCTCCTCATCTGGAACACACACTCCACTAACTATACTTTTGTGGTAGTTTATCTTTAGACTTGAAAGCATCTCAAAACACCTCAGAATCTTCTTAAGATTTCGCACTTCCCGAACATTGGCTTCACACAGTATTAGTGAATCATCTGCAAACTAAAGGTGAGTAAGATCCACCCCACCTGATCCAATTTTCACCCCTTTGTTAGCCCCAAATCCAAAGCTCTTGACATTAAAATGCTCAACCCCTCTGCAGCTATATTAAACAAGAAGGGGGATAAGGAATCCCCTTGTCTAAGTCCTCTTTGAGGACTGAATTCCTCAGTAGGAGCTCCATTGACAAGCACAGATAATCTCGCAGAAGTTATACACACCCGAATCCACTCCACCCATTTCTCTCCAAACCCAAAATTTTTCATCATGGAGAACAGAAACTCCCAATTCAGTGTGTCAAAAGCTTTCTCAAAATCAAGTTTTAATATCAAACCTCTCTTCCTAGATTTCTTCCAACTATCCACAACCTCATTAGCCACCAACACACCATCTAGGATGTTCCTACCTCCAATAAATGCTGATTGATTCACACTAATGATGTAAGGGATGACTGCCTTCAACCTTGAGGATAAAACCTTAGAGAGGATTTTATACAATGACCCAACCAGACTGATAGGTCTGTAATCGGCTAAACTCATAGGATTCTCCTTCTTAGGGACCAAAGTAATGAATGAACTGTTTATCCCTCTAACCAGCTTACTATTTTTATGGAAATCAGCCATGAAAGATAGCACATCAGACTTCATAACCTTCCACAATTTCTGAAAGCATGACAAGTTAAACCCATCTGGGCCTGGAGCCCTGTTACCATCACAACCCTTAACAGCACTCCATATCTCTTCCTCAGAAAATTCTGCTTCCAACAAATTAAAATAGGGACTTTCCCTCACTGATTGGAAGGGTCCCTCCAATATAGGCCTACACTTCCAAACCTCAGTAAATTGTTTTTGAAAATGAGCTTGGACCTCTTGCTTAACTTTGTATGGATCATCAAATACCGTATCCCCAATGGTTAGAGAGTTAATTTCATTTCTCCCCTGTCTACACTTAACTATCACATGAAAATACCGTGTGTTTTTATCCCCATTCAAATTCCAATTGAGTCTTGACTTTTGTAACCACAACCAGTCCACCATTCTAGTTAACTTGTAAGCTTCAGCTCTAGCCTCCCTTTTTCTAGCTTTTTCTACCTCTTCAAGCTCCCTTTCTTCTGCTACCAGATCAAACATATGAAGTTCATTATCTACTAGCTTCAACTTAGTATGCACATTACCAAAAACTTCACAATTCCATTGTTTAAGTGCTACTTTCAACCTTTCAGCTTCTGAAATAATCTAAAACCAGCCCAACCCTCCACCTGCTGCTCCCTCCACCACTTTTCCACAAAAGGTAGGAAATTAGTATGAAGAGTCCAGGCATTTATAAACCTGAAAGGTCTAGGGCCCCAATCTCTCTCGTCTTCCATTAAAAGTAAAGGGCAATGATCAGACATAACTCTAGGTAACCCCCACAATTTCAGATTGAAAGATTCCAGCCATTTTGGATCCACTAAAACCCTATCAATTCTGCTCCATTTCTTCCCTTCCCTGGCATTACACCATGTATACCTTCTACCCAATAAGGGCAAGTCATCCACCTCACTTTTATCAATAAAATCATTCAATTCCTTCATACCCCGCTCCCTCCTAGAGCAACCTTTCCTCTCACCAATGTTGGTAATTTCATTAAAGTTCCCCCTATACACCAGGGATTAGAAAACTCCTCCTTTAGTTTCAAAAGACACTCCCACAGTTTCCCTCTCTGACCCACGTCATTAGGAGCATACAGATTAATTAAGACACATTCAAAGGAGAAGAATAAAGTACCTGAGAGAAGAATGAATCTTCTATTACAACAGCAACTTAATACCTGAAACACACCTGGATCCCATATGCATAAAAGGCCACTTGCAGATCCTTCAGCATCCACAGTCATGTATTCCAACCTATCCCTAGCCCAGAGTTCCTTAATCTCCTTATCTGACAAAGATGCCTTCTTTGTTTCTTGGAATAGAGCAACATCAACTCCTCTAGCTTTCAGCATACACTTAATTTTATTCATTTTTTCCTTTCTTCCCAAATCCCTTACATTCCATGTTAGTATCTTCATCATTTAACAAAAACACTTACCTCTGACCCCTAGATGATGCACTTTAAGCTGCAGCACCGAACTCCCTACCTATTCTTTCTCTATCCTTTGCCTCAAGATCCATAATTCTGGACAATACCACCTCTTCATTACCTTTGTAGTTAACTCCCAGCAATTTCCTCATTTGTAGAGTGTCATTAGCCTCTTTAAGCAAAGTTCTATTTCTGGCTACTCCACTAACATTTGATGCAGAATCGAATGCTGCCATGGCTGCTGCTCTCCAGATGGTCCCTTTTAGACCCAATTTACTTGATGAAGCTCCTTTATGATCACATCTTTTTGCAAGCTCAAGATAGCCCTTCTTCATCTGTTTAATCTTCTTCCCACTAGAGCTTTTAACTACCCTTTTCCTCCCTTTCTTCTTCTGAAACTCTGAACTTAAGCGTGCTGCGCCATTCTGGGTTTGTGATACATCTGAACATATTATTAATGGGCTTACTGCATTTTGAAACCCACTCTGGAAACCAAACTTAAGGCCTTGGGCTTGTACCTCCACATCTTTTCTCATATTTTCAAGCCCATTTCTTAAGCCCACCTCATTACCCAGACCCAACTCCACCTCTAAATCCACCACAGGTTTAAGTAAACTAGAGCCACTTAAACTTCTGACAAAACCATGCGTGACAACTTGCTCAAGACTATTCTGACCTACCCCTCCACAGCCATTACCTATGTTTCCAGCTGCCTTCATCATGCTTCCTGGTTGTCCTTCGAGCACATTTTCAGCCGACTCTGCCACCACTGTTTTCAGAACACCCAGGTAGCTCCATATCCACCGCATCACTGCTCCTTACTTGACATGACCCATCCTTTTGAAACACGTCATTAGCCTGGTCAAGCTTCTGAACTAACTCATCAGCCCCGTCAACATCTTCCACAGCCTCAACTCTTACAGTTTCCTTCACCCCAATCCTCTCACCATTGTTTGTGCTACAGACCTCTTCCCTACCATACTTCTTAGAGCAATCACAACTCTCTGCCGTGATATTTGGTATCCCAGATTGAAGTTCCCACACCCTAACAGACTGGAGAGAACCTTTGCATTCCAGGTTAATGGCTTTATTTATTGGCTCCATACACCTGGTTATAATCTGGATATTAGCACATTCAACTGATGTCGGGTTGCAGAGATCACCCTCAATACAAATAACCTCCCCCCAAATATTTCCAATTCTGTTTAAAGTTGTTCTATTCCACAGATTCCATGGTATACCATAGCAGCATAACCACACCTTGCGTTCTCTGACTCTAACAAGGTCAGGTTTCCACTCCACTATTTCCTCACACCAATCCCCTAACCACTCCTTTACGGTCCCCATACTGGCTTCCCTACATTCCTTAGATGTGAATGTTAACAACACATCTCTACCCCCTCCTTCCCTGACTACTACATTCTGCATGCATACCCTTTTCCTGAATTTCTTTTTGAATTTTGAGGTTGGCATATTCAGATTTAAGCCGGACCACCACACTATCATATAGCCACCCGATACCTATTTCCTCTGCCTTGATTGATACAATTCCACCTTCCATATTGCTAGTGTTCTTAGTAACCTCGGCATACGATCGGAATCCTACTGTTGGCTTCCAAACACTGTTTACACCCTTCCCACTATATTGAGGACCATTTGATTTAGGTTGGTATTGGATTTTGTCTTCCAGAGTTTCCTTACCATAATCCATATGCTTCACTACCAGTTGTTTGTCCTCCATCCATAACCCGTTCGCCCTTTTCATAGCTACTTCTGCTGCAACTTCACAGTCATATCGGACAAAAGCAAATCTAGTATTCCTCACTTTTCTTCTCTTCTAAGGGATGTAGACATCCTTTACCACACCAAACTTCCTGAAGATGTCAACCATCATCTTCACATTCATTGATCTGGGCAGATCGTCAACAAATATTGTGAATAGTTTTGCATTAGCTTTCCTACTCCATCCTTTTCTGCCTTTCTGACACAACACAGGGATCCATCCACCTTCCATGGCTACTTTTATGACGACCCACCAAGTTGTTCAAAACAGAGCAAGAAATGGTAGTTTCCTCCCGTCGCTATTGCCCAATAGCAAACCCAATCTGGAGATTTCCCGATCTGCGACTAAGATTTCAACCCAAAAGCTTTGTTCAAAGACAATATCTTCACTCTTCAGAAACCCTAGCCCTTGCGATCCTCCCAATCCCATACAATTTAGGATTTATGGGTAACTTCTCCAAAAAAATTATATAAATAAATAATAATCGTAAAATTGTCATTGTTTTTTTGGATAAGTAAAAGTCTAACTATTTATATATATAGAAAGAAAGAAAATTATTTAGTGTGCTAAGATTTTAACTAATTCTCAATTTTTTTGAAATGTGGTCCGATATGTGCGGGTATTGGGTATCTGCGGAGTGGAGGTGATGTTGAAAAATTCCACTTGTAGCGAAAGTGGGACAGGGACAAAGTTTGTCGGGGAAGATAGGGGACAGAAAGTGACAAATTCGCCCCCAAACTTGCCAGCAAATGATTAATAATTGCTTAACAGCTAGATTTTCCTTGGTCTGAAACTTTCTGCTTCTAGACCATGGAAAAATAAATATTTGTACATTGCAGAATACATGGAAAAATTATTGATTAATTTTGGGATATCACATGACTAGACTATACACTAATTATAATTCACTATATCCCCTCCTATTCTCTAAATATCCTTTCATATATTATAATTATTCAATATAAATTCATGAATCTTATTCCTTCTACCAATTATAACATCATTAAAAAAAATTGATATCCCAAAACTAAGTAACGACTTCTCCTGGTACATGATACATATAGTGAAAGCAGTCCAAAGCAAAGTCATAATCACGTGACTAACTTGACTATCACAAGAGTGTAAGAGATGCCAAAATGACTTGTCTGACACTCCTACATAAGGTTTTTCTGTGATCCTTGGGCTGCTGAGGCATTTCCCAAGAGCACATAATAATTTTGCCAGTCCTACAAGGGCTTAAGGATTCCCAAAACATCTTCAACGGTTGAAACACTGAAGTGCCTTAGATGACCACCTCAGGCTCAAAGAAGCTCCTAAAAAAGGAATGCAAACATATATAATGAACAGAGAGGGGAAAATAAAGAGAGAAAAAAAAATGAAGAGAAAAATGCAAAAGAATTTGGGAATTGGGATTAAAAATTCAGCTTTTCCTGATTTGGGCCCTCCTACTTTTTGATTAAAATCTAAAGAAAATGTGCTTGTAAGTATTCAAGAATGATTTGAATTATGGGAGATGTACCCAAACTTTTCACCATACAACAAATAGAAATATTTTTGGACAAGGATATAGATGATGCCTCATTATATTACAATTAGTGGAAGTACAAGTGCAAAGCATGCCAGTTTTATCTAACTGGTATATACTTCAGTTGATCTTAACGTATTGTGTTTTTTCAGGGAACTACTATTCACACTCTATTTCTTTATAAATTTAATCCAAAATTTATTTTTAATCACCAAATTAGATATGACACAATTTTCATGCATATTAGAAGACTAATTTTGAAGTGCGAAGTAGAGTGGGAATAACATATCACTTGTTTTATTATGCTTAAACATAAAAAAGGAGAGAGAGAACTTGGCATCAAAGACAAGAACCAAAAAAGAAAAATAGAACAAGCAAGAGTACTGATGATGAGTAATGAATTATAAAGTAGAACTTGATATATCCAAAGACGAGACCAAAGAAAAAGCAAGCAATAGGGGGGAGTAAAGAAAAAGAATATAACCTACTTTCTTTGTAATATATTACAAAATTTTCACAGAAGGATTGAAAGAGGTAAAATGTTAGCATATCTCGTATGTTGGTTAGTTTAATTGCTTGTGAAATTAGCATTAATTCTATTACAATTACAATTTTTAAGAAAGCATTTTCGACAATGAAATTTATATATAAAAAAAAATCGATTGCATAGCTGAATGGGAAATAAGTTACGACGTTTATTTGAAAGTACTAATAACAAACTTAAAAAATGAGGGTAATTTTAAAATTTCATATATCTACATTTTTTTTTTTGAAACAATAATATCAATATATATATATTTCTTTGTGATTTGAGAAGTTTAAATTATTATATTTTTTTATTGATAACGTATGATTTAAAAAAAAAAATACAGTTTGTAAAATTTAAGATTTTGAATGTTTATCATAATAAAAGTGTTTGGAAACGCCATTGTAGATGGGGATCGATTGTTTGAATAGCAATGCCAGACTTTTCTACTGGATGGATTTGCGCCTGTTGCTCAAAGAACCAACTATTGAAGCTGAAATGGCGCTATGGTGTGTGATAATCAACGACGTGAAACTCAATTTCTGTCCGGGATCATCTTTTCATTGCACGGAGGCTGGTTGGTTTAGGGTTTGCTTTGCTAACATGGATGATGATACAGTCGAAATTGCATTGCAGAGAATTCGAAAATTTGTGACTAAGAAGAAGGAAGGAGAGGTAGCTACAGTGAAGAAGAAGAGGTGCCCAATGAATCTTTGACTAAGTTTCTCGTCTCGGATATACGACGACGGTTTCAGGTCGCTGCACATGTCGTCTCCTCAGTCTCCTCATCCTCACTCGCCTCTAGTTCGAGCCAGGAATTAATCGGTTTAGGGGACTATTATGGATCATTAGTATATAAAAAATTTATAACGTCAAAAAAAGTAAATTCTAAAATTTTCAAAAAATAAAGTATACGATGTGAGTCACAATTAAAATGAATAACGTCTATACAGTTTATTTTTTGATTACTTTTTGAATAACTTTTTTCTGACTACGTAATATTATTGTTAAAATATTTCACCAGAACTTCACCTTCAACGTGACTTTCAGAAAGTGAAATATATAAGGTGATAGATATATCATTTCTCATTTTATGCACCATTAATTTGTACCAAGAAGACAGGTAGATTTATTCTTTCCATTGGAAATAATTACTACCAATAATTTAGGCAAGAGAATGTCTTAACAATATGTAATTTATTTGGATGTAATGTGTAAAATATTGTTTGAAGTATCAATTCCATTAAATAATATTGAAGTCATGTAGCAAATCTCTTCTTATTCTCTCTCTCTCTCTCTCTCTCTCTCTCTCTCTCTTAAATGTCTTTTGAATTTATCTTGCGTTGGCTTATTTTTCTTGCGAAGGAATATATCATAAATGCAAGCGTGTCAGCAAGGATTGAAAAATCCTTACGGATTAAATTTAAGCCAATTATTAAGCGATTTCGTTGACGGTTTTTTGCCTTAATAAAGAGGACTTCAAAATTGCCAAGTGTTAAAGAAAATAAAAAATAAAAGAAGAATAAGGAAGACAAAGAAAGATGATTGAATAAACAATCAAAGTAATAATTATTTACCTCAACTCCTATGCTTCGAAAGGAAGTGCATAAAATGCTTTGAAAAGGAAATGTTGAAAATAAATGCTTCGAAATATAAATCTATGTTAAACTACTCCTAAAATAAGGAAAATGACAAGAACTATTGAAATCAATTGTCTTTGATTTAAGTTTGATCTATTTACAATGTAGTCATGAATGACTATTTATAGGCAAACATTTGTAAAAAAAACTACCTAAAACTACCTAATAACCACCTAAAACTATCCATTTTCCATCTTTATTCCCACAATGCCACATATGGGTGCCTCTATTTACACACCATAATCTATCTCAAGACAAACCACTTCTGAAGGCACGCCTTTAATAATTTGGTAAATAAGTATTTTGCTCAATACACATCACAAATTTACATATTTACCCTTACTCACACACTCCACCCACCACAATATACCCACAAACTTCCCTTTTTACCCTCACTCACTTACACATCCCACACCCACGATATTCATCTCCCCCTCCATTCTCTGTTCAAACCGGTGAACACCATTGTTCAAAACACTGTTTTTCTCATCAAAGACGTCGTCAGTGGTGCTCAACACAGTTGGAAACAACTTCACATTGGAGATTCAGTAGGTGAGTTCTCATTTGGCTTAAATTTTAGGGTTTTATGTACTTATTTCCATTGCCATGAAATTTGTATTTGAATGAATCAGTTTCCTGTTTGACACTGGATTTTCGAACCCTAAACATTTAACATTCGTTCGACAATTGATTTTTGGACAATAGCATTTTGGACGGTTTGCTATTGTTGAATAAAGCGTCTCTGTTCTCGATCACGATGTTCAGAACTTCTTGGATGTCTCTTCCGCGACACAGCCGGCTTCAGAGTCTGTCTCGATCGAAATCTTATGCTTTGAATCGGTCGGTCTCGATCCCTGAACTTCACTCTTAATTCGTTTCTTGATTTATCATTGCTGTCTCTTATTTCTGTTGATTTTTTGAGTTAAATATTAGATGATATATATATATGTATGTTTGTACATGAGAGGCATATAACTGAGAGTATATGTACTTGTATATTGCTTGGGATGAGCCGCAATTATTTGACAAAATTAGGGTCTCTGATTTTTTTGCTTTTTTTTTTTCTTGGATTTATTGAGATTGTTGATAGCTATTATATTTATTCTTGTTCTTTATGGTAATTGTACAGATGGTGTGTATCATAACTTGTCTTTTGTAGTCATTCGCTTTAGGTTAGAATTATAATAAAAAATAAATTACTTAATGGTGTGCCTTGAGAGGAAAGATAGTGCGTAAATAGAGCCTCCGGCCACATATCTCTCAATGTCTTCATAACTTTCTTTAACCTCCAATTCATGCTCTATATTCTTCATTTTGTCCTTCATATAGCGATCCCGGTTCTTTCTCCTTTGGTTGTTGTATCCGGACTTAGTTCCGTGGATGCCGGTTGTGGTTTTGAACTAGTTTCTACCTTTCAATCCTTTAAATTTGAGTTACAGAGTGTTTGGGACTTGTTTATTCCAGGTTGGTTGTGTTGGAAACCAAGAGTAGCTGTCCAGGATTTTGGTCCTTCGCTCGAGCGAGGGTTTGGTCGCTCGAGCGAGGGTGGGTCTTTGTGTCTGGTGGCTCGAGCCAGGGTGGATTCGCTCGAGCGCAGATTGCGTCTGGGTTAGACCTGAAGGTGGTGTTTCTTGGCTCGAGCGAGCCTTTTTGTCGCTCGAGCGAGCTTCTGGGTTGTTGGCTGAGTGGGAGTTTTCTGTGTCTGGTCGCTCGAGCGACCAGGTCTTCGCTCGAGCGAGCCTGTCGTATTTCAGTAAGCAGCAGCGGGGAAAAAGTGCATTTTTCTTCTTCTTTCATCTTTGAAACCCTAGCAGCCGAGAGTCTCTCTCTCTAAACATATCCTCTCTCTAGATTTCATCTCTTTCTTGTATGAATCCATCTTGGGTCCTTTGTTAATAAGATAGAGATTGGCGAGGGCTTCGATTTAATCGGAATAATTGTGGATTTGGAGTACTTTGATTTCGGGCCATCTTCTCCAATTTGAGTTCTCCTTTGAGGTAGGGATTCTCCTTGGTCTTTTTCAATACTCCGTCTATAGATAGACATGTGGTTATTTTGTATTGCATGAAAATGGTGTCATGTTGGATTTTGTATAAATTCATGAGGTTGAACTTTGGGTTAGTTGTGGGGTTTGAATCTATGATGTTTAGATGTGGTTTGGAGCTAATTGGGTGTTAATTAGCTAGTTGTGGTTGAAAGGAGAGGAAACCCTCATATTTATTGATTTAATAATTTAATAGAGGGGTTTGATATTTGGGTAAATAATTGGGTATTTTGGGCTTTTAATTGAAGCCATTGTTGATTGTAGTAGATAATTGACCCTTTTGAATTTATATTGTGAAGAGGGAGGAAAACCCTTGTATAATGATTATGATTTAATTGGTATAATTAAATTGGGGTAGCTTTGAAAGGAATGTGGTAGATAAAAATGAGTTTTGGCCTTGTTGCCTTTGGATTTGACTTTGTGGAAACAAAAGGGGTAAAATTGGTTTTGAACAATAAAAAGGAAGTTGGTTTTGTGGTGACAAGAAGGAAATGGAATTATTTTTGTGAAAAGGAAGAAAGTATTTTTGAAATGAATTTGGGAATTGGATTGTTGGATTTTGAATGTTGAACACCCATGTAGGTGTTGTATCTTTAACTATCGTGTTAATGTTGTTGTTGAGTTTGTGATTTACGATAATTGAGTATGTTTATAGATGTACAATATGCATGCATCTAGAGGCTTTGTCCTTGGTCATCGGTGGAGGATGACACGGTTGTGTTGGATTGTCGTGTATATATTACACCATTGTTGATTGAATATCATATGTGATGAAATGCTGAGATACATTATATATATGTATACTGGTTAGGGAGGAGAGAGGGGTTGTACTCCGGGGTGTGTGAGAAGATAGGGGATGGACTCCACACACATGTGTGTTCATGTACTTTAACACGTTGCTATTGTTGTAGTAGTTTATGTATGTGCATTATACATGTTGGATATGCCTTGTGTGCATGATTGTGGATGGCGTTATATGCCGCGCTTATAGTCGGAGGTACCGTTACCTTCCAGCTAGCGCCTGGAGAACTGTATGCGCTAATAATGAGAGGCACCATACCCTTCCAGCTAGCGCCTGGTAAACTGGCAGTTTGACTTACTATGCATATGGCTAGTAGAGTGAAGTTGGTTGTAGTTGTTTCAGTATATCTTTGGCTTACTAAGCACGTAGCTAGTAGAGCAAAGTGGAATTGCTGTTTCGTTGTAATTGGAAATATCATGGACTTGATTGGTTACTGTTTGGAGGACTGAGTTACTCCATTGATTTATTGTATACATGTTGGTGGGTTGTAAATTTATATTTTACAAGGTTATACATGTATAGTTATGATAGTGGTGGAAATGAACCAAAATGCTTTTGTCTCCTGGGAAGTGTAAAGGAGAGTGAATGTTTTAGAGATAAACAAGTTTGAAAAGGGTACATCTGTGTACGTATAAGAAGGAAAGAGGGTATCGGGCTTAGTGAGAGTATTTCCTAAGTGATTGTTAATGTTATGAAAGATTGGGAACGGGAATTAATGGAAGGAAAACGGGAAGGGAAATCATTTGAAACATTAAATGAAATGGTTGTTTTTGAGAAAAGTTCATACATATATTTATTTTGTATAAACTGTCACATTACTATTCTAGTATGAGAATGAGTGTTCATGATCATAGCTATCTATAAGTTGTTATTGTTAAGGATCATGTTGAGTTCCCTACTGGACTTTATGTTCATCCCACGTTGTTGAATCTTTTTCAGGTATTTAGCAGGATGTGCTGCAAGATTTGGATCTTCTTAATTGTTGGCCACGGGGCCTCTTTGTTGTTGGCGGAACGCCATATGTGAAAAAGGGTTACACCCTTCACTTGGTTTATTGTTGTAAGCCTAAGGGCAACTTATTTTGAATGTTCATGTTGTATTAAATTTTCATTTGAATGAGAGAATTGTTGTTCATTACTTTTATTGAACATTTGAGTTTATGTCCGCATGTTATCTCTGAAATTGAATTAAGTTAATGGATTTGGTAATGACTTCGAGTAATAAAAAGTGGGGCGTGACAACTTGGTATCAGAGCTACCGGGTTTGAATACCTTGAGCTCGTGGGAAGTGGTTTTTACCACAGTGGGTTTACTACGTGTAGTGAGGACGTTGCATATAGATACCATGAGAATTAGGACTTATGTGTTGCATTTATGTGAGCATGGAATTCTATCTCTTGGATAGTATTCATAGCCGGTGAACTTGCTTTGAGGTCCTTTTGGAAACACGCCTGATCAACGTGGTTTCTGATAGGAATTCCTTGAGAGTTCCGGGATGAGTGGCTATCTTTGTGGACTGGGTTCGATTATGTGTTTACGTGTTTTGATGTTTATATGCAGTAGAGATGTAAATTTTGAGACTAAGTGTGTCTTGTGACTTAGTGGTGGTAAGTGTGTGCCTCGGAGAAGGCTATTGTGTTTTGCGCTAAGTGTGTTTTGCCTTTGTGCTTAATAGGATGTCTACACGAGGAAGTAGAGGACGGTTGAGTAGTAGGAGTGCCGGGAGGGGCACAACAGTTCCTGTAGTACCTGCCGTTGCAGCATCGGCTGTCGGCGAGGATGTTGCACGTGAAATTGTGAGAGCAGTGCAAGAAGCCCTAGCTCGTACTGAGGGCGGCAGCGGGCATGCTCTCAAGCTCACTAAGGAGTTCCTTCGCTCCGGTCCACCTGAGTTTGTGGGGAAGGCTAGACCGTTGGAAGCAGAGAGTTGGTTAGAACAGACTTCCAAGACTCTTGATATGCTCAGAGTCGAAGATGAGGAGTTGAGGGTTTCTTTGGCGACTTTTCAGTTGAAGAGTGATGCAAGTTATTGGTGGAAGAATGCTAAGAATAGTGTAGGTGGCACGTGGGTTGCTTTTACCGAGGCCTTTTTGGCCAAGTATTTCCCTCCTTCTGCTCGGGAAAGGTTGAGGGAACAGTTTTTGGAGTTGCGTCAGGATGACACTCCTGTGGCACAGTTTGAGATGCGGTTTGATAGTTTGTCGAGGTTTGCTCCAGAGTTAGTCACAACAGAGGAGCGTCGTTGTTTTGAGTTTGAAAAGCGGTTGTGTTTCGATATTCGGGAGAAGGTAGCTGGATCCTTGTTGAAGGATTACTATACTTTAGTTGAGGCAGCGGCCCATGTGGAGGCCCTGATTACTAGTGATGATAAGGTTAAGGAGGAGACCATTGAGGCAAGTCCTACGGTCCTTAAGCGCTCTAGGCTCAGTAAGGGGTGGAGGCGGAAACATGTTCAGTCGGGGACTGGTTCCTTTTCTTTGTCAGAGGTTTCGGGCACTTCGGTTAAGATGTCCGAGGAGGTGCAGGTTTCAGACCAGTTTCAGAGTAGAGGGTCTGGTGGTTGTTTTGTTTGTGGCCAGCAGGGCCATGGTAGACGTTTTTGCCCTTTGCGTGTGAATTCTACAAGTGTTTCAAAACCTAGTCAGACTCAGTCGTACTCGTCCAATCGGGGACGTTACCGGTACCAGAAACGGGCAGGCCAGGCTTCGGGAGCCTCGCGAGGGGCGACTTAATAGTTAACCCTGTTGTATTACCCTGGAGGGGGACTTTTGTGTTGTTGACCGGTAATGTATTGTATGGATAATTTTGTTGTTGACCGGTGTACTGTTGGATGCTGAGGCACCATGTTTATATCGCATATGTATGCATAGTGGTGTTTGTTTAATCCTCAAGTATTGGGGAGTATGTATGGATCTTTGTAAACTCTCTATTTTATATTGAGAAGTTGTAATTGGTGTGTAGCTTATTGAGTTGATTAGTCAGCTTGTTGGTATTGGGTTTTGTGTTGGCATTGGTCACCTTGAGGTTAGTCTCGTTGTTGTAGACTTGTGTGTGTTGATTAGGGGAATCTGAAACTAATCGAACATGTTATGTCATTGAACCTGATGGTTGATAGAATACATTGATTTATGTATTGATAAGTAATGTGTGTAATTATTGTTTATATGCATTGTGTTGCGTTGGAGGAGATAGGGGATGTACTCCGCGGTTTAGGGGAAGATGGGGGATGTACCTCTAGACCGGTTAATGGTTAAGGAAAGATGGGGCGTGGACCCGGGGATGCAGCTCTTATGCTCTCCCGTAGTAGTGTAGATAGAGCTCATATGCTTATCTAATGTGAAGTCGTTATTTCTATTAACTATTATTATAGAAATGTTATGTTTGGTGTTGGTTGTGGTATCACCGTGTGCGTGATGGTTGTTGTTAGTGTTATTTTGGAAAGAAATGGAAAACAAAATTTTTTTTTTTTAGTATCTGGGTCACCTAAGGGTGTTGTTGGAAAATTGATTTGATTCAAGGGTTTTGAGAATTTCCAAATAAAAGTTTTTGGTAAATAAACTGTGGATGATTTTTTTGTGTTTTGGATAATACCGTATTTGTGAAAATTATTTACAAAACTGTTGAGTTCCGCATGGAAAATGGAAGATTTATTTTGGAAAGTTCATATTGAAAATTTGGCCATTTTTGAGAAATGTCTCTTGAGTAAGAAAGTGTTTTCTTGTTATTTGCTCGGAAGATTTGACTTGGTTAGCTTTTGGGAATCTTGTTGTTGGATAGTGGCTTGGCTTGGAGCACTAGTTGATGGTCGCATTGTCGCGGGGTAAGGTTTGGTTTGTTGAGATTTTTGTACCCAAGTGTTGTCTTTTGGAATGTGTTCCCATAGTGAGTCTCTTCCTTGGTAAGAGTGGTTTAGTGGTTTGTAGTGAGAGTGGTTTCACTCCTAGTATTGGGGGATTGTTGGTGTTGTGTGACCAGTTGGCCTTGTGTTTTGGCGTAATCTTAATTTCGGGGA
Organism: Camellia granthamiana; assembly: GCA_036172215.1. Taxonomy (NCBI): domain Eukaryota; kingdom Viridiplantae; phylum Streptophyta; class Magnoliopsida; order Ericales; family Theaceae; genus Camellia; species Camellia granthamiana. The sequence continues at coordinate 7,324,923 of CM069908.1, read as the reverse complement.
CGAAATTCTTTAAGGGGGGGAGGTTATAGCGATCCCGGTTCTTTCTCCTTTGGTTGTTGTATCCGGACTTAGTTCCGTGGATGCCGGTTGTGGTTTTGAACTAGTTTCTACCTTTCAATCCTTTAAATTTGAGTTACAGAGTGTTTGGGACTTGTTTATTCCAGGTTGGTTGTGTTGGAAACCAAGAGTAGCTGTCCAGGATTTTGGTCCTTCGCTCGAGCGAGGGTTTGGTCGCTCGAGCGAGGGTGGGTCTTTGTGTCTGGTGGCTCGAGCCAGGGTGGCTTCGCTCGAGCGCAGATTGCGTCTGGGTTAGACCTGAAGGTGGTGTTTCTTGGCTCGAGCGAGCCTTTTTGTCGCTCGAGCGAGCTTCTGGGTTGTTGGCTGAGTGGGAGTTTTCTGTGTCTGGTCGCTCGAGCGACCAGGTCTTCGCTCGAGCGAGCCTGTCGTATTTCAGTAAGCAGCAGCGGGGAAAAAGTGCATTTTTCTTCTTCTTTCATCTTTGAAACCCTAGCAGCCGAGAGTCTCTCTCTCTAAACATATCCTCTCTCTAGATTTCATCTCTTTCTTGTATGAATCCATCTTGGGTCCTTTGTTAATAAGATAGAGATTGGCGAGGGCTTCGATTTAATCGGAATAATTGTGGATTTGGAGTACTTTGATTTCGGGCCATCTTCTCCAATTTGAGTTCTCCTTTGAGGTAGGGATTCTCCTTGGTCTTTTTCAATACTCCGTCTATAGATAGACATGTGGTTATTTTGTATTGCATGAAAATGGTGTCATGTTGGATTTTGTATAAATTCATGAGGTTGAACTTTGGGTTAGTTGTGGGGTTTGAATCTATGATGTTTAGATGTGGTTTGGAGCTAATTGGGTGTTAATTAGCTAGTTGTGGTTGAAAGGAGAGGAAACCCTCATATTTATTGATTTAATAATTTAATAGAGGGGTTTGATATTTGGGTAAATAATTGGGTATTTTGGGCTTTTAATTGAAGCCATTGTTGATTGTAGTAGATAATTGACCCTTTTGAATTTATATTGTGAAGAGGGAGGAAAACCCTTGTATAATGATTATGATTTAATTGGTATAATTAAATTGGGGTAGCTTTGAAAGGAATGTGGTAGATAAAAATGAGTTTTGGCCTTGTTGCCTTTGGATTTGACTTTGTGGAAACAAAAGGGGTAAAATTGGTTTTGAACAATAAAAAGGAAGTTGGTTTTGTGGTGACAAGAAGGAAATGGAATTATTTTTGTGAAAAGGAAGAAAGTATTTTTGAAATGAATTTGGGAATTGGATTGTTGGATTTTGAATGTTGAACACCCATGTAGGTGTTGTATCTTTAACTATCGTGTTAATGTTGTTGTTGAGTTTGTGATTTACGATAATTGAGTATGTTTATAGATGTACAATATGCATGCATCTAGAGGCTTTGTCCTTGGTCATCGGTGGAGGATGACACGGTTGTGTTGGATTGTCGTGTATATATTACACCATTGTTGATTGAATATCATATGTGATGAAATGCTGAGATACATTATATATATGTATACTGGTTAGGGAGGAGAGAGGGGTTGTACTCCGGGGTGTGTGAGAAGATAGGGGATGGACTCCACACACATGTGTGTTCATGTACTTTAACACGTTGCTATTGTTGTAGTAGTTTATGTATGTGCATTATACATGTTGGATATGCCTTGTGTGCATGATTGTGGATGGCGTTATATGCCGCGCTTATAGTCGGAGGTACCGTTACCTTCCAGCTAGCGCCTGGAGAACTGTATGCGCTAATAATGAGAGGCACCATACCCTTCCAGCTAGCGCCTGGTAAACTGGCAGTTTGACTTACTATGCATATGGCTAGTAGAGTGAAGTTGGTTGTAGTTGTTTCAGTATATCTTTGGCTTACTAAGCACGTAGCTAGTAGAGCAAAGTGGAATTGCTGTTTCGTTGTAATTGGAAATATCATGGACTTGATTGGTTACTGTTTGGAGGACTGAGTTACTCCATTGATTTATTGTATACATGTTGGTGGGTTGTAAATTTATATTTTACAAGGTTATACATGTATAGTTATGATAGTGGTGGAAATGAACCAAAATGCTTTTGTCTCCTGGGAAGTGTAAAGGAGAGTGAATGTTTTAGAGATAAACAAGTTTGAAAAGGGTACATCTGTGTACGTATAAGAAGGAAAGAGGGTATCGGGCTTAGTGAGAGTATTTCCTAAGTGATTGTTAATGTTATGAAAGATTGGGAACGGGAATTAATGGAAGGAAAACGGGAAGGGAAATCATTTGAAACATTAAATGAAATGGTTGTTTTTGAGAAAAGTTCATACATATATTTATTTTGTATAAACTGTCACATTACTATTCTAGTATGAGAATGAGTGTTCATGATCATAGCTATCTATAAGTTGTTATTGTTAAGGATCATGTTGAGTTCCCTACTGGACTTTATGTTCATCCCACGTTGTTGAATCTTTTTCAGGTATTTAGCAGGATGTGCTGCAAGATTTGGATCTTCTTAATTGTTGGCCACGGGGCCTCTTTGTTGTTGGCGGAACGCCATATGTGAAAAAGGGTTACACCCTTCACTTGGTTTATTGTTGTAAGCCTAAGGGCAACTTATTTTGAATGTTCATGTTGTATTAAATTTTCATTTGAATGAGAGAATTGTTGTTCATTACTTTTATTGAACATTTGAGTTTATGTCCGCATGTTATCTCTGAAATTGAATTAAGTTAATGGATTTGGTAATGACTTCGAGTAATAAAAAGTGGGGCGTGACACTTCATGTTCTTGCACATTATGCTCCACGATCCTCCACATTCTCCATCATTTTTTCACATATGTTTAATGATTCATAACTTCTCATAACTTCAAATGAGTAGGAGAATGCCACGTGTCCTGCAATTATATAAATAATAAAAATTACAGATTTATGATACTAACATCTTGATATTGATGTAGAATGAATGAATTGAAAAGTAATATCCAAATATTATGATCAATTGTTTCATCTTACTAAAATTGCCGAATTACTTTAAATAATCATATGGAAACTCATGCTTTTAATTCTTTGAAGCACCTTGCTTTTCTCAATCAAAATTTCGTATCTAATTTTATTTTTTAATCCAAATTTTTAGTGCTATTTTTTGAATAATGTCATAGATAATTTAAATACTAAAAACTGACACAAGGACGGTGGACGCTGTCAAGACTATCTTTCGAGGAGTTTTCCTAACTTTAATCATGTGACAAAGAGCGAGAGTTTGAAATAGAGACACAAAAGGGAAATGACACAGAAGATCCAATCTCATATAAAACTTGGGGGCACTAACAGTGTCCAAGAGTATTGTTCCCATGGGCCGGATTGTAGTTTTGGTTTGATATTTTTTCCACAAGGTCCAGCTTGAGCCATTGGTGGGCTCCAAATTCAACTTGGGCTTGGTTCTTTATTCGAATAAGAGTGATAAGAATTGTATTATAATTTCATATCATGTCAAAATATTTAGACACTTCCAATTCAAAACTAATTGACATTAAATGAAAAGGACTCCTAAAGTGTGAAAGTATGAGAACAAAACATATAATCTGATTGGTCCACAACTATGAGTCCCGTAATCATAGTGTATCAATCCTAATTAAAATTATACATTGTCACTGACATTTTATAGATTTTTATAACACTTTTAAATTCACCTATTAAATCCATCATTTACACTAAACTGATAAAACCAAACAATAGCATGCGATCGGTTTCGATTCCTCAACTAACAAAATAAAGGATTCAATTCGGCACAAAATTTTCTCTCAACACTAATCAAAGTAAACCGTTTACACTCCTGCTCAGCATACATGGCTTTGCAATTGACACTTGAGATGGTAGATCAAGAAGAACAAACCATCATTTTTCACATTTCAAACTTGAAAAACAGATAACAGAGAGGAACTAATACCCGTGCACTCGGATTCACTTCAAAAAATCTAGGGAGATGATTTAGTTCTGTTTTCTTCTTCTTAAATCCATGGGTTGCTCTTCACCAGATTCTTTTTCTGTAGGCTTGTTTTTCTTCTTCGATTCTTGTTTGTATTATTCTTATCTATCTTTAGAGTGATCTCTGCTTGGAAAAGTTTCTTCAAGTCTTCCACTACTTTTTCAGGATCATAACTTCCTTCTGCTTCTACTTCATTGTTGTGATCAAAGACAATTTCAGCATAATAAACTCCTACAGAGTCACAGAACGAAAAAGCGTTGGATGACAATAAATTGAAGAATATAAGATTTTTAGTATAATTAAGAATAATGGTTTAAATAAAATTTTATTTATGTAATGGTTTATCAACTAGACTATGATATGATTTGAGTATTGATTATTAAGAAATTGATTTCAGATTGTGATTCCCCAGTTTCTTCCTCCAACTTCTTACTCTGTTCTTTTGGTGCTACATCATAAATGCTTCAGTGAGACTAGTTTTTTCATATGAAAAGAAGTTTTTCAAAGAAAGATAAAGAAAAGAAAAAGAAGAATGTTAGCCTCGATATACCTGAATAGGTCCTAAGTTTCTTCAGGAGCTCTGAGGTGGGTGCAACAGGTTTATCGAATACCAAGCGAAACATCTGCAAGAACAAATTGAAAACAACCTCAGCTGTAAGTTAGAATTGGCCAAGCTTTTAAATTCCAATTGTGGTAGACAATGGGAAATGAAATCATAAATTAAAAACTAATTAAACAACATGGATGTTCAGAACCGAAAAAAAGGATTTAAATGTAGAAATGAAACTGAATGTTGAAGAAAGTGAGGGAACCAGACCTTAATTGCAGTTGGATCTTTAAAAAACCTGAGCATGTAACAGTAGTATGTTAGAGAGAGAGAGAGAGAGAGAGAAAGAGAGAGAGTGAGGCAGTTGGGTTGTGTTTTTGTTTTCTGTTTTTCATATTTTTGGAAACAAAACAATGAAAAGTTTGAAAAAACTCAGTTCACATATCATTTGCAATTTTTTTTCCTTCCCGAAAACAGTTTTCAAAAATTTGAAAACAACTTTTTGGATTTTTCGAAATAGTGGGTTGTTGTCAGAAACAATTCATCGTTTGAGTTTTCTAAAAAAGAAAACAAAAAACAAAAACCCAACCAAACAGGCAAGTATTGACATGGAGAAAAGACATTCATCACATGGATCGAAACCATAACCCTATAATTCTAGATGGAATTTGATGTTGCAGTGAATCATTAACCTAGTAGAAGATTTCAAGGCATAACCAAGAAAGACCAAAATTAAAATGGCTAGATTTTAGTTAGAAAATTTACTCGGTTGAAATTATCTCAGCTAAGGTCTTTGCAGCCCACCACACCTATCTACCATGTCATCCTTCATTTTTCGTAATATCTGGTGATACGAATACTTCTTTCTAATTGAATCTAGAATTATGCGCCAACATGACTCTCTGTCCAATATGGGCTCAAGTTCATACAAGTTGAGCTCACCCACCATCTCACTTGCCACTTCTTTCAGTCTACTAGTGATGATGATGGCACCCCCACTTCCCCTCAGAAATCTATTCTAGAGTTGAGTTATGTACTTGTTGAAATCCAAATCATCACTTGAAGCAGGACACATGTTGTCCAACACGATCAAATACTTCTTATTAAACAAGTAAATATCCAAATTACGCAAAAGATTATCAAGATAAGAAGTGTTGCCAAATGAAGAGAAATCACTTGCCAAGCATTCGAGAATAGCCAAGACAATGGACCTTAGATTTGGATATTGAGGTAACTCAACCCATAACATTGGGGAGAAACTTTCTTGGACTCTAGAGCTATGGAACACCATTTGAGCAAGACTAGTTTTACTTAATCCTCTCATACCTACAATACCAATTGCACTGAAATTATCAGTATGGGATGTAGTAGCTAGGAGCAAAGCTTCCATCTCCAGCAAATGATTATTGAAACCTTGAATCAGAGTAAGAGACTTTAGACATTATAAAAATATTGAATATTTTTTATGCTATAAAATCTTCATATAGGAACCCTAAAAAAAATATAACTTTTTAAAAAGGTTTATAAATGTAATTATTAAAAATTAGTTTCAAGAATATAAGACAATCAAACATAAAAAATATTTAAAAAAATTAATTTTAATAAAATAATATATATATATTTTTATTCAAATAAACGGAGTGTAAAATATGACAGTTGTATTATCACTTGTTGAGCACACTCAAACTAGTCATATTCAACGGCTCTGTTTGGTATGGATTATTGGATCCAAAATAGTTAATAAAGATAAAAAAATAATTTAGTTAAAATTTTTTTATTGGATTATTGTTTGATGAAAAAGACAATTAAATTTATTTTGTTTTATAAATCTCTCTAAGAAAGACGTGCATAATTGAGTAATGACGGAATAATTTTTTTTGAACAATATTATCCATGCATATATATATATATCATAAAACTCTTTTAATGAGGAACACTTTTATTTTATTTTATACAAGTTTAAAAATGTTGTGTATAATATTTCTATGAATCAGAATAACATGTTACTGTAAGAGAGTAATATGTTAATCTAGTTCGCAGTAACATGTTATTGTCAAATAGGGTAATATGTTACTGTTTTTGTCAATTTCGATGGTATCTTTTATTTTTTTAAAATTTTATAATTAACATGGATTTTATTTGATAGATTTTGATGCGATGATTATAAAAATATTAATTTTATTAAAAATTGTCATCGAAATCAAAAGTTATATTATTTTAAAGTTTAAAATATTAAATTACTCATTAAGTATATTTTCGTAATAGTGTTAAGTGTTGAATTTTTTAAGAATTTTGTTTGTACTTATCTTTAATGCATTAAAATTTTATTATGAGGAAATTTTGATCAAATCTCCCATAATAAAATAGGTTAAAGTAGTCAATAAAATAAAATATTATATCTAATTTATAATTATTTCATTTTTTTTTCTTATAACTATAAAATCAATTAAAAAAAATTATTTTTTCAAATATAACTTTTTGAACTAGATTAAAAAATTAAAAAAATTAATTAAAATAATCAACTTTTCAAACTACGCGTCAACAAATCTGACAGTACCCAGCCACTTCAATGCAAATCCTATGATTATCAAATCGCGAGCGTATCTGGATTCATGACCTTTTTTTTTTACAAGAAAATCTTCCTCCTCTCTCGCAAATTTAAGGCAGCGTTCCTTGTAGTGTTTACCAAGGCGTCTTATTGTTTGTTATTGTTCATTCTGAGTTAAAGACTATAACTTGAGAACTTGTCCCGACTTCTCAAGACAAATTCCGCTTAATTCAAGACTCGCATCGTGTTAGATAACAACTACTTGAGACTAACCTCTAACCAATAGCGTTACGCTTAAGAGATTTTTATTTTTATTTTATTTTTTTGATCAGAGAGAAATTTTCATATCTCAAGCCAAACGGCACTTACACAAGGAAACCATCCAAAAGATTAGCTTACACCAAGCAAAGAAAAAACAGATCAAATAAACACACTGGTATAAAATTATGAAAATCTCAAACGCATTTCAAGTGCTCGTGCTCGTACTGCAAGCAGAAGCCAAAAAGATCGGCTATAGAGCATGTCTAAGATAGTTCATAGATGACACCACAGAGTGGATAAGCCGCGGTAAACATCGATGGATTCCAAATAGCACTCACAAACCAAAAAAACAAAGAAAGCTGGAGTGAACCACCTTGAACCCGGAGGAACCGCTGGATTGAGAGAGAGGCAACCAGATCCGAAGCAGATCTGGCGGTAAGAAGGTGATGCAGAGACGGTGAGCAGCGGAGAAGAAGAGCATGGCAGATCTGGCATCGGTGGGAGGAGGAGCACCCAGCAAAACGTCGACCAAAGGGGGAAAAAACCTCACAGAGAGGAAAAGTTTGGGAAGAGAGAACTCCCAAGGGTTATTGAGCAGAGAGCAAGACAGAAAGGAAAAATAGGGGAGAGAGGAGAGGGATGGCCAGAGGCCGAAGCCCCCTCCCCCTCCCAAACGGCGCTGCTGGTTGAAACCCTAAGAGAAGAGACTAGAGAGAGAAGCACTCGTTTTTAGTAACACTTGACACACTACATTTTTACGCTTAAGAGATTGGCCCAAAGAATTTTGAGTTTAAGACCTGAGGTTTTAACCCCCAAACCTTTACCAAGTGTGCTATATGCTTTAGTTTTTTTTTTTTTTTTTTTCGGTGATTCTAGTTGGATTTCTTATAATTTTAATTCCCACACGTGTTGCAACGTCCTTTACTTGTGTCACTTGGCAAATGACTCAACACAGATAAAAAGACTAATAATTAAATAATTTTCTAATATTTAAATTATTGCTAATTTTATTTTCAATGTATAATTTAATTTGATTCTTAATATTTTAATTATGTTAATTTAGTGTTTAACATATAAAAAATATTTTAAATTTAAGGGTAAATTACCAATAGGTCCTAATAGTTGGACTTAATTCCAATCAAGTCCTATTGAAAATAAGTCTTGGTAAAATTGCTGTTAAAAATAATTTTTTTGTGACAATTTTTTATATATGTCGTTAAAAATTGACAAATAGTGACTTTTTTTGTCATGATTTTTATAAATTGTCACTAAAACTTACAATTAGTGACTTTTTTTACGACAAATTTTTTTCATAGGATCTATTAGACAATAAGTCTACTTATTAGAACCTACACGTAAGTACCCCTTAATTTAATCTCTTAAACGCTGCTAAAACTAGCTATTAATGTGGGAAAACACACTTTAAAAATTGGACTCTTATATTCTATTTGGTTGATTGAAATGAGATAAAATAAAATGAAATAATCATTATCTTAGACAGGTAAATAATAATTCTATTTACAAAGTACTTTTTAATATTTTTTTAGTCAACTAAAAAATAAGAATAAATATTTTGATGAACATTTTATTTCACCTAATTTCAGTGAACCAACTAAAATTAAAATATGTGATTTGTATTACTTGACTTTTAAAATTTGACATTCTAATCTTAAGTATTACATGAAAGTGATTTGCGAAAAAATAGGATGCTATTGGAAGACAACCAGACAGGCGGGTAAAATTAAACCCACCTTCGAAGAACAAGTATTCAAATAGAATATAAACTCACATTTGAAGAATAAGTATTCAAATAGATTATCATTAACAACCCATGTAATTTCACCATTCCACCCATCCAAATCAAATTAAACCCACCTTCGAAGAACAAGTATTCAAATCCATCTCATCTTTCCCTTTGATTCAATCCAGTTGAATGGGGGTTTTAGTCAATCTACTGAACAAGTTTGTAAGTCATTACCCCTGTTTCTTAAAAAAAAAAAAAGAGCATAAACTCTAAATCATTTTCTCTTCTACAAGAATGAAACCGTATTGCAATGAAACACTACCGCGAACTATGTGCCGTTGTCTTCTCTCTTATAGGAACAAAATCCTACCACAACAAAAACAGAGGGAAACATGTATATTATTTTGTACATAATATATATCAACATATAGACAAAATGGTATAATAGTCCAATAAAAAATATAAATCAGGAAAAAAGGACCTTATAGAATAAAAGTATAAACGCATGTGACTAATTAGGTTATAATTTTTCTTTGTGAATTTATTAGAATAGAACATCTCTAAAAGAGATTTATCAATAAAAAGCCCTTTAAAATTTGACATTCTAATCTTAAGTATTACATGAAAGTGATTTGCGAAAAAATAGGATGTTATTGGAAGACAACCAGACAAGCGGGTCCATATGGATACCTTAGCCTTAGAGGAGGATAGAGTCCAAGCTGACCTTAAAACAAGTCAACAGCCACCGATAGAGTTGACCAATGCCTTCGACCATTAGAATTTCACAATTTCTTGGTTTTATACACAAAAAACGTTTTCTTAAATAAATTTTTGAGTAATGATGATAATGATAAAAATGAGCAGCCCATGATGCACTCCAATATGTATCTAAAGATTTAGGCACTATTTGGGCAAACTATATAAGTATTTTTTTTTATTTTTTTAAAATTATCATAAAGTTTTTTTTTTAATCTTTCCACTATCTTTTTTTTTTATATTTTTTTAATTATTTAATACGAAAAATATGGCAATGAGTTGTCTCTAATCTAATTATTAAATTGGATGGTGCTTTTTGGTCCGTGTAAAATTCCGTTTTGATTATCTGAATCATTTATTTTTTATGTCACTTTGACGGGCAAAAAAAAAAAACTTGATCCGATATTTGTAATTAATTTTATAACATTTGTTTTTGAAAAAAAAGGACATTAATGATTATAAAAATAGATCATATATTTTTTTAGAGACATATGGTAAAATTATGTAGAAATGTATATTGAATTGGTTTATTTTTTGTGTGGATGATTTAGGAAAAATTACTCATAAGTCCCATATTGGGAAATGTTACTCCATCTAGTCCTGAGTGTTTTTTTATAAACCATTTAGTCCCTTTTTTACATCACAACATCATCATCAAAATAACATCAAACATTAAAACGTCAACAAACATCAAAAAAATCAACAAACATCAAATATCATCAAAATATCATCAAACACATCAACAACATCAAACATTAACAAAACATCATCAAACATCAACAAACATCGTCAACAAAATTATGAACATCATCAACAACAACAAACATCAATCAACATTTGAACATCATCACCAATATATTCTAACATCATCAATAGATTATTCAACATCACCATTAACTGTTTTGGTAGAAATCATCCCAATTGAATTCGAGTTGAACAAAAAGACCAAATCCAAACCCAAATTATGGATCTAGGTTCAGAATGTCCAAATCTAGGATTTACAAGCGAAATTCGTCTTAAAATTTTTTTCTCTTGCATAGCAACATACGATTCAAAATTATTGCTTCGAGGAATCTCTTTCCCACCGCACAAACGCTCTCTCTGTCTCTCTTCGCATTTTCTGAAGCTTCCACGATTTCTGATCATTTTCCCAAACTCCACCAATTTTCTTTTCTTTATAAAATCTTCTGATGCTTTCCTCCAACTCTATAAATGCATCTATTGAAAACCCTAGTTCCCACCCAAACCCCCCTCTCTCTCTCTCAACCTTTATCTCTCCATTCTCGCCACCACACAAACCAATACGCAAACAACCCACCACATCTTCTCTCTCTCCAAAATCAACGGCTCAGATTTCTGGGTTCCACTCAAATTTTCCTTTTTAGAATGTTTCTTCTGGGTCAATTCTAAGCCCATTTTGATTCTTGTTTTTTTCCTCTTCGATTTTGTTGATTGATTCAATCTTTTTATGGCTATTCCTTACCCTCATTTCATTGTAACCGACAATCCAACAGTTGATACGCCTCTCATGGTTCCCTCTCCTTCTCTCCCTCCCTTGATTCTCACCCAAGACGAGCTTAAAAAAATCGTTTAATGGTTATTTTGACATTGTTTTGATAATAATATTGTGATGTTTAGTTTCATTTTAAAAAAAAATAAATTTAACGTTTGATGTTTGACAAATAATATTTGATGTTTGATGAATAATCCTAATGATTAATGGTTGAAAATCTGTGTTTGGTGTTTGATGTTTGATGAATAATGTTTGATGTTTGATAAATAATCCTGACGTTAAATAATGTTTGATGTTTAATGAATAATGTTTGATGACGTTGGTGATGTTGAAAAATGTTTGAATAATGTTGGTGATGTTGAATAATGTTTGATGTTGGTGATGTTGAATAATGTTTGAATAATGTTGGTGATGTTAAATAATGTTTGAATAATGTTGGTGATGTTGAATAATGTTTGATGTTGGTGATGTTGAATAATGTTTGATGTTTGATGAATAATGTTTGATATAAAAAAGGCCTATAGTAAGCTTTTAGAGAAATAGGACTTATTAGTCCAACAAAAAACATTCGGGACTAAATGGGCTAACATTTCCAATTTTGGGATTTATTGGTGTTTTCCCCGATGATTTACTTAAAGTAACTTAAAAAATAAATAATTCAAATGATTAAAACTGGGCTGGTGGGTACCATGGCCTCAAATAACGTCGCCCATTCCAATAACTGGACAAGAGACAGCCCATTTCTAAAAAATATAACTTAAATTTTCTTACAATTAGACTTAAAATTATCGATTTTATATATACTTATTTATTGTTATGAGTCCCACTATATTTATGTCTTATATGTTAGTAATTAAGAAATTAATGAATGAGAATACTTCTGGTAGGTCTTATTTTGTTAATGTGTACATTTTAAATATTTTTTATGATTTAATTTTGGTATTTGTAGACTAACTCTTTTTGATCTGAACCAATTTATCTTGAACAGGTGCTATTGGTACCCGAAAGTTTCATCATTCTCCTAATTTGGGCTTTTTCAAACTCCAATTTGATTGTGTATTTTAGATTCTTTAATGCCATTTGTATAACTAAATTAATTGAAAAAAGTGGTCAAGGATTCAAAACATGGAAAGTAATGAGTGGATCAAAGCTCTTATTTTTGTTTTATCACTTTATATATACATGGAATATGATTGTCTTTGATTAGATCTCTCAATTGATTGTATTATACATATATATTTGATAAAATCAATTTTATCATTCATATTCATCAAATGTAATGACAATTCTAGAGGTTAGTTTATTTAATATTATTTAATGGAGTTTTTTAAAAGCTCTAGGTAGATTTCAAGAAAAAGGAACAAAGATGGGTATAATATATTTTTAGTGAGACCTTGAATGCTACTGGAGTCATATTATTTTCTGTTGTGGTATAGCTCTAGTTTTAGGAATTGATTTAGGTCTTATTCTATATTCTCATATTAATTCTTTTTTTTTTCTCCATATATGAAGAATGTTTTTGTTTTCAAGCCCATTGAATTCAATTGAATGACTCTAATGCTAGAGTGAGTTGTTATCTAGGGGTGGTTGGTTCCAAAATGTGATTGTTTGAATAGTTGCGTGTGGTTTTGGATGGTCAAATTCTATCACTTAATATTAGTCAATTCATCATACGATTGAGATCGTTTGATCATTTTTTTTTTTCGAGTTGGATTTTGACCAACCTTATGGGACTCACTATCAATTAGGGATGAGGATTGGATACGAAATTAGCGAGTTAAAATTGATTGGTACTTGACATCAATTTAAAAGTGACAGGAGCCGACAAGAGGGAAAAAAATAAGTTAGGTTAGGATATTTTGATAATATAACCTGTAATATTTATGAGTGTTACTATTAGCATCCTATTTATTATTTTAGACCCTCTATTTCTTTGGAACTCTCCTTATAAATTTTAAAACCCTTATAATTTTTTCCTCCTTCCAAATAATACCAAAGTTATCCTTATAAAAATTTCACTTCCACTCAAATGCACGCCTCTACACTCCTAAAACCATTATCTCCCAAAACCCTAACCAAAAAAAAAAAAAAAAACTCTCCAAAACCCATTCTCTATCATGATGGCGGAAGAAAAATATTCTTAAAGTGAATCGATTGTGTAAGAAACATGTTTTTTGTGATCTTCACTTTTTTCTTCACATTAGGTGTGTATGTTTTCCTTCAATTCCATTTATTTCTTTGGTCAACCCTAAACCCTGAAAACAACAAATATAAATATATATCTATGTGTATGGACGTTCAAATTCAATCACAAATTACTAAATATTAGTCAATTCATCGTGCGAGTAAGATCAGTTGATCATTTTTTTTTTCAGAGTTGGATTTTCATCAGCCTTAGGGAACTCACTATCAATTAGGGATGAGGATTGGGTACGAAATTAGCGAGTTAAAATTGATTGGTACTTGACATCAATTTAAAAGTGACAGGAGCCGACAAGAGGAAAAAAAAAAAAACAAGTTAGGGTATTTTGATAATATGACCTATAATATTTATGAGTGCTGCTATTAGCATTTCATTTATTATTTTGGACCCCCCATTTCTTTGAAACTCTCCTTATAAATTTTAAAACCCTTAAATTTTTTTCCTCGTCCCAAATAATACCAAAGTTATCTTTATAAAAATTTTACTTCCACTCAAATGCACACCCCCACACTCCTAAAACCATTATCTCCCAAGACCTTAACAAAAATAAAAAATAAAAAAAAAAATCTCCAAAACCCATTCTCTCTCTAATGACGGCTGAAGAAAAATATTCTTAAAGTGAATCGATCGTGTAAGGAATGTGTTTTCTATAATCTTCACTTTTTTCTTCGCAGTAGGTACGTATGTCTTCCTTAAATTCTATCAATTTCTTTTACCAACCCAAAACCCTGAAAACAACAAATATTAATATATATATATCTGTGTATGGATGTTAAAATTCAGTTATAGATCCCTTAGTATTAGTCAATTCATAGTGTGAATAAGATCATTTGATCATTTTTTTTTTTCAGAGTTGGATTTTCATCAGCCTTATGGGACTCACTATCAATTAGGGATGAGGATTGGATACGAAATTAGCGAGTTAAAATTGATTGGTACTTGACATCAATTTAAAAGTGACGGGAGCCGACAAGAGGAAAAAAAACAAGTTAGGTGAGGGTATTTTGATATTATAACCCATAATATTTATGAGTGCTGCTATTACCATCTCATTTATTAATTTGGACCATCCATTTCTTTAGAACTCTCCTTATAAATTTTAAAATCCTTAAAAAAAATTTCCTCCTCCCAAATAATACCAAAGTTATCCTACACACCCCCACACTCCTAAAAATAAGAAAAAAGTATAAAAAAGATTTATACAACAAAATCCATCACAGAAAAACTTGGACTCAAATTAAGGATCTCCATCAGTTGAGTTCACATCCTGTCGTGCTTGATTTTCCCACATTTTTTCCCTAGGAAACAAAATTTCCTTTTTTTTTTTTGATCAATAGAAAAAGAACTTTATTGATAGAAAACATACAAAGTATGATTTATAGAGAAAAAAACCTACCCAAAGACCAGCCAAACAGTCCTTTACATACATAAATGAACAAATGGTGAATTACAAATATACTCCTTGAGATTTGATTAAAATATGAATCGCCCCTGTGATTTTGAAAATTATATTTCATCCCTTGAGGTTTTCAATTTCATAACAAATCGTCTCTTTTATTAATAAATCATTAAGTCAATTAACAGTTTTTAATGATGTTAAAAATATGTTTTAACTAATAATTTAGGTAATTTTATTATTGAACAAGAGATCAATTATAAATTTCATTTGTTTAGTTAATTCTGTTAAATAAAAAATTTTAATAAAAGATATTTATAATTTTTTACATCATAAGAAATAATTTATATTTTAAACAAATTTCAAAAATATATTTATAATTTACTCGTGAAAAAACAATGAGCTCTTATTCTGTTCACGTGGTTGTCCTTAGATTCATGAGTCATGGACTTACACGCAAGCCATTACGATATCTGATTCACCAACTTGTTTGGCAAGTTAGATTTTATTTTTTATTTTTGACTAAAATTTATAAAAAGATAAAATAAATCAAATAGTTTATAAGATAAAATGTCACATTAAATTTATAGTTATTTTATTTTTTCTCTCATAAACAACATATCCAACTATAAAAACATCCAACTAAAATAATCAAAAACTAAGGGTTCGTTTGGTTTGATTTTCTGAAAAAAATTTCGGAAATTTTCTCTTACAAATAAGTTTTCAAAAGTAATCAAACCAAACAAATTTTCCCAAAAAAATTTCCCAAAACTTGTAAACCAAACAAGTTTTCCAAACAAATCTCTCTCTCACACATATCAAATCAATCATTTTTTCCAAAACTCTCTCTCAAAATCATTTTCCAAAACATCTTTTGAAAAAAATCAAACCAAACATGTTTTCGTACTTTTTATCTCCCAAACACATCTCCCAAACACAAACCAAACATAAAATAGCAACTTTCCAAACGCCCACAAAATCACTTGTACTATCTTCATGAATTTTTATCTCTAATTTTAGGATAAATTACACTGACACTCTCTGAGATTTTTGTTTAATATAAATCTTTCTCACATTTGAAAAATTACCACTCCGTTTGGTAAGCAATTCAAATTATAGTTCCACCCATTGATTTAAGTGTGTTGTTTGTTTTGAACTTTCAAATCATAATTCTACACCCATTTTTCAAAACTCAATTCAAAATATAATAATTACTTTTTAAAACTCATAACCAAACATATAATTCAAAACTATTTTCAAAACTCAATTCAAATCAATATTTTAATTTTTTAAATATTTAAATATTTTAAAAGTATTTTAATTTTGTTAAGATTTTAAATATTTTAATATTTAAATATGTTACGATTTTTTTAATTTTTTGAATATTTTAATTTCAAAATATTACGATTTTAATTTTTTAAATTTTAAAATATTTTATAAAAATAAATTCAAACTCTATCTTATAAAAATATTTTTAAATATTTTAATTTTTTTGTTATGTATTTGGTTACGATTTAAGTGTAGAGTTGTGAAAGTAGTATGGAGTTTCGAATTATGTGCTTGGTTATGAGTTTTAAAAATAATTTCTTAATTGAGTTTTGTTTTATGTGTTTGGTTACGATTTGAGTGTAGAGTTGTTTTTAAATTTAAAATATTAACATTTTAAATTATTTACATTTTTTGAATATTTATTTTAATTTTTTACTTATTAAATTTTTTAGATTATTTAAATTATTTAAATATTTATGATTTAAATTTTTTGAATATTTATTTTGAAAAAAAATTATTTCCTTTATAATATTTTCAATTAAAAAATTGATTAATGTTATTTTCTTACTTCACATGTCAAATCAAACTTTCAAAACTCAATTCCACACTCAATTCAAAAACTTAATTCAATACTCTATTTAAAAACTATAACCAAACAAATGTTCTACACTCAAATCATAATTCCACAACTCACAAACTCAAAATACAACTCATACTCTTAAATCATATTTACAAAACTCTACCAAACGCAACCTACATTTTCCTTTCCGAAGTTTGTAATCTCATTACAAATTGCCTCATGAATTGTTGATATTATACCGTAATTTTTTTTTAATTAACCATCTTACCATTTTTTCTACCATTTATTCTCTATTATCATGACTAAATTCTACAACTTTCCATCATTAAATTCTACTTGAATATATTCTTATTAGGTAACGTTATATAAACATAAATTTTATGTAGAATTTTCGAATACAATGATATAGCTTAATAATAACCTTTTACTTTAAACAAAACACCGGCAAAAATGATTTATATTTTTAACAATATTAATATCACAATATTTTTATGATATATATTTTTATAAATTTTTATATACGAATATAATTTTTCATTTTTAATCCCACCATTATATCTAGATTAGATCAATTTAATCTAAATATATTTAAAACGTATAAAATTTGTACAAAAATTCCATTAAATACAACAAAATAACATAATGTATTAAATTTTTATTTTATTATTTTTTTTGTATTTGGCGAATTTAATCTCAAGTATATCTAGATTAGGTGTATCTTAAAAATTAAAAAAATTAGTAAAAATAAAAAAAAAAACACAAAAAATAAAAAAACTCAAATTTTTTGTGTGAGTTAAACCAAAGAAGATAATTATTATTTCCCTTGAAATAACATGAACAAAATATCAGTATTATTTTATTATTTTATGTGTATAAAGGCTAAAGGGCAAATATGTCATTTTAATCTGGCATGGAGGTAAGTATAATTTTTCAAATACGAGGGGAGAATTTATATTAAACAAAAATGGTGGGTCGTTGAACACACCGAAATTAAATACTAAACTATACCAAATTCAATCAGAATAATGGCAAGTCCAGGTATCAATCCACAGAGACTATTGTGAAATTAAACTAATTTAATTGTTAAATTTCTAAATTAATTTTGATAAAAAGATTGATTGATTCTATACCTAAACAGCAATTAAATAAAATTGAAGAGTTATATTGACAATTAAAATCTAGGGTTTGAGATATTAATTTTTTGAGAAAAATCCTAGGGTAGAGAATTCACCACTAACGACATGAATGAGACTCAACATCAACCATCAATCGCAATTTGGTTTGAATTATCCAATATTTCACAACTACAAGTTTGAAATATTGATCAAGAGGGTTGTTGCATTCAATGTACAGGCACGAATCATCCCAAGTAGTACGAGTCGTCTGCTCTAAACTATGTTAGCAAAACGACCCGTCTCTCATAGCATGACTCGTCTCATACTTTAAATACAAACACAAAGAATACTAATGTATGGAAAGCATTACACAATCACAGAAAGTAAAATGCTTGAAGAGAAGAACGAAACAATTATTTATAAATTTCTAAAACATCTATACATTCATTCAAACCAATTTACAATGAAAACTCATGAAAAATTCCATTACATGGCTAGGGTTTCATCAAAACCCTAGAAAAGACGACTAGCCGCTCATGGAGGAGTGGAAAGAGGAAGAAGATGATGAAGAAACCTCCATGGAAGTGTCCTTCAAGCTTTGGTAGAATATCACCCCTTTGGAACCCTAGCCTCCCTCTTTAGGTCAAAACAAATTCAGAACCCTAGAAAAACATTTTCCTTGCCTTTTTATACTTCTACTCACTTCCAAACAGGTTTAAAATGTCAGTTTGACTTTTCTAGAAAAAGTCAACACACGTGCGAGAAAGTCAACACACGTGTGGGAAAAGTCAACTCTGTCCAAATTCTGTCTTTTTGCCTATTTTATGCTCTGATGATGTACAACCTGATTGACATTCAACACACATAAAGTATACAATTTGACCATCAAGTGAAGTTAAGACATTCTAATTAACGGCCTCAATGATGTACATTTCGGCCTTAATCACATCCCCCAACTTACTACTTGCTAGTCCTCAAGCAAGTAAAATAAAATAAAATTAAACAAAATCTATCTATTTTCCTCTTTTGTGGGAAAACGGTTGCATTTAGCATATGCAACAAGCCTTTAAACCACAAGGTTACTCTAAGTGGACGAGTAAAGTCTCGTGAGGGTTTCTAGAAATGATACCCACAAACATTAACATATTCATATATACTCAACAACAAATGACCACACTACTCCACCTAACAATCAACTTATGTGCCACTACAGTGTGATATTGAGACATCATGAGTCATTAAAGGCACAGTAGACAAGCATGAAGGAACCTATTGAATCAAAACCACAATTCAGTTAATACAAAAATAAAGTTCCCTGTACTTGTGCATGCTAGTAGACAAGTTATGAGTACCCTCGGTGTAAAGTGCAATCTCCATATTAGTTAACTGTCTACTATAATAGCCCAGTGTAATTCATAATAACACCCAATATATATAGAAAAACTAACTTGTTGCAGACAAGATTCTCAAAAGTTTATTTATTTATTTTTATTTTTTTTATGACTGTGCAATGTCCTGATCCATTAAGCTTTCTAATCAACTCATGTAGCAAGTGTTGGGCCAATGACTTCCAAACCAGACGGTTTTAGGGCATTAGGTGTAGAAACACCCTTACGGGCTTAATAACTCGAGTTGAAAATGCTACGAATTCGAACTAGTCATTTTTCTTATTTTTCCTTAACTGTGCAATGTCCAAGTCCCTTAAGCTCTCTAATTAACCCATGTAGCAAGTTTTGGGCCAATGACTCCCAAACCAGACGGTTTTAGGGCATTAGGTGTAGAGACACCCCTACGGGCTTAATAACTAGAGTTAAAAAGGCTACGAACCCAAACAAGTCAAGTGTTTTTTTTGTTTTTTAAATCTTGGCTCCTCATTTATTCTTTTATAGCGACCCCGGTCTTTCCCCATTTGGTTGTTGTATCCGGACTTAGGTTCCATGGATCCTGTAATTGTATATTTGTTGTTGTCGTCCTTTAATTCCTTGTTATTTGAGTTATAGGATGTATTGGGCGGGTTTGTTACAGGTTGGGAGTGTTTGGGAGCAAAGGGTTGCTGCCCAGAATTTTAGTCATTCGCTCGAGCGAGCTCTTTGTTTTTGGTCCTTCGCTCGAGCTAGTGTTTCTTCGCTCGAGCGAGCGACTGCGTCTAGTATAGACCTGAGAGCTGTGTTTCTTGGCTCGAGCGAGCTTTCCTTCGCTCGAGCGAGCGAGGTGTATGTTTTCGAGTTCTTCGCTAGAGCGAGCATTCTGTCGCTCGAGCATGCTTATGGGTTGCAGACCTGAAGCTTCGAGTTTTTGGCTCGAGCGAGACTTTCTTTGCTCGAGCGAGGCTTTCTTGTGTCTGGTCGCTCGAGCGACCAATCCTTCGCTCGAGCGAGCCTGTTTTATATAAATACGCAGCAGCGGTTTTAAACATCACTTTTCATCATCTTTTGTTTTAAAAACCCTAGGTCCATGTTCTCTCTCCCTCCACTCACCTTCTCTCTTAGGTTTCATCTATTTTTAGGGTGTTTCTACCCTAGATTCTTTGTTAAAAAGATAGAGGGTCACGAGGGCTTTGTTTTAATCTGAATATTTGTGGATTTGGAGCACTTTGGATTTTGGGTCATCTTCTCCATTCAAGTTCTTCACTGCGAGGTAGGGATATTCTACTCCATCTTATAGGCTTTGTCCTAAGTTTTAGTCATTTTGATATGTTAGTGTTGTTTGGTAATTTTGGAAAAAGTTAGGGTTTGAATTAATTTGAGAAAAAGGGAATTCTTTTATTTATTAAATTCCATATGTTTGTAAGTCATGAAAAATGACATTGATAGTGTTAAATTGAGAAAATTGAACCTTAGGGTTGATTTTGAGGAAAGGGGGAAAAGCCCTAATTGTTGTAATAAATTAATTTGTATAATTAATTTTGGAAAAAATGTGGAATTAAGTTTAATTCATGAAGTTGGGGAATTATGAGATTAAATGGTGGAGTTGGATAGTTTAATCACTCACCTATGAAAATGTTGAGTTTATATTTGTTGATGCATTTATTTCCTGTTTAGAAATAACTGCTTTGGGCTATCAGTGGAGGATAGTCGTGATTGCTGTAGATATTGCATGTTGATTAGAGAAAACTGAAACTAATCACATTGAATAAGTCATTGAATATGACGATTGAATTAATACAGCAAATACGTGTATTGATTGAATAGTGTATATGACAAGTGTTGAATACATTGTATATGCATATTGTTTGGGAGGAGATAGGGGATGTACTCCATGGTTTGAGGGAAGATAGGGGATGGACTCTCAAACCTGTTTAGGAGGAGAAAGGGGATGGACTCCACTAGTACAGCAAATGTGTGTACTTATTGAATTTTTGGAAGTGTTTTGGTACAGCAAATATGTGTACTTATTGATTTATGGAAGTGTTTTAGTATGAGCCTTAGTCTCATTTGAATTATTGATATTGGAAGTAATGTTAATGTGAGATGTAGTCTCATTTTATAGTTTGGCCAGGTTCTGAGCCATGTCTGTATAATTGGAAAGTTGAATAATAACGGAAAGTGAAACATATCATGGACATTATTGTCATGAAACTGTATAATGATATAATGGATTTATAAGTGTTAACCATCTATCGAATGCTATTGCTTTAGTCAATTCTTATATTTGGTTTAGTATATTTCTACTGGGCTGTGGCTCACCCTATACGGGAACATCATTTTCAGGTCCAGGTGACATGCTACCTCTAAGGACTTAGCTTGGAAGGATTTGGATTTGAAGACTTGTTTTTAGTTAGTTGTTATTTGATATTACATGTAAACTCAAGCCAAAGGCTTAATTTGTAGTTAAGTTAGTACTCACATTTTGTGTCCAAGTGTTGGCTTGGAAAGCTGTAAGCCCATAGGGCATTTACTTTTGATGTTACATGTGATGCCTTTTAATAAGAATACTCTGATGAATGGAACAATATTTTGTTTTCTTATATCAATGCATGTCAATATTGTGTATATGATATGTTTATTTCAAGGGTGTTACAACTTGGAATCAGAGCGTACCGGGTTTGAATACTTTGGGTACGTGGGAAGTGATTAGTATCACAATGGGTTCGTCTCGCTTGATAGAGACTTAGATGTACTGTTATATGCTTATATGATAACATGTTTATGTGACTATGTGGGTATGGAATGTAGTTTCTAGGATGCTGATTGGATCCTTGAGTTTCTAGTAGTCTTGTTGGAAAGGCACTTGATCAATGCTGTTTCCAATCGGAACTCTAGTAACGCCTCGGGACTGTCATTATCCAGGAATGAAATTCGTAGGTGCTTATGTGATTATGTGCTTACGTGGAATGAATTATTGTTGTCCACTGCATTAGGACGCGAGTGTTATAGTTTTGGCACATTTATTAGAGTGCTAACGTCTTTGTTACCTTTATTAGGATGTCAGGACGAGGACGTGGTAGGCATGGTAGGCGTGGTAGGCAGGAGATGCCTATACCGGATGAGATTCCGGAGCAGCAGGAGGGAGTTGGCTAGGCCAATGTGGCTGAGCCAGTAGGTCAGCAGGGTATGGGCGCCTTGGCCCGAGAGATAGCAGGGGCATTCAGGGAATCCGTGGGCATTCTCAGAGCTGAGAATCAAGCCCAGGTTCATGTTGCTGATGCAGGGCCTTTTTTTTCTGAAGAGGGAGTTCTTCCGGTCTAACCCGGACGAATTTGTGGGTGATCCAAAAGAGCCACTTAAGGTAGATGAATGGCTCGAACAGACAACGAAGACATTTGAGATGCTTAGCATCGAAGACGGGTGTTGAAAGTGACCTTGGCATCTTTCCAGCTAAAGGGGATGCGGGTCAGTGGTGGAAGTTCACGAAGAGCCGTATAGGAGGGACTTGGGAGGCTTTTGTAGATGCTTTTCAGGAGAAGTTCCTATCTCCAGCTGTTAAGGAGAGGTTGAGGGAGCAGTTCTGCCAGCTTAAGCAGCTGAGTTCTTCAGTGGCCGAGTTTGAGGCCGCATTTACTAGCTTATCTAGGTTTGCACCTGAGTTGGTGGCGTCTGAGGAACGCCGTTGTCTTGAGTTTGAGAAGAAGTTGAGGCATGGCCTCAAGATGAGAGTTGGGGGTTCAATGACCTGAGAGTATGGGCGTCTGGTGGATGCTGCAGCCCATATGGAGATCATGATGCATGAGAAGGAAGAGAGGCAGAGGGGCTCCAAGAGGAGTCAGGATGGCCAGAGTGATGGCAGGAGACAGAGAGGTTTTAATCCTTAGCAGTCTCAGGGTAGCTTTACTAGATCGACTTTTCCAGTGCCGAGTGCAGGTCCTGGGAAAGGCAGCCAGAGAGACATTACCTGTTTCAAGTGTGGCCAGCTGGGATCAGAGACCGTATTATGCTCCTAGGGGTGAGCAGGTAGATCAGAGACCGTCTGGGCGCGTGTATGCTGTTACCGCACAGGATCTTGTACCGGCTCCATCTGTCGTGAGAGGTACCTTCTTGTTTTGTAACTCGGTTGCTAATGTATTGATTGATACGGGAGCATCTCATTCTTTTATATCTGCTGCATTTGCATCTGTTTTGGGATTGGAGTTGGCACAATTAGCATCTCCTATATGTGTAATATCACCTGTTGGGGGTGAGTTGATTTTGAAACACGGTTGTAGAGGTTGTGATATAGAGGTCGCTGATCGTCGGCTTCCGTTTCCTTTTGTAGTTATGCCCATGTCGGGATTTGATATTATTTTGGGTATGGACTGGTTATCGTCATTCCGGGTAGTTATTGATTGTTACCGCCAGAGGGTCACAGTATGTACCTTGAGCGGGGATTGTTTCCATTTCTTGGGGGATCGGGTTGGTAGTGTTTTGCCACCGGTGTATGATCCGCGAGGGCGGAGTGAGTTGAGTGGTCTTCTTGCTAGCCTTTTGAGTAGTGAGTGTGATGAGACCTAGACTGTGTTGCCGAGAGTGGTTTGTGAGTACTCGGACGTCTTTCCCGAGGATCTCGTTACTTTTCCACCTCACTGAGAGATTGAGTTCTCTATTGACTTAGTGCCCGGCATGACGCCGATTTCTATAGCACCATATCGTTTTGCCCCAGCCGAGTTGGTTGAGTTGAAGATTCAACTCCAGGAGTTGCTAGATAAGGGCTATATTCGTCTTAGTGTTTTGCCGTGGGGAGCACCGGCCCTCTTTGCTAAAAAGAAAGGTGGTGCTTTGAGACTCTGTATCGATTACCGAAAATTGAATAGGGCTACGGTCAAGAATAAGTATCCTATGCCTCGTATAGATGATTTGTTCGATCAGTTGAAGGGTTCTCGTTGTTTCTCTAAGATAGACTTGAGATCGGGTTACCGCTAGTTGAGAGTCAGGGATGAAGATATTCCGAAGACGGCATTCCGTACGCGGTATGGCCATTATAAGTTTCTGGTGATGCCATTTGGGCTCACCAACGCACCGGCAGTGTTTATGGATTTGATGAACCGGATCTTCCGGGAATTCTTAGATCGTTTTGTAGTCGTCTTCGTGGACGACATTCTGATTTATTCACCTTTTGAGGAGGAGCATGAGGAACACTTGAGAGTGGTGCTTGAGTTGCTTAGAGCCCATAAGCTTTATGCTAAGTTTGGGAAGTGTGAGTTCCGGCTAGGGGAAGTCAAGTTCTTAGGCCATGTGGTCTCCGGGGAAAGGGTGTCTATTGATACAACCAAGATAGAGGCAGTGCAAGATTGGGCACAGCCTAAGAATGTTTTTAAGATCCGTAGTTTTCTGGGATTAGCTGGGTAGTACCGCCGGTTTGTGAAGGATTTCTCCAGGCTAGCTTCGCATTGACTAGATTGACTCGGAAGGGAGTCAAGTTTGTATGGAGTGAGACTTGTGAAAAGTCGTTCCAGGAGTTGAAGGTTAGATTGACCACCGCTCCGGTTTTGATTATTTCGGAGAGAGGGTTGGGTTATGCAGTCTATTGTGATGCCTCATGAGAGGGTTTGGGTTGTGTGTTGATGCAAGAGGGGAAAGTGATTGCCTATGGCTCACGTCAGTTGAAAATACACGAGAAGAATTACCCTACACATGACCTAGAGTTAGCAGCTGTGATCTTTGCCTTGAAGATTTGGAGGCATTATCTTTATGGTGAGAGGTTCGAGGTATTCTCGGATCATAAGGGTTTGAAATATCTGTTTACACAGAAAGACTTGAACTTGAGGCAGATGAGGCGGATGGAGTTCATTGAGGATTATGACTTCGAGTTGCATTATCATCCGGGGAAGGCCAATGTGGTGGCCGATGCCCTTAGCAGGAAATCTGTTGGTGACGTAGCTAGTATAGCCATCTGGGAATGAGAGATGTTGGGTGCACTTGGGGAGTTTGATTTGCTTCTGGGTGAATCCGTTGAGGCTGCGGCCTTGTTTTCTGTTATTGCGCAGCGTACACTTGTGAGTCGAGTGTTAGAGGCACAGAGTGGTGACCTTGAGGTGGAATCCCTTCGAGAGAATATCTCCAGTGGGAAGGTTGAGAAGGGTTTGACAGTGTATCCCGACCAGAGTGTGAGATACCGAGACCGTCTGTTTGTGCCGGAGTCTTGTCGAGAGGAGGTACTCCGAGAGTTTCATCATTCACGCCTTGCGGTACATCCGGGAGGCACTAAGATGTATCGGGATTTGGGTCGCCAATTTTGGTGGCGGGGTATGAAGAGAGATGTGGTCGTTTTCGTATCGAAGTGCCTTACTTGTCAGCAAGTGAAGGCCGAGCATCAGAGGCC
Organism: Camellia granthamiana; assembly: GCA_036172215.1. Taxonomy (NCBI): domain Eukaryota; kingdom Viridiplantae; phylum Streptophyta; class Magnoliopsida; order Ericales; family Theaceae; genus Camellia; species Camellia granthamiana. The sequence continues at coordinate 7,299,262 of CM069908.1, read as the reverse complement.
AGCGGGTTTGTTACAACCCATGCCTATTGCCAAGTGGAAGTGGGAGCATGTCACTATGGACTTCGTTGTAGGTCTTTCGAGGACTCAGCGGGGTAGTGATGCTATTTGGGTGGTTGTAGACCGGTTGACTAAGTCGGCGCACTTCATTCCTATACGCGTGAGAGATTCGGTAGATCATCTTGCCGACTTGTATATTCGAGACATAGTGAGGTTGCACGGGGTCCCAGTGACGATCGTCTCAGATAGAGATCCTCGTTTTACTGCCAGGTTGTGGCAGAGTTTGCAGAGTGGTTTGGGCACTAAGTTGACCTTTAGCACGGCTTATCATCCTCAGACTGACGGGCAGTCCGAGCGTACAATTCAGATCGTTGAGGATATGCTGCGGGGTTGTGTTCTCGATTTTAGCGGGTCGTGGGAGAGGCACTTGCCATTAGTAGAATTTGCCTACAATAACAACTTTCAGTCTAGTATCGGTATGGCACCGTTTGAGGCCTTGTATGGCCGACCGTGTAGGTCTCCAATTTGTTGGGCCGAGGTGGGTGATGCACCTTTGTTGGGCTTGGAGTTGGTGAGGGAAACGACGGAGAAAGTTGAGCTTATCCGTAGTGTCACGACCCAAACTCACCCCTATAGGTTTGGCACCGTAACCGGCCAGTAATCCGAGGATTACCAAAGGCCTCTGAACATATTAACAAATAATAAGGGGCTGTGGAAGCAAATATATAAAATAAATAAGGTCCAATGAGCTGTGATGACGTACATGGGACAGAAAATTCAAAACTTATTTATATACATAACATGCCAGTCCAAACGTACCAATATCTACAAAGTGTACATTTCAAGATTTAGCTTTACAACATATTTACAAGACTAGCATGAACACAAAACAGCTATAAGACTTGACTTCAAGCGGAACCTCCTCGGGAGGCGCAAGGGTTGGCTGACAAAAACCATGGCATAGGCCGTCAACTCTGGGCCTGGTCACTAGCTTGCTCACCTACATACATAATATAAACTGTGAGCGGAAGCCCAGTGAATAATAATAGAGTAAAGGGGTTGTATGAATGATGTCCAGTGCAAAGTTAGAAATCAGAATTTGTGTAACAGGAACATAATCTTAGCAGAAATAGAGTCTAGTGCATACTCAGATTTCAATTCAAAAGTAGATTTAGATACATGTTCAAATTCATATTCATAATTTGCATAAGATCATACGTGGTACACCCATTAGTTAACAGATCCATCGGCCATGGTATTGTTACCCCTGGGCAAGGGCCATCGGCCACGGTATTCTTACCCCTGGGCGAGGGCCATCGGCTACGGTACTCTTACCCCTGGGCGAGGGCCATCAGCCACGGTATTCTTACCCCCGGGCGAGGGCCATCGGTCACGGTATTCTTACCCCCGGGCGAGGGCCATATGAACTAAGGGTGCCACATTACTTTTCGAAATCTAGGACAATCATTCATTCGTTTCCAACATATCATAGCATTTTAAAGAACCAATCATTTTGCATCATAGTATTCTGAAAATACATAACATTAAACATAACTTTACAAAGTTACTACTCACAGATGGTGGATAGCTCTAACTAGATGGTAAGGCGGCACTCCACTCGTTTTGAGGTGCGTGACCTACATGAACACACATACAACATACACACTTGAACAGCCCTTCGAATAACGTATAGCTTGTTTCGTTTATTCTTAATGTGTTTTTAACCTTTAATTCTCATTAAAGAGTCTTAAACATGGCTTAGGAATGCCTAGGATGAAATGGGGATGCAAATATGCCTTAGAAAATGTTTTGCAAAACTTGCTGAAAACAGGGGTCTCGCTCGAGCGAGGCTCCCTTCGCTCGAGCGAGATTGCCAAAACAAAGGGTTCACTCGAGCGAGGGATCCTTCACTCGAGCGGTCTGTAAAAATGCAAAAGTACTGGTTGTTGGTTTTTTACGCGCGATGCTCGCTCGAGCGTGAGACACAGCTCGTCGCTCGAGCGTAGGTCTCTTCGCTCGAGCGTGCATCTGCGTGCACCAAAAATCTGAGAGTTTGAAATTTACACTCAAGCCACCATTTATTCGCTCGAGCGGAGCTCTGAACAAACAATGGTCGCTTGAGCGAGGAATCCTTCGCTCGAGCGAGGAAGCCAAATTCTGGAATTTCCAGATTTGCCTTCCAAGTTCGAACCAAGCATTCTCCAACCCAAAACTCAACCTTTTGAGCCCAAATTCTAGAAAAACACTTAAAACTCATAGTATAACAAGTTCCAAAACTCAATTTGTAAAATCAAAGCCCAAGGGTGAGTCAATTTGGTCACAAATTCAATAAATCACTAAGAGCAAAGTTTAAACAAACATGCATGAGTCCAATTGGATTTCAAAGCTCTAAAACATGGCCAAATGTAAGATTAAACTCAGAATTTTGATGAATTCAAGGACCTTAGCAAAAATATGACCATGCATGTGAAGATTTGATACAAAACAACTTCAAATTCTAAGCACATGTTCATGCATGCATGATATACTACCCAATTCACCATGAAACACTAATTCTTGGCCTTAATCCTCTATTCTGTCAAGACTCATGCAAGCTACAACTCAAACACAAGTTTAAAGAGATGGTCCTCCTACCCTTGCTTCCAATTTCAAGTATAGGGGATCAAATTTTGTAAGCCTTCAACAATTCTCCAACTTCCAAGTCAAAATCTAGTTGAATTCAACCTCTTCCCTCTCACACTCTCTCTAGTCGGTTTTGATGAAGAGAAGGGGCTGAACAAATGTTGTGTTTTCATGTAATAAGGCTCAACATGTATTGCCTAAGTAGTCCACTCACAATGGCATTAATGTAAATGTACCAAATTATGTAATTTAGCTTATTTTAATCTAATTTAATCATTCCAGATCACTTTTCATATAAATACACCATTAAATCACATAAATTCTACTGATCATGAAACACCAATCACTTTTGAATCGGACGCCGATAAGACTTTCAATTCGCAGTTTAAAGTCTAAAACACGAACAGATATTTCGACACTGAACAGATAGAAACACATAAATCATGCAATACGCATGCAAATTAATTCCAGATTTCCTCTTAATTACTATTAGGCATAATTAAGTACCAATTAGCGTTATTCGGGGTCAGGGTTATTACAGTCTTCCGCCCTTAAAAGAGTTTGGTCGCCAAACTCAAATTACCTTCATTCGGAATCAACACGGGGTTCAACGAAAACAATTTCGGATATCTCTTTTTCATGTCTTCCTCGGTCTCCCAAGTTGCATAGGTTCCCCCGTGGTTCTGCCAATCAACTTTCACCAAGGGTATTGTTTTGCTTCTCAATCTTTCGATTCTACGGTTCACAATCTGGATAGGCCTTTCTTCGTAGGTATAATCATCTTTCAGAAGTACCTGTGTCGGTTCAATGACATGGAATGGATCTCTCAAATACTCCCGAAGCATCGACACATGAAAGACGTTGTGCATATGTTCCATGACAGGAGGTAAGGCTATCCGATACGACACCGGATTGATCTTTTCGAGAACTTCATAAGGTCCAACATACCTTGGTGCCAACTTTCCCTTAATACCAAATCGAGTTTGACCCTTCATCGGGGTCACTTTGATGAACACATGGTCCCCCACTTCGTATTCCCTTTCTCTTCTTCGAACATCGGCATAGCTTTTCTGTCTACTCTGTGCAGTTTTCAAATGTTGCTGTATTAGTTTTACTTTCTCGGTTGTTTCCTGCACAAGTTCCGGTCCCAATAAAGGTCTGTCACCTACTTCAGCCCAACATATCGGAGAACGGCACTTCCTTCCATACAAGGCCTCATAAGGCGCCATTTCAATGCTGGAGTGGTAGCTGTTGTTGTATACAAATTCGGCCAATGGCAAGTAGGTCTCCAAATTCCCTTGAAAATCTAACACACATTCTGAGCATATCCTCCAGATTTGGTTTGTTCGTTCAGTCTAGCCATCTGTCTGCGGGTGATAGGCACTGCTCAATCTCAGTTCAGTTCCCAAGGCCTGTTGCAAACTCTGCCAAAATCTTGATTCAAACTTCGAGTCCCTGTCAGACACAATAGACACTGGCACTCCATGCAATCTCACAATTTCAGTCATATAGATGTTGGCCAATTTATCAGCATTATAGATAGTCTTAATAGGCAGAAAACGTGCAGACTTAGTTAAACGGTCAATTATAACCCAAATAGAGTCCATACCTCGAGAAGAACGAGGCAATCCCACAATGAAGTCCATGATGATGTGCTCCCATTTCCATTCCGGTATTGGGAGTGGTTGTAGCAACCCGGCAGGTCGTTGATGTTCAGCCTTGACCTGTTGGCAATGCAGGCACCTAGCCACAAAGTCTGCAATACTCCTTTTCATTCCGGGCCACCAAAAATTCTGTTTCAAATTATGGTACATCTTCGTGTTCCCCGGATGCATAGCAAATTTACTACTGTGAGTTTCGGTCATAACACGTTTCCTCAAATCATAACAATCAGGCACACAAAGACGGTTCTGGAATTTTAGCACATCATTTTCAAACACAAATCCCGGTCTTGGTTTTGAATCAAACTCCTCTATAATCCTTTTTAAGTGTTCATCTTCACATTGTTTTTGCTTGATTTCATCAAGAATAGCAGGCTGAGCAGTAATAGCAGAATATAGTCCATCTTGTTCTAGGTCAGTCAACAATTCTTTTCGGCTGGATAACAAACACGACACAGTTGCACCGGATTTTCGGCTCAAGGCGTCTGCCACAGTATTAGCTTTTCCTGAATGATACAAGATTTGCAAGTCATAATCTTTGATTAGTTCCAACCAACGTCTCTGTCTCATATTCAACTCCTTTTGGGTGAAGAAATATTTCAAACTTTTATGGTCTGTATAAACCTCACAAGTTACCCCATACAAATAGTGATGCCATATTTTCAAAGCAAATACTACGGCTGGCAATTCAAGATCATGTGTTGGGTAATTCTTTTCATGAGGTCAGAGTTGTCTAGAAGCATAGGCAATCACCTTTCCATTTTGCATTAGAACACACCCCAAGCCTTTATGAGAAGCATCACTGTACACTTGAAACCCGTTAGTACCATTTGGCAAAGTTAAAATTGGTGCAGTCACTAACCTGGTTTTCAACTCTTGGAAAGCTGCCTCTCTTTGCTCAGTCCAGTCAAATGGCATATTCTTCTGAGTTAACGGCAAGGCAAGCTTAGAAAAATCTTTCACAAACCTCCTGTAGTAACCTGCAAGTCTTAGAAAACTTCGAACTTCTGTCACATTTGTAGGTCTAGGCCAATCCACAGCAGCTTCAATCTTCTGAGGGTCCACAGAAACACCATCCTTGTTAATGACATGACCCAACAATGCCACACTGTCAAGCCAAAATTCACACTTGGACAATTTAGCATACAATTTCTTTTCTCTCAAAATCTGCAAGGCGGTTCTCAGATGATTCTCATGTTCTTTCCTGTCTTTAGAATATATCAAAATATCATCAATAAATACAACAATAAAGTCATCCAGATATGATTTAAACACCCTATTCATAAGATCCATGAAAGCAGTAGGTGCATTGGTCATCCCAAACGGCATTACTAAAAGTTCATAATGTCCATATCTAGTTTGGAATGCAGTTTTCTCTATGTCCTCGGCTCTAACTTTTAATTGATGATACCCAGACCTGAGGTCAATCTTAGAAAACACTTAAGCACCCTGAAGTTGATCAAACAAGTCACCTATTCGGGGCAGAGGGTATTTGTTCTTGATAGTTACTTTATTCAGTTCCCGGTAGTCTATACACAATCTCAAAGACTCATCATTCTTTTTGACAAACAAGACTGGGGCACCCCAAGGTGACGTGCTCGGATGGATAAAATTATTGTCTAACAGTTCCTAAAGTTGGGTTTTCAATTCTTTCAATTCGGAGATAGACATTCTATAGGGAGTCTTGGAAATAGGTTGTGTCCCCAGAAACACCTCAACAGTAAATTCAATTTCTCTGTCAACTAAGTCCCCCGGTAAATCAGTTGGGAACACATCAGGAAAGTCACAGACAATAGGGATCGTTTCTACAGTAGGACTATCAGATGGTGTAGTTAGTATGCAACACAGATAACCTCTACATCCCTTTCTAAGGAGTTTTACAGCTTTCATAGCCGAAATCAAATATGGGGGAGGAACTATCCCATTCCCACTAAAAATAAATTCAGGCATACCCGGCGGTCTAAACACAACAGTTTTGTTTTCACAGTCAATGGTAGCACAATATTTAGTCAACCAATCCATCTCCAAAATGCAATCAAAATGATGAATGTCCAAAGGTAATAAATCCACATATAACATCATATTACCAACCCTAACATCACATGCTAGATACACATGAGTACACATCATAGAGTCCCCAGATGGCGTAGATACAGATAGCACATATGTCATTTGTTCTAGTGGTCTAGTCAATTTTCGAGAGAAGGCATGCGATACATAGGAATGTGTAGAACCAGAATCTATTAATACACATGCAATTTGAGAACATACAGAAAGTGTACCTGAGACCATAGTATAGGTGTTCGGTACGTCACCGGGCACTAAGGCAAATACTCGGCCTTGTCTCAAAGGTTCCTTTCCTGCGTTGGCTTTGACATTGGCTTTGGCCACAGAAGTGGATCCCGCTAAACTTGCTGCAGGACGGCTAGTTGTCTTAGATCTAAGCGGACAATCTCTCATCAGATGGCCTGTCTTGCCACAACTAAAACACGTACCTGACGTTCGGTAATAAGCGCCTCTGTGCCTCTTTCCACAATCGGGGCAATTTGGCGTAGAGCCAGTACCTTGGCTTGAGCTACTGTAAGACCCTGTGTTATGTCTCTTATTCCAAGAGAATGAACGACCCTTTTTGAAGCTGTTCCCGATTCTTTTCCCTGTCCAATCAGTCCGTGGAACGAAAGTTTGTTTCCTTGTTGCTAAAATAGATTCTGCCATTAATGCCCTATCCAAAACGCTTACGTATGTGGGTAGGTTCAGGACTCCCACCCTATCTAGTATGTCCAAATTCAACCCATCTTCAAACTTGCGGGCCTTCTTGTAGTCCGTGTCCACCATATGGAGAGCAAACTTGGCTAGCTCGGTGAACTTAGCCTCATACTCGACTACAGACATTCTACCTTGTTTAAGTTCCTGAAATTCTGAAATTTTTCAGTTTCGAAAGCACTGGGGAAAATACTTGTCATAGAAGATCGCATTGAACTGAGCCCATGTCATATTTCCGTGACCATCTCGAATCAGTAACCACCACCTTCGGGCTTCATCTTTCAGGGTATAGGTGGATAGAAGGACTTTTTGGGTTTCTGAACACGGAAACACCTCATACAACTTCTCCATTTCAAGCAACCACGTTTCTGCCTTTAGCGGCTCGATCCCACCATAGAATGTCGGCGGTTTCATCTTCATGAATTTTTGTGTCAAGTTGATGATGTCACTGTTATCCACTTCAGCCTGTACTGGCGGAGGTGGAGGGGGCAAGGGTTTTTGTCTTTGTTGTTGCATTACCACTTCTGTTAAGGTTGCAAGTATTTGTTCCATTCGATTCATTCGGGCATCAGAGGACCTTGCCGTATCATCATTCCTTGCATTGTCCATTTGCTATAGGTAAACAAAACTTTATGTATTCAAATTCATATATTTATACTGGAATTATACCCTTGCACAAGACATATGGCATATAGATGGAATGCCCCTACTTCTTACTAGAATATCCTAAGCTCATATGGACCAGTGTGTGCGGTATAACTCGTGCTCTGATACCACTCTGTCACGACCCAAACCCGCCCCTATAGGTTTGGCACCGTAACCGGATAGTAATCCGAGGATTACCAAAGGCCTCTGAACATATTAACAAATAATAAGGGGCTGCGGAAGCAAATATATAAAATAAACAAGGTCCAATGAGCTGTGATGACGTACATGAGATAGAAAATTGAAAAATTATTTATATACATAGCATGCCAGTCCAAACGTACCAATATCTACAAAGTGTACATTTCAAGATTTAACTTTACAACATATTTACAAGACTAGCATGAACACAAAACAGCCATAAGACTTGACTTCAAGCGGAACCTCCTCGGGAGGCGTAAGGGTTGGTTGACAAAAACCATGGCATAGGCCGTCAACTCTGGGCCTGGTCACTAGCTTGCTCACCTACATACATAATATAAACTGTGAGCAGAAGCCCAGTGAATAATAATAGAGTAAAGGGGTTGTATGAATGATGTCCAGTGCAAAGTTAGAAATCAGAATTTGTGTAACAGGAACATAATCTTAGCAGAAATAGAGTCTAGTGCATACTCAGATTTCAATTCAGAAGTAGATTCAGATACATGTTCAAATTCATATTCATAATTTGCATAAGATCATACGTGGTACACCCATTAGTTAACAGATCCATCGGCCACGGTATTGTTACCCCTGGGCAAGGGCCATCGGCCACGGTATTCTTACCCCCGGGTGAGGGCCATCGGTCACGGTACTCTTAACCTCGGGCGAGGGCCATCGGCCACGGTATTCTTACCCCCGGGCGAGGGCCATCGGTCACGGTATTCTTACCCCCGGGCGAGGGCCATATGAACTAAGGGTGCCACATTACTTTTCGGAATCTAGGACAATCATTCATTCGTTTCCAACATATCATAGCATTTTAAAGAACCAATCATTTTGCATCATAGTATTTTGAAAATACATAACATTAAACATAACTTTACAAAGTTACTACTCACAGATGGTGGATAGCTCTAACTAGATGGTAAGGCGGCACTCCACTCGTTTTGAGGTGCGTGACCTACATGAACACACATACAACATACACACTTGAACATCCCTTCGAATAATGCGCAGCTTGTTTCGTTTATTCTTAATGTGTTTCTAACCTTTAATTCTCATTAAAGAGTCTTAAACATGGCTTAAGAATGCCTAGGATGAAATGGGGATGCAAATATGCCTTAGAAAATGTTTTGCAAAACTTGCTGAAAACAGGGGTCTCGCTCGAGCGAGGCTCCCTTCGCTCGAGCGAGATTGCCAAAACAAAGGGTTCGCTCGAGCGAGGGATCCTTCGCTCAAGCGGTCTGTAAAAATGCAAAAGTACTGGTTGTTGGTTTTTTACGCGTGATGCTCGCTCGAGCGTGAGACACAGCTCCTCGCTCGAGCGTAGGTCTCTTCGCTCGAGCGTGCGTCTATGTGCACCAAAAATCTGAGAGTTTGAAATTTACGCTTGAGCCACCATTTATTCGCTCGAGCGGAGCTCTGAACAAACGATGGTCGCTCGAGCGAGGAATCCTTCGCCCGAGCGAGGAAGCCAAATTTTGGAATTTCCAGATTTGCCTTCCAAGTTCGAACCAAGCATTCTCCAACCCAAAACTCAACCTCTTGAGCCCAAATTCTGGAAAAACACTTAAAACTCATAGTATAACAAGTTCCAAAACTCAATTTGTAAAATCAAAGCCCAAGGGTGAGTCAATTTGGTCACAAATTCAATAAATCACCAAGAACAAAGTTTAAACAAACATGCATGAGTCCAATTGGATTTCAAAGCTCTAAAACATGGCCAAATGTAAGATTAAACTCAGAATTTTGATGAATTCAAGGACCTTAGCAAAAATATGACCATGCATGTGAAGATTTGATACAAAACAACTTCAAATTCTAAGAACATGTTCATGCATGCATGGTATACTACCCAATTCACCATGAAACACTAATTCTTGGCCTTAATCCTCTATTCTGTCAAGACTCATGCAAGCTATAACTCAAACACAAGTTTAAAGAGATGGTCCTCCTACCTTTGCTTCCAATTTCAAGTATAGGGGATCAAATTTTGCAAGCCTTCAACAATTCTCCAACTTCCAAGTCAAAATCTAGTTGAATTCAACCTCTTCACTCTCACACTCTCTCTAGTCGGTTTTGATGAAGAGAAGGGGCTGAACAAATGTTGTGTTTTCATGTAATAAGGCTCAACATGTATTGCCTAAGTGGTCCACTCACAATGGCATTAATGTAAATGTGCCAAATTATGTAATTTAGCTTATTTTAATCTAATTTAATCATTCCAGATCACTTTTCAGATAAATACACCATTAAATCACATAAATTCTACTGATCATGAAACACCAATCAATTTCTGAATCGGACGCCGATAAGGCTTTCAATTCGCAGTTTAAAGTCTAAAACACGAACAGATATTTCGACACTGAACAGATAGAAACACATAAATCATGCAATACACATGCAAATTAATTCCAGATTTCCTCTTAATTACTATTAGGCATAATTAAGTACCAATTAACGTTATTCGGGGTCAGGGTTATTACACGTAGGAGGCTTGCTACAGCCCAGAGTCGTCAGAAATCTTATGCCGACAGTAGGAGGAGACCTTTGGTATTTGAGGTGGGTGATCATGTCTTTCTAAAGCTATCACCTAGGCGGGGATTAATAAGGTTTGGGAAGAGCGGGAAGTTGTCCCCTCGGTTTATTGGCCCTTTTGAGATCCTTGAGAGGATTGGCGAGGCTGCCTATCGTTTAGCTTTGCCGCCGCAGTTGTCCGGAGTTCATGACGTCTTTTATGTGAGTATGCTTCGGAAGTATGAGCCGGATCCATCGCATGTGTTGGATTGGACCGACTTAGAGGTTGACGAGGATGCCTCGTATGAGGAGAGACCGGTTCGGGTCTTGGATAGGCGGGAACAAGTCTTGCGAAGCAAGACCATTCCTTTGGTTAAAGTCTTGTGGAAACATCACGGAGTGGAGGAAGCCACTTGGGAACGTGAGTTGGAAGTCCGCGAGAAATATCCGGACATATTTGTTGATGTGTAATCTTACATTGAGATTTCGTAATAGTATTTAACTTTAAGAACATTATATATGTCTTAAGTTGTAAAACATTGAGAATGTTTTGGTTTAATGGTAGAATTTTGAAACTTGCCTCAAAATGGAAGTTTAATGGAACATTGCATATGTTGAATATATTGTATAAATGGAAATGTATCATGAACATTGAATATGATACAGAATTGTGAATCTTATATATTGAAAATTGTTGAATTGGGAAGAAAATACATAGTGATAATGCAGGTTGAAATATATGTTGTTTTACATATTGTGAAACGCCTCTTGGTAAGAGATGGAATGACCGGTAACGGGTCAGGTTGTTGATTAATGAAATGTTATATTGTTGGAAATTGAGAAAAACCTATTTTTGAAAACTTATGCTTAATTTCGGGGACGAAATTCTTTAAGGGGAGGAGGTTATAGCAACCCTGGTCTTTCCCCGTTTGGTTGTTGTATCCGAACTTAGGTTCCGTGGATCCTGTTATTGTATATTTGTTGTTGTTGTCCTTTAATTCCTTGTTATTTGAGTTATACGATGTATTGGGTGGGTTTGTTACAAGTTGGGAGTGTTTGGGAGCAAAGGGTTGCTATCCAGAATTTTAGTCCTTCGCTCGAGCGAGTAGTTTGTCGCTAGAGCGAGCTCTTTGTTTTTGGTCCTTCGCTCGAGCGAGTGACTGCGTCTAGTATAGACCTGAGAGTTGTGTTTCTTGGCTCGAGCGAGCTTTCCTTCGCTCGAGCGAGCGAGGTGTATGTTTTCGAGTTCTTCGCTCGAGCGAGCATTCTGTCGCTCGAGCGTGCTTCTGGGTTACAGACCTGAAGCTTCGATTTTTTGGCTCAAGCGAGACTTTTTTCGCTCGAGCAAAGCTTTCTTGTGTCTGGTCGCTCGAGCGACCAATCCTTCGCTCGAGCGAGCCTGTTTTATATAAATACGCAACATCGGTTTTAAACATCACTTTTCATCCTCTTTTGTTTTAAAAACCCTAGGTCCATGTTCTCTCTCCCTCCGCTCACCTTCTCTCTTAGGTTTCATATATTTTTAGGGTGTTTCTACCCTAGATTCTTTGTTAAAAAGATAGAGGGTCACGAGGGCTTTGTTTTAATTTGAATATTTGTGGATTTGGAGCATTTTGGATTTTGGGTCATCTTCTCCATTCGAGTTCTTCACTTCGAGGTAGGGATATCCTACTCCATCTCATAGGCTTTGTCCTAAGTTTTAGTCATTTTGATATGTTGGTGTTGTTTGGTAATTTTGGGAAAAGTTAGGGTTTGAATTAATTTGAGAACAAGGGAATTCTTTTATTTATTAAATTCCATGTGTTTGTAAGTCATGAAAAATGACATTGATAGTGTTAAATTGAAAAAATTGAACCTTAGGGTTGATTTTGAGGAAAGGGGGAAAAGCCCTAATTGTTGTAATAAATTAATTTGTATAATTAATTTTGGAAAAAATGTGGAATTAAGTTTAATTCATGAAGTTGGGGAATTATGAGATTAAATGGTGTAGTTGGATAGTTTAATCACTCACCTATGAAAATGTTGAGTTTATATTTGTTGATGCATTTATTTCCTATTTAGAAATAACTGCTTTGGGTTATCGGTGGAGAATAGTCGTGATTGTTGTAGATATTGCATGTTGATTAGGGAAAACTGAAACTAATCACTTTGAATAAGTCATTGAATATGACGGTTGAATTAATACAGCAAATACGTGTATTGATTGAATAGTGTATATGACAAGTGTTGAATACATTGTATATGCATATTATTTGGGAGGAGATAGGGGATGTACTCCATGGTTTGAGGGAAGATAGGGGATGGACTCTCAAACCTGTTTAGGAAGAGAAAGGGGATGGACTCCACTAGTATAGCAAATGTGTGTACTTATTGATTTTTTGGAAGTGTTTTGGTACAGCAAATATGTGTACTTATTGATTTATGGAAGTGTTTTAGTATGAGCCTTAGTCTCATTTGAATTATTGATATTGGAAGTAATGTTAATGTGAGATGTAGTCTCATTTTTATAGTTTGGCCAGGTTCTGAGCCATGTCTGTATAATTGGAAAGTTGAATAATAACGGAAAGTGGAGCATATCATGGACATAATTGTCATGAAACTGTATACTGATATAATGGATTTATAAGTGTTAACCATCTATCGAATGCTATTGCTTTAGTCAATTCTTATATTTGGTTTAGTATATTTCTACTGGGCTGTGGCTCACCCTATACGGGAACATCATTTTCAGGTCCAGGTGACATGCTATCTCCAAGGACTTAGCTTGGAAGGATTTGGATTTGAAGACTTGTTTTTAGTTAGTTGTTATTTGATATTACATGTAAACTCAAGCCAAGGGCTTAATTTGTAGTTGAGTTAGTACTCACATTTTGTGTCCAAGTGTTGGCTTGGAAAGCTGTAAGCTCATAGGGCATTTACTTTTGATGTTACATGTGATGTCTTTTAATAAGAATACTCTGATGAATGGAACAACGTTTTGTTTTCTTATATCAATGCATGTCAATATTGTGTATATGATGGGTTTATTTTGAGGGCGTTACACTTTTCTGCAACTCTAGCTATTATCAATGATGTACACTAGGGATTATAATGAAAAGATCACCGCTATGATAGTGTGTTCATGTGAATTAAGGCATACTCATGACAAGTGTACTAAAATCACAAACACAGACAACTCTTCTCGTGTAAACATTGCATGTAAGTATCTACCAAATAAACCCTTTTCATGCAAGTCTACTATGCTCTCCAATAAACATATGCAAATATCATTACCCTACTAGCAAAAAGTCACATCAAGTGAAGTAATGCAATCACGTGAAACATGTATAAGCATGAATTATGAGCCAAATAGAAATGTACAAAAGAAGATATAACCCTTATCCCCCAACTTGAATATGACATTGTCCACAATGGAAAAGTAAAGAGAAATGAGAGAATATTACCAGAATTGTAGGTGCACATCCAGGTAGGCAGAGAGTAACATATACACACTTCACACCTTTTTTTTTTCTTTTTTTTTTTTGAAGAAAAAAAAGAATTAAATAAATGAATAAAAATGACATTAAATTAAATGAACTAAACTATAAAATAAACTAAACTAAACTAAACTATAAAATAACTAAACTACAAAAGAGACTAAAGTATAGAATAAAATAACCTAAACTAAACTTTTTTTTTTAATTAATAGAAGAGAAGAAAATAAAATAAAATAAAATAAAAACTAAACTACTTAATATTTAAATGAACAATTACATCATAGAATAAAAAAAAATAAAATAAAAATAACATCACTAACTAAACAAATTAAATTTAAAAATAAAAATAAAACAATCCACAAACTAATGAGAATCAGTAACGAAATAATTTAAACTAAACAAATATAGCAAATAAAAAAAAACTAAATTAGGATTATTGTTAGCACCATGATATCTGAGGTTTTTTTTTTATTTACGAAAATAGAAAATAGAAAAATAAAAATAAATAAATAAATAAAATTTGATTTTTTAATATATAAATAGAAAATTATAAATAAAATAATTGTATATTTATTTATTTATTTTTAAAAATTATTTATGTATTTAGTAAAAATTTATTTACTTAAATAAATTAAAAATGAAATTAAAATAATAATAATAATAATAATAAATAAAGCAAAACAACCGCACCAACTCATGCACCAACACGCACCTGTCGCGATTTCACAACCTCGCGTGATTTTTTTTTTAAAATCAATCGTCGTCCCGCACGTGCGGGGCCCAAGCTGCACGTGCGGCTTGGTCAACGTTCTTCCCACCGCACCTGCTTATTAAACAGGGGCCAACTTGTTTTGTGAGATTTTTTTGCCCCATGTGCGTGCACAGTGCCGCACATGCGGGAATTTATTTATTTTTTAATTTGTATTGGTTTACAATTGAACATGTATAATAATAAATTTTTTTTATTTTTATTTTTAAATTGAATAAGTATAACAACTATTTTTTTTTTTTAACTAACTCTCAGCACCTAACAAAAGGCACCAGAGTTATGGCATAAAGTTGCCACTTCAGAATCCCCCAGGTAATAAAACTCAGCGTAGTTTATAGCCTTCGGGCTAGTACAACCCAAATATACTTAACCATTTTTACCTTCAATTGACATCCGAAATAAATATAGCACATAAGAACATAACGAAATGGCCACTAAAGGTATAATCTTCACGCGAAAACCACGGGTACTACTTTTCTCCCTAACTGTGTTTGTAACTTTCCCTATTCTCCAACAGGGTGACAGACTAGGTTGATTCGGTATCCAGAATCGAGGCGCATAAAGCTACCTCAACCTATGGGGCTGCCATACAGAGTTCAAGCTGAGGTAGTTTTGAAGTAATCTCCACACCCCTGGGTATGTAAACCTGACTCTAGTCTTGGAAATCTCAAACCTTTGTGTTTTAGCCTTTGCCATTCGAACTCTAGTTTCCACCGTCTCAATTGGTCTCCTAGGAACTCACTACAAACACGGTTAGGTGGCTATACCAGACCGACAGATGCCGTTCGGGCACGGCTAACACCAAAGGAATTACACCTTTAGAGGATTTAAAGTCTCCTAGACGCAAATAAAGCATAACGAGAACAAGAAAAATAGAATATCATAGAAGGGAAAGAAAAAAGAATAAGGAATCAATCTATCAATCATAGTAAAATGGATCCATCAAACCCCTGGGTAAAAGAAAATGATCCTTCCTAGTCGAGGAATTTAGTCTTCTATAATCAATGCACACTCGCCACCCAGTAGTGGTTCGTGTGGGGACTAACTCTTCTCCCTCATTCTCAACAACGCTGATGCCTGATTTCTTGGGCATCACTTGTGTGGGACTCACCCACTTGCTATCTGAGATGGGGTATATAATACCCATATCCAACAATTTTAATACCTCATTTTTCACCACCTCTTTCATGTTAGGATTCAGTCTCCGTTGCATTTCGCGAGAAGGTTTGGTGTCGTCCTCTAGGTATATATAATGCATGCATACGGAGGGATCTATCCCTTTCAAATCAGCCACTGACCACCCTATAGCACTCCAATGTGCCATGAGAACACTCATTAACTGACTCTCTTGCTCTACAGTCAAGTCAGATGCAATGATGACTGGTAAAGTATCTTGGGGCCCTAAAAATGCATACTTGAGTGTGGCTGGGAGTGACTTCAACTCAAGTGTAGGTGGTATGACCAAAGATGGTATGGCAGGCTCTCTTGACAGAGGAGGAAGTGACTCAAACCGAGCTTTCCATGGAGGAAAATACGGTGTAGAAGAAGAATTAAGCAAGACATTCACCTCCTCAACTGACCCATCAATATCAAAATTTTCAAATCCAAAATGAGCTAGACAAGCCTCTAAAGGGTCCTCTACAAGAATGGAGGGCAAAGCCTCCTCCACAATCTCATCTACAACATCCACTAATAAGCACTCCTCTCTCTCATGAGGTTGTTGGGATGCTTGGAAAACATTAAGTTTCACTTGCATATTGCCAAATGAAACTTTCATAACCCCGGTCCGACAATTGATGCATGCATTGGCCGTAGCCAAGAAAGGTCGACCTAAGATCACCGGGATTTGTTTCTTAGAACTGGCTACCGGTTCCATATCTAACACCAAAAAGTCAACAGGGAAGTAGAACCTATCAACCTTAACTAGCACATCCTCAATCATGTCACGTGGCACTTTGAGGGACCGGTCAACCAATTGAAGAGTGACAGTAGTGGGCTTCAACTCGCCAAGCCCAAATTCCTCGTACACAGAGTACGACAATAAATTGATACTAGCCCCTAAATCTAATAAGGCCCTATCAATGAAATGGTCCCCTATAATGCATGTAATGGTTGGGGCACCCGGGTCCTTAAGCATAGGAGGTGTGTCATTCAACAAGATGGAGCTTACTTGCTCCGTGAGTAGGACATTTTGGGACACATGTGTCCTAGATTTACGCTTTTGCGTACAAAGGTCCTTCAGAAATTTGACATATGATGGTACTTGCTTAATCGCCTCTAACAGGAGGAGGTTGATTTTTACCTGTTTAAAGACATCCATCATTGCCTCCATAGATGTCGCCTTCTTATTAAAAGGGGACAGTGTATCAAGGCATTGGGGAAAGGGTGCCTTAGGCACATATGGAGTGCTAGGGACTAAGTCATCCCTCTTAAGTGTTTCCCCCTCACCCTTGCTCTCATTAGGTGTACTTCTATGGTCACCCTTCTTAACTCTAGTTGCATCAGATGTAACTGACTGAGGCTCTAACTCCCTACCACTTCTCAAAGCAACCACCGCCTGCACTTGCTCATGTTGCTTACCATTCCCACCCGAACTCTCTGCCCCGTATTGTCCCTTAGGGTTGGCCACAGTTTGACTTGGTAATTTTCCCTCCTCTCTCCGATTCATGTTGTTAGCCATTTGACCTAATTGGGTCTCTATCTTGGCAATAGAGTGAGTGTGGGAGTGAATTATCGGTGCTAACCCCTTAAGTTTTGAGAGAACTTCCAACACTTGAGTCTTAAAGGCAGAGTTGCCCTAAGGAACAGGCGGGGGTTGTGGTTGCCGGTACGGTTGTGGGGTTCGATAAGGTTGCAGTGGTCGGTAGGATGATTGGTTGGCAAAATTATTGAAATTCTACCTTGGTGGTGGAGGATTGTAAGAAGTGCCTTGTGAAGGGGGTCTCCATGAGAAATTAGGGTGATTTCTCCATCCTGGATTATATGTGTTGGAGTATGGGTCATTACCCGGGTTGGAGAATCCTTAAGCCGTATTCACATGCTCTTGGACTAACTCCGGAAATTGTGATGCCGAAGGCACTCACTCAAGTCATGAGCAGGGCTCGCACATATAACACATGCCTCACGGAATTAAGGCTGATCTTGCTGGGTAGGGGCATGTCCTGTAGCTAATAAGTGGTCTATCTTACGGGACAGTGCCTCTACTTGTTGGGTTAACTCTAGGTTTTGCCCGACCTCATAAATGCCCCCTCTTTTTAGGGCTCCAACTACTGGTTGCCGGACTTGCCGGGCTGCGGAAGCATGGTGAAGGGAATTATCACTTAGGTTCTCAAACAATTGCCATGCCTCGGCATCATTTTTAGACATGAATGTCCCACCACAGGACGAATCCACCATTTGGCTGTGCAGCTCAGTTAAGCCATAATAGAATGTTTGAACAAGTTGCCAATCAGGCACTTGGTGATGGGGACACTGTTGGAGGAGGTCTCGAAGTCTTTCCCACGTCTCATGGAATTGCTCGCCATCCATTTGAGCAAAGTTTGTGATGGCTCGCCTAAGTTGGTTGGTTTTACTTATGGGAAAGTACTTCTCCAAAAACCATTGCTGTAATTGGTCCCAAGTTGTGATTGAATTAGCAGGTAAAGAATTTAGCCAGTGTTTGGCTTTATCCTTTAGAGAATGGAAACAATCGCAACATTAAGGCCTCATTTGTGAAGTTCTGGATCCTCATTGTCGAGCAAATTTCCAGAAATTCATTCAAATGCTTATAATGGTCATCATGAGTTAGTCTATGGAATGATGGGAGCATTTATATGGTGCTGGACTTAATCTCATAATGAGCAGCAGTGGTGTTGGGTAATTGGATGCATGATGGTGATGTATATGCAGTGGGTGTACAATAATTCTTAAGTGTCCGGTTGGGCATATTCGGGACATTAGGATCTGCCATCTCTAATGGCTCAATATATGTATATTCAAGCCTAGGAACACGGGCAGAGGCCCTAAGTTTCCTAAGGGTCCTTTCTAGTTCAAGGTCCAAACTCCACAATTCAGGGCGACAAGAATGGCGCCCGTGCATACACTGCCCACACACACACAATAAGTTCGACTCGGTGCACTAAGTTACGAAAGCAGAATACTAAAAGAGAAATACTCACAGCGGTTTAACGAAAACGCTTTACTCGTCTTGCAGATGCTTGGCGTGTAGACGTTGTCTCCAATCCCCAATTGAGCTTTGACTTTCGTTTTAGCACTTTGGCGCTTTGCTTGTGAGTGTTTGCTTCTGTTTACTCACTTTAGTGCTGCGTTTTTTTTTTTTTTTTAAGCTTGGCTGCGCTCCGCTTGCATTTCAATGATAGCTCCAATTTCAAACGCTCCGCACACTTAGCAACACCAAAAGCATAAAATGCTAAACTAAAAATTAAAATAAGAATGTAACTTTAAATTAACTAATTTCGCTAGAAGTCCCCGGCAACGGCGCCAAAATTTGGTGGGTCGTTGAATACACCAAAATTAAATACTAAACTATACAAAATTCAATTAGAATAATGGCAAGTCCAGGTATCGATCCACAGGGACTATTGTGAAATTAAACTAATTTAATTGTTAAATTCCTAAATTAATTTTGATAAAAAGATTGATTGATTCTATACCTAAACAGCAATTAAATAAAATTGAAGAATTATATTGACAATTAAAATCTAGGGTTTGAGATATTAATTTTTCGGAAAAAATCCTAGGGTAGAGAATTCACCACTAACCACATGAATGAGACTTAACATCAGCCATCAATCGCAATTCGGTTTGAATTATCCAATATTTCACAACTACAAGTTTGAAATATTGATCAAGAGGGTTGTTGCATTCAATGTACATGCACGAATCATCCCGAGTAGTATGAGTCTTCTGCTCTAAACTATTTTAGCAAAACGACCCGTCTCTCATAACATGACTCGTTTCATACTTTAAATACAAACACAAAGAATACTAATGTATGGAAAGCATTACACAATCACAGAAAGTAAAATGCTTGAAGAGAAGAACGAAACAATTATTTATAACTTCTAAAACATCCATACATTCATTCAAACCAATTTACAATGAAAGCTCATGAAAAATTCCATTACATGGCTAGGGTTTTATCAAAATCCTAGAAAAGACGACTAGCCACTCATGGAGGAGTGGAAAGAGGAAGAAGATGATGAAGAAACCTCCATGGAAGTGTCCTTCAAGCTTTGGTAGAATATCACCCCTTTGAAACCCTAGCCTCACTCTTTAGGTCAAAACAAATTCAGAATCCTAAAAAAATATTTTCCTTGCCTTTTTATACTTCTACTCACTTCCAAACAGGTTTAAAACGTTAGTTTGACTTTCCCAGAAAAAGTCAACGCACGTGCGGGAAAGTCAACTCTGTCCAAATTCTGTCTTTTTGCCCATTTTATGCTCCGAAGATGTACAACCTAATTGACATTTAACACACATAAAGTATACAATTTGACCAGCAAGTGAAGTTAAGAGATTCTAATTAACGGCCTCAATGATGTACATTTCGGCCTTAATAAAAAAACCTTATGAGGTGTTAACCCAATTTTTTTTTTTTTTGAAAATGAGCTCTATGATATAGATTTTAGTGGTGTTTTGGGAAGTTTGGTAAAAAATTGATTTTCTTTTTTGTTTTTTTAGTCTATTTTATTTTTTTGTGGATAAAAAATGTTAGAGGTGATGTAACCTCAAATGGGTAAAAAACTAAAAACTAACTTTTTTTTTACTTCCCAAAAAACCCCTTAAAATTAGTAGGATATGGATCATATCAAGAATGATTGCGATATAAAAATCTAACCTTGTGACTGTACAATTTCAAAATTTTGTAAGCTTATTAAAAGCCATGTTTTGATATTAGATTATACTTGAGAATAATCATATTAATCGGATAACTGACAAATATTTAGTTTTCGGCTCATTACACGTTATACTTTCATAAATTGAACCATTTAATTTTTAAATATTTGTGTTTAAATTATTCTTTAAAATAAATTATATTGATTTGATAGCCACATAATTTCATGTGTCTTTAAAAAAAATAAATAGTATTCAGTATGTTTGGTTTTAATTTTTTAGATTAAATTTTTTAAAAATTGAGTTTTTTTATTTTTCGTATTTTTTTTTTGTTTTTAGTGACTATTTTTAAAATTTTAAGCAAATTTTTTTTAAGATGCACTTTACTTAGATGTATCCAAAAAGTAAAATATTTATAAAAAAATATTTTAAAAAATCAATAAATATACAAGAATATGAAAAATGTACTGAATTTTCATATATATTTTTTATTTATATTTTTAGTATTTAGTGAATGTTTAATTTTTTTTCACAAATATTATACTTTTTAAGTATATTTATATTAGATGTATCTAAAAATTTTAAAAATTACTTAAAATATAAAAAAAAAATCAGTGAAAACAAAAAAATACGAAAAATAAAAAAAAACTTAATTTTTTGAGAAGTGAATCCTGAAAATTTGATTGTTTTCTAAAAATTTGTATGTGTAGGTAATATCGTTTTTATTTTTTTAAAATTTTATTTCTTGTCTTTGGACACTTGGGTGTTTTTTTTTAATAATTAAGTGTCGGACCAATTTACACGCACCTCAATTATTTCTAAAAAACTAATTCCATCACTCACTAGTGACCTCGACTAATTCCGGAGACTAATTCCACCACCAACTTGTGGGGATTTCACTTAAAGTTGAAGTAAACGTCTTATATGGGCATGGCCACAAAAAAATTAATTATTGCTAATGAATATTAAACGTGAGAGTTAGGAGTCGTTTGACATTGGCTAATATAGTTAACTTTCTTAGTCTGAGACTTTTTTAGTTTCGTTTGGTTTTTGTTTTAAGATTTTTTTTTTTTATTTTTGTAAGAGAAAAAATATAATGATTATGGATAAAAAGTAATATTTTATCTTATTAACTTATATAAATTTGTGTGTGTGTGTATTTTTAGTCCCAAAATGTAAGCCAAACGAGCACTTGAAAGAATACATCTCTAGTTCCCAAATTTGGCTTACTAAACCTAGAAGTTGGACTCTTGGTCAATCTGAAGGGAGACTTCTCTGTCGCTTACTTCTCTTGTTACTTGCCTATAAATACCCTGTCATATGTCCAGTTGTATCTCACTTCATTGTTAGACAATCATCACTACATATATATATTGATAGAATCATATCTTTAGAGAGAGAGAGAGAGAGAAAGAAAAATGGGGTTGACGAGTTTGAATCAACAACTTTTGTCCAAGATAGCAACCAATGATGAACATGGTGAAAATTCTCCATACTTTGATGGTTGGAAGGCATATGATAATGATCCCTTTCACCTCACCAAAAACCCTAATGGTGTCATCCAAATGGGTCTTGCTGAAAACCAGGTTTTACGAACTTCCATGTCTCTCATACTCCCAATGCCACTGACCCAGCATCCGTGCTCAGAAAAATGTTTAGTAAAATCAACGTGCGAATAGATTCACTCAAATAGCAATAATTTTTTGTGCACGGATTCTGGGTAAGAGAGAAAATGGGATTCTAACCATGATTTCATTCTCAAATGTTAATTATTTTTTGTGGCTTTTGTTTGCAGCTATGTTTTGACCTAATTAAGGAGTGGATTGAGAAAAACCCAACAGCATCCATTTGCACAACTGAAGGATCAATGGCTTTCAAGGACATAGCCAACTTTCAGGACTATCATGGCCTGCCGGAGTTTAGAAATGTACGACTACTTGATCCATATGTTTTCTGTGTCTGATTATGTATTTAATTTATGTACTTCTAATGTTGTTGTTCAATGACTAGTTTTCTCATTAATCTTTACTGCACTTCTACACGCATAGAAATCGGTCACAGTATTATAATGAGTATTATTTGGTCAGTTCTTGTCCACTAATTATTGTTTTTATTTTTATTAACTTAGAACTTTTAGAAGCGATAATGGTGGTGTTTCTAATGATGGTGTGTATTTTTTTAGGCCGTCGCAAAGTTTATGGGAAGAGTAAGAGGTGGAAGGGTTAAGTTTGATCCGAACAGGATAGTCATGAGTGGAGGAGCCACCGGAGCTAATGAGATGATCATGTTTTGTTTGGCCGATCCCAGTAATGCATTTCTAGTTCCATCACCTTATTATCCAGCGTACGTACTCATGTTTTATACAAATAATCACATAAACTATTACTAATAAAAAAATATATATAATAATTCATATAGAATGATATAACGTTATTGAGATTTAAAAAATATATTTGTTATTTAAAACTTCAAAAATATGAGCTTTCTTCGTCAATATTCTATTTTTGGAATTCCACCCAGTAATAATCTCTCAATCAAAATGGAATTAAAGAATTTTTGGCCATTCAATAATTTTGGTCTACCACGTCTCTTTCTTAAATTGTATCAAAACAAATTTCTTCATCTTAACATATGTTTATAAATATTTTTACAATTAGTAAGAATTTAAATAATAATAATAATAATAATAATAATAAGACACAAATTTAGACATTAGGTTGAGTAAAAAAGCCTCGTCTATCGGGTCAATCTCTTACTTGTTAAATATAACTAATGTTATAGGAAAATGTTTGAATGTGTAAGGTGCATCTCATATGTACATGTGTTACCTTACAAAATCACGTAAGTTCTTACAAATATACGTAAGTTATGATTTTTCAAATTTTTTTGGATTAATTTACGTATTTTTGTGAAAACTTTGTAAGATAACTTACTTATAGTTGTAAGAACTTATGTAAGTACATATAGTATGTACTTGCACACTTAGAATTATCCAATGTTATATAACCAAAAAGTAAAAGTAAATATAGAATGACATGACTGAATTTCCCTTTGATTTAGGTTTTATTATTTCAAAGCAAACAAGATGAAAATTTTGTATAAATTTAAGAGGTAATTACATCAAAACGTCATTAGCTATTCTCTTTGGGTGTATAAATTTTTTTTTTTGGTGAATAACTTTTATTTCTTCATCCATCAACTAGTTCATTTTGAGTTGATAAAAAAAAAACTAGTTCATTTTTATCCCTTCAGCTATAAAAATATATTATTTTCCCCCTTTCCAAACCACCTCCAAAAATCAAAAGAATTCTAGTCAAATATTAATACAAAAAACTTTTGACACAGGCTAATTTTCTTCTCATTTTTTCCTATATAGCCATTAAGTTATTACGTGTTGACAATAGACCTCTCATTGGATTTGGACCACCAAAAAATTCATACCAACCACCGGTGGCGTAGGCAGGAATTCAGTGGAGAAGGGACACAAATTAATGATAATATTAATTTATTTATTTTTTCATAATAAACAACAATGAGATATTACTAAACTTAAATATTAAGAGTTCATTTGAATAAATGTGAATTTTAAATTAAAGGATTTGAGATTAAATTTTATACAAATATTGGGGAGTAACTATTTTATAAGTGGATTGGAAATTTAAAAAAGAAGATAAGTTGAGACGGAAATGATATATTTTAGTAAAGAAATTTTATAAAACATACCTCAAAAAAGGCCCCGTTTGTTTTGGGGTGTACGGGGTGAGATGGGATTATGATGGAGGTAGGACTCATTTAGTATTGTGTTTGTTTGTAGAGTTAGGGAAGAGATTCGGATGGAGGAGGAGATTAAGATGGAGGTTGGAAGGGGGATTGGGATGGAGAAGGAGATTAAGATGGAGATTGAAAGGGGGATTGAGATGGAGGAGGTGGAGGTGGTATTAAAAAAATAGTGAGGGGACTAGAAATTTTTTTATTTTTTACATGTTGGGCATTTTTTTTGAACATTTATGTTTAATTTTTATATTTTTTTTATTTTATTATTTTATATAAAAATAATTTAACAATTCTTACACTAACAACTACCATCAAAACAAACACAATTTTACTTAATTCCCTCATTATCAATCCCTTCACTAACAATCCCCTCACTATTAATCCCCTCACTATGAATCTCCTCCATTCTACTTCTGAAAACGAACGGACCTAAAGTATCTATCATATGTCGCAATTATGATCTTCGTGGTCTTTAGTTATAACACATTATAGTGTTAGATATAATTTAGTTATAACTTTTTGTAGTTGTTATTTTGGTTATGACTATATATCAAGTAATAGTACCCATTTTGATATTAATTATGATCTATTGTAATTTTTTTTTATTTTTTTATAATTGAAGATATGTTGTTTGATTATAATTTATATAGTGGTCATTTTAGTTATGAATAGAAAGAAACACATGGAGGATAAACTCCACATGTCAAATGTAACTAACAATCTAATAAATTCCATATCTTCATTGAAATTAATTATGTTTGTATATCAATAATGATAGACATCATCATTATATTGAAATTTTTATAAATAATAATATGACTTATCATAATATTTTTAATTTCAATTAAAATAATCATTATTATTCTCATAATTTTAAAATGTCATTGACATTTCACTTTAAATAATATTTTTATAAATTTTTTTATTTAAAATATTTTTTGTATGGTTTTTTTAAGAAAAAAAAAAAAAATTCCAAAACCCAGGAGGGCACGTAACCCCCCGGGCCAAGGTGCCCCCGCCACTGCCAACTACAACACAGTTGGGTTTTTGGAAAGTTTTCCAAAATGATGGATTTACTTGTGCAAATTGTCCAAGGCTCAAGCTGACTTTGGGTCTTAACAAAGAATTTAGGTCCACCATATTTAGTAACACACTAGAAAATACGTATGGTTTGGAGTCCATTTTTTGTCATTCTAAATTATTATGTCTTTAATTATCTTAATCAATTACAGTCAATCAATCTAGTAAAGTAGGGATTCAAAGTCTTATGTGATTAAAATCTGCCTTCTTTGGAACTGCAAAGTTGGGATCTTGAACTCACTTTTAAGATTGAGTTGACTAATTTTGATTGGACGAGATCACTAATGACGTTGAGATCATAAAATATGAGTAATGATATTAAAAATATAAAATTCATAGAGAATTTCTTTTCGCTCTAAAATAAAACACCATAAAAATGATTTTACTTATAAAAATAACTTTGCCATATCATTTTTACAGTATTTTATACGTAAATAGATTTTTGCATTAAACAACTTCTCATTTATGTGATGTTGACAAAATAATCATGTATTATGTTGAATGATATGAGAGAAAAAAATTTTTAATTTTTAAAATTTGAAAAATATTATTCATAAAGAATCTTTATACAATTTGTAGCAGTAGTATTTTTGAAATTAAATGTCATTTTTTTTATGGGTACTCTTGTGTTAAAATAATAAGTCTTAATGCAATCGTCTCATTTTTAATTTTTAATTTTTTTTTTACTTTTCACTTATACCTTATGCATTTGGAATATTTCAGATTTGTTCGGGATTTGAGATGGCGAACCAGTGTTCAAATAATACCAGTTACCTGTGAGAGCTCAAACAATTTCCAAATCACCATAGAAGCCCTAGAAGAAGCATACAACAAAACAATAGAGGCCAACATTAGAGTGAAAGGCTTGATCATAACCAACCCATCAAACCCATTAGGTACCATTTTAGACAAAGACACTCTCAAAAGCTTGGTGAATTTCATCAATGAAAGAAACATCCACCTTGTATGCGATGAAATCTACACTGCCACCATTTTCAGGCCTCCCCACTTCACTAGCATTTCTGAGGTCATTCAAGACATGGATAGTAACGATGATCTCATTCACATCGTTTACAGTTTGTCGAAAGACATGGGTTTTCCTGGCTTTAGGGTTGGTATTGTTTACTCATACAACGATGAAGTTGTGAGTTGTGCTCGAAAGATGTCGAGTTTTGGATTAGTCTCTTCCCAAACTCAATACTTACTCGCTGCAATGCTCTCTGATGATGATTTTGTGGGGAGGTTTCTTCATGAGAGCTCAAGGAGGTTAGAGTGCAGGCACAAAATTTTCACAGAAGGATTGAAGGAGGTAAAATGTTAGCATACATCTCGTATGTTGGTTAGTTTAATTGCTTGTGAAATTAGCATTAATTCTATTACAATTGCAATTTTTTAGAAAACATTTTCGACAATGAAATTTATATATAAAAAAAATCGATTGCATAGCTGAATGGGAAATAAGTTGCGACGTTTATTTGAAAGTATTAATAACAAACTTAAAAAATGAGGGTAATTTAAAAGTTCACATATCTACATGTTTTTTTTTTTTGAAACAATAATATCAATATATATATTTTTTTCTTTGTGATTTGAGAAGTTTAAATTATTATATTTTTTTTTTTTGATAAAGTGTGATTTAAAAAAAAAAATACAATTTGTGAAACTTAAGATTTTGAATGTTTATCATAATAAAAATGTTTGGAAACACCACTGCAGATGGGGATCCATTGTTTGAATAGCAATGCCGGACTTTTCTGTTGGATGGATTTGCGCCCGTTGCTCAAAGAACCAACTATTGAAGCTGAAATGGCGCTATGGCATGTGATGATTAACGATGTGAAAGTCAATGTCTCTCCGGGATCATCTTTTCACTGCACGGAGGCTGGTTGGTTTAGGGTTTGCTTTGCTAACATGGATGATGATACAGTCGGAATTGCATTGCAGAGAATTCGAAAATTTGTGACTAAGAAGGAAGGAGAGGTAGCTACAGTGAAGAAGAAGAGGTGCCAAATGAATCTTTGATTGAGTTTCTCATCTCAGATATATGATGATAGTCTCAGGTAGCCGCATATGTCGTCTCCTCACTCTCCTCATCCTCACTCACCATAAGTTTGAGCCAGGAATTAATCGGTTTAGAGGACTATTATGTATCATTAATATATAAAAAAATTATAACGTCAAAAAAAGTAAATTAAAAAAATTTCAAAAAATAAAATATACGATGTGAGTTACAATTAAAATGAATCACGTCTACAGACTTTATTTTTTGATTACTTTTTGAACAACTTTTTTCTGACTACATAATATTATTGTTAGAATATTTCACCAGAACTCTTCAACGTGACTTTCAGAAAGTAAAATATATGAGGTGATAAATATATCATTTCTCATTTTATGCACCATTAATTTGTACCAAGACGACAGGTAGATTTATTCTTTCCATTAGAAATAATTACTACAATAATTTAGGCAAGAGAATGTTTTAATAATATGTAATTTATTTGGGTGTAATGTGTAAAATATTGTTTGAAGTTTCAATTCCATTAAATAATATTGAAGTCATGTAGCAAATCTCTTCTTATTCTCTCTCTCTCTCTCTTAAATGTCTCTTGAATTTATCTTGATATTGACGTTGAATAAATGAATTGGAAAGTAATATCCAAATATTATGATCAATTGTTTCATCTTACTAAAATTGCTGAATTACGTTAAATAATCAGATGGAAACTCATGCTTTTAATTCTTTGTTGTTTTTCTCAATCAAATTTTTGTCTCTAATTTTATTTTTTAATCCAAATTTTTAGTGCTATTTTTTGAATAATGTCACAAATTATTTCAATACTAAATCTTGACATAAGGATTGTGGGCACTGCCAAGACTATCTTTCGACAAGTTTTTTTGACTCTAATCGTGTGACAAAGGGCGAGAGTTTGAAATAGAGAAATAGAAGGGAAATGACACCGAAGATCCGATCTCATGTAAAACTTGGGGGATCAAATAGTGTCCAAGAGTATTGTTCTCATGGGCCAGATTGTAGTTTCGGTTAGATATTTCTTCCACAAGGTCCAGCCTAAGCCATTGGTGGGCTCAAAATTCAACTTGGGCTTGGTTCTTTTATTCAACAAGAGTGATAAGAATTGTATAATAATTTCATCATGTAAAAATATTTAGACAATTCCAATTCAAAACTAATTGACATGAAATGAAAAGGACTCCTAAAGTGTGTGAAAGTATGAGAACAAAACATATAATCTGATTGGTCCACAACTATGAGTCCTATAATCATAAAGTGCATCAATCCCAATTAAAATTATACATTGTCACTGACAATCTATAGATTTTTGTAACACTTTTAAATTCACCTATTAAATCCATCATTTACACTAAACCGATAAAACTAAACAATAGTATGCAATCGGTTTCGATTCCTCAACTAACAAAATGAAGGATTCAATTCGGTGCAAAATTTTCTCTCAACGCCAATCAAAGCAAACCATTTACACTTCTGCTCAGCATACATGCCTTTGCAATTGACACTTGAGATGATGGATCAAGAAGAACAAACCATCATTTTTCACATTTCAAACTTGAAAAACAGATAACAGAGAAGAACTAATACCCATGCACTTGGATTCACTTCAAAAAATCTAGGGAGATGATTTAGAGTGATCTCTGCTTGGAAAAGTTTCTTCAAGTCTTCCACTACTTTTTCAGGATCACAACTTCCTCCTACTTCTACTTCATTGTTGTGATCATAGACAATTTCAGTATAATAAACTCCTACAAAGTCACAGAACGAAAAAGTGTTGGACGAAATTGAAGAATATAAGATTTTTAGTATAATTAAGAATAATGGTTAAAATAAAATTTTATTTATGTAATGGTTTATCAACTACACTATGATATGATTTGAGTATTGATTATTAAGATATTGATTTCAGATTATGATTCCCCAATTTCTTTCACCAACTTCTTATTCTGTTCTTTTGGTGCTACATCATAAATGCTTCAGTGAGACTAGTTTTTTCATATGAAAAGAAGTTTTTCAAAGAAAAATAACGACAAGAAAAAGAAAAATGTTAGCCTCGATATACCTGAATAGGTCCTAAGTTTCTTCAGGAGCTTTGAGGTGGGTGCAACAGGTTTATCGAATACCAAGTAAAACATCTGCAAGAACAAATTGAAAACAACCTCAGCTGTAAGTTAGAATTGGCCAAGCTTTTAAATCCCAATTGTGGTAGAGACAATAGGAAATGAAATCGTAAATTAAAAACTGATTAAACAACATGGATGTTCAGAACCCACAAAAAGGATTTAAATGTAGAAATGAAACTGAATGTTGAACAAAGTGGGGGAACCAGATCTTAATTGCAGTCGGATCTTTCAAAAACCTGAGCATGTAACAGTAGTATGTTAGAGAGAGAGAGAGTGAGGCTTTTTGGTTGTGTTTTTGTTTTTCTGTTTTTCATATTGTGGGAAACAAAACAATGAAAAGTTCAAAAAAATTCATAGTTCACATATCATTTTCAAATTTTTTTTTCCCTTCCCGAAAACAGTTTTCAAAAATTTGAAAACAACTTTTTGGAGTTTCCTAAATAGTGGGTTGTTTTCAAAAACAATTCACTGTTTGAGTTTTCTAAAAAAGACAAACAAAAAACAAAAAACCAACCAAACAGGCAAGTATTGACATGGAGAAAAGACATTCATCACCTGGATCGAAACCATAACCCTATAATTCTAGATGGAAGTTGATGTTGCAGTGAATCGTTAACCTAGTAAATGATTTCAAGGCATAACCAAGAAAGACTAAAATTAAAGCGGCTAGATTTGAGTTAGAAAATTTACTCAGTTGAATTTATCTCAGCTAAGGTCTTTGCAGCTAATGGAAGACCACCACACCCATCTACCATGTCATCTTTCATTTTTTGTAATATCTGGTGATACAAATACTTCTTTCTAAATGAATCTAGAATTATGTACCAACACGACTCTCTGTCCAATATGGGCTCAAGTTCATACAAGTTGAGCTCACCCACCATCTCACTTGCCACTTCTTTCAGTCTACTAGTGACGATGATGACACCCCCACTTCCCCTCAAAAATCCATTCCAGAGTGGAGTTACATACTTGTTGAAATCCAAATCATCACTCGAAGCAGGCCACATGTTGTCCAACACGATTAAATACACGATTAAACAAGTAAATTTCCAAATTACGCAAAAGAACATCAAGATCAGAAGTGTTGCCAAATGGAGAGAAATCACTTGCCAAGCATTCGAGAATAGCCAAGACAATGGATCTTAGATATGGATATTGAGGTAACTCAACCCATAACATTGGGGAGAAACTTTCTTGGACTCTAGAGCTATGGAACACCATTTGAGCAAGAGTAGTTTTACCTGATCCTCCCATCCCTGCGATACTAATTGCACTGAAATTATCAGTATCAGATGTAGTAGCTAGGAGCAAAGCTTCCATCTTCCGCAAATGATTATTGAAACCATGAATCAGAGTGAGATTGAAATCTGGAAAGTTTGTTGGTCGACAAACCCTGATCAAGCTCAAGGACGAAAGCCTCTCATCTGCAATGTCTGCAACATCAACATCGCTCATGTTTTGCAGCAACTCCTTTTTGATGCGGAGAAGTTTCCTCTTCATCTTCAAAAGAAACCATTGCTTCTTGACATAATGATGAGAGCTTAATAAGAGACTTTTCTTGCTTTCGGTAATGTGGTCTCTCTCTTTATCTGCTAACATGACACAATCAGCCAATGGAAACTTGAGGTCATATAGAGGATCTTTCAGTCCTATGGGTGTCCAGGGGTCAATCCTCTTTGAAAAATCTAGAAATTCCCTAGATATTGATTTGTGATTATGTATCAATTTTAAACAGTATATAACAATCCTAATCAAACAATCAAGACAAATGAACACAACGATTTTAACGTGGAAAAACCACAATTGGACACCTCCAATCGTGATAAAAAAACCACAGGCAACAGCCACAAGACAATCCACTAAGAAGATTTAAAAAGAATTACACATGTATACTCTCAATTACCTAGCGAATCAACGCTTAATTGAACCAACCTCTATGTGCCTCTTCCAACCCCGTCTTCACCTCGGAATTGTCTTTACAATGAGCCACTCCAGAATCTACCGAAGCTTCAGGCTCGAATTCTTCAGAATCCACCGAAGAACAACTCTCTCTTTTGTATAACAAACAAAACCTTTGATGTACTCTCTTTTAAATCATGAGTTGAATACTCAATAAAAACATCAAAGAAAACTAACAAAATATCTCCAGATATAAACCTTAAGATCCAAAAAGAAGATCTGGAGAAAAAGTTCACTTAGCTTTGGGAGAAAACCAAGTATTTATAGAAAACCAAAAGTAATCCTAGATTTGGAAGAAAACCAACTCCTTAAGAAATTCGAATTTTGAAGCTCGCTCGAGCGAAGATTTTCTCGCTCGAGCGAGGAGCTTAGTTTTCATGATTTCTACTAATGCCTTGGCTCGAGCAGCGAATCCTTGGCTTGAGCGAGGAATACACTATTTCAGGTTTTTGTATGGATGCAATCCTTCGCTCGAGGAAGAACTCCTTGGCTCGAGCGAGTAAACCTTCGCTCGAGTGAGCACTTCTTGGCTCGAGCGAGCAATGACGGACATGCAATTTTGAATGCAATTTTGCATTTTGCTTCGGCCGCGAGCAAGCTCGACCCCCGTTATAATCAGCGAAGTGGCAATCTTGAAAGCATTAATACAACAAACTTCTTTGCAAGGCTCAATTCGGGTTGGATTCGCATCTAATAAACTCATAGCCTCACTGAAATAAAAAGTGCGAAAATAAATACAACTGAAAGGAGTTTTGTCAAACGGGGTTGCCAATAATAAAAACCTAACACTCTTTTGATGCAAGACCTCTGAAATCTCAACAAAATGAAGCCAGAGGGGGAATTCTATGAATTCTTCCCCTTCTGCTTCTTCAAAGTGATTGATGAATTTGTTCTTCAGAAACTGTAAATGATCAGCAGCCATTTCAAATGTAGTTCTAGTAAAAAATTCCATTTCCCAACCTTCTTCCCTTTTATTTATATACAAGTATGTCTAGGACACCGGTAGACGTGAGTCTACATTTGACCAATAATAATGGTGAGAGTGTCTCTCAAATAGAATATTCTCGGGTCATTGGAAGTTCAATGTGTCTGATGAGTTGTACAAGGCCGGATATAGCCTACTCTATTAGCAGGTTTAGTAGATACACGAGTAATCCGAATGCCACTCATTGAAGAGGCATTACACGGGTGTTAGGTTATCTACACTACACCTGAGATTATAGGCTGCATTATAGCAGATACCAGCGGTATTAGAATGGTATAGTGATGCTAATTGGATATTTGATATAAAGGACTCCAAATCCACTAGTGGTTATGTGTTTACCCTCAAAGGGGTAGCCGTGTCTTGAAAATCTTCCAAGCAACCGTGTATATTGAGATTTATGATGGAATCTGAGTTTATTACTTTGGATAAAGCAACTGAAGAAGCTGAATGGCTTCGCCAGTTCATTGAAGATATTTTACGTTGGTCGAACCTGTGCTTGCTATCTGTATTCATTGTGATAGCCAATCGGCGATTAGACGGGCACAGAGTCATATGTATAATGAAAAGTCTAGACATATTTGTCATAGACATAATGTCATACGACGACTACTCTCTAATGGAGTTGTATCTCTAGACTATGTAAAGTTCAAGGACAACATTGCGGATCCGATAACCAAAGGATTAACTTGAGAGTTACTAGAAACGTCGTCAACAGGAATGGGCTTAAGGCCTTTAGTAATGCTACTGGAATGGAAAACCTAACGTAGTTGATTGGAGATCCCAAGATCTAGGTTCAAAGGGACAACCTAATTGCGTGTAACAGATGAGTCACTATGGAGGTAAATTCTGCTGCCCATTCCTTTATACAGTGATACCCTGTGGGGTGGGAGGTTAAGTTGATGCTTTTAATGACCTAAGTGTTTTGAATAGTCAACCATGGTATAGAGAAATACCTTATGTAGGTCACCTATGTTAGTGCGAAGTGGGGCCGCTTCTTTAAGAATTGACAAGGCTAAATTCTTTAAAAACACTCACTGAACTAGGCTAGTATTTGTCACGACCAAACCCGCCCCTATGGGTTTAGCATCATAACCGGCCAGTAATCCTTGGATTACCGAAGGCCTCTGAACAGATAAGCATATGATAAGGGGCTAGCGGAAGCAAATACATAATTATAAATGTCCAATGAGCTGTGTTGACTTACATGAAACAGTATAATTTAAAACTTTAATTACATAACCAGTAGTTAACCATATATTATACCACACACATTACCAAATTCTTAAGTACAGCCAACATAATTAAATTAAGGTCCCATCCATAAACAAAATTAATCAACACTTGAACCCAAGACACTTCGGGAACCTCCACGTGAGGCACAAAGGCTGGCTGACAACAGAAACACAGTCCCCCACAAAACCTTCGGGCTTGCCCTTCAGAATGCTCACCTATATACATATATATACAAACAGTGAGCTAAAGCCCAGCGAATAACATTAAGGTAAAGGGGTTAGTGAACGAAATCCGAACATTTTATACGTACAAAACAGATCATAGCATAATCATAGTCATCTCATATCAGAACATAATAATGGCATATCCCATAGAACATATCACATATCACATAACGTCTTCCGATTAGAGTAACCGGTCCCGGACACCGATTAAACACATATCACCACAATGAAGTGGCTAACGAGATCTCGTAAATGTCATGGACCCGCATTTTCATGCCGTCCCCCATGACTTGGGACTATCTATGGATGCCATAATAGATTTCAAACATGGATCTTCGTTCACAGAAACATCTATCTTTTCAGAAATCATAGCTTGATATATATATCACATTTGGAACATAATTTCATATCAATGTATCTTTACGATAACGTTACTCACAGTGGTTCCGTAGATGGTCAATCACTTCTCGGACGTTGACCTACAATCACAAAGGCACATAACACAACGTATCTCATCATTACACATTCATGTGGCCATTAAGGCTTAGCTTACATCACTTTGTTTCATGTTCATTCTTATTACATGACTTAGAACACACACACCCTTCCATTCTCTTAATGTGGTTCCAACGTTATTACCGTGCTCAACTCACACACACTTGCCATTCAATAACTTGTTACATTCTTTTCTTAGTGTGTGTTTCTAGCCCATAACCTCATTACTATGGCTTAATTAAGGCTTAGGAATGCCTAAGATGCAATGAGGATGTCAAAACATGCCTTGGAACACTTAGGCAAAATTTCAGAATTTTAGGTCCTCGCTCGAGCGAAGCTTTCCTCGCTCGAGCGAGCATGCAGAAATGTGAGTGGTCGCTCGAGTGCACATTCCTTCGCTCGAGCGATCTGTAAATGATGCAAACTTCTGGGAGCTTGAAATTTACGCTCGAGCGGACTTTTGGTCGCTCGAGCGAGGTGCACGATTTCAGAGTGGTCGCTCGAGCAAGAACCCCTTCGCTCGAGCGAGGTTGCAAAATCTGGACTTTCCAGATTGCACCTCCAACTTCAAAACTCGAATTTAACTAACCAAAACTCATCAGTTGGGGCCCAAAACTTGGAATAACAAAGTAAACTTGTAAAACACGATGAATCAAAGATTACTTGATAAAATCATGGCCCAAGAGTTTGTTAAAACCCACAATTTCAACTTAAACCTCAAAAATGTTATGAACACAACATGCATGGGCTTCTTTGAGTTCAAACCCTCCAAAACATAAGTAAACTTGGTAATTTGATGGAAAACAAGATGATTGACCAACATATGAGTGAAATTAACACATGCATGTAAGTTTTTATGAAAATTAACTTCAAAATGGAAGAAGTAAAACATGCATGTGAATTCTTGCATCAAACTTCTTAAAACATGATCAAAATGCCACAAAACATCTTGAAACTTGATGATTCCCCTTAATGAAGATGGATTTCAAACATGCAAGAAGGACTTTATGGAAATCATGCTCAATTGGTTAGAAAAATGCACATGCATGCATGAATTGTTACTCAACTCTTCCTTCTAAGCTCATTACACACCTATAAACACATAATCCTCATGTTGATAACTTAAAGTTATGATTTAGGAGTTGAATTCATACCTATAATCTTCAATTAGCTAGATTCTTGCACAAAGTTTGATCAATTCAAACCATAGGCTTCAATTTCTCATCAATTCCCCTTGAATCTCCTTCTCCTCTCTCTAGTGTTGCACTCTCTCTCACTCTAAAATGATTTCACCAGATTTTGGCACTCAACAAAATGAGGAGTGATATGGAGCATGAAACAAATAAAGGACTCTTGACTTAATCCACTAGTGGCAATTCGGTAATTACGTGAACTAATGTGATTTAACTTTATTTAATCTAATTCAATCATACTAAATCACATTTTGATTAAATATGCCATAAAGTTCTAAAAATTCCAAATAACACAATGGTATAATCAATTTCATTTTCGGATGCCGATAAGGCTTTCAATTTTCATTTTAAAGCAGAATTTCAACAAATATTACTATAAGTAACAGATAGAAGCCAATTATCATGCGGATTACATATTAATCCCGTAATTCATTTTAATCCACTCATTAGCATCCTTAATTACCGATTAGTAGCTAATTACGGGTCGGGGTTATTACAGTATTCCAGGGCCAAACCGGACACTCCAGTGAGAACAAGAATAATAGTTTGAGTAACTCTTGTGTGAGGTCTATTGTCTCAATTTACACAAATGGCAGAACAGTTCAAGACATCACATTCACTAGTCAGCCAGTAAATCCGATAGGCATTCACTACGAACGGTTCAAGGCCAACAGCTACCTTTTCTAATGCAGGGTTATTCTATGTGCTCTCTCTCCGAGTCTTTGTTGTTAAGCGTTGACCGGTTTTCTTTATTCGGCCAATTTTATTCATGTGGGGGATTGTTGGAAAATAATGATTTTTCAGCAACTTTAATTCTAAATTAAAGTTGGACCTAACCGCCGGTTAGGATGGGTCTGAGTGGTTTGGTATTATCTTAAGTGAGAAGATTGTAATACAAAAATAATGGACTGAAACTATTGAGTTGTGAATGAGAATTGTCTCATAAAGTGGGCATCAATAAATTTGGGTTTAGATTTGGACTTAGTCTTGGTTTGGACTGGGCCTAGACTTGTACTTGTGCATGTGCTGGGTTTGGTGTTAGACTTGGACTTGGACCTATTCTTGAGCTTTGGGCTGAGCTATGTTAGGCTTAATTTGTGCATGTGTTTGAGATTGGGCTTAGATCGGGTTGTGACCCAACACCCATATCCATTTTGCAACCCATCTAGTTTAATTCTCAAAACTTATACATTATATACACATTATGATTTATATAATGGTTTTGGAGTTTTGAACCTTTGTAACTCTAGCCCTAATGGCTAGAGTTGATGACATTTGATGACCTTATGGATGTTAGCCTTTATGGCTAAGACTCTCCCCTACTAGTATAAATTGAGGCCTTTCTCCTCTAACTTTTGAGATAAAAAGTTGGAGATGTCTTTTACACCAAAGAAAAATTTTCATATCTTCTTTTGTTAGCCTCTTCTTTGGTTCTTGTTAGAGAGAGTGCATCCATTGTCAAGGTCGTCGAAGCTATTCAGAAGGTGCTTCTGTATTAGCTGGTTTCAACTATTGTATCCTGGGAGACAGATGCCGGCATACCTCCAGCATCCATCGAGAGGTGGTAAATCTGTTTTAAGGACACTGTGGTATCATACAAGCTTTGGTTTGCTTCCTTTTACTAGTTTTATTTTATTATGAATTTATGTAAATTCCAGCATGTTCTTGTTTTGAAATTCTAAGTGGTTGTTCAATATGAATCTATTTATTTTGTTTGATTTACACAATGTGTACGACAACCATGAATCAGAGTGAGACTAAAATCTGGAAAGTCTGTTGGTCAACAAACCCTGATTAAGCTCGAGGACGAGAGCTTCTCATTTGCAATGTCTGCAATGTTAACATCGCTCCTGTTTTGTCGCAACTCATTTTTGATGCGGAGAAGTTTCCTCTTCATCTTGAAAAGAAACCATTGCTTCTTGACATAATGATGAGAGCTTAATAAGAGACTTTTCTTGTTTTCGGTAATGCGGTCTCTTTTCTTCTCTACTAAAATGACACAATCAACCAATGCGAACTTGAGGTCATACAGAGCATCTTTCAATCCTATGGGTGTCCAAGGTCAATCCTCTTTTGATGCAAGACCTCTGAAATCTCAACAAAATGAAGTCGTAGGGGGAATTCTACGAATTCTTCCCCTTCTACTTCTTCAAAGTCACTGATGAATTTGTTCTTCAGAAACTATAAATGATCAACAGCCATTTCAAATGTAGTTCTACTAAACAAATAGAGAAATGGAAAGAATCAAAGAAAATACCTTTGAAAGACTGAGTAGTTTCCTGGAAGATTCAAAGATATTTTCTATGAAATACTAAATAGTTTCCTGATAGATCTCTTGTGCAAATTGTCCAAGTTTCAAGCTGACTTTGGGTCTTAACAAAGAATTTAGGTCCACCATATTTAGGACCACACCAGAAAATAGGTATGGCATGGAGTCCATTTTTTGTCGTTCCGAACTATTATGTCATTAATCATCTCAATAAATTATAGTCGGTCAATTTAATAAAGTGGAGATTTAAAGTCTCACGTGATTGAGATCTGCCTTCTCTGAAACGGAAAAGCTGGGGTCTTGAACTCTCCTTTAAGATTAAGTTGATTAATTTTGATTGGTCGAGATCACTAATGATGTTGAGATCATTAAATATGAGTAATTATATTAAAAAAAAAAAACTCATATAGAATTCCTTTTCGCTCTAAAATAAAACACCATAAAAATGATTTTACTTATAAAAATAACTTTGCCATATCATTTTTATAGTATTTTACACATAAATAGATTTTTGCATTAAAAGTCTTCTCATTTATGTGACGTTGACAAAATAATCACGTATTATGTCGAATGATATGAGAGAAAAAAATTAGTTTTTAAAATTTGAAAAATATTATTCATACAGAATCTTTATATAATTTGTAGCAGTGGTATTTTTGAAATTAAATGTCATTTTTTTTTATGGATTCTTGTGTTAAAATAATAAGCCTTAATGCAGTAGGATTTTTTTTTTTTTTTTTTTTTTTACTTTTCACGTATACCTTATGCATTTGGAATATTTCAGATTTGTTCGGGATTTGAGATGGCGAACCGGTGTTCAAATAATATCAATTACCTGTGAGAGCTTAAACAATTTCCAAATCACCATAGAAGCCCTAGAAGAAGCATACAAAAAAGCAATAGAGGCCAAGATTAGAGTGAAAAGCTTGATCATAACCAACTCATAAAAGCCATTAGGTACCATTTTAGATAAAGACACTCTCAAAAGCTTGGTGAGTTTCATCAATGAAAGAAACTTCCACCTCGTATGCGACGAAATCTACGCTACCACCATTTTTAGGCCTCCCCATTTCACTAGCATTTCTGAGGTCATTCAAGACATAGATAGTAACGATGATCTCATTCACATCGTTTACAGTTTGTCGAAAGACATGGGTTTTCCTGGTTTTAGGGTTGGTATTGTTTACTCATACAATAATGAAGTTGTGAGTTGTGCTTGAAAGATGTCAAGTTTTGGATTAGTCTTGTAAGAATCTGAATTTTTAGACAACTAATTAATTTGTTAATAATATTATTAAGTCAATTAATAGTGATTATTAAATTATAATGTTAATAGCATCATGATTAATACCAATATTAAACTCCTTTAAATAAATTTATTTATCCTTCTGTGATTAAATTTCTGTATCTAAATACAATTGTGAAAACTAAATGAGTTAAACAGATAATAACTAAGTTAGTCGGAGGACAGTAAGAAGCAAAACATCTAGTGAATAGGCTATATATAAACATTGATTTTATTTATAAAAAAAAAAAAAGAAATCAAATTTTTGGCAAAGCATTCAGCTGCCTTTTCTTCCCAAGAAGGCTGTTGTCAAGGCATGCCAAGATACATACTCAAGGCCTGCCTTGTAGGTAATATTTCCCAAGCCAAGAGGAAAAAAATAAAAATAAAAATGAAAATAAAAATAAAAATAAAATAAAATAAAAATAAGCTTCCAAACTCCTACAAATAAGAACACTATTCAGCCATTCTACTACTATGGCTGAGCAAAGAGAAAAAAGGAGAGGAAGAGGAGAGGGTGCTTGGTGGTCACCATTTCAAAACTAATCTTGAGAATAGTTTGTAAAAGCTCTTGAGGTAAGAATACTCAACCTCTATACTCCCTTAGATATTTTTTTAACTGAATCTATATATTAAATATATGCAACAGTATGTATTGTTAATACATACATAGCAAGAATAACTTAATGCATGTTTACATTTTGATAGAATGAGAATTTCATGATTATATGATTTCTATTCCTTTTTTCAAGCATAGATTGTATGGTTTCGCAGCTGATTTTATCTTCTTATGTGTTCAAATATTCTCTATTATTTGAAATAATCTTGCACGAGAATAAAATGAGATGAAGTTGGTTCACTTATACTTGAAACTTATATTTTCTTCACTGTTTTAGATTTTATCGGATGAAAAATGCTCTAATAAATTGAAAATAACTTGTGTTAAAAATATGTTTTTACTAGGAGTATATATAGGTGTTCTATACCATGTGAAATTTTTATAAAATCATTGGACACCATTTTCTTA
This sequence comes from Camellia granthamiana, assembly GCA_036172215.1. Lineage (NCBI taxonomy): Eukaryota > Viridiplantae > Streptophyta > Magnoliopsida > Ericales > Theaceae > Camellia > Camellia granthamiana. The sequence goes on along the minus strand of CM069908.1, from coordinate 7,259,094 downwards.
CCGAAATAAATATTTGTTCTAAGTGTTGCTTACAACACAGTAGGAACAGTGACTTCAAACAGGTCCCATTTTCTTTGAAAATGTTATTTTTCTGCACGACCACTTGGGATAGTTAGATATAAGAGTCATATTTCGTTTTGCTCCAATTTCAAAAAAATGGATAAGTCTAAGAGGAGAAATTGCAATTTCACTAAAATGCGACAGAATCTGTCCAAGTTTCTTAGTAAAATTATTTGACTATCTTCCATTGGTGTTCAGTCTTCAAGATCTTCTATGAATATGTTCTAAACTCAAATATATAGCAACAAATTCTAATCTTACCTCTTTTTGACATCGTTTGAGGCCCCTTTTTATTTTTCAAATACAGAACACTTGTGTTGGAAGTTGCTGTAACTCACTGTCCTAGAAACTAGTTTTCTTCCAAATTTTATTTCTCCATTTTAAAATCTTTTTTAGCCCTGGTATTCTTCTCGAAATATTTTCCTAACTCAATGAACTAGTACCAGTTAAAATATCGTAATAATTGAATTTCGTTTGGTATGGGTTTCATTATTTTTATTCCGATCATTCAGTGCTGAAAATATGAAGTATGGGAAATTATTTTTAGTCTGACCATTTAGTGCTGAAAATATAAGGTTAGTGGTATGGGGTGTCACAACATAGACCATTCCCTTGGGCAGACCATGATGTCACGACTTGGGTACGTAACCTTGGTGCGTGGACATCATTGGTAGTTACAGCAAGTAACATTTGAATATTTGACCAAGGGGGAGTCAGAATTGCCCGTGGCCATTGCTTAGCGGTTGAGCAAAAATAGTGCTCTACGGGGAGTTACTTAGACTTACCTGATAAACTAAATCTATGTGAATTTAAAATAGAAGTTGGCATTTTCCTTATGATGAAATACAACTTCCGCTTGCCATTGTTCTTATTGTCTATTGTTATTATTTCAATTGATAGCATTCTTGTTATGCATATTAAACGATGCTTGTTACTCTGTTACTACACAATATTCATTAATTATGAATATTATTATCGAGGTGGGTATTTTGAGTTGTAGTATCTTATTGAATTCGTCGCTCATTGGCATTCCCATTGCTCTGGCATTTTATGCCAGGTACCGAAGGAAACACCGAGGTCTTGGAATGCGACATTCAACCTTGGTTAGTTTGAAGTGTGCCCATGTCCCATGAACCATTTTTCTGAGTTTTCTAGTATTTCTCTAGTTTTCTTTTTATATTTGTGTTTTTCTTTCGTGAATGTACTAAGACTAAGTTTTAAGTTTGATTGGAGTTGTAATTTAAGAACTTTTTATTTCTGTTTTGATAATTAATGGATGATGGCAAACTTGGCGGCAATAATGATTAGAAGTTCTTAATTAAGAAAATTGATTTTAAGTTTTAAACCTTATTATGATGTCCTCAAATTTTGGGGCGTCACAAGTCTCTTCCCAAACTCAATACTTACTCGCTTCAATGCTCTCTGATGATGATTTTGTGGGGAGGTTTCTTGATGAGAGCTTGAGGAGGCTAGAGTGCAGGCACAAAATTTTCACAGAAGGATTGAAAGAGATAAAATGCTAGCATATCTCGTATGTCGGTTAGTTTAATTGCTTGTGAAATTAGCATTAATTCTATTACAATTGCAATTTTTTAGAAAGCATTTTTGACAATGAAATTTATAAAAAAAAAAATCGATTGCATAGTAGGATGGAAAATAAGTTGCTACGCTTATTTGAAAGTATTAATAACAAATTTAAAAAATGAAAACTCAATGAGGGTAATTTTAAAAGTTCACATATCTACATTTTTTTTCTTTGTGATTTGGGAAGTTTAAATTATTATATTTTTTTATTGATAAAGTGTGATTTTTTTTTAAAAAAAATATATATAATTTGTAAAATTTAAGATTTTGAATATTTATCATAAGAAAAATGTCTGGAAACGCCACTGTAGATAGGGATCAATTGTTTGAATAGCAATGCTGGACTTTTTTACTGGATGGATTTGCACCTGTTGCTCAAAGAACCAACTATTGAAGCTGAAATGGCACTATGGCGTGTGATAATCAACGATGTGAAACTCAATGTCTCTCCGGGATCATCTTTTCACTGCATGGAGGTTGGTTGGTGTAGGGTTTGCTTTGCTAACATGGATGATGATACAGTTGAAATTGCATTGCAGAGAATTCGAACATTTGTGACTAAGAAAAAGGAAGGAGAGGTGGCTATAGTGAAGAAGAAGAGGTGGCAAATGAATCTTCGACTGAGTTTCTTGTCTCGGATATATGAACGACGGTTCAGGTTGCCGCATATGTCGTCTCCTCACTCTCCTCATCCTCACTTGCCTCTAGTTCAAGCTAGGACTTAATCGGTTTAGAGGACTATTATGTATCATTAGTATATAAAAAATTTATAACGTCAAAAAAAGTAAATTAAAAAATTTTCAAAAAATAAAATGTACGATGTGGGCCACAATTAAAACGAATCACGTCTACACAATTTGTTTTCTGATCACTTTTTGACTAACTTTTTTCTGACTATGGACATTTTGGTAACATAGTAAAAAGCCAGCTTTTTGGACTTTTGAGTTTTTTGATCAAATCACCTCTCTACTTTTTTTTACACAAAAAAGCCAAAAAGGTACAAAAAAGCCAAAAAATCAACTTTTTACCAACTTCCTAAAACACCACTATGTAGTATTATTGTTAGAATATTTCACCAAAACTTCACCTTCAACGTGGCTTCCGGAAAGTGAAATATATGAGGTGATAGATATATCATTTCTCATTTTATGCACCATTAATTTGTACTAAGAAGATAGGTAGATTTATTCTTTCCATTGGAAATAATTACTACCAATAATTTACCCAAGAGAATGTTTTAACAATATGTGATTTGTTTGTGTGTAATGTGTAAAACATTGTTTCAAGTTTAAAATCCATTAAATAATATTGATGTCGTTTAGAAAATCTCTTCTTATTCTCTCTCTCTCTCTCTCTCTCTCTCTCTCTTAAATGTCTCTTGAATTTATCTTGATATTGATGTTGAATGAATGAATTGAAAAGTAATATCCAAATATTATGATCAATTGTTTCATCTTACTAAAATTGTTGAATTACTTTAAATAATCAAATGGAAACTCATGCTTTTAATTCTTTGAAGCACCTTGCTTTTCTCAATCAAAATTTCATCTCCAATTTTATTTTTTAATCCAAATTTTTAGTGATATTTTTGAATAATGTCACAAATTATTTCAATACTAAAAGCTGACACAAGGACGGTGCACACTGCCAAGACTATCTTTCAAGAAGTTTTTCTAACTCTAATTGTGTGACAAAGAGCGAGAGTTTGAAATAGAGAAACAACAGAGAAATGAGACCGAAGATCCAATCTCATGTAAAACTTGAGGGCACCAACAGTGTCGAAGAGCAGAGAGCTGTCAAGATGTGCACCTTATTAAAACCATTAGATATTTACAAATTGATTTCAACCATTAAATAATTTGATTGGAAATATTGAATACCTCTTCAACCGATTACAATTTTCTTTACCGATTGTTCTATGTTCCACAAACCCTATTCATGTTGTTTGCCCAAAACACTTTGTTCTTCAGACATGACTCTGAAACTCTTCTTCGCCGTCGAAGACTATCCCGCGAACACAACCTGCCCTCAACTTTGCCTCAAAGTATGTCTCTCTCTCTCTCTCTCTCTCTCTCTCTCTCTCTCTCCGCAACTTGATTCTCTCCCTTTCTCCATCTCCATTCTATGAAACCCTAGATCGAAATCCCCTTCTTCGAAACTGCCCCTTTCACCTATGTGAGCTCACTGGGTTGGTTTATAAAATTAGCAAAATATGATTTGAATAGGTTTAGGTTTTTTTTATCTTTGTTTGTTTTGGTAGTTGTTTTGATTCCATATATTTATACACTTGAAATTTGGCTTGAGTGTGTGAAATATGATGTGTGGGTAATTGAATTTTGTACTTATGTAACTGATATGAGATTGTAATTTTTTATTTGTTTATTGAAATCTGTTTATGTTTCTAACAATTACTCTTGTGGTGGCTTGATTTTCCTATAAGAAAGAAAATTAAAGTGGTTTGGAATGTATTACCTTTAGCAATTTTCTGGGAATTGTGGATAGTGAGAAATGAATGGTTATTTTGATGTTACTGTGACTTAGTTGAATACCCATTTAGTTACTTTCGTTTTTTTTTTCTTCGAAAGTGTTAAAAAATTAACTCCAATTATTTCATCAAATCTCATTAAAGAAGAGTCATTTTTTTTTTATCAAATTGAGAACCAATCAAATAAATTTGAATTTGATGAAAATTAAAAAAAAATGAAGCATTGAAGATGGGTTTTCTTGATCAAATTTGATGAAAAGGGAAATTTTGGACAAGAGGAAGATTTTTAAAAAGATTTTAATGAATGTATTTGAGTAGTTCATATAAAATCAAGTTTTTAACTCAAATTTGAAATCAAATTAGTTGAAAAAATTGGTGAAAGGTTGGAGATGCTCTAAAATGGTTTATGAGTTACCGTGGAGATGATGAAATGCCAAATTTGGATAGGACTAAGGCCTAAATTAGAAAATCTACAAGGTATTAACAATAGATTAAAAGTTATGCAATGATGAGATTTTTAAAACTATATGAGGACACCAGTGTCTTATAACTATTTTTGGGATTGTATGTTTGAGGGGCAAATTTTTTGTGCATGGTTCATAGAAATTTATTTTAGCTACCAAGTTGTTATGATTTGAACTTCTAACTGACCGTGCAAAGAAGTACAAAATAGTGATATCTGTAACTAGTGGTGTGAATTGTAGAACTTGTGTATCTTAATGTGTTGAAATAAACTAGCAAGATTGATAGGTAAAAAGTTTGTTTGTGATGATCGGCGTAGGTTGCTTGCATTGGGCTAGGTTGAGAAGCACGCATTGCAGGCATTAGATCGTTCTAAGTGTGATGCTTGTCTTTTATGAGAGCCTTGCTTCTTGGGCTCGAGACTTTGGTTTTTTAAACCTTAAGGTTTTGTTGTAAGCTGCTTTCCTTGATCTTCGAAGTGAAAAAGTCTTAATCCATAAGCCTCAACAGCCTTTTAAATTAATTGTGACATTGTTTCAAAATACAAAAATATGTATTAACAGTGAACATGGAGGTAATGCATCTTTTGCTGATATGACTAGCAAGGCAGGCAATAGAAAGCGCCCATGCCTAGCAACATCATAATCATATGAATATATTTTTTTTATGGGATCATCCACTTCCTTGTTCCACCATTTAGTGTTGTAAAAAATGGCATGAATTAGGATAAATAATTGTGAATGATTGTGATTGTGTATAATGTAAATTTTTGTTTGGATTAGCAGATGTGAATCCAACATTGACATAATCTGCTCCACCTATTCAGGAGTGGGTTGCCTAAGATGCTCCTCATTCTGCAATTCGTGGGTGAGATTCTTAATCTTGTGCTTGTGATCCCATATCCATTGGAAGGGCAGGGAATCAGAATCTGTTTTAGTTTTAGGAACAGTATCGCCCGTATCTCCAGGTGTGTTCACCAATAACCTTCCCTAATTGACAGAACATCTCACTGCTGACACTTGAAAAAGTAGTTTTCAAGGTCTCGTTTCTTTGGTGAATCACTTGAGCCTTGATACATTTTTGGTGCCATGAAATTAGACTAGTGAGCTATTACGCTTTCTTCAAAGGATGGCTGCTTCCAAGCCCACCTCCTGGTTGTCATCGCTTGATCACTTCCTTTTCCACTAAGTGATTGGATGAGTGCGACTCTCAAATCCAAATTTACCTCATAGAGAAACCCTTTAAAGAGCATGTAGGATGTTGATAAAATAAAAATAAATTTGCTAAAATGCTAAACTTAACATCCTAGAAACTGTAGCATGTTCTGCATTGTATAATTTGGATTTATAATTCTTGCTTGTTTCTGCATGCACTCTTTTTTTCATAGTTTAACTTCAACATGTAATGTTTAACCGATTATCATTGAAAATTTTGTTTTGTCCGAGTTTTCGTAACAAGGCTAGTTCCGCTGTTATATCTATCCAGCTTATTTAACCATTTTAAAGGTATTTTAGGTGCAATTTCAGTTATATTCCATTTATTCATAGAGTGGTTTCTAATGTGATGGTCCATTTTTTCAACACTAAGATTTAGACAATGCAATTTAAAGGCTGGGCCACATTTGACCCACCCTTATGGAGTGAACTTTTGATACCTTCAATCACTAGTAAACCATAGGTATGGGTTAAGCCCGAGAGACACTAATGAGAGTCAAACTAAGATGTCTAGGTTTACAATTCATCTCAGGGTCTAACCCTATATTGCTAAACTATCGGTGTAAGCTTTTATAGTTCATCTTGGCTAGAAAAGCAAGCTTGTAATTGCTATGGTGGTGAAGATTGTATATTCAAATTCCAATTCCAATTCAATTTCTGTTATATTTGTTTACCTTCTTTTTTGACAAGGACTTCCAACTTATTTTCTATCATGCAAAATCTCCAAGATGTACAAGCTTATCCTTTCTTGTTTGTAAATATTAGATGGTGAAAGTCGTGAAAATAAATATTCACACCAAACAGTGAATATGAACTTGAAGACCATAAAGACCAAAACACACGTGACTTTCTTGTTCATACCTTAATGCTGTCTACCATCTCGCGAAGTACATATTTTTTACTGATTGTTCCATATCTATTTTCTACATGTGAAGACTTTGCCAGAAGGTATTAATCTCTCACTATGTCTCTCTCTGTAACTCATTTATCTCGCCTTTATTCAACCATATTCTATGAAACCCTAGACCAAAATCCCCTTTTGTTAACCCTATTTCCTTTCCGATTCTTTTTCCCATTCTTCAAAACTGCCTCACTTGGAGTTGTTGATTTCTAAATTTAGGAAAATATGATATGAATAGCTTTTGCTTTTCATGTTTGTTTGATTTGGTAGTTGTTTTGATTCCATATATATAGATATATACTTCAAATTTGACTTGGGTTTGTGAAATCTGATGTCTGGTTAATTGAATTTTCAACTCATGTAATTGATATGAGACTGTAATTTCTTATTTATTTGTTGAAATATGTTTACGTTTATAATTTTTCATTTATTGTTATGTTATACTTCTAGTATTGGTGCTTTTGGGTTATGGTTGAATGTAATATTCCCCTTCTGGACTAATAGTTGCATATTTTACCTCTACATTTGAGGATTTTTATTTGATTGATATACAATTCTTCTCATGATTGGATGCTGTTGGTGCATTATCTATGCACATATTATTTTAATATTAATTTTATATTTGTTTGGAATTCCATCAGATTGAGTAAGGCTCTGCTTAACATTCAACTCAATGTAATACATAATAAATGGGAAAACCAATGACTTTCTATATAAATTTAGAGAAAAAAAATATTCTTTATTATACCAACATGTGCAACACACCCAATGCATAATATGAAAAAATCCAATGGCTTTCTGTTGTCCCAAATGAAGAGTAAGAGATGAAAAATTTATAGAACAGTGATAAAATGTAAATCACATTACTGAAGAAAAGAAAGTTGAATACATAACAACAAAAAAGAGTTTCAGAATATATTTTGCAAAATATTAGAATTTAACGATTTTATTAGCTGTCATTATTAGCATCATCAATGATCTTCATAATAAAATTCTGGAATTTTACAAGAATATGATTTCTATGATGCTCAAATCAAAACATCTGATTTCCAAAAAGGGTTTATGAAGATCAGAAAATCCAATAACAATAAAATAGTCACTAATTAAAAGCAACTCATCTTCCTCCTTGACATTGAAAATTACTAGGAATGAAACTAAGTTATCCTTTTTAAGTAAACAACAATTCTACATAACCAGAAAAAATACTTACAAAAATGTATAGAATTTTAAATGGGTGGATCAGATTCATATAGGGTGTGGTCCACATTACATCAAGTTAAATCCATACCATACATTTAAATTCTAGGAACTTTTCTACATACAAATCATTTATGTTAAGCAAGAATTATAACCAAAGCCATAGTTGCTGTCATTTATAATTACTCACTTTATGATATATAACTTCATGTAACGATGACATATGGACTAATGTTGGCTCAAATCATTTGGAAAATGCACTCGCACATTTATATTTTATTGTAAATTTTTTTGGAAAATAATAAACTAGCACAAAAAGAAGAAGCAAATTATGTGAATATGCTTTGCTTTCTATGACGTTGAAACCATCATTTTTCCTTAATGTTATGTTCGGATCATGGATTTAGCTAGGGATTTGGAAAGGGAAAGGGAAAAGGTGTGTCGAATGTAATTATAGTTCATTGACATTTCACCCACATTTTTCCATTTCCTTTTCAAATCTCTACTCATATCCATGATCCAAACACAACATAAAGGTTCTATCAAGATCAAAAAATCCAATAACAATAATCCAAATCCAGTAGTCCAATAGTTCAATACGCCGAATACGAAGTTTAAAAAAAAAAAAAATCCAATAGTCCATCCATTTAGAAGCTACTTAGCTTCACCTTTGACACAGGAAACTACTAGGAAATTAACCAAGTTATGATCTATCAAATAATCCAATATTTCATCCAATCAAATAAATTTTTTTGTAGATATTTTTATTTAATTTTTTTTTGAAATGGTCAAACTGTTGGTTGTGGTACATTTATGTAATGGTTGTTAATACTTTGAACAAAGGTAGTGGACTTTCATCTCTGTTATTGCTTACGCAGTTTGTTAATGTCAAAAGATGTGCAAAATAATATTTTTTGTACATAGATTCTTGCTTTTCTCCCCATAATCATTAATTTCTTCAAGTATTGTCTTCTTTACTAACTCTGTTTCGATGTTCCATTTTTGTTTGTCATAGGTGCTCAATTTCTCCATCTTAATGTAGAAGTAAAGCTATACCTCCTCCATCCCTTCCTCCCTGGTGGTTGCATTAGCAGGTGTGCTTATTTATTTGTTTGATTGTAATTAATAGCAGGACACTGGCGGGTGTGCTTTTTTGTTTATGTGTTTATTTTAATTGATAGTAGGATACTTGCTGGTGTGCTGTCTTTTTTTTGTTTTTTGAATTAATAGAAGGGCACTGGCGGGTGTGCTATTTTATTTAATTGTTTCATTTTAGTTGATACTAGGGTACTTGATTCTGTGTTTTTTAATTTATTTGCTTTGAATTGATAGCAGGGCACTGGCGGGTGTACTTATTTATTTGTTTGATTGTAATTTATAGTAGGGCACTGGCGGGCGTACTTTTTTTATATTTATTTGTTCATTTTAATTGATAGAAGGATACTTGCGGGTGTGCTTTATATATATATATATATATTTGAATTAATAGCAGGGCACTGGCAGGTGTGTTATTTTATTTATTTGTTTCATTTTAATTGATAGTAGGGTACTTGCTTACAAGTTTTTGAATTTGTTTGCTTTGAATTGATAGCAGGGCACTGGAGGGTGTGCTTATTTATTTGTTTGATTTTAATTTATAGCAGGGCATTGGCGGGTGTGTTTTTTTATTTATTTGTTCATTTTAATTGATAGTAGGATATTTGTGAGTGTGCTATCTTTTTTTTTTTTTTTTGAATTTATAGCAGGGTACTTGCGGGTGTGCTTATTTATTTATTTATTTAATTTTAATTGATAGTAGGGTACTTACTGGTGTGCTTTTTTTTTAAATTTGCGTGTAATTGATAGTAGAGCAATGGTTGGTGTGCTTATTTGTTCATTTGATTTTGATTTGTTTTATGAATTTATTTGTTTTGAATTGATAGCAAAGCACTGGCGTGTGTGCTAATTTATTTGTTTGATTTTAATTTATAGTAGGGCACTGGCACTTGTGTTTTTTTGTTGATTTGTTTGATTTTAATTGCTAATAGGGTACGTACGAGTGTAGATACAATAGATGTCCATATTGACCCGGATGGACTTGCAACACAAGAAAGACATGAGGAAGGTTAAGTTAGAACTAAAACAAATGCGGAAAGCCTTTTGTGGTGAAGATTCCAAGAATTCAACTAGTTCTAATGATAGTAAGCAGGAATCTGATGGGTCCAACCATGATGACAGCCAACAAATGGACACAGACAATGATGGTTGACCAAACTTTGCGAACATTATTTTGTGAACAGTGTTACTTTTTTCCCCCTTTATTAGAAAAAGAAAATTGTAAACAATGGTAGATTTCATGGATGGCTTATGTGATGGGCAACATTTGGATGGTATATGTGAACAATATTATTTAGGATGATGCTTCGTCATTTTGGATAGATATGTCCAACTAAATATTTTTTTTGTTGCAATGTCAATGATGTATGTATAGATTGTTGAAATTTATGGATACCAATAGACTACGTAGTGGATACATTGATTCCAATACTTAGTAGAGTATTGTTCCCATGGGCCGGATTGTAGTTTTGGTTAGATATTTTTTCCACAAGGTCCAGCCCAAGCCATTGGTGGGCTCAAAATTCAACTTGGGCTTGGTTATTTATTAAGGGAAACTTATTGATAAGTTCCATATATAAAGTTTAAAATCTATTTACCCCCAAAACAAAATACTTGTACCAATTAGTCATATATATTTTTAATTATTACCAAAAAATCTTATTTTAAAAAAAATAAAAATTTTAAAGACACTGTTACATCCCACTACCACCGAATTTCCATCAGACGGTGAAATGTTCAATATCACTGGGAAGTTGCTGGAAATATCACCGAAAATTCACCGAAGTACTGTTGCAATGTTCTGAATGTCACCAGAAGTCGTTGGAATGGCTAGAATGTTCGCTAGATTTCAAGAATATCGCCGGAGACTCACCGGAATATATAGAATATTGCCGAAAAAAATAAGGAAGAATAAACTGAGAAATTAAAATGAAAAAACATAGCAAAATGTGCTAAATATTGATAAACTGAAAAAAGAAAAAAAATTAAGAACAACAAACAGCAACAATGGAAAAACATATATGTTATTTTCAATTTTTGTAGGGTTTAAACAAATAATTTCCAATATTGATCAAATTGAAAAACAAGTTTTGAAAATGTAAAATATTATAGTTTCGAAGTATGATTCTATTAAGTATTTATCCTTATTAATCAAACTAAAAAACAAGTTATGAAACTGCAAAATTTTACAATTCTAAAGAATGATTCATTTTAGCACCAAAAAAAAAAAAAAAAGAAAGTGTAAAATTTTATAGTTTTCACTACCTGTAATTAAAACTCAAACATAACTTGTTAAAAAACTTGAAAATTTTCTCCATTATAATAGGAAAATAGAAGTGTGTAATACAGAAAAAGATTAAAACTGAGAGATCGAAGAAAATAAATAGATATAGAGAGATGCTTGTACTTCGACAACTATTTCTTGGTGTAGATCTAGCCGGATCTAACATAGATCTACTCAAATCTGATGTAGATCTGACTAGATCTACATCAGATTTGAGTAGATCTACTCATTTTCTTCGTCGAAAACTCATCTCTTTCGCCGTCGTTGAGCACGAAGTAAGGAGCTGATGCTCGGTGATTGCTTGTGAACCCTAATCAATGATAGTTGCTGGTCACCGGCTATGAAGCACGGGTACAGGTACGAGTACTGGTATTGGTACGATATTCGTATGTCGATACGGTAAAATTTTAAAAAAAGTAGGGTACAGGTACGACTTGGTATGCTTATAAAAAAATATTTATTTTTAATTTAGAGTAATGCAAAAATTAATTAAATGATTTAATTTGATTAGATTTAACCTACAATTAACATTTAATGCCAAAAGTAAAGGTATAAATCAAAATTAAATGTCAATATATTAAATAACTTACCAACCATAGTTTAATTTTGGAAAAATTATGCAAATAGTCTCTATAGTTTACATGATGTGTCAACTTGGTCCCTGTAGTTTCAATTTGCTCAATTTTGTCCCTTAATTTAACGGATTGTGTCATTTTAGTCCAACAAATAACGGTTGTTAAGTTAATTTAATGAAAAGTCAAACAATGTGTCAATTTGGTCTCTTTATTTTTCACAATGTGTCAATTTAGTCCCTGCGAAAATTGAGAAAATTGAAATTACAGGGACCAAATTGATACATCGTGTAAAGTACAGGGACCAAATTGACACATTGTTTGACCTTCCGTTAAATTAACTTAACTTAACAACCGTTATTTATTGGACTAAAATGACACAACCATTAAATTAAGGGGCAAAATCGAGCAAATTGAAACTACAGGGACCAAAATTACACATCGTGTAAACTACATGGACTATTTGCATAATTTACCCTTTAATTTTAAAAACATGCTAAGTATAAAACTAAAAATAAAAAAGAAGCCTAGTGAAAGGAGTTTCATCTCTGTAGTAAAAGAAAATATTGTTTCAACTGAAGTACAATACGACTTGGGTATATAGTGGATACGTTTGGGTATGCAAAAAATTAAGAAGAAAAAATGTCGGTACGTGTTTTGTGTACCCAGTACGTATGCAGAAATACTATACGAGGTAACATACGCCGGTAACTACTCGGTATGGGTATGGCATGTTTTTCGAAGTACCCATGCTTCATAGGTCGCCGGTGACTTTAAATTAGACAGAGAAAGAGAAAGAAAAGAAGGAAGGCGTGGTTGTTGTGGCCGTGGTCGTTGATATTAGAAAAAGAGAGGTAAAGAGAAGAAGCAAGGGGTAGGAAAAGAGGAGAAGATGAATGGATATAGGATTTTTGAGTCTATCTAAAAAGTTTTGGGATTAAATAGAATACACTCTTTTCAAAAAGGACTTGTGGGTAATTTGCCCATTATTCAACAAGAGTGATAAGAATTGTATTATAATTTCATATCATGTCAAAATATTTAGACACTTCGAATTCAAAATTAATTGATATTAAATGAAAAAGGACTCCTAAAGTGTGTGAAAGTATAAGAACAAAACATATAATCTGATTGGTCTAAAACTATGAGTCCCATAATAATAAAAAAAAAAGTGTATCAATCCCACCTAAAATTATACACACTGACATTCTGTGGATTTTTATAACACTCTAAAATTCTCCAATGAAATCCATCATTTACACTAACCAACAAAACTAAACAATAGTACGCAATTGGTTTTGGTTCCTCAACGAACAAAACTGAAAGATTCAGTTTAGTGCTAAATTTTCTCAATGCCGACCAAACCGAATTGTTTACACTCTTATGCAGTATACATTGTTTTGAAAATGACACATGAGATGGTGAATCAAGAAAAACATACCATCCTTTTTTCACATTTCAAACTTGAAAAATAGATAAGAGAGAGGAACTAATACCCGTGCACTTGGATTCCTTCAACGCATCTAGTGCTGTCTTCTTCTTCTTAAATCCATGGGTTACTTTTCACCTGATTCTTTTTCTGTGGGCTCTTCTTTCATCGACGATTATTGTTTATCTTTCTTATCTATCTTTAGATTGATCTCTGCTTGGAAAAGTTCCTTCAAGTCTTTCACTATTTTGTTAGGATCACAACTTCCTCCTGCTTCTACTTCATTGTTGTGATCAGAGACAATATTGGCATGATAAACTCCTACAAAGTCGCAGAATGAAAAGGTGTTGGATGAAAATAAATTGAAGAATATAAGATTTTTAGTATAGTTAAGAATAATGGTTTAAATAAAATTTTATTTATGTAATGGTTTATCAACTAGACTATGATATGATTTGAGTATTGATTATTAAGATATTGATTTCAGATTGTGATTCCCCAGCTTCTTCCTCCAACTACTGATTCTGTCCTTTTGGTTCTACATCATAAATGCTTCAGTGAGACTAGTTTTTTCACATGAAAAGAAGTTTTTCAAAGAAAGATCATGAAAAGAAAAAGAAAAATGTTAGCCTCGATATACCTGAATAGGTCCTAAGTTTCTTCAGGAGCTCTGAGCTGGGTGCAACAGGTTTATCGAATACCAAGCAAAACATCTGCAAGAACAAATTGAAAACAACCACTGCTGTAAGTTAGAATTGGCCAAGCTTTTAAATTCCAATTGTGGTAGAGACAATGGGAAATGAAATCGTAAATTAAAAACTGATTGAACATGGATGTTCAAAACCCACAAAAAAGATTTAAATGTAGAAATGAAACTGAATGTTGAAGAATTGTTCTAAAATTTCATGCTAACTATTTTATAGCTTTGGTTATATGATGTTTGTTGTATATGTACTATTCAATCTAGCTCTGTTTTTAACCAGTTTTCTGAAATTTTATTTTAGTTGTTCTAACAAAAACAACCTAAAGTATAAATTAGAATTGGCCAAGCTTTTAAATTCCAATCCAATGAGACATGGAAATGGCAACCCAGGGCCCTGATGAAACAATATGTATGTTCAGAACAGAGAAAAAGGATTTAGAATTGGAAAGGAAGCTAATCAATATTGGAGAAAGTGAGGGAATCAAACCTCAATTGGTCTTGGATCTCTCAAAATCCTGACAATGTAACCACAGTATGTTAGAGAGAGAGAGAGAGAGAGAGAGAGAGAGAGAGAGATTTAATTTAAAGAACTCACATATGGAGCAAAGACAAGGTCAAAAAAAAATTATATGGAGCAAAGACATTCAACATATAGATTGAAATCATAAATTATAATTCTAAGATTGGAATTTGATAATTGATTTTGCACTGAATTGTTAACCTACTAAAAGATTTCCGGGCATAACCGAGAAAGACAAAAAATTAAATAAATAAAAGGTTTATTTAGGTAAGAAACTTTACTGATGTGAAATTATCTCCGCCAAGGTCTTTGCAGCTAATGGAAGACCACCACACCTGTCTACCATGTCATCTTTAATTTTTTCTAATATCCAGTGATCTGAAATATCCTTTTCAATTGAATCTATAACTATGGACCAACATGACTCTTTGTCCAATGTGGGCTCGAGGGGATACAAATTCTGCTTACCGACCATCTTACTTGCCACTTCCTTGAGTCTACTAATGACGGTGATGGCACCCCCACTTCCCCTTGGCAAGCCATGTGAGAGATGAGTGTAGTTTTTGTTGCCTTCCATCTGTAGCTTGGAGTTAGAATCCAAATCAAAGTACCAATCACTCGCATGCCACACGTTGTCCAACACAATCAAATACTTGTTGTTAAGAAAACGACAGTGCAGGTTGTGCAAAAGCTCATTGAGATCAAAAGCACTGCCACACCAAGAAAAATCACTTGCCAAGCTTTTGAGAATGGCGAAAGCAATTAAGTGGAGTTTAATCAGAGATTGAGGTAATTTAACCCATAAAATTGGGGAGAAACTGTCTTGGACTTGAGAGCTATTGAACACCATTTGAGCAAGAGTAGTTTTACCTGAACCGCCCATCCTTACAATGCCAATCGTGCTGATACTATTAGTATCAGGTGTCTTAAGAAGCAAATCTTTGATCTTTTCGAAATGGTGTTCGAACCCATGAATCGAAGTCTCGTCGAATTCTGGAAAGTCCCCTCGTTGACGAACCCTAACCAAGCTGAAGGACAAAGGCCTTTCAGTCTCACCTGCAACATTGACGCTGACATCGTGCAAGTATTTCAGCAAATTCTCTTTGGTGGAGACCAGTTTCCTCTTAGTTAAGAACAGAATCCATTGCTTCTTCACATACTGATAACCTACGAGACTTTTCTTGGTCCGGGTAATGCGCTCCTTCTCCTTGCCTGCTAACATGACACACTCAGCCAATACAAACTTGAGATCGTATAGCAAATTTTTCATTGTTATGGGTGTTGAGGAGCTGATCCTCATTTTCTGCAACTCCTCTAAAATCTCATGAAAACGAGAACGGAAGGGAAAATCATTGTATTCTGCCACTGCTTCTTCATAGTCACTAATGAATTTGTTTTTCAGGAACAGTAAATAATTAGCTGCCATTTCAGATCTTTTATACAAGTTCCAGCAACAATTTTCTTCCCTCCTTCTTCTTCCCTTTTATTTATACAACTTCGTGTTGAAAGCATCCGCCACTTATATTTATTTTAGAGCTTGGCTTGCCTCCAGTTTGATTTGGGACTAGAGGGTGTTGTTGGGTTTGTGGTGGCCTACCACGGGTCTCATTTTGATAATTTAAATTGTTCAATGTATAAAACTCGTCGATTGCTATATGTTTGTAAAAAATCACGTTGATCGGATATCGATAACTATGTGATTAAATCAGTTTTGTATAAAAAAAAATGGCCGGTGAAAAAATTAACTTTTCACAAAAAACTGATCAAATGAGATAGTTATCAATATCCGATCAATGTAATTTTTTGTAAGTATGTAGCACTTGACGAGTTTTACACATTGAACGGTTTAGATTATCAAAATGGGACATGTAGTGGGCCCTCATAGGCCCAACAACACCCTCCATTTCGGACTAGAGGGGAGCCACTGCCTTATTTGGGTAAATTACAAATACACCCTTGAAGTTTGCTTAAAATACGAATTGTCTCATGTGGTTTGAAAAATTATAAATACCTCCCTGTCAGAATTTTTTATTTAACAGAATTAATTGAAAAAGTAAAATTTCTAACTACTCACCCATATAATAATAAAATTATCTGAATTATTAATTGAAATAAAATTTTAACATTATTAAAAACTATTAATTAACTTGATTTATTAATAAAAGGATTTATTTGTTATAAAATTAGAAACCTTAGGGGACGTAATGTAATTTCTAGAATCACAGGAGATAATTTATAATTTAAATAAATCTCAGAAGGTGTGTATGTAATTTACCCCCCCTTATTTTAACCTCAAGGCAAGCAATTGAAGATGAAAAGATTATAAATCGTACAATCCAAAAAAAGTGGATAGTTTCTTGATTAGAGATGCCATTTTAATCCGATCTATGGGAGTCCGTTCATATTGTCTTGAATGGGGTAGATTTTATCCGCCCGACACTTATATGGGGTGGATTTTATCCGCCCTAACACTTATGTGAGGCGGAGGTGGATTATGTTTTGGTCACCCGCAACGGGGGTGGATACCACCTCTTTCGATCCAAACCAGATCCGACATAATTAATAATATATAAATAAATAAATATGTATATATATAATATAATATAATTAGACATAAAAAAATAATATTAAAACTCTGTGATTTTGTTTAAATATAAATAAATAATAATCGTAAAAGTCTCACCGTTTTTTTGGATAAGTAAAAGTCTCACTGTTTATATATATTGAAAGAAGGAAAATTATTTGGTGTGCTAAGATTTTAAAGGATTCTCAATTTTTTGAAATGTAGTCCGATATCCGTGGTATTGGGTATCTGCAGGAGTGGAGTTGGAGTTGAAAAATTCCACCCGTAACGAAAGTGGTGCAAGGACAAAGTTTGTCGGCGAGGATAGGGACAAAGAATGACAAATTCGCCCCAAACTTGCCCTGTGGCCACCCCTAGCCACCCCTATTCTTGATAGACAAACCTCTCTGCAGATGTCAGCAGATGGTCAACAATTGCTTAATAGTTAGATTTCCCTCGATTTGAAACTTTCTGTTTCTAGACCATGGAAAAATAAATATTTACATTGCAAAATATATGGAAAAATTATTGGTTAATTTTGGGTGTCAAATGACTATACTCTACACTAATTATAATTCACTATATCTCCTCATGTTTCTTAAATATCCCTTCATATTTTTTAATTATTCAATATAAATTCATGAATTCCACTCCCCCTATCAATCATACCATCATTAAAAAAAAAAATGGGTATCCCAAAACTAACTAGCGACTTCTTCTAACGAAGCCATAAAGTTTTTCTGTGATCCTTGGGCTCACTACAACAAAATGCACAATTGGCGACCACAATTGGCGACCAAAATCAATTGTAGTCGCCAAAAGAACCATATTGGGCGACAAACAGCCTGATTTAGTCGGTGTTTGTTTAATATTTTTAGCTACTAAATTAATTTAGTCGCCATATGTAATTATTAGCGACTAAACTTAGTTTTAGTCGTTGTTTTCCACCATTTTGCGACAAAAAAAGTTTGTCGCCCAAAGATGGAGTATTTTTAATGGATTTTTGGCGACCAAAACTAAGTTAGTCGCTGTATAGTAAAACATTGCTGACCAAAAATTTGAATTAGTAGCCAAATCGGTACTTTTGGCGACTAATGTTTAGTCGCTGTTAATGATGTTTGGCGACTATTGATGCTTTAGTCGCTAAATATTCGAAATATTTTTTAGAGGGAAATCAACTAAATATTCGCGCCCAATACATATATCTGAGGGACACATTTTCGGACATGTTTTCTCTCACACATATATTACCTCACACACCAGCAGTCGATAGCAAAGCTGACCGCCGATCATCACCGTCGTTGGCCACTGGCATTGGCACCATGACCACTGGAAATCGGCCCCACGACAATCTATCAGGTATTTCTCTCTCGTCTCTCTCCCTCTCTGTCGCTCTGGGTCTCTTCCTCGCTGTGTCTCCCATTAGGGTTTTTAAATGTTTTTTTTTTCTTTCAGTTTCCAGTGATTTCGCAAACAATGTTTAGGGCTTTTTCTGATTTCGTCATTCGGTTTGGTTAAAATTTTGGATTGCTGCTTTTTGATTCTCTATTATGGATTCTTGAACTATATGAGCAATGTGCCTTTTTTTTGTAGTTTTTTTTTTAAATCTCTTTGTCAGCGGATTTGAGGTTTAAGGACAAATCATTTATTCAAGTAGCTCTTTGGCTATTGTGTAGCCTTTTCATATTTATTTATTTATTCTCAGTATGGAGTGTGGGGCTGAGGTTTAGGATCTCGGTTTTATCCACTTTTTCGTTTGTAGGACATCCTTGTTTGCTCTCTTTATTAATCAACCACATTTATGGGTAACTCGTTTTCAGGTTGGTGAAGCTACTGCAGTTGGTGAAGCTACTGCAGCGGGACAAGCTGTAGTAGGTATCACAAGACAGCCTGAGGTGGAGGGGAAAATACGAGGTAATTTATTGCTTAGTTTGGCTTTTATGGTATCTTTAACAATTTATGGGCAGATTGTTGCATTATAACTTTTATATGCAAATCATTTTGTTTAATCCTACAAATATGGAAAACACATGTTTTTTTTATATTCTATCTATGCATGTATAAAAGTTGAGTGATGGGTTTTTGAAATTTGTGGTGGCATTTTATTTAATGAATTCACATTGATGATTTAGTTGCCTTGCATGCATAATGCGCCCATTTTCCCATTAAAATTTGTATTGTTCTATATTTAAGGTTAGACCATTGAAAATAATGAGGAAGGAAATCACTTCTTCAAAAATTGCTAATTTTATTTATGTGATTGGGTGGGTGTACATACTAGTTTGTATTGCAATATTTAAATTGTTTCTATTGTTAGCATTTGCTTTGAACCTCTCTTTTCTACCACTTTTTGATGAAGTTGTGATGGCATATATTAAAGCTTACAAAAATATATGTTGTATAAGCATCTCTATATATGTACATTTATGAATAAAATACATACATATTCACACATTAGACTAAACTTGACTTCGGGCTCATGCTTGACTTGGAAAGTTTCTTTGCACTTTAAATGTACACTTCGAATACAATTTAAAGTGTAAAGAAAGTATATTGAAATTCCTAAATTCAAACTATAGTTAAATACAATTTCAATTACAATTGACATCATTTCAATTTGTGTTTTGTAGATGTCTATAACTTTTTGTTTACAATGGAACTAATGGGTGTAATTTTTGTTGTGTAGATGGCTTTTGGCATTGACATGTGGATCTTCTATTTTTTTGTCCGGAAGATCATGCACAGTTTTGCAAATTTTGGAAGCTTTTTGTCGTCCTATACTTTTTGTGTGGACTGTGGACCAATCGTACATATAATTTTTGACGGGGTACATAATATTTTTGGAGCTTCTATTAATTGCTCTATTCGTATAGAATCAATGACGGGGTACATAGATCATTCACATTTGCTGTTGCTCCACATGTATTAATTGCTCAGGTGATATATACGTACATTACCTTTTGTCATGGTACATATTACCATGGTAATTTGTACCTTGGCAAATGGTCATTACAATGCATAGTACAGTAAAAATGTTGTGTAAGGACATTGTTTTGGTAATGTGTTTGGAATGTATGACGTTATTATTTGTAATTGAAATATATATAGTTGGTTTCTATATAAGTTTACATTAGCAGATGTTCTTTTTTATTTGATGGTTATAAGTGAAACATGGGAATAGGTGATAACATATGTAGGTTGTATACCTATTACAGGTTGCGGTGGATACAGGTTCTAACAAAATTTATTCAAATGAAAAAAAATAAAATATAAATATAAAATGACGTTTTTGGTGACAAAATAATTAGTAGCCAAAAAAGAAATAAATCTTATGGTGACTAAATATTTGGTAGCTAAAACAAACCGAAACACTTTTGGCGACTAAATATTTGGTAGCTAAAACAACTCGAAACACTTTTGGCGACTAAATATTTGGTAGCTAAAAATCAATTCATTTTTGGCAACAACAATTTTAGTCGCCAAAACAAATAAAAACACTTTTGGCGACAACCATTTCAGTCACCAAAACATAATAAAAAGGCATACCCGACTAAAAAGTTTAGTAGCCAAACAACAGTGACACTTTCAGCGACTACATATTTAGTAGCTGAAAAATAGTATTGGCGACAAAAGATTTCGTCGCCGTAAAGATTTCCAGTTTTTGCGACAAAATATTTAGTAGCTAAAGAAGTGAGTTAAACAAATTAACAGACCCTTTGGGCGACTAATCTGTTGGTCGCTAATGTGAGTCATCGGCGACTAATACTAGTTTCGTAGCTAATAGCTGTTAGTTTTGGCTACTAAGGTGTTAGTCGGTAATTTTGTAGTACTTTTGGCGACTAAATGTTCTTTAGTCGCTAATACCTTCGGCGACGATATATCCCCGACAAAACTAGCGACCAAAGTATTTGGTCGGCAAAGCCTTTTGGCGACTAAAATCAGTACTTTTGGCGACTAATATTTTAGTCGCCAAATGTGAGTTTTCTTGTAGTGGCTACTAAGGCATTTCCCAAGAGCACATAATAATTTTGCCACTCCAACAAGGGCTTAATGATTCCCAAAACATCTTCAACGGTTGAGACACTGAAGTGCCCTAGATAACCACCCCAGGCTCAAAGAAGCTCCTAAAAAAGGAATGCAAACATATAAAATGAATAGAGAGGGGAAAATAAAGAGGGGAAAAAAAAAAACAATGAAGAGAAAAATGCAAAAGAATTTGGGAATTGGGATTAAAAATTCAGCTTTTCTTGATTTGGGCCCTCCTACTTTTTGATTAAAATCTAAAGAAAATATGCTTATAAGTATTCAAGAATGATTTGAATTATGGGAGATGTACCCAAACTTTTCACCATACAACAAATAGAAATATTTTTGGACAAGGATATAGATGATGCCTCATTATATTACAATTAGTGGAAGTACAAGTGCAAAGCACATGCTAGTTTTATCTAACTGGTATATAGTTCAGTTGATTTTGACATATTGTGTTTGTTTCAGGGAACTATTATTCACACTCCATTTCTTTATAAATTTAATCCAAAATTTATTTTTAATCACCAAATTAGATATGGCACAATTTTCATGTATATTAGAAGACTAATTTTGAAGTGCAAAGTAGAGTGGGAATAACATATCTCTTGTTTTATTATGCTCAAAAATAAAAAAGAGAGAGAGAGAGAACTTGGCATTAAAGACAAGAACCAAAAAAGAAAAATAGAAAAAGCAAGAGTACTGATGATGAGTAATGAATTATAAAGTAGAACTTGACATATCCAAAGACAAGAGACCAAAGAAAAAGCAAGCAATAGGGGAGGAGTAAAGAAAAAGAATATAACCTACTTTCTTTCTTTGTAATATATTACCAAATCCACCATCTCTCCTTGTTTCTCTTTTAATTGTAAATGGATACACAATAATTTAGATAGAGACAAAGAGAGTGAAAAGCAAAGAATAATCCAAAGCTGTAAAAGGAATAAGCTAACTCATTAAGTAAAGTGTTTGGCATGTACTAAAAAAGTGTACCTTTTTATTTTATTTTATATACATACACTTATTTGGTTCACATCAATCAACATATCTTCTCTACTTTTATACTCACTTTCTCTATTTTTCAACACATTTTTCTTTTATTTATAAAAATTCAAAAAGTGCACTTATTTAAAACATTTCAAACCACTCTAAAATGTCCTTTGAGATAGAGCTGAGTCATCGAACTCACTTAGTTACTTATTTGTAGCACTACACTATTACTCAACACATTGTAGACCATCTTCTGGCATGCAAGAGAAGTGTTTTGACCATTAATCCTATCTAGCGACTATGGTGAGAACAAAATCAACAAAATTATGAGAAGAAAAATACTTGAGACACCTAATTTATTATTTCTAAAAATCACCTTAATGATATGTCTAACAAGTGTCAAATTTTGATTTGTCAAACATTCTGTGGAGTTTAACTTTAATGTCACATCATTAGGGGTGGTTTAGAGATAATAAATTAAGGGATCTAACATTATTATTACAAGAAAGTTAAATGATGGGTTATCCGCCCTTCAACTATCCCTAAATAGTGAATATCACTCAACCCTTTAACTACAACACCGTACACTAATCCTTCAATTATAAAAAGAAAAATTGTACAAATTTCCCTTTTGGTAGGTAAAAGTAATATAGTATTACAATTGAAGAGGGTCTAAATATGCGATTTTATAGTTGACACTTGAACGGTTAAGGCTTTATTTAGTTGAGTTTTCAAAATAGTTTGGTGAAAGAAATAAAAAATAGACATTATTTTCATATAATTTTATCTACTTTGGGTAGAAATAATTTTCAAATTTTAAAAATATCCCTTTTGGTCTTTATTTTTTAAAAATAATTTCACCTAACTATTTTGAAAACTCAACCAAATAGAGCCTTTACCCTTCAAGAGTGAACTATAAATTACTCATTATTTTCATATGGTTTTATTTGTTTTGGGTGGAAATAATTTTGAAATTTTAAAAATATCCCTTTTGGTCTTTAATTTTTATCAAACTAGTTGAAACCTCAACTAAATAGAGCCTAGTGTCCACATAATTAACCCTTATAAGGATTTAAACCAAAATTTGATAAAATATAAAAATTGTACTATCAGACCAACTACACAAATTGAGAAACGTAAATTACACTCACCTCACCGAGGTTTTAAAAAAATGATATTATTATTTCTTTTTTACTAAAATATATATTTATCTTTATTTATTTCATTGTTTACACATTAGTTTCGATTGCTTTAATCATACTAAAAAGAGAGTAATATAATTATTAAAAATGTGAAACTTCTTCTATTTTCTTCAAACTTCAAGTGGATGAGTGTAATTTACCCAATCAAGAATGATGGAGCCCTTGACTCTTTGTGCACATTCCAAAGTCTGTTGGCCCTGAAGTCGTGGAAGATTATTATATCTCAGCTTCCAGTGATAGTCAGACAAACAACACTAGTACACTTGTGCAAGGGTTTCACTAATTATAATTGATTGATAATCATAAGAAGAAAAACAAAACAAAAAAAAAAACAACTACTCTAGCACAAACTACAGAATTGAATGAACTTTTTTTCGAAACACAAAACTGAAAGAGTTGAAATGATCGATTTGGACTTAAGAATTACCAAAATTTTACTGGTGAAGAAAGTTATATATATATATAATTTCCAAAGAGAGAGAAACCTTTTCCAAATCGATTATGCATGGTAGAGATGAACTATTTCAGAGACTTTATTGTCACCAGAATTTCCTTTGATTCTCACCGTGACTTGCAATATTTTTTAAGGGTTCGTTTGGCAATGAATTTTTTTTAGGATTATTTACATAGAGACCCTCTAAACTATAAAAGTGTACATATAGACTTTTAAACTATTGAAAAGTATTACTTTACCTCCTAAATTACAAAAACATATAATGAACCCCTAAATTATTGACGTATTTCACTTTGATCCCTTCCATTATGGGTCCAATCGATATGTTTTTATAGTTTAAACAATCTATTTGTATGTTTTTATAATTTATAAAGCAAAGTGATATTTCTTAATAATTTAAGGGGTCTATTTGTACGTTTTATAGTTTAGAAGGTTAAAGTGACACTTTTCAATAGTTTAGAGAATTTCGTGTAAATAATGCATTTTCTAAGTTAAAAGTTTAAAAAGTTGAAATATTAAAAAATGAAAATTCTATTGATACATAGCATTTAGGGGTAATTACATCCCAGTAAAATTTTAGAAAAAAATTACAAATTCATAAATAAAAAAAATTACAATTTTAATTATTAATATTTATAAAAAAAAATTCATTGATTTGTAATTTATTTTTACAAAATTATGCTAATTTGATATTTCTCCCCTAAAATTTATATAAAAAAATTTACAAAAATATCTGATAATGCCATTATTATAAATAAATATATCTTCAATGGTGTTTTATTTTGAAATAAATGATTCATAATGAACCACATCATTATATATAAAAAT
Organism: Camellia granthamiana; assembly: GCA_036172215.1. Classification (NCBI taxonomy): domain Eukaryota; kingdom Viridiplantae; phylum Streptophyta; class Magnoliopsida; order Ericales; family Theaceae; genus Camellia; species Camellia granthamiana. The sequence continues at coordinate 7,234,522 of CM069908.1, read as the reverse complement.
TATATATAAATTTTGTTGTTCACATAGCATCACTCATCAAAAAAATATATAAAAAAATTATTGGTGATAATTACAAATAAAACACCAAAAAATATAAATAATAAAAATTACAATAACTATTGAAAGGGTTGAGGTGTGGGAAATTCGCTCTTTTTAAGGAGATTCAAGCCCTCTGCAGTTAGGCAAAGCCTTATATCGGTGCAGCAGAAAAAACCTTGACTTGTTCCCCCTAGGATACAACAACCCGACTAAGTCGTATGGTTCACCAATACTGCACAATTGGTTGAACCCAAAACTTCATCACATACACCATTTATTTCTTTGCCTGATAATATCACACAAAAATAATAAAATAACAAACACTTTTTATTTTTTTCAAGATAAGAGGTTAGCTCAATTTATAGGAGAGGAAAACTTTGGGCAAAAGAAAAGGAAAAAAAAAATAAGAGTTACTTGGTGGATAAGACAACTTGGAGGAAAAGAAAAGATAAGAGTTACTTGGTGAGCAAGAATACTTGGAGGAAAAGAAAAGAGAAACTTGGAGGGAAAGAAACTTTTCTAAGAGGCAAAGAAAGGTAGTTTGAAGAACAAGTTGCTTGAAACCCAAACACACAATATAATTTATAACACATTGTAATATTAAAATATATACTAACAAGAATCAATTTTTTTCTTTACTTTTGCACCCCCTCTTCCCCTCAGCAATCCATTCCAGAGTGGAGTTATGTACTTCTTGTTGAAATCCAAATGATCACTCGAAGCAGGCCACATGTTGTCCAACACGATCAAATACTTCTTATTAAACAAGTAAAGATACATATTGTGCAAATGATCATCAAGATCAGAAGTGTTGCCAGACAAAGAGAAATCACTTGCCAAGCATTCAAGAATAGCCAAGACAACGGATCTTAGATCTGGATGTTGAGGTAACTCAACCCATGACACTGGGGAGAAACTTTCTTGGACTCTACAGCTATGGAACACCATTTGAGCAAGAGTAGTTTTACCTGATCCTCCCTATGATACCAATTGCACTGAAATTATCAGTATCAGATGTAGTAGTTAGGAGCAAAGCTTCCATCTTTCGCAAATGATTATTGAAACCATGGATCAGAGCAAGATTGAAATCTAGAAAGTCAGTTGGTTGACAAATCCTGATCAAGCTCGAGGACGAAAGCCTCTCATCTGCAATGTTTGCAACGTCAACATCGCTCATGTTTTGCAGCAACTCGTTTTTGATGCAGAGAAGTTTCCTCTTCAACTTGAAAAGAAACCATTGCTTCTTGACCAAATGACGAGAGCTTAATTAGAGAATTTTCTTGTTTTCAGTAATGCGGTCTCTCTCCTTCTCTACAAACATGACACAATCAGCCAATGCAAACTTGAGGTCATACAGAGGATCTTTTAGTCCTATGGGTGTCTAGGGGTCAATCCTCTTTTGATGCAAGACCTCTGAAATCTCGACAAAATGAAGCTGTAGGGGGAATTCTATGAATTCTTCACCCTTGGCTTCTTCAAAGTCACTGATGAATTTGTTCTTCAGAAACTGTAAATGATCAGTAGCCATTTCAAGTGCAGTTCTAGTAACAAATTCCTTTTCCCGGCCTTCTTCGCTTTATAGAAAATCTTTCTGTTAATAGCAGCTACAATTAGCCTCAACTCAAGCAATAGAAGACAAAACAAACAGAGAAATGGAAAGAATCAAAGAAAGTACCTTTGAATTTCCTAGAAGATTCAAAGAATTTTTTTTATGAAATACTGAATAGTTTCCTGATAGATCTCTTGTGCAAATTGTCCAAGTCTCAAGCTAACTTTGGGCCTTAACAAAGAATTTAGGTCCACCATATTTAGGACCACACTAGAAAATAGGTATGTTTGGAGTCCATTTTTTGTCGTTCTGAACTATTATGTCATTAATCATCTCAATCAATTATAGTCGGTCAATTTAGTAAAGTGGAGGTGTAAAGTCTCACGTGATTGAGATCTGCCTTCTCTAAAACGACAAAGGTGGGATCTTGAACTCACCTTGTTGACTAATTTTAATTGGTCGAGATCATTAATGATGTTGAGATCATTAAATATGAGTAATGATATTAAAAATAAAAAACTCATACAGAATTCCTTTTCGCTCTAAAATAAAACACCATACAAATGATTTTACTTATAAAAATAACTTTGCCATATCATGTTTATAGTATTTTATACATAATTAGATTTTTGCATTAAACATCTTCTCATTTATGTGACGTTAACAAAATAATCATGTATTATGTCGAATGATATGAGAGAAAAAATATTAGTTTTTAAAATTTGAAAAATATTATTCATACAGAATCTTTATATAATTTGTAGCAGTGGTATTTTTTAAATTAAATGTCATTTTTTTTATGGACTCGTATGTTAAAATAATAAGTCTTAATGCAGTTGCATCTTTTTCAATTTTTTTTACTTTCACTTATACCTTATGCATTTGGAATATTTCAGATTTGTTCGGGATTTGAGATGGCGAACCGGTGCTCAAATAATACCAGTTACCTATGAGAGCTCAAACAATTTCCAAATCACCATAGAAGCCCTAGAAGAAGCATACAACAAAGCAATAGAGGCCAACATTAGAGTGAAAGGCTTGATCATAACCAACCCATCAAACCCATTAGGCACCATTTTAGACAAAGTCACTCTCAAAAGCTTGGTGGATTTCATCAATGAAAGCAACATCCACCTCATATGCGACGAAATCTACGCTACCACCATTTTTAGGCCTCCCCACTACACTAGCAATTTTGAGGTCATTCAAGACATGGATAGTAACGATGATCTCATTCACATCATTTACAGTTTGTCAAAAGACATGGGTTTTCCTAGCTTTACGGTTGGTATTGTTTACTCATACAACGATGAAGTTGTGAGTTGTGCTTAAAAGATGTCGAGTTTTGGATTAGTCTTGTAAGAACCTGAATTGTAACAACCCTCATTCTTGACTTAGCTATATTTGCATACATCCATGTATGACCTTGTCTTGATATGTTACATATCTTGTTAATCTTGTTTCGGCTTGCCTTGTTAAGTGTTGATTGCTTGATCTTGTTCCTTGCTTGGTGTGTGTGGCCGAGGTCAGCTCAGTGTAGTTCATTTTTGAACCTTTGTACTTAGAATTATTTCGAAACCATCTGTTGACCTCCACCTTAACCTCGGCATGTTTGCCGAGATGTGTCTATCTATACCGAGATGGTTTGCGCTTGGTGATTTTGTTCCAGGGCAGGTGTAACCTAGCCCGAGGTGTGGCACGGCTTAGTCAGGTGTCGACCTTCTTAGCCGATGTCTTTGTTACGTTTTGCCGAGGCTTTGTCTTTAGCCGATGTCCTTGATTGCCGACACGCTTCGCCTCAGCGTGTTGTGTACGCTTTGTCAGAGACTTGTCTTATCAATCAGTCACCTTTTTGGGCTGAGCCAACCCGGTGACGACACGTGTCCGAGCTGAAGCTTTAAGCAGCCGACAGCCTTAGAGACAAATCATTTTGTCTCAATCTTTGTTTTGTTTTAGAGAGAGAAGCTCTCAAGTTTGAAGGAAGAACTCTAGAGAGAGAAGTGGAGTTCGAGCTTGATCTTGGAAGATCAAACCGTTAGATTTGAGCCTTGAGGTGAGATTCTTGCTCTACTTGATTTGTTCTTATTGGTTATCAAGCTGCATTGCATGATTGAGTTTGTTTTGCATGCCATGCAACGATTTGAAGTTGGTTTTGAATGAAAAAGATGATATTCATGTGTTCTTGAATAAAGTCTTGTTTTGATCCGAAAGTTTGGAACAAGAACTATGTTTATGTGTTCGTTCTTGCATGCTTCTTGTACGGGAACCCAGGTCCATGTTTTGAGCTCTTTGCATGGGACCTCAGATTTTGAATATACTAGTTACGATTCCAGCATGCATGTTCTTGATGTTCTTGATTATTTGTCCTTAGCATTCTTCAAAGGGAAACCCAGGTTTTCCCCGACTTCGTTTTGTACTTGGCCATCGGGTTCACACCTCGGCGAGGAGGTGTGGGACCTCGGCTAGGCTGGATTGTACCCAATATGTTTCCATGAGATGGAAAACATCATTTTGACTCTTGACATGCTTTGCTTTGCTTTTGACTTGGATCCGGCGAGAGTGCCGAGATCATTATGTGCATATGAAGCTTGTTTTGAGAATGTGATTTGCCTTGTGATTGTCAGGACTTTGATCTTTGCTTTGAGCCTTCACCCAAGAAGACCGAGGTGAGTGGTGCTCCTAATAAAGCTATGTTAAGCTGTTTTGATAAAATCTTGCTTTGCTTGTTTTGATGAAAGTATTTGTTTAAGCATGAATGATGAGCCTATTTTGATGTATCTTGTATGAACCTTGCTTTGATGGTATCTTTGAAAAGTCCCTTGGCTGGAGGACTATAATCTTTCGCAGCACTAAGTGTAAAAGTCCCTTGGCTGGAGGACTATAATCTTTCGCAGCACTAAGTGTAAAAGTCCCTTGGCTGGAGGACTATAATCTTTCGCAGCACTATGTGTAAAAGTCCCTTGTGCTGGAGGACTCTAAACTTTCGCAGTACCCTTGTGTAAAAAGGATACGGTCCTTTCTTGGAAAAGCTAAGGTGTTAAAAGGGGCTACGGGCCTAAGTAACACAAGTCCCTTGTACTGGAGGACTCTAAACTTTCGCAGCACCACCTTGTCAAAAAGGGCTACGGGCCTAAGTGACACAAGTTCGCCGAGAAGAATGGCCACGGGCCGAAGTGAATGTGAGTTTGTTAAAAAGGGCTACGGGCCTAAGTGACACAAGTTCGCCGAGAAGAATGGCCACGGGCCGAAGTGAATGTGAGTTTGTTAAAAAGGGCTACGGGCCTAAGTGACACAGTCCCTTTGTGCTGGAGGACTTTAAACTTTCGCAGTACTCTTGATTAATCGATCACGGATCGTCTTGTTTAGCCACTAACGGTTTACCGCGTGGATTTCTTGTTCGGAAAGCTTGTTTGTGTTTTGCCGATGTCAGTGAACGTCCTTTGAGACTTGTAAGACTTGATAGATGAATACGGTTCATCCCTTGATTCGATAAGCTTAATTTGTGCTTGCCGAGGTTAGTGGACACCTCTTGAGACTGGTAAGATTTGATAAGATGAATACGGTTCATCCTTGATTTGATAGAGCTTTGATGTATTTGTCTGGAAATACCTCGGCTAACCCTTGTGTGGTTTTGGGCATGTTTTATTTTGGAAAGACTTCGGCTGTTATTCATGCAAAACCTTTATTACTAGTACCATTCACTGAGTTTCCATACTCACCCCTCTATATATATGTAGGTGATGAGCAGGTCGGTGGCGACGCCTAGATGAATTTTGTAAAGCTTGGTTTTGGATTCTTGTGATGTCGGCATAACTTGTCATACGTCGGCTGTTTTGCATTCATGTCGGCGATTGTATTTACGTCGGCGGATCTTGAAGATTATGCTTCTTTGGCTTGTAATCTTTTGTAACTGCACATGTCGGCTTTAGAAGCCTTTTGGTCAAGATTTGTATTATGTATTTTAATTATCAGACTAACTGTGAAATTGTTATGAGTGTCATATCATTTGATCTATGCACAGCTCTTATGGACCACTTGTATTTGATTTATTGCTTCCGCATTTTGTAAGCCCCATATGTTATACTCTGATTGCGTTTGTTCTTGTAAGTTGGCCTTCGGTAATTACGGATTACTGGCCATCACGGCACCATCCTACTAGGGGCGGGTTGGGGTCGTGACATGAATTTTTAGACAACTAATTAATTTGTTAATAATAATATTAAGTCAATTAATAGTGATTATTAAATGATAATATTAATAGCATCATGATTAATACCAATATTAAACTTCTTTAAATAAATTTATTTATCTTTCTATGATTAAATTTCTATATCTAAATACAGTTGTGAAAACTAAATGAGTTAAACAGATAATAACCAAGTTAGTCAGAGGACAGTAAGGAGAAACTATCTAGTGAATAGGTTATCTATAAACATTGATTTTATTTATTAAAAAAAAAAAAATCATATTTTGGGCAGAACATTCGGCTGCCTTTTCTTCCCAAGGAGGCTGCTGTCAAGGCATGCATAGAAACATACTCAAGGCCTACCTTGTAGGTAGTATTTCCCAAGCCAAGAGGGAAAAAAAATAGAAATAAAAATAAAAATAGGCCTCCAAACTCCTACAAATAAGAACACTATTCAGTCATTCTACTACTACAGCTGAGCAAAGAGAAAAAAGAGAGAAAGAGTAGAAAAGAAAAGAAAAAGAGAGGAAGAGGAGAGGGTGCTTGGTGGTTACCATTTCAAAACTTATCTTGAGAATAGTTTGTAAAAGCTCTTGAGGTGGGAATACTCAACCTCTATCCTCCATTAGATAATTTTTTTAACTGAATCTATATATTAAATATATGCAAGAGTATGTATTGTTAATACATACATAGCAAGAATAGCTCAATGCATGTTTATATTTTGATAGAATGAGAATTTTATGATTATATGATTTCTATTCCTTCTTTCTGTTGGGAAATTTGGTTTTTATAGGCTTATTTTGGGCTAACTTTGAGCCTAAATTTGAGTAAGGGCCACACGTCTTTTGAGGTGTGTCCAAAGAGGTGACGTGTTCCTTGCCGCATGGCAAGTCGTACGGTGCAAACGGTTCGTCAAAACCATTTACGAGAGAATGGGAACTTGACGTCGTTTTCGGGTTCGTGAAATGGACAATTGAATAGTCAAAAGTGGGTTTCCTTGAAATAGATTGTCCCACATTGAAACTTGACGAGAGCTTGTATGTATTTATAAGCTCTAGGTGGGAATACTTGGGTTGGGCCCCAAGAGACACCCTATGTTTGTAGAAGGGAGGAGTTATGGACAAAGTGGCCTTTGGCTCAAACCACCACACCCGTGCACTGCCGTCGCAATCATCCGGCCAGCCCAGACGTAGGTGTAGGTCGGATCGATTCTAATATTAATTTTTTAAACAAAATTTATTTGAATTTTTTCCAACAAATTCTTGAGGGAAAATTATATTTTTTGAACGAAAGTAATTCAAATTTTGTGCCAAATTTGAATTCAATTTTTCCTGTCCATATAGTGCCTTTCCGGCCCACTTCTAGTAGGTTCAAACTATTTTTTTTAACAGTTTTAAAACTGCCCAGCAGTTGTGGACAGATTCAAAATTGTCTATAGATCTGTTCAAATTTAAATTGCACATGTTTGGTTCAAGACTTCATTTGTTCGGGTTGAAATTCAGACCTGTTCAGCTCTATAAATACCAGGACATCTTCCAACATTTGGTTTATTTCGAAAATTGTTTTCTTACTTTCCTTTGTACTCTCTTTGCATTATTCTGCATGCTAGTTCTTAGGAAAAATTCAGAGAGTATAGAACACAGGTTCTAGTTCACTGTACAGATTGTTTGGAGTGCTACTACAATCTGTGTAAAGATCATTGTATCTTGGGAGATAGACGCCATTTATCCGTAAGCACCGAAGCGGGGCGAATCTGTCTTAAGGACAGAGTGTTATGCACTCGACTTGATCTATTTTTTTGTACTTATTCACTTTCGGTAACTAAATTCTGTAAGTGATTTAATTTTATTTGTTTGATTTAGTTTCAAGTTATTTATTCTACACAGAAGATTGTTCCAACAATCTTAAGACAAATTTGAATTATTCTGTTTAAACAAAAATTTTCGTTTGTTCCTTTTCTTTCTTTCTTCTTCTTACAGAAATTATTTTCTGTGGTTTTACAAAGTAATATTCTGGTTGGAAAATACAAATAGTAGTAATATACTGTTTATTTTCTTTAACAACTAGTAGTAATATACTGGTAGTTATTAACAATTCAGAATATTTATTTGTGAAGTTGGTCAGAAATTAATTTTGGTTTTTAAAAATAATTTATGAGTTTTCATTAATTAAAATTTTGTTTCCAGTATTTTAATTTTTGAAGTGTTACAGAAATATTTTTTTGTGTGGAATTAACTTGTTTAAATAAAATTTTATTTATTTTCAAATTAATTGGAAATAAAAGTTACAATTATTGTTTCTTTTAATTTTACAGAATTAAATTCTGTATTTTGGTTCAATTTTCTGTGTAGTATAAAATTCTAATTATAATTTTGTTTTATAATTTAGAAGTCATGGATACTGAAACTAATGCTTAAACAAGTACTAGTATAGTGACTGTAATTGCTCCAACCCCTTCTCCTGTTGTGACTATACCAGTAAATCACGGTGACAAGCCAGAGAAGTTCTTAGGAACTGATTGTAAAAGATAGCAGTAGAAAATACTGTTCTATCTTACTATTATCAACCTGGCACTCCATGAGGATGCTTTGACTCTGAAAGAGGATGAAACCGACCGGCAAGTGGTTGTTGCGGTCAATGCCTAGAAACATGCTGATTTTTTTTGCCATAACTACATCTTGAACGGACTTGATAACATATTATACAATGTCTACAGTCCTATTAAGACGGCAAAGGAACTTTGGAAGTTTTTGAAGAAAAAATACAAAACAAAAGATGTTGACTCGAAGAAATTCATAGCAGGCAAATTTCTGAACTTTGTGATGGTTGATTCTAAGATTGTGATTAGCAAGTTCAAGATCTCCAACTCATTTTGCATGACATTCATGTAGAAGGCATGCATCTTAGTGAATCCTTCCAAGTTGCTGCCTTAATTGAAAAATTACCATAAGGTTGGAAGGAATTCAAGAACTACCTCCAACATAAGCGCAAAGAAATGACTTTAGAGGAATTAATTGTGCGTTTGAGGATTGAGAAGGACAACCGCAATTCTAAGAAGCGGGCTGGTAAGCATCCAATGGAGTCTAAGGCAAATGTAGTGGAACATGCTCCAAAAGCAAAGAAACAGAAGTATTCTGGAGATAGTTTTGTCAAGGCTCTAAAGGAGGGGAAATTAAAAAGTACAAGTTTAATGGCAAATGTTACATCTGTGACAAAGAAGGACATCGGGCCAAAGATTACCATAGCAAGCGCAAAGGCAATGGAAGACCAAGCAAGAAGCCTGCTCAAGCCAATATGACTTCCAATGGTGTTGAGGACATAAATCATTCTGCAATTGTTTCCGAGGCTAACCTTGTCAGAAATCCTAAAGAATGGTGGGTGTACACTAGTGCTACTCGTCACATCTGTGTCGACAAAGAGATGTTCACATCTTATTTTATGGTGGACAACGGTGAACAACTTTAGTGGCAACTCCTCGACTTCTAAAGTATAAGGACAAGGAAAGATTATTCTGAAGATGACATTTGAAAATGAACTCACTCTCAATAATGTGTTGCATGTACCAGACATTCGCAAGAATCTAGTCTCCAGATCTCTGTTGAGTAAAAATGGGTTTAGGCTAGTTTTTGAAAGTAACAAATTTGTACTTACCAAAAACGGGATGTATGTAAGAAAATGTTACATGTCTGATGGCCTTTTCAAACTAAATATAATAAATGTTGTCCTCTCTATTATTAATAATAATATATCTTCTTCTTACTTGCTTGAGTCTTCAAATTTATGGCATAGTAGACTAGGACATGTTAATTATGGATCTTTGCATAGATTAATTAATATGGAATGTTTACCTAAATTTGACATTGATTTAAATCATAAATGTGAAATTTGTGTTGAAGCAAAATTAACTGAAATTCCTTTTCATTCAATTAAACGAAGTACGAAGCCACTTGAATTAATTCATAGTGACATTTGTGATTTTAAATCAATTCAAACTAGTGGTGGGAAAAAATATTTTATCACTTTTATAGATGACTATACTAGATATAGTTATGTTTATTTAATTCGAACCAATGATAAAGTTTTGGAAACTTTCATTCAATATAAGAATGAAGTTGAAAATCAACTTGGTAAGAAAATTAAAAACTAAGAAGTGAAGAAGGTGGTGAATATGAATCACCTTTTGGTGAATTTTGTAAAGAACATGGAATAATTTATCAAACTATCGCTCCTTACTTACCTCAGCAAAATGGAATTGCTGAAAGGAAAAATAGGACTTTAAAAGAAAAGATGAATGCCATGTTAATAAGTTCTAGATTACCTCAGAACTTGTGAGGGGAAGCAATACTTTCTACTAAATATATTCTTAATAAAGTACCTCGAAAGAAAGTGAATCAAACACCTTATGAATTGTAGCATGAGAGAGTACCATCCTACAAATACTTGAAAGTGTGGGGTGTTTAGCTAAAGTGGCTATTCCTAATCTTAAAAAGACTAAGATAGGTCCTAAAACTGTTGATTGCATTTTCTTTGATTATGCCATGAATAGTAGTGTATATCAATTTTTGATTCATAAGTCAAAACATTTCGAAATGCATGTAAATACTATTATTGAATCTCGGAATGCATCATTCTTTGAAAATATATTTCCTAAGAAAATTGGACAAGTGACTAGTACTAATAAAAGATCTTATGATGCTATTACTAGTCATCATCAAGAACATGATCAAGAACAAGAGCAAGAGACAGATCAAAATGATGAAGAGTAACCTAGGCGTAGTAAACGTGCTAGAACCTCAAAATTTTTTAGTCCAGATTTTCTAACATTTTTATTAGAAAATGAGCCTTTAACTTTTAAAGAAACTATGTCAAGTCCTGAGGCTCCTGTATGGAAAGAAGCTGTAAATAGTGAAGTTGAATCCATTCTGTAAAATCACAGTTGGGAATTGGTGGATTTGCCCCCAAGTTGTAAACCTCTTGGGTACAAGTGGATTTTCAAGAGAAAAATGAAAGCGGATGGATCAATTGACAAATACGAGGAAAGACTTGTGGTCAAAGGATATAGACAAAAATAAGGTCTTGATTAAGTTGACACATATATACTTAACAGGTACTAGAATAATATCCATTAGAATGCTAATTGCCATTGCATCTTTGTACAATCTAGAAATTCATCAAATGGGTGTTAATATAGCTTTCTTAAATGGTGAGTTAGATGAAGAAATTTATAGGAAGCAACCAGAAGTTTTTCTGTTCCAAGGAAAGAAAAGAAAGTGTGTAAATTGGTTAAATCATTATATGGTTTAAAACAAGTGCCAAAGCAATGGCATGAGAAATTTGACAAAATAATGATGTCAAATGAATTTAAAATTAATGAATATGACAAATTGTGTTTATATTAAAAACACAAACACCGTTTATGTTGTAGTATGTCTTTATGTGAATGATATGTTTATCATAGGTAATAATAATGACATGATTAAAACTACCAAGAAAATGTTGAATAAACATTTTGACATGAAGGATATGGGGATTATTGATGTAATTCTTGGTATGAAAATTACCAAAACATCAGAAGGTTATGCTTTGTCACAATCACATTACATTGAGAAAATACTTGACAAATTTACCAAAGATGATGATCATCTTGCTAGAACACCTATGGATGTTAATTTATTTATTTTCTAAGAATGTATAGGAAAGTATTTCTCAATTAGAATATGCCCAAATTATTGGAAGCTTAATGTACTTGATGAACTACACTCGCCCGGATATAGCTTATGCAGTAAGTAAATTAAGTAGATATATGAGTAATCCAGGAGTAGAACACTAGAAAGCAATTATAAGGGTTCTAAGATATCTCCAATTTACTCATAACATTGGGCTAAATTATACTAGATATCCTGCAGTACTTAAAGGATACTGTGATGCAAACTAGACATCGGATACTAGAGATTCAAAATCCACCAGTGGGTATGTCTTTACACTTGGTGGGGCGACTGTATATTGGAAATCTTCCAAACAGACTTGCATTGCTAGGTCTACTATGAAATCAGAATTTATACTTTAGATAAAGCTGAGAAAATAGCAGAATGACTTTGTCACTTCCTTGAAGATATTCTAATGTGGCCAAAACCGGTGCCTGCTATATGCATACATTGCGATAGTCAATCAACAATAGATAGAGCACAGAGTCATATGTATAACAGTAAGTCACGACACATTCGTCGTCGACATAACACCATGAGACAACTACTCTCTAATGGAATTATTTCCATTGAATATGTGAAGTCTAAAGACAACATAGCGAATCCACTAACCAAAGGGTAAGCAAGAGAGTTAGTTGAGAATTCATCGAGGGGAATGGGACTTAAGCCTATTAAATAAGAGTTACCACAACAGCAACCCAACCTAGTTGACTGGAGATCCCAAGATCTAGGTTCAAAGGGACAACCGAGTTGTGTATGACTCATAAGGATCATTGGGGAGTCAAAATCCTACCCATTTCTATGATACAATAGTGATGTCTGCAGCGTTTTAGGTTGAGTAATACTTTTAATGATTCTTATATTTAGGAATACCTAGTGGAGTATGGCAGGATACGCTTCATAAGAATCACCTATATAAGTGTGAACTGGGCTAGTTCTATGAGATTTGTGAAAGATTACAATTCTCTAGAGCACTTATGAAAGACCAGGTTATTCAGGGCCAAAATGAACACAATAGTAAGAACTAAACTGTGTCTGGTGATATACTGTGTGAGTTCTATTGTCTTGGTTTACACAAATGGCTGAATAATTCAAGACATCATGTTCACTGGTTAGTTAGTAAATCTGATAATGTCACACAAGGGAAGATTCAAAACCAAAAGCTATCTATCCTTTGCAGAATGTTTTCAATTTTTGTACTTTCTGTAATTAGATCATGTTGTTGCATTTTTTCTCTGTTAAATTCCATTCATGTGGGAGATTGTTGGAAAATTTAGTTTTTATAGGCTTATTTTGGGCCAACTTTGAGCTCAAATTTGAGTAGGGCCCACACGTCTTTTGAGGTGGGTCTAAAAAGGTGACGTGTTCCTTGCCGTATGGTAAGTCACACAGTTCAAATGGTTCGTCAAAACCATTTACGAGTGAATGGAAACTTGATGTCATTTTCGAGTTCGTGAAATAGATAATTGGAGAGTCAAAAGTGGGTTTCCTTGAAATGGATTGTCCCACATTGAAACTTGAAGAGAGCTTGTATGTGCTTATAAGCTCTTGGTGGGAATACTTGGGTTGGGCCGCAAGGGGCACCCCAAGTTTGTAAAAGTGAGGAGTTATGGACAAAGTGGTCTTTGGCTCAAACCATCACACATGCTCACGCGCTGCCGTGGCCGCCCGTCTGATCGGCCGTGCTGCGTGTAGGTTGTGGGTCGAGTCATTTTTAATATTAAGTTTTTGGACAAAATTTATTTGAATTTTTTCCAACAAATTCTTATGGGAAAATTATTTTTTCTGAACGAAATTAATTTAAATTTTGTGCCAAATTTGAATTCAATTTTTCCTGCCCATACAGTGCCTTTTTAGTCCAATTCCAGCAGGTTCAAATTGTTTTTTAACAGTTTTAAAATTGCCCAACAGTTATGGAGAGATTGAAAATTGCCAGCAGATCTGTTCAAATTTAAATTGCACCTATTCAGTTCAAAACTACAACTGTTCGGTTTGAAATTTAGGCTTATTTGGCCTTATAGATACCAGGACATCTTCCAGCATTTGGTTTATTTCGAAAATCCTTTTCTTGCTTTCCTTTGTGCTCTCTTTGCATTATTCTACATACTAGTTCTTAGGAATAATTCAGAGAGTATAGAACATAGGTTCTAGTTCGCCATACAGATTGTTTGGAGTGCTACTACAATCTGTGTCAAGATCATTGTATCTTGGGAGATAGACACCATTTATTCGTAAGCACCAAAGCGGGGCGACTCTTTCTTAAGGATAGAGTGTCACACACTCGACTTGATCTATTTTTTGTACTTATTCACTTCGATAATAAATTTTGTAAGTGATTTAATTTTATTTGTTTGATTTAGTTTCAAGTTATTTATTTACACAGAAGATTGTTCCGACACTTTCAAGCATAGATTAGATAGTTTAGCAACTGATTTTATCTTCTTATGTGTTCAAATATTCTCCATTGTTGGAAATAATCTTGCACGAGAGTAAAATGAGATAAAGTTGGTTCACTTATACTTGAAACTTATATTTTCTTCACTGTTTCATATTTTATCGAATGAAAATGCTCTAATAAATTGAAAATAACTTGTGTTAAAAATTTGTTTTACTAGGATTATATATAGGTATTCTATACCATGTGAAATTTTTATAAAATTATTGGACACCATTTTCTTACCGAAAAATATTTGTTCTAAGTGTTGCTTACAACACAGTAGGAACAGTGACTTCAAACAGGTCCCATTTTCTTTGAAAATGTTATTTTTATGCACGACCACTTGGGATAGTTAGATATAAGAGTTATCTTTCATTTTCCACTGATTTCACAAAAAATGGATAAGTCTAAGAGGAGAAATTGCAATTTTACTAAAATGCGACAGAATCTGCCCAAGTTTCTTATTAAAATTATTTGGCCATCTTCCATTGGTTTTCAATCTTCAAGCTCTCTGTAAATATGTTCTAAACTCAAATATATAGCAAAATATTCTGATCTTACCTCTTTTTGACATCGTTTGAGGCCCTTTTTATTTTTCAAACACAGAACACGTATGCTAGAAGTTGCTGTAACTCACTGTCTCAAAAACTAGTTTTCTTCCAAATTTTATTTCTCCATTTTAAAATCGTTTTTAGCCCTGGTATTCTTTCAAAATATTTTTCTAACTCAATGAACTAGTACCAGTTAAAATATCGTAATAATTGAATTTAGTTTGGTATGGGTTTCATTATTTTTAGTCCGATCATTCAATGCTGAAAATGAGAAGTGTGGGAAATTCTAAGAAATTTTCTGATGACTCCTAAGACATTCTGTAATACTTATTTTGGTTGCCATATGTGGTTGTGTTGTGCTATATGAACCTTATGTCACTGTGATTTTCAAATTAAAACTCGCTCATGCATCAAAATGTGATTTGACAAAGTAAAGAAACACAAAATGGAACCGATGCATTAAAAGTTAAAAATGATGGAGTGAGCCCGGTTTATAGTCTTGCGCAAGTGAGTTACAAACCCTAACATGGCACGGGAAGATATTTCGGCTCTTATCGGTATAGGCGATATAAGCTTGGTGGTGCGGATGTCACAACATAGACCATTCCCTTAAGGCAGACCATGATGTCAGGACTCGGGTACGTAACCTTGGCGCGTGGACATCATTGGTAGTTACAGCAAATAACATTTGAATATTTGACCAATGGGGAGTCAGAATTGCCCGTGGCCATTGCTTAGTGGTTGAGTGGAAATTGTGCTCCGTGGGGAGTTATTTAGACTTACCTGATAAACTAAATCTATGTGAATTTAAAATAAAAGTTGGCATTTTCCTTATGATGAAATACTGTTTCTGCTTGTCATTGTTCTTATTGTCTATTGTTATTATTTCAACTGATAGAATTCTTGCTATGCATATTAAATGTTGCTTGTTACTCTGTTACTACATAGTATTCATTAATTGTAAGTATTATTATCGAGGTGGGTATTTCGGGTTGTAGTATCTTATTCAACTCGTCCCTCATTTGCATTCCCATTGCCCTGGCATTTATGCCAGGTATTGAAGAAACCAAAGAAAACACCGAGGTCTTGGAAGGCGACATTCAGCCTTGGTTAGCTTGAAGTGTGCATGTGTCCCATGAACCATTTTTTTTGAGTTTTCTAGTTTTTCTCTAGTTTTCTTTTTATATTTGTGTTTTTCTTTTATGAATGTACTAAGACTAAGTTTTAAGTTTGATTGGAGTTGTAATTTAAGAACTTTTTATTTCTATTTTGTTAATTAATGGATGATGGCAAACTTGGTGGCAACAATGATTAGTTCTTAAGTAAGAAAATTGATTTTAAGTTTTAAACCTTATTATGATGTCCTCAAATTTTGGGGCATCACAAGTCTCTTCCCGAACTCAATACTTACTCGCTTCAATACTCTCTGATGATGATTTTGTCGGGAGGTTGCTTGATGAGAGCCCGAGGAGGCTAGAGTGTAGGCACACAATTTTCACAGAAGGATTGAAAGAGGTAAAATATTAGCATATCTTGTATGTCGGTTAGTTTAATTGCTTGTGAAATTAGCATTAATTCTATTACAATTGCAATTTTTTAAAAAGCATTTTCGACAATGAAATTTATTATAAAAAAAAAATCGACTACATAGTTGAATGGAAAATAAGTTGCTACGTTTATTTGAAAGTATTAATAACAAATTTAAAAAATGAAAACTCAATGAGGGTAATTTTAAAAGTTCACATATGTACATGTT
The DNA here is from genome assembly GCA_036172215.1 of Camellia granthamiana. Lineage (NCBI taxonomy): Eukaryota > Viridiplantae > Streptophyta > Magnoliopsida > Ericales > Theaceae > Camellia > Camellia granthamiana. Next base: position 7,218,296 of record CM069908.1, on the reverse strand, counting down.
TTTATTTTTTTTTTCTTTGTGATTTGAGAAGTTTAAATTATTATATTTTTTTATTGATAAAGTGTGATTTTTTAAAAAAAATATAATTTGTAAAATTTAAGATTTTGAATATTTATCATAATAAAAATGTCTGGAAATGCCACTGCAGATGGGGATCGATTGTTTGAATAGCAATGCTGGACTTTTCTACTGGATGAATTTGTGCCTGTTGCTCAAAGAACCAACTATTGAAGCTAAAATGGCACTATGGCGTGTGATAATCAACAATGTGAAACTCAATGTCTCTCCGGGATCATCTTTTCACAACATGAAGGTTGGTTGGTTTAGGGTTTGCTTTGCTAACATAGATGATAATACAGTTGAAATTGCATTGCAGAGAATTCGAACATTTGTGACTAAGAAGAAGGAAGGAGAGGTGGCTATAGTGAAGGAGAAGAGGTGGCAAATGAATCTTCGACTGAGTTTCTCGTCTCGGATATACAATGACGATCTCAGGTCGCCGTTGAGAGGGTAATTTATGTGAATAAATTGGGCCAAGCTAAACCCATTTTTCTTTTAGGCATTAGGTCGAGCTATCGGCCAAGCTGTGAATACAAATAGCCCAGTTATGGGCCATCTAGGTACTGAGCTATGCGAGATGTCGCCAGGGCCTTGACCCAGTTAAAGCTAAGCCCTGTAACAGACCGAGGTATTAGTAGGAAAGAGGGCCGTGCTAAATATATCTCGGCAAGGCGTCGTCCTACAGTGAGGACTATCTCGGTACTGCCTAGAGTAGTATGGAGCTGTGTTAGCTTGGTTGATTGTCGTTCCAGCCAAGGTAAGAATGTTGGAACCATCTCACTTGGTTGGTAGTGAGTCGGGTGTTATCAGGATCGGCATTATCCTTGAGAATGCGATTCCTAGGAGGACTCTGCTGAGAAGAGTTAGAGTCCTACTAAGATTGTACTAGGTAGATTCTATAAAAACTAATGACAAAACCTATGGAGAGGTATTGCAATTCTTACCCTCAAAGACACAGAGCCTTTTGTGTCTATTGTCTATTTGCTGACTTAGGCATTGGAGAGGTTTCTGGCACCCCCTTGCCGGCTAGCTCACGTTTGTGTTTTTAGGTAGTAAAGCGACGACGTTTGGAGAAGTGTAAACTTGTTCAACAAGATTATACGAGAAGATTATTCTATGCTCGTACAATTGGCGCCATCTGTGGGAACTTTACAGAGAACAAACCTTTTAATTGAGTTTTTCTTCAATTAATTTTGATGGTGCATAACGAAGACTTGCCACATTTTGCTATTAATGGGCAAACCCCGGAAGGGAGCGAGAGGCGCGAAGGTTTTCCTTTTGTCCCACCCATGGAAGAATTGGATCCCCAGTGACGGAACCCACGGAGAGATGCGCGAGAAAGACGGGGCTCAAGTCCTCGCCGCTCTCAAATCCCTAATAGGCAGAGGCGAAGGATAGATCCTCAGGTTCTGGAAGATTGTGTAAAGGAGCAAGACGAATAGATAAGGAGGATGACAGCTAACATGGAGATGATAAAGCACTAGATAAAGGGCAAAGAGGTGGCAAGAGAAGAGAGGCGCGAAGGCAGAACACATTCTCGTCACTCAGGGTATCGTGACAGACAAGTCACCCCATCACACATAGAAAGCAGAAGTCTTAGGACAGGCGACACACAGTCAAGGACTTCTAGGACTCGTTACTCAAAGTCTGAGAGAACGCAGATCGAAAGTTCTTGCATGGAGGGAAGCAACTATCGGCCCTCGCATACACACCAAACAACATCTAGGCACACGGAGTTGCCTAGGTCGATGGACCTGTGAACAGTTCTAGAAGAGAGGGCTCAAAGAAGACAAGATGTCCAGGCACGCTACCCCCAAAGGGTCTCTGCTCTGCAGCAATTGGCTCCTAGGACACATGAAAGTGTTGAGGTTGGAATGCCAGTACCACACCTTGCTTACGAACCAGCAGACAAAGTGTTAACAAGGTTGCAAAACTCATCATTCATTTCGGCCATAGAGAATGCACCATTACCCTTGGGCTTCCACCAGCCTAAGTTCACAACTTACGAGGGGAAGTCAGACCCCTACATGCACTTGAGCCACTTTCACCAGGTTATGGCCGTATATCGACGGAACGAGGCTCTAATATGTATCTTGTTTCCCTCAAGCTTGGGTGACCTTGGCTTGACTTGGTTTGAAAGGTTGCCAGAGGGCAGCATAGCTTCATAGGCGCAACTTGCAGAGGTGTTTGTTACCAGGTTTAAGACAAACACCAAGACGCCGGTGGAGATAGACCCACTGCTCTCCATCAACATGGGCAAGAAGAAAATACTAAAGTCTTATAACAACCGGTATCAGGAGAATTTTAATCAAATCGGAGATTGCCCCACAAACCTAGCTATCGCACAGTACAAATATTGTTTGCCGGCAGATAATAAATTGAGGGATTCAATGAAAATGATGTCACCCCTCACAATGGAAGCCCTAATGGAGAGAATGCATCAGCACATCAAGGTAGACGAAGATGGCGCTCATATCAAGACAAAGTCTGGCACAACAGCAATGTCAGATAAAAAGCCCACGACAAAAGTTAACATCGTTGGCCAAAAGGAACGACCGAACAAAAATCGTCGAGGCAGACGATCGAACAGAGAGGACTCCCAGACAAGGAGGTTGAGAGTTCGCACTACCATCACCATGGTGTTCAATAAACCTATTTACCGAATTCTCAGCGAGATACGCAACGAACCCTTCGTTTGGCGACCGGCCAAGTTGGAAGAAGCACAGAGGGGCTACGATAATAAATATCGGTGTACCTTTCACGATGAGATAGGGCACTAAACTAAAAATTACACGCCATTAAGGTAGCACTTGGAAGAGTTAGTGGTTGCGGGGCCACTTAGATCAGTACATTGAAGGGAGAGCTTGGCCAGCCCCCCAGGACCGCAATGAGTCTGATGGGATGCCAGCTGAAGGTTCGCCTCAAGGCGTAATCAATGTAATACATGGGATCGTCAAGCCGGAGCAGGTCTGCAAGCTTAGAGTGATGATCAAGAAGGCGGAACACCTAAAGGAAGTATTGAGTGTACAGCCCACCGTAAAAAGAAGGAAGACGGAAGTGACTAACGTCATCACTTTCTTTGACAGAGACTTGGCAAGGTTGCAAAGCCCGCACAATGACACGCTAGTAGTTACATTACGCGTGAAGAATTTCGATATCAAGTGGATCTTGATAGACCAAGGAAGCTTGTGTGAGATAATGTACTATGAAACATCAAGAAACTCAAGTTGGAAGACAAAGATTTAGCACCCGCGACATCTCCCTGGGTCGGCTTCAACTCAATGCCGGAATGGCCGGTTAGCAAGATAATTCTGTCGATTAAAGCTGGAACGATGACAAAACAAGTGGAATTCTAGGTGTTGAAAGTCTCTTCCACTTACAACATAATCTTGGGAACAACATAGTTACTTGCAATGTGAGCGGTGGCATCAACTTACCATCAAGTGATGCGGTTTCCTAACGAAGCGGGAATGATTGAAGAAGTCTTAGGAGACCACATCATGTCCAAGCAATGCTTCGTGACAGTAAATGGCAGCCGAGTTTCCAAAAGATTCGTACAAATGATAGAGGAGCTAGAAAGCAACAAGTTATTCACAGACGTCGGCAAGGCAGCCAAACAGAATGTAGTGAAAAATTTGGTGGAGGTGAAGATAGACGAGAAAAACCCAGACAAGTTCTTTTTGCTTGGCTCATCTTTATCCAGCATTGAGAGAATAGAGATCATGGAGTTCTTGATCTCTAACATCGAGGTATTTTCCTGGACACCGTATGTTATGCCAAGCATTGATCCAACTTTCATCTGCCATCAACTTAATGTCCACCCAACCGCCAAACTAATTATACAGCGAACACGCCGATCAGCACTTCACCACTCTGAGATAGTGGCTGAGGAAGTGGGAAACCTACTGCAAGTGGGGGCAATAAAGAGGTTCACTATCCCAAGTAGATCTCCAACACTGTGGTAGTGCCAAAGAATAACGACAAGTGGCACGTATGTGTGGACTACAATACAGTTAACAAAGCATGCCTAAAATACAGCTTTCCCTTACCACGGATAGACCAACTGGTGCACCTAATTGCAGGTCACAACCGACTTAGCTTTCTTGATGCATATCGTAGATACCATTAGATTGCTATGTATGAACCGGACCAGGAGGTTACATCCTTTACAACACCTAGGGGATTGTATTGTTACAAGGTCATGCCTTTTGGCCTAAAAAATGCAGCGGTAGGGGAATGATCACCAAAATGTTTGAGCCATTGTTGGACAGAACAACGGAAGCTTACATAAACGACATGGTGGTCAAGAGCAAAAACAAAGGCAACCATCTCAATGACCTAGCTAAGATGTTTCACATTTTCAAGGCCCACAATCTGCGACTAAATGCATCCAAATGCGCATTCGGCGTGGGTTCAGGTAAGTTTCTTAGCTTTCTAGTGACCAACTGAGGTATAAAAGCCGATCCTTCTTAGATCAAAGCGATTTAAGATCTCGAGAGGCCCAACACAGTCAAGAAAGTACAACATCTCATAGGCCTAGCTGTCGCGCTAAACCGATTCATAAGTTGGTCGTCAGACAGATGTCAACCGTTCTTCCAAGCACTGAAGGCCAAGTTTGAGTGGGATAACGAGTGCGACCGCGCACTACAAAGCTTGAAAGAATACATGACCTCTTCACTATTTTTGACAACCCCAATACCAAGAGAGGAACTTTTTCTATACTTAGCAGTTTTCCAACATGCAGTTAGCGTAGTGTTGGTACGAGCCGAGGGAATACAACACCTACCTATCTTTTATGTTAGCAAGACATTGTTGCGCACCGAAACGAGGTACCTTCCATTCAAGAAGTTGGCCTTAGCCTTGATGATGGCTTCAAGAAAGTTGTCTCACTACTTCCATGCCCACACAGTGATCATCTTAACAGCTTTCCCCTTAAAAGGCTTGTTTGAGAGGATGAACTTTTTTAGGCGAATTTTGAAGTAGGCTATGGAGTTAGGACAGTTCGACATTAAGTTTCAACCAAGAACCACAATAAAGGCCCAAGCTTTGACAGACTTCGTGGCTGAATTTGCTTCAGGAAGTCATCATGTTTGCCCGGTCGACTTGACCGAGGCAAACGAGCAAAGGGGGAAAAGTGTCGTAGGGATAGCGCAGCCCCCGCAACAAGTCGCTCAACTGCATAGCGAACCATTCAGCTATTCAGAAAATGAAGAAAGAGCAAGCCGCACTACTGCAAGCAAGAACTCACCTAAAAGAACAGTCCCAAGACAGTCTTGCAGTAAGGATCAAATCTTAATGACGGACAACAACTTAGAAGACATCGTTAACACCCCTAATCCTAAGGCGTCATCAGATCCCTCCACTTGCTGGAAGCTATTCGTAGGAGAGATATGGAAGCTTTTTGTGGATAAAGCATCCAACAGGCACGGTGTAGGACTTGTCATAGTCCTCATCTCTCCAGATGGCTTGATCATTGAATAGGCAATCAACCTTGGATTTCCAGCATCCAATAACAAGGCTAAGTACGAAGCATTATTGTTTGAAGTCAGCATTCCGCATAGAAACCATTGAGTAGATGGTGTATAGTGACTCCCAACTAGTATTCAACCAAATCTCGGGCAACTATGAAACAAAGGATGATAGAATGGCCAAGTATCAACAGTTGGTAAGAAAGGAGATCATGAAGTTTAAAGTGGTAAGAATAGAGCAAATCGGCCAAGAAGAAAATAACAAGGTAGATGAACTGGCAAGTTTCGCTTTGATGGCAGACAAGTCTATCCCGCACCCATTGCTAATGGACTACTTGCTAAGACCAAGCATTGAAGTGGCCGAAGTATGCTGTGTTGAGCAAGGTCCCTCCTAGATAGACCCCATAGTGGTGTTCTTAAAAGATGGCATTTTGCCAGAGGACAAGAAGGAAGTCAACAAAGTTAGAGCAAAGTCACAGCGATTTTGGCTCTCCCCTTCACTAGCGTTGTATAAAAAGTCCTTCATAAGACCATACTTGAAGTGTGTCCATCCTAGCAAGGTCGAGGCATTCTTGTTCGAAATTCACGAAGGCATTTGTGGAAGCCACCAAGAGGGGAGATTGCTAGCCTACCGAGCTATTTCACAAGGGTACTGGTGGCCATACATGCAAGCAGACATTGAGAAGTACGTCAAAAAATACAAGAAATGTCAGAAGTTCGAGCATCAAATCCATTAACCAGCAAGAGAGCTCCTACCTTTGACTAGCCCTTGGCCTTTTGCAATGTGGGGCTTAGACATAGTGGGACCACTCCCAACCACGCCGAGCAACATAAAGTTCTTTATTGCAACAACAGACTACTTCACCCAGTGGGTGGAAGCAAAGGCACTCGCCTCCATTACCTCCATTAAGGAGAAAGACGTCAAGAAGTTTGTCTGGCAGAACATCATAACTCGGTTCGACATTCCCAAAGTCTTAATATCTGACAACCAGTTGATGGAAAAATCTATAAGGGTTTTCGCAAAGAGCATAAGATAGAATTTTATAACTCCATGTCGGCATATCCTCAAGTTAATGGTCAGGCTGAAGCCTCCAACAAAGTAGTCTTAGATGGTCTGAAAAAGAGGCTGAAAAAAGCAAAAGGCAAATGGGTAAAGGAACTTTCCCACGTCTTGTGGACCCACCGAACTACACCTTGGTGGTCGATCGGCAAAACGCCTTTTTCCTTGACCTATGGAATGGAAGCAGTAATCCCCCTGGAGGTTGGCCTCTCCACTATTAGAAGTAAAAATTTTGATTCAGACCTGACCAAGGAGGCCATAGCCTTGGAGCTAGATCTTGCTGACGAAAGAAGAAAACAGGCACTAGTACACATCGCCTCGTATCAACAGGAGCTGTCTAGAAAATACAACAAAGCGGTCCATCTAAGGCAATTCAAGATTAGAGATTGTGTGGTACGCAAAGTAATGGGAAACACTCTGATGCCTGGAGATGGCAAATAGGGACCCAACTGAGAGGGACCATATAGAGTGATTGGTCTAATAGGAAAAGGTGCATACCATCTCGAAGATGTGGACAACCGAGCTATCCCAAGGCCTTAGAACACCGCAAATCTCAAAGTATTTTATTTTTAGCTCTTAAAAGACTTGTAATCTCCTTTGACATTCAATAAAACAAGTAGACATTTTTTCAGTATAATTTATTTCAGTACTTGTATTCCTCTATTTGTAAAATTGTTTGTACTCATTGCCAGACTAGGGGGCAGTGTCGGTTGCAGGTTTGACCAACACTTTTTGCACTCTTTAACCGAGATAAGGATCTAGGCTGAAGAAGGTTGGCAGGTTTGACCAATACAACTTTTTGCACTCTTTAACCGAGATAAAGATCTAGGTTGAAGAAGGTTAGCAGGTTTGACTAACACAACTTTTTGCACTCTTTACTCGAGATAAGGATCTAGGCTAAAGAAGGTTGGCAGGTTTGACCAACGAAAACTTTTTACACTCTTTAGCTGAGATAAGGATCTAGGCTAAAGCAAGTTTGGCAAATTTGACCAACACTTTTTGCACTCTTTAGCCGAGATAAGTATCTAGGTTAAACAAGGTTGGCAAGTTTAACCAAGACAACTTTTTGTACCTTTGACTGATATGAGTATCCCGGCCAAAGGAGGTTGGCCGGATGGTCCAACACAGCCTTGTGGCACGTTAGGATAGAGATAATGATCTCGGCCAAAATAGGCTGGCAGGATAACGTAAGGCCGAGCCAATTAGTTCGGCTAGGCATGCAGTCAGAATAATACACAACAATGAAGAAACAAAGTGACCGAGTGAAAAGATTAAAAATTTTCATTGGATAGAAGGTGCGTACAAAAGGTGGGGCGTATAACTTGGTTACAGAGCAAGGAAAAAGAACAAAAAAAAAAAAAAAAAAAAGTGGCAAAATACAAAGTTCCATCCTGGTCAGGCAAAAATATCATCAAACTTAGTATCCAGACCACTATGGACTTCACCACTTGGCAGTCCGGCCCCGGACTCACCTTTTTGTGTTAGATCGATCACGACCGCTCCGTCGATCAAGCTCACCACAATTTCGCTAGGCAGATCCACTCGAGCGGGCAATGAAGTCTGGAGGCCGAGGGTAGTGTTCACGGAAGGAGCATCAATTGGATCTAGGATCTCCTCTTCCTTCTCTTCTTGCAGGAACTTTTGATGGACGGCATTTGCATAGTTTGTCATGTAGCTCGGTATGAAGTGAGGAGGAGGATTCAGAAATACTTCAAAGTCATGAGCCTAGCCGAGCTTTGTCAGGCGTAGCCTTCCAGCCGCACTTAAAGAAGATGTCTTTGGCCGCTTCGTATTGATGCACGTAGGTTTCTTCACCCTCCTTGAAACCCTCGTCTTGTCTATCATCTTCTTCTGCAGTTCCTTGATCTCGGCGTTCTTTTTCTTCTCTAGTTTAGCAAGTTCACGCAAATACTAGTTCTTTTTCTCGGCCAGCACTTTTTGTTTCTCTGACTCAGCTGCACTGACCTGCTTGGTCAATTTTTCTTTCTCGGCACTCAGCTCGGTCAGAGATGCCTTCAGGGCCTCTATCTCGGCATCTTTCACTTTCACCCGGCGATGGCCGCCTTAGCTATTTTTCGCAATTCAATAACACGTTGGTGGGCAACGTGATTTTTCTAAACATCTTGCATAGCGTATGAAGTGGTAAGTTAAAACCGCACCAAGAGATTGTAAGAGTAACAGTTATATTGAAATTTCAGACTTTACCAAGACCATCTACTTGGTGGTGAATCGAATTGCTTTTAGCTCTGTCAAGTGATCATGCTTATAGACTGGCTACAATATATGTTGATGAGATTGTCCGTTTACATGGAGTTTCGGTATCTATTGTGTCGGATAGAGATCCGAAATTTGTATCCAGATTGTGGAAGAGTTTGCAAGAAGCTATGGGGATGGAACTGAAATTTAGTACTGCATTCCATCCACAGACAGATGGACAATCAGAACATACCATACATACATTGGAAGATATGCTAAGGATGTGTGCCTTAGATTTTCAGGGGGAGTTGGGAAGACTATTTGCCACTAACACAGTTTGCATAAAATAATAGCTTCCACTCCAGCATCGGTATGGCACCATACGAGGCTTTGTATGGTAGAAGGTGTAGATCACCAATTTGTTGGACAGAAGTCGGGGATAGAGCTTTACTTGGGCCTGAAATTGTGCAAGACACTTCTGAGAAGATCAAAACTATTCAGCAAAGGCTCAAAACAGCTCAGGACCGACAAAAGAATTATGCAGACGTTCGAAGAAGGCCTCTCGAGTATGAGGTGGGTGACCATGTATTTATCCGTGTGACCCCAATGAAAGGCCAAGTCAGGTTTGGAAAGAAGGGCAAGTTTTTGCCTTGTCGCCTCGTTACATTGGGCCATTTCAGATTCTGGAAAGGCTTGGTCCAGTTGCCTATAGAGTTGCTTTGCCACCAGGGTTTGAGCAAATCCACAATGTGTTTCATGTGTCAATGCTGAGGGGTTATCTTCGAGACCCGTTTCATGTGATTGATTATCACCGGGTAGCTCTTGATAAAAATATGGAGTACGCCAAATGGCAGGAACGAATCGTTGACTGGCAAGTGAAGCAATTGAGAAGCAAGTCCATCCCAATGGTGAAAGTGGAATGGAAAAAACACTATGGGACGGATGCCACGTGGGAAAAAGAGGATGAGATGCGACTCTGCTATCCATATTTGTTTCCCGACGAAGGTAAAATAAGTTTAGAGGACCAAACTTCCTAAAGGGGGGAAGACTGTGATAACCCTGTTCCGTATTATGCTAATTGGTCCTTATTATGAATGTGATTATGTGTTTGATATGATTTTGTGTGCCATATATGTGAAAATATGTGATTTTGAATTTCTATCTGTTCACCATAGGAATATTTGTTTGATTATCTGCTTTGGAATTTAAATTGAATCCCTTATCGGCCACAAAACCCGAAATTGACTACGCCATGGTGATTAGCGTAATTTTTAGAGCCTACGGCGAAATTTAATTGAAAATTTATTTGAATCAGATTAATTAGATTAAATTATTGACTTAGTGCTCAAATATGTAATGTTGATAATTGTAATTAAGGGAAATTGTATATAAGGGGGCACTAAGCACTTAACCTCTCTCTCCTCATACATTTTGGCTGGAATTATCCTAAGGAAAGAGAGAGAGGGTCGGCTAGAGAGAAAGCAAGAGACTAATTGTGCAATTTTGGCTCAAGGCTTGGAAATCTTGAAGATTAAACTCAAGAATTGGCTAGAGCTTGAGTGTTTGAAGCTCCTAGGTGAGTGAATTTATGAATAGTAGTTTGTAACCTTGTGAATTTAAGGTTGAATGATGATAAAGAACATAAAATGAATTGATCATGGTGAAAATGAGTTGGTCTTGAAGAATTGGAAGTCATGGAACACATGTATGTGGGAAATTGCTTTGAATTTGCATGTTTGAGCACAAAATGTATAATCCATGTGAGATTTTAGTTGAAGCTCATATTTTTGACCATCTCTTCATCATCTAAGTTGAAAACAGAAGTTGTGTTCCACATGCATGTACAATCCATAGGAGTATGAGTTTGAATGCATGAATTTGTTATGTTGGAAATGAGTTTGGTGTAAATTGGGACATGCATGTGATTAATTTGTGGAATTGAGCTTCTTAATGTAATAAATTTGGTGTTAGATCACGCTGATGCATGTATATGTGAAGTTTGAGCCATAATATGTAAGATATGTTGGTTTGAAGGTCGAATTTGAGCTCAAGAACAATTCTGGATTTTCCAAAATTTGGGATGTCCGCTCGAGCGGGAAATACGAGCTCCCAGAATATTTTGCAGACATGACGTCCGCTCGAGCGGGGAAGTTCACGCTCGAGCGAGGAGCCATGTAGTGAGGCTTTCAGCTCAAGCGCCCGACTTCACGCTTGAGTGTAAAAATGAGGTAACCAGTACTTTTGCAAACCTAATGGGTTCGCTCGAGCAAGGAAGTCCACGCTCGAGCGGGGGACCCCTGTTTCTGAAATTTTGTAAATGTGTTCTATGTTTCGTTTTCCGTTCTCTTTCACTTCTAAGTACTCTTAGGCATGCATTAAGCATTGTTAATGAATTGAAAGAATAAGAAAGAAGCCTAAGAGGAACATATGAATTAAGAATAGATTGAATTGTTTGTGACCCATTGTGTTCATGGAATGTGTAGGGTCGAGCTCCAGGGCAAATCATCCAGCCGATCACTGTGAGTAATATCTTAATAGAGATACCTGAAATATGTTGTTTGTCCAATTGCTTACTTCTATGTAAGTCTTATAAGTTTGTTAATTTGAATGGTGGACAAATGTTTGCTATGCCAAATGAATGGGCCAAAAGCCAGTATGACACGAATGATATGGGCCAGAGGCCAGTCTAACATGAATGATGGGCCAGAGGCCAGTCCGACATGAATGATAGAATGAATGGGCCAAAGGCCACTTTGACATGAATGATAGAATGAATGGGCCAGAGGCCAGTCTGACATGAATGATAGAATGAATAGGCCAAAGGCCAGTTTGACATGAATGATAGAATGAATGGTCCAGAGGCCAGTCTGACATGAATGAAAGAATGAATGAGCCAAAGGCCAGTTTGACATGAAAGAATGAATGGGCCAAAGGGCAATTTGACATGAAAGATAAATGGGCCAAAGGCCAGTTTGACATCAATGGACTGGGCTCGAGGCCGTCCAATGTGTTTGGAACCCCTGTCACTTGATCTATATATATATGTACTAGATAGAAGTATGAATTGGGCCCAAGGCCGTCTGATGTATGTTGTTCTAATGTATCTTCCTTATTTGATATTATTCACTAGGCTTTCACTCACGCTCATTCATGTGTTTGTAGGTGAGCTAAGAGAGGTCCAAACCCAGCCTCAGTAAAGTTTGTGTGGAACAACCAAGGTTTTGAAGAGTCAGCCCTTACGTCTCACGCACGAGACTTGTCTTCGTCCTTTTGCTATTCACTTTTATTTTGTCATGTTGGCAAGGACTTTGGATACATTTGTATATGGTTTTGATTGGCTGACCTAGATGTGAATGATCCTATCTATATAGAACTTTATGTTACTGTATTTTCTGATGTGAGTTATTAACATGTATACGTATGGATTGTTATGATGTGCTATGTAAGCACAGCTCTATGGACAAAGTTTTAAATTCTGCTTCCATTTGGCCCCTTTACTCTGATAAGTTATGTCTGGTTTGGTTTGAGGCTGCAGGTAATCTCAGGATTACTGGACGATTATGTCCTTAACCCAAGGGGCGGGGTTCGGGTCGTGACATGTACGCTTGACGATTTTCTCTCGGCCCTTTCTTATTTTGAGATAGTAGACCCAACCCTTATCATTTTGGCCAAGCAAGTACTAATGAAATGGCTCGGCCAATCCGAGGTTGAGGCCGAGACTGTGATTTAGCTTGGCTATTCCGTTGATAATCTTATAAGTATTGGTAGATAATTAGGTGGGGCATAGTCTGGTTTGCCTAAAGAACTTGCAAATGAGCGGTTGAACTAGGAATTGCAGTCCTCCTTCAACGATGGACACCACGAAAATAGGAACAAAACCAGGCTTGCCCCATGGCATGGTGTCTAGCTCGGCCAAGGAAAGGTGGATGTCATCTGGAATGTGATAATCCCTTCAAAATTCGGCCATAGCACCAGGCTAGTTTACCAGAAATCGGTATTTGCCCATTATCTTAAATTACTATGTTAAATAAAGTTTACACGGCGGCCTAGCACGGCACTAATGTGGATATGGTTGGTTCAATTGAGCAAAGGCGCCCAGGGGCAAAATGCAAGGTGCGCCTAGCCAACCTAGTCAAGTCTGCAAAGTGGAAATAAAAAGGTGTTATACCCAAGTGATAAACCGAGCTAAGTAATAGTCAAGACTAATCAAGCCTAGCTCAACAGTGGGGGGACACGTGCCATGCTTAGTTCAGCCAAGGAACAATTAGGATTTTTGGGCTCGGTTCCAGAACTAGCTCAAGGTTTTAGACCGGTCCTAAACCGAGGTCATTTCAGTCTAGTTTAGGGAAAGGGGTAGGATTATAGCCCGGTTGTTGGGCAAGGGATTTCTAGTTCGGTCAAAAGCAAGCCTAAGGTCGCAAATAGGTTCTTATTTCGGTCGCAATACGATTTTGGATCAAAAACACTATTCTAGACTGGTTTGAGTTCTAGTCAATGTGTTTCCAAGTTTGAGCATGGAGTTTTGAGGTTTTTGATATTGGTTCAATCTTTAGTGTATATAACACACATATCTGGTGTTAAAATGCTATTCTTTAGAAATAAACAGAAGTATATTAGTGGACAAGAGAAAAATGCATGAGGAACTTACGGATTTAGGGCGTGAAATCAGAATCCAATCGACAGAAAGAGCACTAGCAACTAAGACAAGCGAGACAAGCAATTTAGATGCTTGGATTGGGACTTGAGCGTAGGAGGTGAGGATATGGAGCTCAGAGTGCGAGGGTATGCAAGAGAGAAGATGAATAGTGGAGGTGACTGTTCAAAGAAATACAAGTTTTATATGACATGGAAGCAAAACGGCGGGACTTTTCAAAAATTTTGGGCAGCGTGTGACGGTTGTCACAGTGAGTGGGGGCAATCAACGTGTGCCACGTGTCTCAATAAAGACATGATGTCAAAAGCATGAAAAGACGGGCTGTACAACCGGCACAATTTTTGGAAACTGAGCTAAATTTAAGCTCGGTTATTATGAGTATTTCAGCTCGGTTAGGCTGAGTGGTTTAGGTTTGGTTGGCATGGACTTTGACAGCTCGGTCAAGATTGGATAATCCCAAACATGCTGCGCAGATGGAATTAAGGGGCAATTGAGAGGGTAATTTATGTGAATAAATTGGGCTGAGCTAAATTCAATTTTCTTTTAGGCATTAGGCCGAGCTATGGACCAAGCTGTGAGTGTAAGCAGCCCGGTTATGGGCCCTCTACGTACTAAGCTATGAGAGATGTCGCAAGGGCCCTGACCCAGCTGTTTAAAGCTAAGCCCTGTAACGGACCGGGGTATTAGTAAGAAAGAGGGTCGTGCTAAATATAGCTCGGCAAGGTGCCGTGCTACAGTGAGGGCTATCTCGGTACTACCCAGAGTAGTATGGAGCCGTGTTAGCTCGGTTGATTGTCGTTCCAGCTAAGGTACGAGTGCTGGAACCATCTCACTTGGTTGGTAGTGAGTAGGGTGTGATCAGGATAGGCATTATGCTTCGAATGTGATTCCTATGAGGACTCTAATGAGGAGAGTTAGAGTCCTACAAGGATTGTGCAGGCAAATTCTATAAAAACTCATGACAAAACCTATAGAGAGGTATTGCAATTCTTACCCTCAAATACACAGAGCTTTTGTGTCTATTGTCTATTTGATGACTTAGGCATCGAAGAGGTTTCCGGCACCCCCCTGCTGGCTAGCTCACGTTTGTGTTTTCAGGTAGTAAAACGACGACGTTTGAAGGAGCGCAAACTTGTTCAATAGGATTATACGAGAAGATTATTCTGTGCTCATACAGCCGCATATGTCGTCTCCTCACTCTCCTCATCCTCACTTGCCTCTAGTTCGAGCTAGGACTTAATCGGTTTAGAGGACTAATATGTATCATTAGTATATAAAAAATTTATAACGTCAAAAAAAGTACATTAAAAAATTTTTAGAAAATAAAATGTATGATGTGGGCCACAATTAAAACGAATCACGTCTACACACTTTATTTTCTGATCACTTTTTGAATAACTTTTTTCTGACTATGGGTGTTTTGGCAACATAGTAAAAAGCTAGCTTTTTGGCTTTTTTAGGTCAGATCACCTCTTTACTTTTTTTACACAAAAAAAGCCAAAAAGTTACGAAAAAGTCAAAAAAAATTAACTTTTTACCAACTTCCTAAAACACCACTATATAGTATTATTGTTAGAATATTTTACCAAAACTTCACCTTCAACGTGCTTCTAGAAAGTGAAATATATGAGGTGACAGATATATCATTTCTCATTTTATGCACCATTAATTTGTACTAAGAAGACAGGTATATTTATTCTTCCCATTGGAAATAATTACTACCAATAATTTAGGCAAGAGAATGTTTTAACAATATGTAATTTATTTGTGTGTAATGTGTAAAACATTGTTTCAAGTTTCAAATCCATTAAATAATATTGATGTCGTGTAGCAAATCTCTTCTTCTTCTTCTCTCTCTCTCTCTCTTAAATGTCTCTTGAATTTATCTTGATATTGATGTTGAATGAATGAATTGAAAAGTAATATCCAAATATTATGATCAATTGTTTCATCTTACTAAAATTGTTGAATTACTTTAAATAATCATATGGAAACTCATGCTTTTAATTCTTTGAAGCACCTTGCTTTTCTCAATCAAAATTTCATCTCCAATTTTATGTTTTAATCCAAATTTTTAGTGATGTTTTTTGAATAATGTCACAAATTATTTTAATACTAAAACCTAACACAAGGACGGTGGACACTGCCAAGACTATCTTTTGAGGAGTTTTTTTTACTTTAATTGTGTGACAAAGAGAGTTTGAAATAGAGAAACAGAAGAGAAATGAGATAGAAGATCCAATCTCATGTACAACTTGAGGGCACTAACAGTGTCCAAGAGTATTGTTCCCATGGGCTGGATTGTAGTTTTGGTTATATATTTCTTGGGCTACTTATCAATAAGTCTCATATACAAAGTTCAAAATCCATCTAATCCCAAAACAAAATATTTGCACCAATTAGTCCTACATATTTTTAATTGTTACCAAAAACTCTTTTTTTTTTTTTATATATATATTATTTTTATCACTTTAAAAATGCTGCTACATCCAACAACTTCCGTTAGACTCACTGAAGATTCGCCAGAATATTCAACATCACCGGAAGTTCGTCGGAGTGTTTTGAGCATCGCCTGAAGTTCGCCAGAGTGTTCTGAACGTCACTGGAAAATGTCAAGAATATCATCGGAAACTCACCAGAATATTCAAAATATTGACCCGAAAATAAATAAATAAATAAATAAATAAATGGAGAAATTATAGTTAAAAAACATAACAACAACAAACAACTAAGCAAATAATCTGTAATATTAATCAAACTGAAACGTAAGTTTTGAAACTGTAAAATGTTACAATTTCAAAGCATTATTTTATTAAGATGGAAAACATGTTATGAAATTGTAAAATTTTACAGTTCTAAAGAATGTTATGAAATTGCAAAATTTTGTAGTTTAAAGTATGATTCATTTCATCA
This sequence comes from Camellia granthamiana, assembly GCA_036172215.1. Classification (NCBI taxonomy): domain Eukaryota; kingdom Viridiplantae; phylum Streptophyta; class Magnoliopsida; order Ericales; family Theaceae; genus Camellia; species Camellia granthamiana. The sequence continues at coordinate 7,201,945 of CM069908.1, read as the reverse complement.
CCAAAAAATGCTAAAACTGTAAAATTTTACAGTTTTCACCGCCTGTAACTAAAACTTTAAAACAACTTATTCAGAACTTGAAATTTTTCTCAATTAAAATAGAAAAATAGGCGCGTGTAACTGAGAAAAAGTAGAAAAATTGAAAAATCGAAAGAAAGAATAGATATAGAAAGAATATTGTACTCCGACAACTATTTCTAGTTTAAATCTAGTCGGATCTCATGTAGATCTACTCAGATCTGATGTAGATCTGAGTAAATCTACAACAGATTTGAGTAAATCTACTCATCTTCTTCACCATCGGTGAGAATGAAGTAACGAGTTGATGTTGGTGGTTGGTGGTTGCCGGTGAACCCCAATCAATGGTGGCTGTCGATCACTGTTGACTATATATTAGAAAGAGAAAGAGAATAAGGAAGATGTGATCACTGATCGTTGGACATAACAAAGAGGAGAGGAAAATGCAGAGAGAGAGAGAGAGAGAGAGAGAGAGAGAGAGAGAGGAAAAGTGTAAGACTTTGGTGTCTACTCAAAACGTTATTGGATTAAATAGTGTACAAATATTTCAAACAGGACCTACGAATAATTTTCCATATTTCTTCCACAAGGTCCAGCCCAAGCCATTGGTGGGCTCAAAATTCAACTTGGGCTTGGTTCTTTATTCAACAAGAGTGATAAGAATTGTATTATAATTTCATATCATGTCAAAATATTTAGACACTTCTAATTCAAAACTAATTGACATTAAATGAAAAGGACTCCTAGAGTGTGTGAAAGTATGAGAACAAAACATATAATCTGATTGGTCCACAACTATCAGTCCTATAATCAGAAAGTGTATCAATCCCAATTAAAATTATACACTGTCACTGACATTCTATAGAGTTTTATAACACTTTTAAATTCACCGATTAAATCCATCATTTACACTAGATTGATAAAACTAAACAATACTATGCGATCGGTTTTGATTCCTCAACTAACAAAATGAAGGACTCAATTCGGCGCAAAATTTTCTCTCAACGCCTATCAAATCAAACCGTTTACACTCCTACTCAGCATACATGGCTTTGCAATTGACACTTGAGATGGTGGATCAAGAAGAATGAACCATCATTTTTTCACATTTCAAACTTCAAAAACAGATAACAGAGAGGAACTAATACCCGTGCAGTCGGATTCACTTCAAAAAATCTAGGAGATGATTTAGTTCTGTCTTCTTCTTCTTAAATCCATGGGTTGCTCTTCACCAGATTCATTTTTTGTAGCCTCTTATTTCTTCCTCAATTCTTGTTTGTATTATTCTTATCTATCTTTAGAGCGATCTCTGCTTGGAAAAGTTTCAAGTCTTCCACTACTTTTTCAGGATCACAACTTCCTCCTGCTTCTACTTCATTGTTGTGATCAGAGACAATTTCAGCATAATAAACTCCTACAGAGTCATAGAACGAAAAAGTGTAGGATGACAATAAATTGAAGAATATAAGATTTTTAGTATAATTAAGAATAATGGTTTAAATAAAATTTATTTATGTAATGGTTTATCAACTAGACTATTATTTGTGATTCCCAGTTTCTTCCTCCAACTTCTTATTCTGTTCTTTTGGTGCTACATCATAAATGCTTCAGTGAGACTAGTTTTTGCATTTGAAAAGAAGTTTTTCAAAGAAAGATAACGAAAAGAGAGAGAAAAATGTTAGCCTCTATATACCTGAATAGGTCCTAATTTTCTTCAGGAGCTCTGAGGTGGGTGGAACAGATTTATCGAATACCAAGCGAAACATCTGCAAGAACAAATTGAAAACAACCTCATCTGTAAGTTAGAATTGGCCAAGCTTTTAAATTCCAATTGTGGTAGAGACAATGGGAAATGAAATCGTAAATTAAAAATTGATTAAACGACATGGATGTTCAGAACCCACAAAAAGGATTTAAATGTAGAAATGAAACTGAATGTTGACGAAAGTGAGGGAACCAGACCTTAATTGCAGTCGGATCTTTCAAAAACCTAAGCATGTAACAGTAGTATGTTAGAGAGAGAGAGAGAGAGAGAGAGAGAGAGAGAGGGAGTGAGGCTGTTTGGTTGTGTTTTTGTTTTCTTTTTTTCATATTTTTGGAAACAAAACAATGAAAAGTTCGAAAAAAACTCAAAGTTCACATATCATTTTCAATTTTTGCCCCTTCCCGAAAACAGTTTTCAAAAATTTGAAAACAACTTTTTGGAGTTTCCTAAATAGTGGGTTGTTTTCAAAAACAATTCACCGTTTGAGTTTTCTAAAAAAGAAAAACAAAAACCCAACCAAACAGGCAAGTATTGACATGGAGAAAAGACATTCATCACATAGATCGAAACCACAACCCTATAATTCTAGATAGAATTTGATGCTGCAGTGAATCATTAACCTAGTAGAAGATTTCAAGGAAAAACCAAGAAAGACCAAAATTAAAACGGCTAGATTTGAGTTAGAAAATTTACTCGATTGAAATTATCTCAGCTAAGGTCTTTGCAGCTAATGGAAGACCACCACAATTATCTACCATGTCATCTTTCATTTTTCGTAATATCTGGTGATGCAAATACTTCTTTCTAATTGAATCTAGAATTATGTGCCAACGTGACTCTCTATCCAATATGGGCTCAAGTTCATACAAGTTGAGCTCACCCACCATCTCACTGGTCACTTCTTTCAGTCTACTAGTGACGATGATGGCACCCCCACTTCCCCTCGGAAATCCATTCCAGAGTGGAGTTATGTACTTGTTGAAATCCAAATCATCACTCGAAGCAGGCCACATGTTGTCCAACACGATCAAATACTTCTTATTAAACAAGTAAATGTCCAAATTATGCAAAAGATCATCAAGATCAGAGGTGTTGCCAAATGAAGAGAAATCACTTGCCAAGCATTCGAGAATAGCCAAGACAATTGACCTTAGATTTGGATATGAAGGTAACTCAACCCATAACATTGTGGAGAAACTTTCTTGGACTCTAGAGCTATGGAACACAATTTGAGCAAGAGTAGTTTTACCTGATCCTCCCATCCCTACGATACCAATTGCACTGAAATTATCAGTATCGGATGTAGTAGCTTGGAGCAAAGCTTCCATCTTCCGCAAATGATTATTGAAACCATGAATTAGAGTGAGATTGAAATCTGGAAAGTCTGTTGGTCGACAAACCCTGATCAAGCTCGAGGATGAAAGCCTCTCATCTGCAATGTCTGCAACATCAACATTGCTCATGTTTTGCAGCAACTCCTTTTTGATACGGAGAAGTTTCCTCTTCATCTTCAAAAGAAACCATTGCTTCTTGACATAATGATAAGAGCTTAATAAGATCCTTGTTTTCGGTAATGTAGTCTCTCTCCTTCTCTGCTAACATGACACAATCAGCCAATGCGAACTTAAGGTCATATAGAGTATCTTTCAGTCCTATGGGTGTCCAGGGGTCAATCCTCTTTTGATGCAAGACCTCTGAAATCTCAACAAAATGAAGTCGTATGAGGAATTCTACAAATTCTTCGCCCTCTGCTTCTTCGAAGTCATTGATGAATTTCTTCTTCAGAACTATAAATGATCAGCAGCCCTTTCAAATGTCGTTCTAGTGAGAAATTCCTTGTCCCAGCCTTCTTCCCTTTATGGAAAATCTTCTTGTTAACAGCAACTACAATTAGTCTCAAGTCAAGCAATAGAAGACAAAACAAATAGAGAAATGGAAAGGATCAAAGAAAATACCTTTGAAAGACTGAGTAGTTTCCTGGAAGATTCAAAGAAATTTTCTATGAAATACTGAATAGTTTCTTGATAGATCTCTTTGCACAGATGCCAGAAGATGTTCTACAATTTCCCAACACTTGATTTCCATTAACCTGAAAAGAAGGCCAACTTCTGGGAGTGGTGTTAGACTAAGCCTTATTACTCATGGGTTTTTCTTGTTTACTTTTCTCTTTCCCTATAACTTAGGGTTAAAAAATAACGTGTCTAGAAAAAAGGTATAACAAAAACAAAAAAGCATTTTCATTTGACAATTTACAATAAAAATAAAAAGATAAAAATATTTGTACTGTTATAGTAGAATTGTCGAATAATAACATTTTAATATTTTAACGTGTCAAAATTTGACTTTTGACTTCTATTTTGACATTAAACACATGAGATGCTCTAAGGTCGATTGGCAATGACCAAGAAATATATCATGAAGAAGAAGACAATGTGTTATCAGTTTCTCTTCAACACCTCTAAGGCCTTAAAAAAAACAGCTGATATAGTTCTATCTTCTTCTTTTAAACCCATAGTATGCTATTTCCCTGATTCCTTTTCCATAGGCTCCATAACTTTCTTCTTCCATCACTATTTCTGCTGTGGCTCAATACCATTGATCTTGATCTCTCCCAGGGAAAATTTGCTCAAGGCGTTCACTACATCTTGAGGATTACAATTTCCTCCTGCTTCTACTTTGTTGTCGTGATCACGAGCAATTTTGGCATAATAAACTTCTGCACAGTCGAACATGGATAAAAGTTCAATGGGACTAGCACCTTCATATGAAAAATAGTTGAAATTGAAATGCAATTTCAAGAAAGAAAAAAGAAAATAGGTTAGCATTGGTACCTGGACAGGACCTAATTTCCTTTAGGACTGCTGGGTAGGCACAACAGATTTTTCGAATTCCAAGTGAAATTTCTGTAACAAACAGAAAAATGTTGGCAATTTTTAATAAAAAGACAAAATTATGTTGGGCTGTTACAAATTAGGTTTTAAATAAATTAGTTAGCTATATTAATTCAATTATTAGCTCTATTTATTTTCCCTTCAGTTTCAAGCATTGTAACAAGAGTAATTCAGCCATATTTAATTTTATAATCATTTAAATATTTTACCATTACAATATTTATTAGTGACTTTTAGTTTAAAAACCTCAATATATATATACACACACACACAGGTCTATGTTCTTTTATGTCGGAAAGATGTAGACATACACAAAAAAAATTAGGAAGACACAAAATATAATCATATATAGGGAGTTTCTCATCTACTTTCCTGTTTTCAGGGTAATTTTGGTTCGTGACTTGTTCATATCCTTTGGGTGGACAAAAACACTAGACAAGGAAGGCTATAAGCAAACTGTGTTGAATCTTGAAGCTGTTGTGAAAAATCTAGAAACCTCCTAGATGTTGATTTGTGATTATGTATCAATTTTAAGCAGAATATAACAATCCCAATCAAATAATCAAGACGAAGAGACACAACGATTTTAACGTGGAAAAACCACAATTGGACACCTCCAACTGTGATTAAAAAACCACGGGCAACAGCCACAAGACAATCCACTAAGAAGATTTAAAGGAATTACACAGGTATACTCTCAATTACCTAGCGAATCCACAACGCCTAATTGAACCAACCTCTATGTGCCTCTTCCAACCCCATCTTCACCACGGAATTGTCTTTCTGATGAGCCACTCCAGAATCCACCGAAGCTTCAGGCTCGAATTCTTCAGAATCCACCGAAGAACAACTCTCTCTTTTGTGTATAACAAACAAACCTTTGATGTACTCTCTTTAAACCATGAGTTGAATACTCAATAAAATATCAAAGAAAAAATAACAAAATATCTCCAGATATAAACCTTTAAGAACCAAAAAGAAGATCTAGAGGAATTCAATGAATTACCTAGTTTTGGGAGAAAACCAACTATTTATAGAGACCCAAAGTAATCCTGTTTCAAAAGAAAACCAACTCCTTAAAGGACTCCAAAGTAATCCTAGTTTTGAAAGAAAATCAACTTCTTAGAGAAATCCAAAGTAATCCTAGTTTTGGAAGAAAATCAATTTCTTAAAGAAATCCTTGTCAAACGGGATTGCCAATAATAAAACCTAACATGTTGCACTTTATTTGAACCTTCACAGCAAGAGGAACAACAACTTTAAGACAGTGACTACATACTTGTCAATCGATCACACATCAAATTACGGCAATATAATTATTTGTTCTAAAACTTCATGCTAACTATTTTATAGCTTCGGTTATATGATGCTTGTTGTATATGTGCTATTCAATCTAGCTCTGTTTATCCAGTTTTTTATAATTGGCCAAACTATTAAATTCTAATCCAATGAGATAATTGAAATCGCAAATCAGGGCCCTGATGAAACAACATGTATGTTCTAAACCCAGAAAAAGGATTTAGATTTGGAAAGGAAGCTAATCAATATTGAAGAAAGTGTGGGAATCAAACCTTAATTGCACTTGCATCTGTCAAAAACCTGGCAATGTAACCACAGTATGTTAGAGAGCGAGGGAGAGGGAGATTTAATTGAAGTACTCACATATGGAGCAAAGACAAGGTCAAAAAAAAAAAAAAAACATATGGAGCAAAGACATTCAATATATAGATTGAAATCATAAATTATAACTCTAAGATTGGAATTTGATAATTGATTTTGCACTGAATTGTTAACCTACTAAAAGATTTCCAAGAAAGACAAAAATTTAAATAAATAAAAGGTATATTTAGGTAAGAAACTTTACCGACGTGAAATTATGTCCGCCAAGGTCTTTGCAGCTTATGGAAGACCACCACACCTGTCTACCATGTCATCTTTAACTTTTTCTAATATCCAGTGATCTGAAATCTCGTTTTGAATTGAATCTATAACTATGGACCAACATGACTCTTCGTCCAATGTGGGCTCGAGGGGATACAAATTTCGCTTACTGACCATCTTACTTGCCACTTCCTTGAGTCTACTAGTGACGATGATGGCACCCCCACATCCCCTTGGCAAGCCATGTGAGAGATGAGTGTAGTTTTTGTTGCCTTCCATCTGCAGCTTGGAGTTAGAATCCAAATCAAAGCACCAATCAATCGTATGCCACACGTTGTCCAACACAATCAAATACTTGTTGCTAAGCAAACGATCGTGCAGGTTGTGCAAAAGGTCATTGAGATAAAAAGCACTGCCACACCAAGAAAAATCACTTGCCAAGCTTTTGAGAATGGCGAAAGCAATTAAGTTGGGTTTAATCAAAGATTAGGGTAATTCAACCCATAAAACTGGGGAGAAACTGTCTTGGACTTGAGAGCTATCGAACACCATTTGGGCAAGAGTAGTTTTACGTGAACCACCTATCCCTACAATGCCAATCGTGCTGATACTATCAGTATCAGGTGTCTTGAGGAGCAAATCTTTGATCTTTTCGAAATGGAGTTCGAACCCACGAATTGAAATCTCGTCGAATTCTAGAAAGTCCCCTCGTTGATGAACCCTAACCAAGCTCAAGGACAAAGGCCTCTCAGTCTCACCTGCGACATTGACGCTGACATCGTGCAAGTATTTCAGAAAATTTTCTTTGATGGAGACCAGTTTCCTTTTAGTTAAGAACAGAATCCATTTCTTCTTCACATACTGATAACCTACTAGACTTTTCTTGGTCTGGGTAATGCATTTCTTCTCCTTGCCTGCTAACATGACGCACTAAGCCAATACAAACTTGAGATCGTATAGCAAATTTTTCATTCTTATGGGTGTTGAGGAGCTGATCCTCATTTCCTACAATTCCTCTAAAATCTCATTAAAACGAAAACGGAAGGGAAAATCATTGTATTCCGCCACTGCTTCTTCATAGTCATTGATGAATTTGTTTTTCAAGAACTGTAAATAATCAGTTGCCATTTCAGATCTTTTATACAAGTTCCAGCAACAATTTCCTTCCCTCCCTCTTCTTCCCTGTTATAAACGAACTTCGTGTTGAAAGCAGTCGCCACTTATATTTATGTTAGAGTCTGGCTTCCCTTCAGTCCCAGAGGTGCTGCTGCGCCTATGGCGTCATCACGGTCTTATTTTAATAATTCAAATTGCCAATTTGGTAAATTTGTCAAGTGCTGTATATTTGTAAAAAATTACATTGATCGGATATCGATAGTTGCATGATTAAATCAGTTTTGTATAAAAAAAAATGGACAGTAAAAAAATAAATGGTTGGCAAAAAATTGATCCGATGAGATAGCTATTGATATTCGATCAACGTAATTTTTTACAGGTATATAGCATTTGAAGAGTTTTACAAATTGAACGGTTCGGATTATTGAAACAGAACCCTTGGTGGGCCCCCGCGGGCCCAACAACACCCTCAGATCGAACTAGAGGAAAGCCACTACCTCATTTTAATCTCAAGGCAAATTGAAGATGAAAAGATCAGAAACTGTACAATCCAAAAAAGTGGATAGTTTCTCGATTAAGGATAGCCATTTTAATCCGATCTACGGGAGTCCGTTCATATCCTCCCGAATGGGGTAGATTTTACCCACCTGACACTTATATGGGATGGATTTTATCCAACCTGACACTCATGTGAGGTGGAGGTGGATTATGTTTTGGTCACCCACAACAGGGGTGGATACCACTTCTTCTGATCCAAACCAAATCTGATATAATTAATAATATATAAATAAATAAATATGTATATATATAATATAATTAGATATAAAAAATAATATTAAAAGTCTATGATTTTGTCTAAATATAAATAAATAATAATCATAAAAGTCTTACTGTTTTTTTGGGTAAGTAAAAGTCTCACTATTTATATATATGGAATGAAGGAAAATTATTTAGTGTGCTAAGATTTTAAATGATTCTCAATTTTTTTTGAAATGTTGTCCGATATCCGCGGGTATTGAGTATCCGCAGGAGTGGGGGTGGGGTTGAAAAATTCCACCCATAACAAAAGTGGGGTGGGGACAAAGTTTGTCGGCGAGAACAGGGGCAGAGAATGACAAATTCGCCCCAAACTTGTTTCGTGGCCATCCCTATTCTTGATAGATAGACCTCTCTGCAGATGCTAGCAGATGGTCAACAATTGCTTAACAGTTAGATTTTCCTTGATCTGAAACTTTCTTTTTCTAGACCATGGAAAAATAAATATTTACATTGCGGAATACATGGAAAAATTATTGGTTAATTTGGGGTGTCATATGACTATACTTTGCACTAATTATAATTCACTATATCCCCTCATGTTCCCTAAATATCCCTTCATATTTTCCAATTATTCAATATAAATTCATGAAACTCCCTCTATCAATCATAACATCATTAAAAAAAATGGGTATCCCAAAACTAACGACTTCTCCAAGTACATGATACAAATAGTGAAAGCAGTCCAAAGAAAAGTCATAATTACATGACTAACTTGACTATCACAAGAGCGTAAGAGATGCCAAAATGACTTGTCTGACACTCCTACATAAAGTTTTTATGTGATCTTTGTGCTATTAAGGCATTTCCCAAGAGCACATAATAATTTTGCAGTCCCACTAGGTAGCTCGAATCCATCAAAGCTTGAATGGCTCGAGGTGTCAAAATGACATCGTTTTGGCATCTTTTTTCTTTTCTTTTCTTTTCTTTTCTTCTTCCTCTGTCTTCCTCTGTTTTTTTTTCTTTTCTTTTCTTCTTCCATAACTCAGAATAAAAAAAAGAGATAGATGAGAATCAAAATCAAAATCAAAATCAAAATCCAACACCCAAAATCTTCTGTTCTTGTTCTTCTTCTCTGCATTTCTACTCCACCACCACAACACCCAAAATCAAAATCAAAATCCACAGATCGGGGAACAGAGAGAGAGAGAGAGATACACAGAACAGATAGAGAGATATATACACTGATCTATATAGACCTGTGTATACACACAGAGAATGGCGGCGCCGGTGGGTAGAGCTCCCTCTTTCTCTCTGTTCCCCCTCATTCCCCTCTCTTCCCCTCTCTTCTCTCTCTCTTTCTCTCTCTCTCTCTCTCTCTCTTCCTATGTTTCAGAGATAAAAGAGAGGAGAAAAAAAAATTCCAAAACAACGTCGTTTTGGAATTCGGGCCACTGAGCCTTGGAAATTTTAAGCTCTGAAGTATTTTTCATAATCTTGCCACTCCTACAAGGACTTAACGATTCCCAAAAGATCTTCAACAGTTGAGACACTGAAGTGTGCCTTAGATGACCACCTCAGGCTCAAAGAAGCTCCGAAAAAAGGAATGCAAACATATATAATGAACAGAGAGGGGAAAATAAAGAGAGAAAAAAAAAACAATGAAGAGAAAAATGCAAAAGAATTTGGGAATTGCGATTAAAAATTCAGCTTTTCCTGATTTGGGCCCTCCTACTTTTTGATTAAAATCTAAAGAAAATGTGCTTATATGTATTCAAGAATGATTTGAATTATGGGAGATGTATCCAAACTTTTCACCATACAACAAATAGAAATATTTTTGGACAAAGATATAGATGATGCCTCGTTATATTATAATTAGTGGAAGTACAAGTGCAAAGCACATGCTAGTTTTATCTAACTAGTATATACTTCAGTTGATCTTGACATATTATGTTTGTTTCAGGGAACTATATTCACACTCCATTTCTTTATAAATTTAATCCAAAATTTATTTTTAATCACCAAATTGGATATGGCACAATTTTCATGTCTATTAGAAGACTAATTTTGAAGTGCGAAGTAGAGTGGGAATAACGTATCTCTTGTTTTATTATGCTTAAACATAAAAAAAGGAGAGAGAGAACTTGGCATCAAAGACAAGAATCAAAAAAGAAAAATAGAAAAAGCAAGAGTATTGATGATGAGTAATGAATTATAAAGTGGAACGTGACATAGCCAAAGGCAAGAGACCAAAGAAAAAGCAAGCAATAGGGGGGAATGTAAAGAAAAATAATATAACCTACTTTCTTTCTTTGTAATATATTACCAAATCCACCATCTCTCCTTGCTTCTCTTTTAATTGTTAATGGATGCACAAGAAGTTAGATAGAGACAAAGAGAGTGAAAAGCAAAGAATAATCCAGAGCTATAAAAGGAATAAGCTAACCCATTAAAGCTTTGTTTGGTTTTAGATTTTTGGCTAAAAAAGTACAAAAAGACAAAATTGGCTACATAAGCTAATAAGACAAAATGTCATATCCAAACCATAATCATTACACTTTTTCTCTGACAAAAGTCAAAAAAACCAAACCAAACGAGGTTAAAAAAGTCTAAACACAAAAAAGCCAGCTAAAAAAACCAATGTCAAATGAAAACTAAATGTCCTTTGAGATAGATTTGAGTCATCGAACTCACCTAGCTAGTTATTTGTAGCATTACACTATTACTCCACACATTGTCAACCATCTTCTGGCATGCAAGAGAAGTGTTTTGCCCATTAATATTGTCTATAGACTATGTGAGAACAAAATCAACAAAATTATAAGAAGAAAAATACTTGCGACACCTAATTTATTACTTTTGAAAATCATCTTAATGATGTGTCTGACAAGTGTCAAATTTTGATTTGTCAAACATTCCGTGGGGATTAACTTCAATGTCACATCATTAAGGGTGGTTTAGGGATGATAAATTAAGAGATGTAGCATTATTGTTACAAGAAAGTTATATGATAGGTTATACACCCTTCAACTATCACTAAATAGTGAATATCACTTAACCCGTTAAGTACAACACCGTACAATAATCCTTCAACTATAAAAAAAAAATTGTACAAATTTCCCTTTTGGTGGGTAAAAGTAATATAGTATTACAATTGAAGTGGGTCTAAATATGCAATTTTATAGTTGACACTTGAAGGGTTAAGGCTTTATTTAGTTGAGTTTTCAAAATAGTTTGGTGAAAGAAATAAAAAATGCTCATTATTTTCACATGATTTTATCTGCTTTGGGTAGAAATAATTTTTAAATTTTAAAAATATCCTTTTTGGTCTTTATTTTTTAAAAATAATTTCACCTAACTATTTTGAAAACTCAACCAAATAGAGCTTTAACCCCTCAAGAGTAAACTATAAATTTCTCATTATTTTCATATGGTTTTATTTGTTTTGGATGGAAATAATTTTGAAAATTTAAAAATATCTCTTTTGGTCTTTAATTTTTATCAAACTAGTTGAAAACTCAACTAAACAGAGCCTAGTGTCCAAATAATTAACCCTTATCAGGATTTAAACCAAAATCAGGTAAAAACATTATAAAAAAAATGTACTATCAGACCATCTACACAAATTGAGAAAGGTAAATTACATTTACCTCTTAGAGGTTTAAAAAAATGATCTTTTCACAGATTGTAGTAGCACTTCAAACAATCTGTACGGTGAGCAAAACCTATGTTCTATACTCTCAGAATTTTTCCCTCAAAACTAATATGAAAAATAATGCAAAGAGAGAGCAAAAATAAGAAGAGGAAACAATTTTTTGGATCTCCAAAACTGCTAGAATGAATCTTCTTTTATAAGCAATTAGGTGCCTTTTCAGAAAGGTTGAATAGGTATATCATTGAGCCGAATAGGTGCATAAATAGATTTGAATCTGTCCATAACTGTTGGGTAGTTTTAAACCTGTCTCGAACAAACTGAATCTGTTCGGTGTAATAGGTTGAAAAATGGACCGGAAGAGGCATTGTATTGCACAAAAAATTTGAATTCAAATTTGGCACAAAATTTGAATTAATTTCATTCATAAAAGTTAATTTTCTCAAAAGAATTTTTAGAAAAATTCAAATAAATTTTGTCCAAAAAATTAATACTAGAACCGACCCGACTCACAACCCATACCCCCACTCGGCTCGGCTCAGCTGGCCGGTCGGACGGCGATGCGCGCACGCATGTGTGGTGGTTTGAACCAAGATTCACTTTGTCCATAACTCCTCTCTTTTACAAACTTGGGGTGTCCTTTGGGGACCAACCCAAGTATTGTCACCTAGAACTTACATACACACATAAGTTCTCTTAAATTTTCAATGTGAGACAACCATATAAAGGAAACCCACATTTACCTCTTCAACTTTCTTTTCCACAATCTCGAAAATGACATCAAGTTCCCATTCACTCATAAATGGATTTGGCGAATTGTTTGCATCGTGTGACTTGCCATGCGACAAGGAACACGTCAGCTCTTTGGACCCACCCCGAAAGACGTGTGAGACCCAATATAATTTGGGCTTAAAGTTAGCCCAAAATAAGCCTATAAAAATCGTAAATTCCAACAGTCCCCCACATAAATGAAATTTGATGGAGAGAAAATGCAATAACATGATCTAATTATTGAGAGTACAGAAATTGGAAATATTCTACAAAGGATATGTAGCTTTTGGCTTTGAACCTTCCCTTGTGAGACATTATCGGATTTACTAGCTAACCAGTGAACATGATGTCTTGAAATGTTTAGCTATTTGTGTAAACTAAGACAATAGAACTCACACAGTATATTACTAGACACAAATTGGTTCTCACTATTGTGTTCATTTTGGCCCTAAACAACCTGGTCTTTCATGAGTGCTATAGAGAATTGTAATCCTTTACAAATCTCATAGAACCGGGCCTAGTTCACACTCATATAGGTGATTCTTATGAAGAGTATCCTGCCATACTCCACTAGGTATTCCTAGATATAAGAATCATTAAAAATATTATTTAACCCAAAACGCTGCAGACATCACTATTTTATCATAGAAATAGGTAGGAGTTTGACTCTCCAGTGATCCTTATGAGTCATACATAACTCGATTGTCCCTTTCAACCTAGATCTTAGGATCTCCAGTTAACTAAGTAGGGTTGCCGTTGTGGTAACTCTTATTTAATAGGCTTAAGTCCCATTCCCCTCAATAAATTCTCAACTAACTCTCTTGCTAACCCTTTGGTTAGTGGATCCGCTATGTTGTCTTTAGACTTCATATATTCAATGGAAATAATTTCATTAGAGAGTAGTTGTCTCACGGTGCTATGTCGATGACGAATGTGTCGTGACTTACCGTTATACATATGACTCTATGCTCTACCCATTGCTGATTGACTATCACAATGTATGCATATAGCAGGCACCGGTTTTGACCACATTGGAATATCTTCAAGGAATTGACAAAGCCATTACCAGCTTTATCTAAAGCTTTAAATTTTGATTCCATAGTAGACCTAGCAATGCAAGTCTGTTTGGAAGATTTCCAAGATACAGCCGCCCCACCAAAAGTAAAGACATACCCACTGGTGGATTTTGAGTCTCTAGTATCAGATATCCAATTTGCATCATAGTATCCTTGAAGTACTGCTGGATATCTAGTATAATTTAGCCCAATGTTATGAGTAAATTAGAGATATCTGAGAGCCCTTATAATTGCTTTCCAGTGTTCTACTTCTGGATTACTCGTATATCTACTTAATTTACTTACTGCATAAGCTATATCCGGGCTAGTGCAGTTCATCAAGTACATTAAGTTTCCAATAATTTGGGCATACTCTAATTGAGAAATACTTTCCTGTAAATTTTTAGACAGAAATAAATTAACATCCACGGGTGTTCTAGCAAGATGATCAGCATCTTTGCTAAATTTGTCAAGTATTTTCTCAAAAATAATGTGATTGTGACAAAGCATAACCTTCTGATATTTTGGTAATTTTCATACCAAAAATTACATCAACAATCCCCATGTCCTTCATGTCAAAATGTTTATTCAACATTTTCTTGGTAGTTTTAATCATGTCATTATTACTACATATGATGAGCATATCATTCACATAAAGACATACTATAACATAACCGTTGTTTGTGTTTTTAATATAAACACATTTGTCATATTCATTAATTTTAAATCCATTTGACATCATTGCTTTATCAAATTTCTTATGCCATTGCTTTGGCGCTTGTTTTAAACCATATAATGATTTAACAAATTTACATACTTTCTTTTCTTTTCCTGGAACAGAAAATCCTTCTAGTTGTTCTATGTAAATTTCTTCATTTAACTCACCATTTAAGAAAGCTATTTTCACATCCATTTGATGAATTTCTAGATTGTTCAAAGATGCAATGGCAATTAGCATTCTAATGGATGTTATTCTAGTAACTAGTGAGTATGTGTCAAAGTAATCAAGATCTATTTGTTGTCTATATCCTTTGACCACAAGCCTAGCCTTGTATTTGTCAATTGATCCATCTGCTTTCATTTTTCTCTTGGAAATCCACTTGAACCCAAGGGGTTTATAACCTAGTGGCAAATTCACCAATTCCCAAGTGTGATTTTGCAAGATGGATTTAACTTCACTATTTACAGCTTCTTTCCATAAAGGAGCCTCAGGACTGGACATAACTTCTTTAAAAGTTAAAGGCTTTTTTTCTAACAAAAAAGTAAGAAAATCTAAACCAAAAGATTTTGAGGTTCTAACACGTTTACTACACATAGGTTCCTCTTCCTCATTTTGATTTATATCTTGCTCTTGCTCTTGATCTTGTTCTTGATCATGACTAGTAACAACATCATAAGACTTTTTATTAGTACTAGTCTCTTGTCTAGTTTTATTAGGAAACACATGTTCAAAGAAAGATGCATTCCGAGATTCAATAATAGTATTTACATGCATTTCAGAATGTTCTGACTTATGAATCAAAAATCGATATGCACTACTAGTCATGGCATAACCAATGAATATGCAATCAATAGTTTTAGGACCTATCTTAATCTTTTTAGGATTAGGAATAGCCACTTTAGCCAAACAGCCCCTCACTTTTAAGTATTTGTAGGATGGTACTCTCCCAAGCCACATTTCATAAGGTGTTTGATTTACTTTCTTTCGAGGTACTTTATTAAGAATGTAGTTAGCAGAAAGTATTGCTTGCCCCCACAAGTTCTGAGGTAATCCAGAACTTATTAACATGACATTCATCATTTCTTTTAAAGTCCTTTTTTTTCCTTTCAATAATTTCATTTTGCTGAGGTGAGTAAGGAGCAGTGGTTTGATGAATTATTCCATGTTCTTTACAAAACTCACCAAAAGGTGATTCATATTCACTACCACTATCATTTCTTAGTTTTTTTTAATTTTCTTACCAAGTTGATTTTCAACTTCATTCTTATATTAAATGAAAGATTCCAAAGCTTCATCCTTAGTTTGAATTAAATAAACATAACTATATCTAGTATAGTCATCTATCAAAGTGATAAAATATTTTATGATATAAATCAATGTCAAATTTAGGTAAACATTCCATATTAATTAATCTATGCAAAAATCCATAATTAACATCTCCTAGTCTACCATGCCACAATTTGAAGACTCAACCAAGTAAGAAGAATGTGTATTATTATTAATAACATAAGGGACAACAGTCATTACATTTAGTTTGAAAAGGCCATCAGACATGTAACATTTTCCTACATACATCTCGTTTTTGATAAGTACAAACTTGTCACTTTCAAAAACTAGCCTAAACCCATTTTTACTCAACAAATATCCGGAAACAAGATTCTTGTGAATGTCCAGTACATGCAGCACATTGTTGAAAGTGAGTTCTTTTCCAGATGTCATCTTCATAATAATCTTTTCTTGTCCTTCAACTTTAGAAGTCGAGGAGTCGCCCATAAAAGTTGTTCACGGTTGTCCACTATGGAATAAGATGTAAACATCTTTTTGTCGACATAGATGTGACGAGTAGCACTAGTGTTCACACACCATTCTTTAGGATTTCCGACAAGGTTTGCCTCGGAAACAATTGTAGAAAGATTTATGTCATCTACACCATTGGAAATTTTGTCCACTTTGGTCATATTGGCTTGAGCAAACTTCTTGCTTAATCTTCCTTTGTCTTTGCGCTTACTACGACAATCTTTAGCCCGATGTCCCTCTTTGTCACAGATGTAACATTTGCCATTAAACTTATACTTCTTAGTTTCCCCTCCTTTAGAGCCTTGTCCGGAACTTTCTCCAAAATACTTTTATTTATTTGCTTTTGGAGCATGTTCAACCATGTTTGCCTTAGACTCCATTGGATGCTTACCAGCCCACTTCTCAGAATTGCAGTTATCTTCCTCAATCCTCAAACACCCAATCAATTCTTCCAAAGTCATTTCTTCACGCTTGTGTTTGAGGTAGTTCTTGAATTCCTTCCAACCTTGTGGTAATTTTTCTATTAAGGCAGCAACTTTGGAGGATTCACTGAGAGACATGTCTTTTGTATGAATGTCATGCAGAATGAGTTGGAGATCTTGAACTTGACTGATCACAGTTTTTGAATCAGTCATCACAAAATTCTGGAATTTGAAACCACAAATTTCTTTGAGCCAGCATCTTCTGTTTTGTACTTTTTCTCCAAAAACTCCCAAAGTTCCTTTGCCTTCTTGATAGGATTACAAACGTTGTATAATGTGTTGTCCAGTCCGTTCAAGATGTAATTCCTGCAAAGGAAATCAGCATGTTTCCAAGCATCGACCGCAGCAACCACTTGTCGGTCGGTTTTATCCTCTTTCAAAGTAGGAGCATTCTCACGGAGAAAACGCATCAGGTTGAGAGTAGTAAGATAGAACAGCATTTTTTGCTGCCATCTTTTAAAATCCGTTCCTAAGAACTTTTCTGGCTTCTCACCGTGATTTACTGGCACAGTCACAACAAGATGAGGGATTGGAGCAATTGCGGTCACCATACCCGTACTTGTTTGAGCATTAGTTTCAGTAGCCATGAATTTTAAATTATAAAACAAAATTATAATTAGAATTTTATACCACACAGAAAATTAAACCATAAACACAAGATTTAATTCTGTAAAAATAAAATAAACAAGAATTGTAACTTTTATTTCTAATTAATTTGAAAATAAAATTTTATTTAAAAAAATTAATTCCATACAGAAAAATATTTCTGTAACATTTCAAAAATTAAAATACTAAAAACATAATTTTAATTAATGAAAACTCAGAAATTATTTCTAAAAACCAAAATTAATTTATGACCAACTTCACAAATGAATATTCTGAATTGTTAATGACTACCAGTATATTACTACTAGTTGTCAAAGAAAATAGATAGTATATTACTACTATTTGTCAAACAGTATATTACTACTATTTGTATTTTCCAACCAGAATATTATTTTGTAAAACCACAGAAAATAATTTCTATAAGAAGAAAGAAAGAAAAGAGAAACAAACGAAAAATTATGTATAAACAGAATAATTCAAATCTGTCTTAAGATTGTTGAAACAATCTTCTGTGTAAAATAAATAACTTGAAACGAAATCAAACAAATAAAAAAAAATTACTTACAGAATTTATTTACCGAAATGAATATACAGATAAAGACCAAATCAAGTGTGTGACACTTTGTCCTCAAGACAGACTTGCCCCACTTCGGTGCTTACGGACAAAAGGCGTCTATCTCCTAGGATACAATGATCTATTCACAAATTGTAGTAGCACTCCAAACAATCTGTACAGCGAACAAAACCTGTGTTCTATACTCTCAGAATTTTTCCCTAAAAACTAATATGATGAATAATGCAAAGAGAGAGAGCAAAAACGGGGAAGAGAAAACAATTTTTTGGATCTCCAAAACTGCTGGAATGAATATGCTTTTATAGGCAATTAGGTGCCATTTTAGAAAGGCTAAACAGGTACATCATCGAGCCGAACAAGTGTAGAAACAGATTTGAATCTATCCATAACTGCTGGGCAGTTTTAAACCTGTCTGGAAGAAACTGAATATGTTCAGTGGTACAAAATTTGAATTAATTTCATTCAGAAAAATTAATTTTCCTACAAAAATTTTTGGAAAAATTCAAATAAATTTTTTTCCAAAAAATTAATATTGGAACCAATCCGACCCACAATCCATACCTACGCCCAGCACGGCTTGGCCAGCCGATCGAATGGCGGGGCGTGTGTGTGGTGGTTTGAGCCAAGGTTCACTTTGTCCATAACTCCTCCATTCTACAAACTAACTTGGGGCCCTTGGGGCCCTTGGGGCCCAACCCAAGTATTGCCACCTATACACACATAAGTTCTCTTAAGTTTCCAATGTGGGACAACCATATAAAGGAAACCCACATTTACCTCTTCAACATCCCTTTCTACGAACCCAAAACGACGTCAAGTTCTCATTTACTCATAAATGGTTTTGATGAACCATTTGCACCGTGTGACTTGCTATGCGACAAGGAATACGTCACCTCTTTGGACCCACCCCAAAAGACGTGTGGGAACCACTCAAATTTTGACTCAAAATTGGCCCAAAGTAAGCCTATAAAAACCATAAATTCCAACTAAAAAGAGTAATGTAATTATAAAAAATGTGAGACTTCTTCTATTTTCTCCAAACTTCAAGTAGATGAGTGTAATTTACACAATCAAGAATGATGGAGCCCTAGACTTTTTGTGCACATTCCAAAGTCATTGTTGGCCCTAAAGTCGTGGAAGATTATTATTAGGGGTGTGCATGAGTCGGTTTAGTTCGGGTTTGCTATTGGCCCGTCAATCGAACCAAACCTCTTGGGTTGGAAAACTCCACATCCATTCTTGACCATCTACTCCTTCGAAATCGACCAAAACAAATCTTCGGTTTGGCGTTGATGTTGGTTCGGTGCAGTGAAGAACACATCAGTAGGAACAGATGATGATTTCACAAAAAAAAAAAAAAAAAAAACCGTAACAGACATTGTACCCGTTACCCAAACTGAAATGTAAACGGGTTGCGATTTCAAAACCGCAGTAGACCCAAATCACTTTCAAAACCATCTATGTGACTCGCGGCTTAGTCGATTTGATCGGGTTAATCGGATTTTTGCACACCCCTAATTATTATATCTCACCTTCTAGTGATAGTCATACAAACAACACTAGTACACTTGTGCTAGGGTTTTACTAATTATAATTGATTGATAATCATAAGAAGAAAAGCAAAACAACAAAAAACTACTCTAGCACAAACTACAGAATTGAATGAACTTTTTTTCGAAACACAAAACTGAAAGAGATGAATTGATCGATTTGGGCTTAAGAATTACAAAATTTTACAAGCGAAGAAAGTTATATATATATAACTTCAAAAGAGAGAGAGAAAAACCTTTTCCAAATCGATTATGCACTGTTTCAGAGACTTTATTGTCACCAGAATTTCCTTTGACTCTCTCTGTGACGTGCCATATTTTTTAAGGGTTCGTTCGACAATGAATTTTTTTTAGGATTATTTATGTAGAGACCCTCCAAACTATTGAAATATCACTTTAACCTCCTAAACTATAAAAGTGAACAAATAGACTCTCAAACTATTGAAAAGTATTACTTTACCTCCTAAATTGTAAAAACATATAAATAAACCCCTAAATTATTGACGTATTTCACTTTGATCCCTGCCATTATGGGTCCAATCAATATGTTTTTATAGTTTAAATGATCTATTTGTATGTTTTTATAATTTATAGAGCAAAGTGATACTTCTTAATAGTTTAAAGGGTCTATTTGTACATTTTTATAGTTTAGGAGATTAAAGTGATACTTCTCAATAGTTTAGAGATCTTCGTGTAAATAATCCATTTTCTAAGTTAAAAGTTTAAAAAGTTGAAATATTAAAAAATGAAAATTCTATTGATACATAAAATTTAGGGGTAATTACATCCTAGTAAAATTTTAGAAAAAAAAAATTACAAATTCATAATAAAAAAAAATTGCAATTTTAATTATTACTAGTTATAAAAAAAAATTCACTGATTTGTAATTTATTTTTACAAAATTACACTAATTTGATATTTCTCCCTTGAAATTTATATAAAAAATTTACAAAAATATCTGATAATGCCATTATTATAAATGAATACATCTTCAATGATATTTTGTTTTGAAATAAATGATTCATAATGAACCACATCATTATATATAAATTTTGTCTTTCACATAGCATCACTCATCAAAAAAATATATAAAAGAATCAAATTTTTTTCCTTTAATTTTGCACCCCCGCTTTCCCTCGGCAATCCATTCCAAAGTGGAGTTATGTGCATCTTGTTGAAATCCAAATCATCAATCGAAGTAGGCCACATGTTGTCCAACACGATCAAATACTTCTTATTAAACAAGTAAAGATGCATATTGTGCAAATGATCATCAAGATCAGAAGTGTTGCCAGACAAAGAGAAATCACTTGCCAAGCATTCAAGAATAGCCAATACAATAGATCTTAGATCCGGATATTGAGGTAACTCAACCCATAACATTGGGGAGAAACTTTCCTGGACCCTAGAGCTATGGAACACCATTTGAGCAAGAGTAGTTTTACCTGATCCTCTCATCCCTACAATACTAATTGCACTGAAATTATCAATTTTAGATGTAGTAGCTAGGAGCAAAGCTTCCATCTGTTCGTATTTTTCTATAATACTACATGAAAAATATATAAAATAAATTAAATAGAAATGACAAAACGATTTTTTATTAAAAGGATGAAATACAGAATAAGCAACACAACTAAAAATACAGAAATGAATGAAGTTACATTACTAATAAAAACAAATTATTAACATAGATAACTAAAGATTAGAACACATCTTTGTAAAATAAATATTTAAAAATTTAAAAACAAATAATAAGAAAAGAAGCAAACCGAAACCTGCACTAGACAGTTTCCTTAAAACATATTCACCGCCTCCCAATGAATTCTAGAGGTACGCCAGCGTCTGTCTCCCAGAATATGACGGTCGAAACCAGCTAATACAAAAGCACCTTCTGAATAGTATCGGTGAACTTGACAATTGATGCACTCTCTCTAACAAGAACCAAAGAAGGGGCTAAAAAAAGAAGATAGGAAAATTTTTCTTTAGTGTAAAAAACCATCTCCAACTTTTTATCCCAAAACACCATCTCATTTTCCATCACAAAACATCTCTAAAAACAACCTACTAAGTTGGAGGAGAACGACCTTTATTTATACTAGTGGGGACGAGCCTTAGCCATGAAGGCTAACATCAATGGGGTCATCAGTCAAATGTCATCAACTCTAGCCATTAAGGCTAGAGTTATAAATGTTCAAAACTCCAAAACCATTATATAAATCGTAATGTGTATATAATGTATAAGTTTTGAGAATTAAACTAGATAGGTTGCCAAATGGATATGGGTGTTGGGTCACAACCTAATCCAAGCCCAATCTCAAACACATGGACAAACTAAACCCAGCATAACTCAGCCCAAAGCTCAAGACTAAATCCAAGTCCAAGCCTAAGACCAAACCTAGCATATGCACAAGTACAAGTCTAGGCCCAGTTTAAACCAAGACTAAGTCCAAATCTAAACCCAACTTTATTGATGCCCACTTTATGAGACAATTCTCATTCATAACTCAATGGTTTCAGTACATTATTTTTGTATTGTAATCTTCTCACTTAAGAGAATGCAAAACCACTCAGACCCACCTCAACCGACAGTTGGGTTCCACTTTAATTTCGAATTAAAGTTGTCGAAAAACCATTATTTTCCAACAATCCCACACATGAATAAAATTGGCCAAATAAAGAAAAATGGACAACGCTTAACAACAAAGACTCAGAGAGAGAGCACACAAAATAACCTTGCATCAGAAAAGGTAGCTGTTGGCCTTGAAACTTTCATAGTGAAAGCCTATCTGATTTACTGGCTAACCAATGAACGTGATATCTTGAACTGTTCTGCAATTTGTGTAAATTAAGACAATAGACCTCACACAGGAGTTACTCCAACCAGTGTTCTTGTTCTCACTGGTTTGTCCAGTTTAGCCTTGAAACACTAGCCTGGTTTAGAGAGTGTTTTTCAAGAATTCGGCCTCATCAATTCTTAAAGAAATAGCCGCACTTCTCACTCACATAGGTGACCTACATAAGGTATCTTGTTATACCACGGTTGACTATTCACAGCACTTAGGTCATTAAAAGCATCAACTTAACCTTCCACCCCACAGGGCATCACTGTATAAAGGAATGGATAGGAGGATTTACCTCCACAATGACTCACCCGTTACACACAATTAGGTTGTTCCTTTTGTTAGGTTTTATTATTGGCAATCCCGTTTGACAAGGATTTCTTTAAGAAGTTGATTTTCTTCCAAAACTAGGATTACTTTTGGATTTCTATAAGTAATTGGATTTCTTCCAAAACTAGGTTTACTTTTGGATTTTCTATAAATAGTTGGTTTTCTCCCAAAACTATTTAATTCCTCCAGATCTTCTTTTTGGTTCTTAAGATTTATATCTGGAGATATTTTGTTAAGTTTTCTTTGATGTTTTTATTGAGTATTCAACTCATGGTTTAAAAGAGAGTACATCAAAGGTTTTGTTTGTTAAACAAAAGAGAGAGTTGTTTTTCGGTGGATTCTGAAGAATTCGAGCCTGAAGCTTCGGTGGATTCTGGAGTGGCTCATCAGAAAGACAATTCCATGGTGAAGATGGGGTTGGAAGAGGCACATAGAGGTTGGTTCAATTAGGCGTTGTGGGTTCATTAGATAATTGAGAGTATACCTGTGTAATTCCTTTAAATCTTCTTAGTGGATTGTTCTTGTGGCTGTTGCCCATGGTTTTTTTTATCACAATTGGAGGTGTCCAACTATGGTTTTTCCACATAAAATCGTTGTCTCTTTGTCTTGATTGTGTTGATTGGGATTGTTATATTCTGCTTAAAATTGATACATAATCACAAATCAACATCTCGGAGGTTTCTAGATTTTTCACCTTTGAACTTAGATCTTGGGATCTCCAGTCAACTAGGTTGGTTTTCCGTTCCAGTAACATTCGCTAAAGGCCTTAACTCCATTCCTTTTGACGATTTTCCTACTAACTCTCGATTTAACCCTTTGGTTGGCGGATCCGCAATATTGTCTTTAAACTTTATGTAGTCTGTAGTGACAACACACAAGAGTAGTTGTTGTATGGAATTATGTCTTCGACGAAAATGTCTAGACCTTCCATCTGTGCCCTACCAATACTTGATTGGTTGTCGCAAAGTATACAAAATTGCTAGCATAAGTTTTGATCAACATGGAATATCGAAAACGGCAAAGCCATTCAGCTACTTCAGTAACTTTCTCTGAATAACTGAATAACTGAATTCTGATTCCATCATTTATCTCGTGATACACATTTGCTTGGAAGATCTCCACGACACGGTTACAGCTCCAATTAGAGAAAACATATCCACTAATGGATTTATAGTCTTTATATCAGATATCTAGTAGAGCCTTTTTACCCTTCTAGTACAATTGGATATCAAGTGTGATGCAACCTATAATCCCGACTTCATCGTAAGTACGTTAGTACTCGCACAAACACCTTATAAATATAGGCATTGGGATTACTCGTGTATCTACTTAGCCTGCTAACTAAGTAGGTTATACTCGGCCTTGTACAACTCATTAGATACTTCAAACTTCCAATGAACTAAGAATATTTCATTATTCTTGGTCAAATGGAGACTAAAGTCTACTAAAATCTTTAACACACTTGTATCTGACTTATACTTATCAAGACTCTTATCAAAATAATGAGACTGAGAAAGTACATTACCAACAGATGGTCAAAAAATCTTAATTCTTAGATACACATCTGCAAGGCCCATGTCAAACTTCAACATCCACTTGGTAGTATTGAACATCTTCTCATAACTACCAACAATGAACATGTCACCCACACATAGACACAATACGACACATACTATTGTCAATGTCTTTGACATAAACACATCTGTCAGTACCCACTTGATAGCATAGTGTAGTAAAATTTCTCATGTTATTGTTTTGGTGCTTATTTCAAACTATAAAACGATTCTCAAGCTTACAATCTTTCATCCTGGAACCGACAAACCCTTCAAGTTGTTCCATAAAGATTTATTCAACTAAATCTTTATATAGGAAAGCTATCTAAACATCCATCTTGATGTATCTTCAGACTTCATACAATTGCGATCACACTCACCATAACTGATGATCACGTATCAAAGTAATCCAGGCCTTCTCTTCGCCAGTATCCTTTGATAACAAGCCTGTCTCATCGGCTTTCATTCACTTGCATCCCAAGGCTTACTACCTATGCAAGGTAAAGCTAAATTAATAACTTTTTTTTTTAAAGAGAAATCACAGCTTCAAAGAAGCTTTTAACCTCACTAACCACCATATAGGTTTAACAAGATTTAGATAGAAGAACTTTAAAGTCCTAGCATGTTAACATCTTCTAGGCTCATCTCTTTTCTCATGAAAACCATTTCCTCAATTTCATGATGATATTCTTATGTAAATTTAAATATCAGATTCGTTCATAAGAAAACCAATATGCATTACTATATTATGCATAACCATTGAACACAAAGTCAATAGATTTTTAGGCTTATCCTAATCTTCTTAGATTTAGGTATTACCACCTTTTACAAGGTTTTTGCCCTTTCCAAAAATTCATACAGGGTCTTTAAACAATTCCCTATGTCACAATAATTATGAGACTCTCATAATCATATCACAAAAAACACATTCCCAGACCGTCATCAACCGAATTAGGTTTTTTCCGAATTCAAAGCACTAAACAAATTTGGTCCAACTTGTCACTCTGGAGCCAATAGCCTTACTATTAGGAAACATATATCCAATGTTCAATAGTCTACTATTCAGAACTTCATAACATGACCAGTAGTTTTATCACTAGGAATCACTAATTTCTTATCATGTGGTCAATAGACTCTCCACCACTAGGAACTATAATGTTTAAATGTGATCAGTAGTCACTTTCATTACTAGGAATCATCATATCTTGACATATGATCAGTTGCCTCTCTACTACTAGGAACCACAAACTCATAACTATGTAGCCAGTGGTTTAACACCTCCTAGGAACTACCAGTTTTCTATCTTTGTGATCAGTGATCTTATACTTACTAGGAGCCACCAATTTAAAAATATATTTAGAATTTAAAAATTCAAAAAATATATTCACCCACCCTAACAGGTTGTCTCATCTTTGCTTTCAAGCAAAGTCACATAGCAATCATACATGCTCTAATTGACACAAGGATAACATACTAATTGCATCTGATAAATTCAAAGATATCATCATGCAATCTTATGATTTCCTTTAATCACACTGGATCTCTCTTAATCTTCCTTTAAGAACCTCGCAAGGTTTAAGGTTGTTAGGTGGAACAACATTTCCTGTTGTTACCTCTTGAAGCCATTTCTGGAAAACTACAACAGAATTTCACTATTCTGTCTTTCCAGAAACTAAACTTAACACTAGAAAATCCCAAAGTCTGAAATTTAATTCAAAATTGATCTCATCACTTATCCTAGAATCGAACATGATCAAGAAAGTTTTTAGGAAAATTGAAGGGGTCACATCAGTTCCACTTAAGACCCAGTTAACCTTAAACAAAACTTTCAAAAGCATGTTGACTCCTAGTCCATGAGAAAAAAATTTAGAATTAAGTTTTCCAAGGGATAAACTAGGTTAAAACAAACCAAGTTTACAAAACTTATAAGCAATTAAAAATTACTATCAAAATTACACCACTCATAAAAGTTAATCGGTACTCCCGGAACTAAGCCCATTATTTCTAAATAAAAAAAAAATATTTTAGCTAATGCTAAAATTTGGATTCTTTCCCCGCAACACTATGGAAATAATCAAATTATAACCAAAAACTTTCTCAAAACTTGGTTTACTACCACTTTGGGAATAAAAAGATTTAAACCCAAAGATTTCCTCTAACCACAAGGTTTGAAACCAAATCCATCTTAGTTTTTTGGAATAATAAAATTAATCCCAAAGACTTTCTCTAAACCCCGAAGATTTATAATTTCTTTCCTTCCCCCTTTCCTTTTACTATGGTGAAATTATTACAAATTAGAAATTAAAACTACTACAAAAGGAAATGCAACTGTTACAAATACAAATTATCTAAATCTGCAAAATCAAAGTTCATGACTGCTCCGAAATGGTCTGTTTAGCCAAGAACACACTCATCCACTTGAAACCATCATTTCGGATTGCCAGCTTATCTTTGTATAAAATACAACACAAAACAAAAACTCAGTGCTTTATTCCATGTAAAGGGGATGTGTACAAAACTTTATCTACGTTGCCACTAAACCTCCATGTTCACTGCTTATATACACACTTGGATACAAAATGAGTTAATAAACCAATAACTCATATAATGCATATTACATAAGTAATTTAAACTATCACTCACATTATGTAATTCAAGTAGCTATAGATGTATTGTGGTTATAAGAATGCCATGAGTTTCATAGCTATGAAAAAATTATGCATATTAGAATATTATGGTCATAACACTGGCATTACAACCATCTAACTATGAGCAAATCTTATTAACATTAGAGTTAAATTCCAACAATACACAATAATATTTGGAGTAATTCACTTGATATACACATCAAGACATGGAAAAACTCACAACCAATATAACAATTAATTAATAGAATGAATACAAAGTAAAGACATTATAATGCAAAGTATTCCACCATGCACTAATATTCTCTAAAAACCCATCCACCTTATAATGAAACATAAATATTATATTAGAAAAACCGAAACTATTTTGCTCTATTTTCTCCCAAAACAAACCTATTTGGAGATTTTTATACCGTTGGAAACCTCTCCACTAGCCGAATCACTTGAAATTCTCAAAACAAAAAAAAATCCAACTCTTTATTTTTCCAGAATTTAATTAATCAAATTAAATCGAAATTGTTACCAAACTTTCAAAACAATATATGGAATAAATCCAAAATTAACCTAAATTATAAAGTGAATAATTAAATTCACAAATATGTCCAAAAATCTAAAGATCCAAAATTCTCATCAATGCTTAGGTTATCCTGTTCAAAACAAAAATTAATAGTCTCATTTACTAATTCTAATTTGTTTTATTTGTTCGTATTATATATCATTCTTTCGCGTTTAGGTAAACCTGTAGAGAAAGTTAGTTATAAAAGAAAACCAATAACAAACAAATCAAATAAATTAGTAAGAATCTTAAGAAATAAAATTCTTATTTTATCTTATCAATACTTAGTAAATCATGCACTAACAATCAAATTACTCATGCAATAACAACTAATTAACATAAAATAAATTGCATGAATAAATTACTTGAAACAAACTACTCAAATTCCAATAACTCTAGGCAATTAAATTCATTTTAATTCCAAGAGTCACTAGAATAAAATTATAACAAAAACTAAATTGTTTTATCAAAACTATTTATAACGAATCTGTTTTAAGATTGTTGGTATTTTTCCATAATAATACATAAAAAAGATATAAAATAAATTAAATAGAAATGACAAAACGATTTTTTATTAAAAGGATGAAATACAGAATAAGCGACACAACTAAAATACAAAAATGAATTAGATTACATTACTAATAGAACAAATTATTAACATGGATAACTAAATATTAGAACTCATCTTTGTAAAATAAATATTGAAAAATTTAAGAACAAATGATAAGAAAAAAAGCAAACCGAAGTCTGCACTAGACAGTTTTCTTAAAATAGATTCACCGCCTTTCGATGGATGCTGGACGTACGCTGGCCTCTGTCTCTCAAGATACGACGGTCGAAACCAACTAATACAGAAGTACCTTCTGAATAGCTTCGGCGAACTTGACAATGGATGCACTCTCTCTAACAAGAACCAAAGAAGAGGCTAACAAAAGAAGATATGAAAATTTTTCTTTGGTGTAAAAAACCATCTCCAACTTTTTATCTTAAAACACCATCTCATTTTTCATCACAAAACATCTCTAGAAACAACCTACTAAGTTGGAGGAGAAAGACCTCTATTTATACTAGTAAGGGAGAGCCTTAGCTATGAAAGCTAACATCAATGGGGTCATCAAATGTTATCAACTCTAGCTATTATGGCTAGAGTTACAAAGGTTCAAAACTCCAAAACCATTATATAAATCATAATAGGTATATAATGTATAAATTTTGAGAATTAAATTAGATGGGTTGCAAAATGGATATGGGTGTTGGGTCACAACCCAATCCAAGCCCAGTCTCAAACACATGCACAAACTAAACCCAGCACAGCTCAGCCCAAAGCTCAAGACTAGATCTAAGTCCAAGCCTAAGACCAAACCTAGCATATGCACAAGTACAAGTCTAGGACCAGTCTAAACAAAGACTAAGTCCAAATCTAAACCCAACTTTATTGATGCCCACTTTATGAGACAATTCTCATTCACAACTCAATGGTTTCGATTCATTATTTTTGTATTGCAATCTTCTCACTTAAGAGAATGCAAAACCACTCAGACCCACCTCAACTGACGATTGAGTTCTACTTTAATTTCGAATAAAAGTTGTCGAAAAACCATTATTTTCCAACTCCATCTTCCACAAATGGTTATTGAAACCATGAATCAGAGTGAGATTGAAATTTGGAAAGTCTGTTGGTCGACAAACCCTAATCAAGCTCAAGGATGAAAGCCTCTCATCAGTAATGTCTGCAACGTCAACATCGCTTATGTTTTGCAGCAACTCCTTTTTGATGCAGAGAAGTTTCCTTTTCATCTTGAAAAGAAACCATTGCTTCTTGACATAATGATGAGAGCATAATAAGGGACTTTTTTTGTTTTCGATAATGCAATCTCTCTCCTTCTCTTCTGTCACGACATAATCAGCCAATGAAAACTTGAGGTTATACAAAGGATCTTTTAGTCCTATGGGTGTCCAGGGTTCAATCCTCTTTTGATGCAAGACCTCTGAAATCTTAACAAAATGAAGCTGTAGGGGGAATTCTGCGAATTCTTCTCCCTCTGCTTCTTCAAAGTCACTGATGAATTTGTTCTTTAGAAACTGTAAATGATCAGCAGCCATTTCAAATGTAGCTCCAATAACAAATTCCTTTTCCCGACTTTCTTCCCTTTATGGAAAATCTTTCTATTAACAATAGCTGCAATTAGTCCCAAGTCAAGCAATAGAAGACAAAAACAAACCAAACAGAGAAATGGAAAGGATCAAAGAAAATACCTTTGAAAGACTGAGTAGTTTCTTGAAAGATTTAAAGAAATTTTCTATGAAATACTGAATAGTTTCCTGATAGATCTCTTGTGCAAATTGTCCAAGTCTCAAACTGACTTTGGGTCTTAACAAAGAATTTAGGTCCACCATATTTAGGACAACACTAGAAAATAGGTATGGTATGGAGTCCATTTTTTGTCGTTCTAAACTATTATGTCATTAATCATCTCAATCAATTACAGTCGGTCAATTTAGTAAAGTGGAGATTTAAAGTCTCACGTGATTGAGATATACCTTCTCTGAAACGGCAAAGGTGGGATCTTGAACTCACCTTTAAGATTGAGTTGACTAATTTTGATTGGTCGAGATCACTAATGATGTTGAGATCATTAAATATGAGTAATGATATTAAAAATAAAAAATTCATACAGAAATCCTTTTCGCTCTAAATAAAACACCATAAAAATGATTTTGCTTATAAAAATAACTTTGCCATATCATTTTTATAGTATTTTATATATAAATAGATTTTTTTTTTCATTAAACGTCTTCTCATTTATGTGACGTTGACAAAATAATCATGTATTATGTCGAATGATATGAGAGAAAAAATATTAATTTTTAAAATTTGAAAAATATTATTCATAAAGAATCTTTATGCAATTTGTAGCAGTGGTATTTTTGAAATTAAATGTCATTTTTTTTATGGGTGCTCTTGTGTTAAAATAATAAGTCTTAATGCTGTCGCATCTTTTAAATTTTTTTTACTTTTCACTTATACCTTATGCGTTTGGAATATTTCAGATTTGTTTGGAATTTGAGATGGCAAACCGGTGTTCAAATAATACCAGTTACCTGTGAGAGCTCAAATAATTTCCAAATCACCATAGAAGCCCTAGAAGAAGCATACAACAAAGTAATAGGGGCCAACATTAGAGTGAAAGGCTTGATCATAACCAACCCATCAAACCCATTAGGCACCATTTTAGACAAAGTCACTCTCAAAAGCTTGGTGAATTTCATCAATGAAAGAAACATCCACCTTGTATGCAACGAAATCTATGCTACCACCATTTTCAAGCCTCCCCATTTCACTAGCATTTCTGAGTTCATTCAAGACATGGATAGTAACGATGATATCATTCACATTGTTTACAATTTGTCGAAAGACATGGGTTTTCCT
Organism: Camellia granthamiana; assembly: GCA_036172215.1. NCBI lineage: Eukaryota > Viridiplantae > Streptophyta > Magnoliopsida > Ericales > Theaceae > Camellia > Camellia granthamiana. The sequence continues at coordinate 7,170,953 of CM069908.1, read as the reverse complement.
GGCTTTAGGGTTGGCATTGTTTACTCGTACAACGATGAAGTTGTGAGTTGTGCTCGAAAGGTGTCAAGTTTTGGATTAGTGTCTTCCCAAACTCAATACTTACTTGCTTCAATGCTCTTTGACGATGATTTTGTGGGGAGGTTTCTTGATGAGAGCTCAAGGAGGCTAGAGTGCAGGCACAAAATTTTCACAGAAGGATTGAAAGAAGTAAAATGTTAGCATACCTCGTATGTCCGTTAGTTTAATTGCTTGTGAAATTAGCAATAATTCTATTACAATTGCAATTTTTTAAAAAGCATTTTTGTCAATGAAATTTACAAAAAAAGAAAAAATCGATTGCATAGCTGAATGGGAAATAAACTGCGACGTTTATTTGAAAGTATTAATGACAAATTTAAAAAAATGAGGGTAATTTTAAAAGTTCACATATCTACATGTTTTTTCTTTTTTTTTTCTTTTGTGATTTGAGAAGTTTAAATTATTATATTTTTTATTGATAAAGTGTGATTTTAAAAAAATATATATAATTTGTAAAATTTAAGATTTTGAATGTTTATCATAATAAAAATGTTTGGAAATGCCACTGTAGATGAGGATCAATTGTTTGAATAGCAATGCCGGACTTTTCTGCTGGATGGATTTGTGCTCGTTGCTCAAAGAACCAACTATTGAAGCTAAAATAGCGCTATGGCGTGTGATAATCAACGATGTGAAACTCAATGTCTCTCCAAGATCATCTTTTCACTGCACAGAGGATGGTTGGTTTAGGGTTTGCTTTGCTAATATGGATGATGATATAGTTGAAATTGAAATTCAGAGAATTCGAAAATTTGTGACTAAGAAGAAGGAATGAGAGGTGGCTGGAGTGAAAAAGAAAAGGTAGCAAATGAATCTTCGACTGAGTTTCTCATCTCGGATACATGACAACGGTCTCAGGTCGCCGCATATGTTGTCTCCTCACTCGCCTCTAGTTCAAGCCAGGAATTAATCAGTTTAGAGGACTATTATGTATCATTAGTATATAAAAAATTTATAATGTCAAAAAAAGTAAATTAAAAAATTTTCAAGAAATTAAAATATACAATGTGAGTCACAATTAAAATGAATCACGTCTACACGCTTTATTTTTTGATTAATTTTTTAATAACTTTTTTTTGACTATGTAATATTATTGTTAGAATATTTCACCAGAATTTCACCTTCAACGTGACTTTCAGAAAGTGAAATATATGAGGTGATAGATATATCATTTCTCATTTTATGCACCATTAATTTGTACTAAGAAGATAGGTAGATTTATTCTTTCCATGGGAAATAATTACTACCAATAATTTAGGCAAGAGAATGTTTTAACAATATGTAATTTATTTGTGTGCAATGTATAAAATATTGTTTGAAGTTCCAATTCCATTAAATAATATTGATGTCGTGTAGCAAATCTCTTCTTATTCTCTCTCTCTCCTTTAAATGTCTCTTGAATTTATCTTGATATTGCTGTTGAATGAATGAATTGAAAAGTAATATCAAATATTATGATCAATTGTTTCATCTTACTAAAATTGCTGAATTACTTTAAATAATCATATGGAAACTCATGCTTTTCATTCTTTGAAGCACCTTGCTTTTCTCAATCAAAATTCTGTCTCCAATTTTATTTTTTAATCCAAATTTTTAGTGATATTTTTGAATAATGTCACAAATTATTTCAATACTAAAAGCTGACACAATGACGGTGGACACTGCCAAGACTATCTTTGGACAAGTTTTTATGACTCTAATCGTGTGACAAAGAGAGAGTTTGAAATAGAGAAAAAGAAGAGAAATGAGACAGAAGATCCAATCTCATGTAAAACTAGAGGGCACTAGTATTGTTCCCATGGGCCGGATTGTAGTTTTGGTTAGATATTTCTTCCAGAAGGTCTAGCCCAAGCCATTGGTGGCCTCAAAATTCAACTTGGGCTTGGTTTTTTATTCAACAAGAGTGATAAGAATTGTATTATAATTTCATATCATGTCAAAATATTTAGACACTTCCAATTCAAAACTAATTGACATTAAATGAAGAGGACTCCTAAAGTGTGTGAAAGTATGAGAACAAAAACATATAATCTGATTGGTCTACAACTATGAGTCCCATAATCAAAAAGTGTACCAATCCCAGTTAAAATTATGCACTGACATTCCATAGATTTTTATAACACTTTTAAATTCTCCTATTAAATCCATCATTTACACTAAACCGACAAAACCAAACAATAGTATGCAATCAGTTTCGATTCCTCAACTAACAAAATGAAGGATTCAATTCGGTGCAAAATTTTCTCTCAACGCCAATCAAAGCAAACCGTTTACACTCCTGCTCAGTATACATGGCTTTGCAATTGACACTTGAGATGGTGGATCAAGAACATACCATCTTATTTTCACATTTCAAACTTGAAAAACAAATAACAAAGAGGAACTAATACCCGTGCACTCGGATTCACTTCAAAAAATCTAGGGAGATGATTTAGTTCTGTCTTCTTCTTCTTAAATCCATGGGTTGCTCTTTACCAGATTCTTTTTCTGTGGGCTCTTCTTTCTTCTTTGATTCTTGTTTGTATTATTCTTACCTATCTTCAGAGCCATCTCTGCTTGGAAAATTTTCTTCAAGTCTTCCACTACATTTTCACGATCACAAATTCCTCCTGCTTCTACTTCATTGTTGTGATCATTGACAATTTCAGCATAATAAACTCCTACAGAGTCGCAGAACGAAAAAGTGTTGGATGACAATAAATTGAAGAATATAAGATTTTTAGTATAATTAAGAATAATGGTTTAAATAAAATTTTATTTATGTAATGGTTTATCAACTAGACTACGATATGATTTGAGTATTGATTATTAAGATATTGATTTCAGATTGTGATTCCCAGTTTCTTCCTCCAACTTCTTATTCTGTTCTTTTGATGCCACATCATAAATGCTTTAGTGAGACTAGTTTTTTCATATGAAAAGAAGTTTTTCAAAGAAAGATAAAGAAAAGAAAAAGAAGAATGTTAGCCTCGATATACCTGAATAGGTCCTAAGTTTCTTCAAGAGCTCTGAGGTGGGTGCAACAGGTTTATCGAATACCAAGCGAAACATCTGCAAGAACAAATTGAAAACAACCTCAGCTGTAAGTTAAAAATTGGCCAAGCTTTTAAATTCCAATTGTGGTAGAGACAATGGGAAATGAAATCATAAATTAAAAACTTAATGTTGAAGAAAGTGAGGGAACCAAACCTTAATTGCATTCGGATCTTTCAAAAACCTGAGCATGTAACAATAGGATGTTAGAGAGAGAGAGAGAGTGAGGCAATTTGGTTGTGTTTTTATTTTCTGTTTTTCATATTTTTGGAAACAAAACAATGAAAAGTTCGAAAAAACTTATAGTTCACATATCATTTTCAATTTTTTTTTCCTTCCCGAAAACAGTTTTCAAAATTTTGAAAACAACTTTTTGGAGTTTCCTAAATAGTGGGTTGTTTTCAGAAACAATTCACCATTTGAGTTTTCTAAAAAAGAAAACAAAAAACAAAAACCCAACCAAACAGGCAAGTATTGACATGGAGAAAAGACATTCATCACATGGATTGAAACCATAAGCCTATAATTCTAGATGGAATTTGATGTTGCAGTGAATCAGTAACCTAGTAGAAGATTCCAAGGCATAAGCAAGAAAGACCAAAATTAAAACGGCTAGATTTGAGTTAGAAAATTTACTCAGTTGAAATTATCTCAGCTAAGGTCTTTGCAACTAATGGAAGACCACCACACCTATCTACCATGTCATCTTTCATTTTTCGTAATATCTGGTGATACAAATACTTCTTTCTAATTGAATCTAGAATTATGCGCCAACACGACTCTCTATCCAATATGGGCTCAAGTTCATACAAGTTGAGCTCACCCACCATCTCACTTGCCACTTCTTTCAGTCTACTAGTGACAATGATGGCACCCCCACTTCTCCTTGGAAATCCATTCCAGAGTGGAGTTACGTACTTGTTGAAATCCAAATCATCACTCGAAGCATGCCACATGTTGTCCAACACGATCAAATACTTCTTATTAAACAAGTAAATGTCCAAATTATGCAAAAGATCATCAAGATCAGAAGTGTTGCCAAATGAAGAGAAATCACTTGCCAAGCATTCGAGAATAGCCAAGACAATGGACCTTAGATTTGGATATTGAGGTAACTCAACCCATAACATTGTGGAGAAACTTTCTTGGACTATAGAGCTATGGAACACCATCTGAGCAAGACTAGTTTTACTTGATCCTCCCATACCTCCGATACCAATTGCACTAAAATTATCAGTATGAGATGTAATAGCTAGGAGCAAAGCTTCCATCTTCAGCAAATGATTATTGAAACCTTGAATCAGAGTGAGGGATTTTAGACATTATGAAAATATTGAATATTTTTTATGCTATAAAATCTTAATATCAGGAACCCTAAAAAAAATATAAATTTTTTAAAAAGTTGATAAATGTAATTATTAAAAAATTAGTTTCAAGAATATAAGACAATCAAACATAAAAAATATTTTAAAAAATTAATTTTAATAAAATAATATTTTTTTTTCTATTCAAATAAACGGAGTGTAAAATATGACAATTGTATTATTACTTGTTGAGTACGCTCAAACTAGTCATATTCAACGGCTCTGTTTGGTAAGGATTATTTGATCTAAAATAGTTAATAAAGATTGTTAGAATAGTAGAGAGAGGGAGAGAGAGGAAATAATATGTATTGCATTGAATTATATTGTATTGAATGAATTATCGTATACAATAAAAGGCCTGTATATATAGGCTGAGAAAGAGTATCCCATTAGAAATCTAACTATGAAAAAGACTATCCTATAAGAGACCTAACTATGGCAATACCTAATATATCTAGGAAATCAATTCCTAATATAGGTAGGAATATATACCATATATATATTTACATCCCCCCTCAAACTCAAGGAGGATAAGCATCTTGAGTTTGGAGAGAGAAACTAAAACTGAAATAAAGCTAAATAAAATAAAAGACAAATAGATTGCAAAATTTGAACGGGAGCGCAAGGGCGCTTGAAAAGATCAGAGGCCGAAACTAATGCCGAGAAACAATTTATAGTCATGTCGGACCAGTGTAAGAACTGGCTAAAACTAGTGCCAGGACAATTTAAAAGGTCATGCCGGACCGATGTAAGAGCTAAACGGAATCAATGTCGGGATAGTTTGAAGTAGTCATGTCGGACCGATGTAGAAGCTAACCAGAATCAATGTCGAGACAGTTTAAAGGGGTCATGCCGGACCGATGTAGGAGTTAACCGGAATCAATGTCTGGACAGTTTAAAGGGGTCATGCCGGACCGATGTAGAGAACTGGATGTTGAACCAGTAAGCGTGGCACACAAATAACTTATGACGTGGTGCTGAACAATGATGGCAATAGATAACTGAGTGCGCCAAGAGGCGGCTTGGATTGTGCGCCAAAGAAGGCAGCTTAGGTTGTGTGCCAAGGGGGGCGGCTTGGGTTGTGCGCCAAGGAGACGGCTTAGAGAGTGCGCCAAAAGGAGGCGGCTTAGGTGGTGCGCCAAGGAACGACTTGGGTGGTGCACCAAAAGAGGCGGCTTAAGTTGTGTGCCACAGGGGACGGCTTAGGTGGTTTGCATGGTGTATAACCATGTTCACCATGATATAGGTATAATACCCCCCTCAAACTCAAATAGGTTTGAAGATAGAAACCTATTTGATGTTGAAACAGAGGGAAATGCAAAGTGAAGCAGAAACACACAAAAAAAAGTGGATTGCGAGTAAAATAAATTTAAAAAATATATATATGATAGATATGTTTGGGGTAGAAATAAATTAGCGGATAGAGGAAGAAATCATCATGAAGCGATGCTGAAAGGAAAATATGGCAGCGCAATAAGTTGAGGTTCGACGGACGGCCAAGGCGAGGCTGCCGCCCGCCGGTGAAGTGAAGAATACCAAAAGCTTAACCTATAGTTCTAATACTATGTTAGAATAGTAGAGAGAGAGAGAGGAAATAATATGTATTGTATTGAATTATATTGCATTGAATGAATTGTCTTATACAATAGAAGGTCTGTATATATAGGCTGAGAAAGAATATCCTACTAGAAATCTATCCATGAGAAAAACTATCCTATAAGAGACTTAACTATGGCAATACCTGATATATCTAGAAAATCAATTCCTAATATATGTAAGAATATATACCATATATATATATATATATATTAACATAAAAAAAATAATTTAGTTAAATTTTTTTTATTGGATTATTGTTTGATGAAAAAGACAATTAAATTTATTTTGTTTTATAAATCTCTCTCAGAAAGACGTGCATAATTGAGTAATGACGGAATAATTTTTTTTGAATAATATTATCCATGCACACATATATATATATATATCATAAAACTCTTTTAATGAGGAAAACTTTTATTTTATTTTATTTTATACAAGTTTAAAAATGTTGTGTATAATATTACTATGAATCAAAATAACTTGTTACTGTGAGAGAGTAATATGTTAATCTAGTTCACAGTAATATGTTATTGTCAAATAGGGTAATATGTTACTGTTTCTGTCAATTTCGATGGTATCTTTTATTTTTTTAAAAATTTATAATTAACATGAATCTTATTTCATAGATTTTGATGAGATGATTATAAAAATATTAATTTTATTAAAAATCGACATCTAAATCAAAAGTTATATTATTTTAAAGTTTAAAATAATTAATTACTCATTAAATATATTTTCGTAATAGTGGTAAGTATTGGATTTTTTAAGATTTTTTTTTGTACTTATCTTTAATGCATTAAAATTTTATTATGAGGAAGTTTTGATCAAATCCCCCATAATAAAATAGGTTAAAGTAGTCAATAAAATAAAATATTATATCCGATTCATAATTATTTTATTTTTTTCTTACAACTATCAAATCAATTAAAAAATTATTTTTTCAAATATAACTTTTTAACTAGATTAAAAAATTATTTAAAATAATCAATTTTTCAAACTCCGCGTCAACAAATCTCACAGTACCCAGCCACTTCAATGCAAATCCTATGTTTGTCAAATCGCGAGCATATTTGGATTCATGACCTCTTTTTTTAATCACATTTTTTTTTTTTACAAGAAGATCTTCCTCATCTCTCGTAAATTTAAGGCAGTGTTTCTTTTAGTATTTACCAAGGTGTCTTATTGTTTGTTATTGTTCATTCTGAGTTAAAGATTATAACTTGAAAATTTGTCTCAACCTCTCAAAACAAGTTCTGCTTAAGTCAAGACTCGCATAATAAGAGAGTATTAAATCACACCAAGTGTTAGATAACAACTACTTGAGATTAACTTTCTAACCAACAGCGTTACGCCTAAGAGATTGACCCAAAAAATTTCAAATTTAAGACATGAGGTTTTAACCCCCAAACCTTTACCAAGTGCACTACATGCTTTGTTTTTTTTTTTTTTTTTTTTTCGGTGATTCTAGTTGGATTTCTTAGAATTTTAATTCCCACACGTGTTGCAACGTCCTTTACTTGTATCACTCGGCAAATGACTGAACACTGATAACAAGACTAATAATTAAATAATTTTCTAATATTTAAATTATTGCTAATTTTATTCTCAATGTATAATTTAATTTTATTCTTAATATTTAAATTATGTTAATTTTGTTTTTCATATATAAAAATATTTTAATTTAATCTCTTAGACGCTGTTAAAACTAGCTATTAATGTGGGAAAACACACTTTAAAAATTGTACTCTTATATTCTATTTGGTTGATTGAAATGAGATAAAATGAAATGAAATGATCATTATCTTAGAGAGGTGAATAATAATTCCATTTGTAAAGTATTTTTTAATATTTTTTTAATCAACCAAAAAATAAGAATAAATATTTTAATGAAAATTTTATTTCACCTCATTTCAGTGAACCAAATACTACTATAGTCTCTAAAATTAAAAAGTAATACTATATGCACCAATTAGTGTGTTAATTAGTGTACCAATTGATGATGAGACATAATTTAAGACGCATTAAGTATTTGTAAGTTGTATAATGAGTATAGTCAATTATAAAGTTATAACTAGTGATGATACACTAATTGGTACATGTATCAAAATTAAAATATGTGATTTGTATTACTTGACTTTTAAAATTTGACATTCTAATCTTAGAGTAATGCTAGAGGCCCCAAATTTTCTACCAAATGAATGACCAAATCTCTCACATGGGTGTGGAGCCCACTTTTTATGGACCCCACACCCATATGAGAGATTTGGTCATTCATTTGGTAGAAAATTTGGGGCTTCTAGCATTTTTCCTAATCTTAAGTATTACATGAAAGTGATTTGCGAAAAAATAGGATGCTATTGGAAGACAACCAGACAAGCGGGTCCATATGGATACCTTTGTCTTAGAGGAGGATAGAGTCCAAGGCTGACCTTAAACAACTGAACAGCCACCGATATAATTAGAGTTTCAATTTCTTGGTTTTATACAAAAAAATCGTTTTCTTAAATAAATTTTTGAGCAATGATGATAATGATAAAAATGAGCAGCCCATGATGCACTTCAATATGTATCTAGAGATTTAGGCACTATTTGGGCAAATTATAGAAGGATATTTTTTATTTTTATTTTTATTTTTATTTTTATTTTTAAATTATATTATCTCTTTATTTTTTTTTTATTTTTTTTTTATAAAAAATAAAAAAATATTCTTACTTAGATTATCTTAAATAACCCCTTAGTTTGAAATCATAAAGTTTTTTTTTTTTTTTTTTTTTTTCTCTTTCCACTATCTTTATTTATTTATTTAATATGAAAAATATGGCAATGAGTTGTCTCTAATCTAATTGGTGTTGTTAAACAACACCAATTAGATTAGAGACAACTCATTGCCTTATTTTTTCACTACTTACGAATAAATAAACTAACCGATAGTTGGCAAAGATTTAAAACATTTTAAAAAAAGACATTAATGATTATAAAATGGATCACATAGTTTTTTAGAGACATGATAAAATTATGTAGAAATTTACATTGAATTGGTTTTATTTTTTGTGTGGATGATTTACTTAAAGTAACTTTAAAAAAAAATAATTCAAATGATTGAAACTGGACTGGTGGGTACCACGGGCTCAAATAACGTCGTCCATACCAATAACTGGACAAGAGACAACCCATTTGTAAAAAATATTACTTAAATTTTCTTAAAGTTAGACTTAAAATTATAGATTTTATATATACTTATTTATTGGTATGAGTCCCACTATACTTATGTCTTATATGTTAGTAATTAAGAAATTAATGAATGAGAATACTTCTGGTAGGTCTTATTTTGTTAATGTGTACATTTTAAATATTTTTTATGATTTAATTTTGGTATTTGTAGACTAAGGGGTTGTTTGGGATGACTTAATAAGTGTACTTTTTGTCTTTTTACGAAAAGATGTATAAAAAAGTAGAGAGATGATATGATGAAAAAAAGATAAAAAGATAAAAAGTGTGTACTTATTTAGGATAGCCAACCTTGGCCTAACTCTTTTTGATCTGAACCAATTTATCTTGAACATGTGCTATTAGTACCCCAAAGTTTCATCATTCTCCTAATTTGGGCTTTTTCAAACTCCAATTTGATTGTGTATTTTAGATTCTTTAATGCCATTTGGATAACTTAATTAATTGAAAAAAGTGGTCAAGGATTCAAAACATGGAAAGTAATTAGTGGATCAAAGCTCTTATTTTTGTTTTATCACTTTATATATACAGGGAATATGATTGTCTTTGATTAGATCTCTCAATTGATTGTATTATACATATATATTTGATAAAATCAATTTTATCATTCATATTCATCAAATGTAATGACAATTCTAGAGGTTAGTTTATTTAATATTATTTAATGGAGTTTTTTAAAGGCTCCAGGTAGATTTCAAGAAGAAGGAACAAAGATGGGTATAATATATTTTTAGTCAGACCTTGAATGCTACTGGAGTCATATTATTTTCTGTTGTGGTATAGCTCTAGTTTTAGGAATTGATTTAGGTCTTATTCTATATTCTCATATTAAATCTTTTTTTTCTCCATATATGAAGAATGTTTTTGTTTTCAAGCCCATTGAATTCAATTGAATGATTCTAATGCTAGAGTGAGTTGTTATCTAGGGGTGGTTGGTTCCAAAATGTGATTGTTTGAATAGTTGCATGTGGTTTTGGATGGTCAAATTCTATCACTAATATTAGTCAATTCATCATACGATTGAGATCATTTGATCATTTTATTTTTTTGGAGTTGGATTTTCACCAATCTTATGGGACTCACTATCAATTTGGGATGACGATTGGATACTAAATTAGCGAGTTAATATTGATTGATATTTGACATCAATTTGAAAATGACAGGAACCAACAAGAGGAAAAAAAAAAAAAAAAAAAGTTAGGTTAGTATATTTTGATAATATAACTTGTAATATTTATGAGTGTTACTGTTAGCATCCTATTTATTATTTTAGATCCTCCATTTCTTTGGAACTCTCCTTATAAATTTTAAAACCCTTATAATTTCTTTCCTCCTTCCAAATAATACCAAAGTTATCCTTATAAAAATTTCACTTCCACTCAAATGCACACCTCCACACTCCTAAAACCATTATCTCCCAAAACCCTAACAAAAAAAAAAAAAAACTCTCCAAAACCCATTCTCTGTCATAATGGTGGAAGAAAAATATTCTTAAAGTGAATCGATTGTGTAAGGAACATGTTTTCTGTGATCTTCACTTTTTTCTTCGCATTAGGTGCATATGTTTTCCTTCAATTCCATTTATTTCTTTGATCAACCCTAAACCCTGAAAACAACAAATATAAATATATATCTATGTGTATGGACGTTCAAATTCAATCACAAATCACTTAGTATTAGTCAATTCATCGTGTGAGTAAGATCATTTGATCATTTTTTTTTTTCGGAGTTGGATTTTCATTAGCCTTAGGGAACTCACTATCAATTAGGGATGAGGATTGGATACGAAATTAGCGAGTTAAAATTTATTGGTACTTGACATCAATTTAAAAGTGACCGGAGCCGACAAGAGGGGAAAAAAAAAAAAAAAGAAGTTAGGGTATTTTGATAATATAACCTATAATATTTATAAGTACTGCTATTAGTATTCCATTTATTATTTTGGACCCCCATTTTTTTGGAACTCTCCTTATAAATTTTAAAACCCTTAAATTTTTTTTCCTCCTCCCAAATAATACCAAAGTTATTCTTATAAAAATTTCACTTCCACTCAAATGCACACCCTCACACTCCTAAAACCATTATCTCCCAAAACCCTAACAAAAAAAAATCTCCAAAACCCATTCTCTCTCTAATGATGGTGGAAGAAAAATATTCTTAAAGTGAATCGATCGTGTAAAGAATGTGTTTTCAGTGATCTTCACTTATTTCTTCGCATTAGGTAAGTATGTCTTCCTTCAATTCCATCAATTTCTTTGATCAACCAAAAACCTTGAAAACAACAAATACTAATATATATATATATATATATATGTGTGTGTGTGTGTGTGTGTATGGATGTTCAAATTCAATTATAGATCACTTCGTATTAGTCAATTCATAGTGCGATTAAGATCATTTGATCATTTTTTTTTTCTTCAGAGTTAGATTTTCATCAGCCTTGGGGGACTCACTATCAATTAGGGATGACGATTGGATACGAAATTAGCAAGTTAAAATTGATTGGTACTTGACATCAATTTAAAAGTGACGGGAGCCGACAAGAGGGAAAAAAAAAAAAGTTAGGTTAGCGTATTTTGATAATATAACCTATAATATTTATGAGTGTTGACTTTGATTTATATACTTTATGGACTAAATAGATTCAATCGATAGTTCATGTACTAAATAGACAATTTGACGATAGTTTAGGAGAAAATGTAATAAACCTTATTCTCTGCAATGAATTTCTCTATAATGATTTTTCTGTAGTAATCTAACTATTTATGTTTAAAATTAAAATAAGATTATATCATTTAGATTTTGTGATTATAATATTATTTTATTGTAATTTTTTCTCAAACTACTAGATTATATACTATAACAAAAAAATATAAAAAAGATTTATACAACAAAATCCATCACAGAAAAATTTTGAATCAAATGAAGGATCTCCATTAGTTGAGTTCACACCCTGTCGTGCTTGATTTTCCCACATTTTTTCCCCAGGAAACAAAATTCCTTTTTATAGAGAAAAAAACCTACCCAAAACCAGCCAAACAGTCCTTTACATACATAAATGAACAAAGGGTGAATTACAAATATACCCCTTGAGATTTGATTAAAATATGAATCGCCCTCTGTGATTTTGAAAATTATATTTCATCCCTTAAGGTTTCTAATTTCATAGCAAATCGTCTTTTTTATTAATAAATCATTATGTCAATTAATAGTTTTTAATGATGTTAAAAATATGTTTCAATTAATAATTTAGGTAATTTTATTATTGAACAAGAGATCAATTACGAATTTTATTTTCTTAGTTAATTCTGTTAAATGAAAAATTCTAATAAAAAATATTTATAACTTTTTAAATCATAAGAAATAATCTATATTTTAAACAAATTTTAAAAGTGTAACTATAATTTATCCGTGAAAAAACAATGAGCTCTTATTCTGTTCACGTGGTTGTCCTTAGATTCATGAGTCATGACTTACACGCAAGCCATTACGATATCTGATTCACCAACTTGTTTGGCAAGTTAGATTTTATTTTTTATTTTTATTTTTATTTTTTATTTTTGACTAAAATTTATAAAAAAAAATTAATTAAAATAGTTAATAAGATAAAATGTCATATTAAATTCATAACCATTTTATTTATTCTCTCATAAACAATTCATTCAATTACAAAAACATCCAACTAAAATAGTCAAAAATTAAATAACCTACTAAAATAGCAACTTTTCAAACACCCACTAAATCACTTGTACTATCTTCATGAATTTTTATCTCCAATTTTAGGGTAAATTACATTGACACTCTCTGAGATTTTTGTTTAATACAAATCTCTCTCACATTTGAAAAATTACATTTTGCTTTCCGAAGTTTGTAATCTCATTACAAATTGCCTCATGAATTGGTGATATTATGCCCTAAATTTTTTTAAATAACCATCTTACCATTTTTTTTCTACCATTTATTCTCTATTATCAAGACTATATTCTACAACTTTCCATCATTAAATTCTACTTGAATATATTCTTATTAGGTGATGTTATATAAACATAAATTTTATGTAGAATTTTTGAACACAATGATATAGTTTAATGGTAACTTTTTACTTTAAAACAAAACACCGGCAAAAATGATTTATATTTTTAACAATATCAATATCACAATATTTTTATGATATATTTTTTTTATAAATTTTTATATACGAATATAATTTTTCATTTTTAATCCTACCATTATATCTAGATTAGATCAATTTAATCTAGATATATTTAAAATGTATAAAATTTGTACAAAAAATCCATTAAATACAACAAAATAACATAATGTATTGATTTTTTTTTTTTTATATATTTTGTATTTGGCGAATTTAATCTCAAGTATATCTAGATTAGCTGTATCTTAAAAATTAAAAAAATTACTAAAAATATTTAAAAATTTTAGTAAAAATTTAAAAAAAAACACGAAAAATAAAAAAATTCAAATTTTTTGTGAGTTAAACCAAAGAAGATAGTTATTATTTCTCTTGAAATAACATGAACAAAATATCTGTATTATTTTATTATTTATATGTATAAAGGCTAAATGACAAATATGTCATTTTAATCTGACATGGAAGTAAGTATAATTTTTCAAATATAAGAGGAGAATTTATATTAAACAGAAACCTTATAAGGTGTTAACCCAATTTTTTTATTTTTTATTTTTGAAAATGAGCTCTATGATATAAATTTAGTGGTATTTTGGAAAGTTGGTAAAAGTTGACTTTTTTGTTTTTTTAGTCTGTTTTATCTTTTTGTAGGTAAAAAATGTGAGTGGTGACGTAACCTAAAATGAGTAAAAAACTAAATGCTAACTTTTTTTTTACTTCCCAAAAGACCCCATAAAATTGGTAGGATATGGATTATATCAAGAATGATTGCGATCCAAAAATGTACCCTTGTGACTGCACAATTTCGAAATTTTGTAAGCTTATTAAGAGCCACGTTTTGATATCAGATTATACTTGAGAATAATCATATTAATTGGATAACTGACAAATATTTAGTTTTAGGCTCATTACAAGTTACACTTTCATAATTTGGACCATTTAATTTTTAAATATCTTTGTTTAAATTATTCTTTAAAATAAATTATATTGATTTGATAGCCACATAATTTCATGTGTCTTTAAAAAAAAAGAATGGTATTCAGTATGTTTGGTTTTATTTTTTTTAGATTAAATTTTTTGAAAATTGAGTTTTTTTATTTTTCGTATTTTTTTTTTGTTTTTAGTGAATATTTTTAAAATTTTAAGAAATTTTTTTTTAGATACACCTTATCTAAAAAGTAAAATATTTGTAAAAAAATATTTTAAAAAATCAATAAATACACAAGAATATGAAAAATATACTGAATTTTCATATTTTTTTTAATTTATATTTTTACTATTTAGTGAATTTTTTTAATTTTTTTTCACAAATCTTATACTTTTTAAGTATATTTATATTAGGTGTATCTAAAAATTTTAAAAATTACTTAAAATATAAATAAAAAAAATCAGTGAAAACAAAAAAGGAAAATGACTGGTAGCTCGAGAGGGTGGCTCGATTTTTGGCTCGACAGCCCAAAACGACGTCGTTTTGGGCTGTCGATTTTTTTTTTTTTCTTTCGTTTTCTTCTTTTTCTTTCTTTCTTTTCTTCTTCTTCTTCTTCGTTTTTGTTCAACACAGACGAGAGAAACAGAGGGGAAGAGGAGGAGAGAGGGAGAAAGAGAGAGGAGAGGAGAGAAGGAAGAAGAGGGAGAGAGGATCGTCGATGCTCGCCACCGCCACCGCCACCGCCACCGCCACCGCCACCGCCACCGCCGTCGCCTCGCTGCCGCCGACCATCGCAGCACCAGCGATCGTCGGCTCTGCCTCGCCTCCGCCCCCCGCCCCCCCGCTTCCAGCCCCAAATGTTGGGCCCCCTCCTGTCCAGTCCCTCCTCCTCCTCCCCTCCCCTCCTCCTCCTCCTCCTCCTCCTCCCTCCCCTGCTTCTGGTTCTGCTTCACCTTCGAATTCGAGCCATTTCGAGCCGTTCGAATTCGAGCTACCTATCACTGCCGAACAAAAAAATACAACAAATAAAAAAAACTTAATTTTTTGAAAAGTGAATCCTGAAAATTTATATGTGTAGATAATATCGTTTTTATTTTTTTAAACTTTTATTTCTTGTCTTTGGACACTTGGGTGTTTTTTTTTTTTTTTTAATAATCAGATGTCGGACCAACTTACACGCACCTCGATTATTTCTGAAAAACTAATTCCATCACTTACTAGTGACCTCGACTAATTCGGGAGACTAATTCCAAGACCAACTTGTGGGGATTTCACTTAAAGCTGAAGTAAACGTCTTATATGGGCACGGCCACAAAAAAATTAATTACTGCTAATGAATATTAAACGTGAGAGTTAGGAGTCGTTTGGCATTGGCTAATATAGTTAACTTTTTTAGCCTGACTTTTTTAGCCTCGTTTGGTTTTTGCTTTGGGACTTTTTTAACTTTTGTAAGAGAAAAAATATATTGACTATGGGTAAAAAGTGGTATTTTATCTTATTAACTTATATAGCTTATTTTATTTTTTTTTGTACTTTTTTAATCCCAAAATGTTAGCCAAAGGAGCACTTGAAATAATACATCTCTAGTTCCCAAATTTGGCTTACTAAACCTGGAAGTTGGACTCTTGGGCATTCTGAAGGGACAGTTCTCTGTCGCTTACTTTTCTTGTTACTTGCCTATAAATACCCTCTCATATGTCCAGTTGTATCTCACTTCATTGGTAGACAATCATCACTACATATATATATTGATAGAATCATATCTTTAGAGAGAGAGAGAGAGAGAGAGAGAAGAATGGGGTTGACGAGTTTGAATCAACAACTTTTGTCCAAGATAGCAACCAACGATGAACATGGTGAAAATTCTCCATACTTTGATGGTTGGAAGGCATATGATAATGATCCTTTTCACCTCACCAAAAACCCTAATGGTGTCATCCAAATGGGTCTTGCTGAAAACCAGGTTTTGCGAACTTCCATGTCTCTCATACTCCCAATGCCACTGACCCAGCATCCGTGCTCAGAAAAATGTCTAGAAAAATCAACGTGCGAATAGATTCACTCAAATAGCAATAATTTTTTGTGCACGGATTTTGGGTAAGAGGGAAAATGCGATTCTAACCATGATTTCATTCTCAAATGTTAATTATTTTTTGTGGCTTTTGTTTGCAGCTATGTTTTGACCTAATTAAGGAGTGGATTGAGAAAAACCCAACAGCATCCATTTGCACAACTGAAGGATCAATGGCTTTCAAGGACATAGCCAACTTTCAGGACTATCATGGCCTGCCGGAGTTTAGGAATGTACGACTACTTGATCCATATGTTTTCTGTATCTGATTATGTATTTAATTTATGTACTTCTAACGTTGTTGTTCAATGACTAGTTTTCTCATTAATCTTTACTGCACTTCCACATGCATAGAAATCGGTCACAGTATTATAATGAGTACTATTTGGTCAGTTCTTGTACACTAATTATTGTTTTTACTTTTATTTTTTTAGGCCGTGGCGAAGTTTATGGGGAGAGTAAGAGGTGGAAGAGTTAAGTTTGACCCGAACAGGATAGTAATGAGTGGAGGAGCCACCGGAGCTAATGAGACGATCATGTTTTGTTTAGCCGATCCCGGCGATGCATTTCTAGTTCCATCACCTTATTATCCAGCGTACGTACTCATCTTTTGTACAATTAGAGCATGTTTGTTTTGAGGGATAAGGGGGTGGGATTTGACTATTAGTCCCACCGGACTAATAGTCCATTGTTTGTTTGAAAAATTTTGTTCCGGACTAATAGTCCCGCCGGACTATTAGTCCCACATTGTGGGACTATCCTATCCCATGGGGGGGTGTGGGATAGAAACCATGGGATTGGTATCCCATGGAATTATTTTGTGAAATGTCCATTTTACCCTTCATGCTATTACTTAGTAAACAATTAGAAAATGTAAAATAGTCTTTTGAACATTTATAAATTATTTTTTTAATGTTGTTAATTTAAAACTATATATTAAATAAAAAATTTAAATTATAAATTATAAATTATAAATTTAATTTAATTAAAAATAATAAATTATAAATTATGGCCTTATAAATTAAATTTTTTTAGTGTTGTTAAAAAATTAAATTTACATATTAAATAATTTTTTTTTTTAGTATTGTTAATTTAAAATTATATATTAAATAAAAAATATAAATTATAAATTAAATTTATTTAAAAATAATAAATTATAAATTATGGCCTTATAAATTAAATTTTTTTAGTGTTGCTGAAAATTTAATTTATATATTAAATAAAATTATTTTTTTATTGTCGTTATTTAAAATTATAAATTTAATTTAATTGAAAATAATAAATTAAAAATTGTGGCCTTATAAATTAAACTTTTTTAGTGTTGTTAAATTATAAATTATAGATTATAAGGGTAAAATAGTCTTTTGAACATTTATCCTTATCCAATCCGTCTAACCAAACATTGGATTTACTAAAAATAGTCCAATCCAGACATCTAATCCCATGACTAAACAAACATATGATACAAATCCAATCTAACCAAATAGTCCCGAGACAATGTATCCCGGGACTAACAGTCCGATAGATTACAATCTCCCCTTATCCAGTCTGTCCAAACAAACACACCCTTAATCACATAAACTATTACTAATAAATGAATCCCCATAGTTTTTCCAAATCTTTTTCAGTTCTCTTGGTTGTTTAAGGAGTGGGTTTCAGTCTTGGGGGGTTTCGACCATGGAAGGCACCTTGAATATGGGGGGGTTGGATTTGTTTAGGAACTTCATTCGGGTGCTCCTATAACTAATGTTATAAGAAAATGCTTGAACGTGTAAGGTGGATATCATATGTACTTGCGTTACCTTACAAAATCACGTAAGTTCTTATAAATATACGTAAATTATGATTTCTCAAATTTTTATGAATTAACTTACGTATGTTTTTGAAAACTTTGTAAGATAACTTACTTATATTTATAAGAACTTATATAAGTACATATAGTATGTACTTGCAAACTTAGAATTATCCAATGTTATATAACCAAAAAGTAAAAGTAAATATAGAATGACATGATTGAATTTCCCTTTGATTTAGGTTTTATTATTTCAAAACAAACAAGATGAAAATTTTGTATAAATTTAAGAGTTAATTACATCAAAACTTCATTAGCTATTAGCGAATCTTACTTTTTGGGTGTATAAATATATTTTTTTTTTGGGTGAATAACTTTTATTTCTTCATCTATCAACTAGTTCATTTTGAGCTGATAAAAAAAACCTAGTTCATTTTGATCGCTTCAGCTGTAAAAATATATTACTTTCCCCCTTTCCAAACCACCTTCAAAATTTAATAAGAATCAAAAGAATTCTGGTCAAATATTAATACAAAGAACTTTTCACGCAGGCTAATTTTCTTCTCATTTTTTCCTATATAGCCATTAAGTTATTACGTGTTGACAATAGACCTCTCATTGGATTTGGACCACCAAAAAATTCATACCAACTACAACACACAGTCGGGTTTTTGGAAAGTTTCCAAAATGATGGATTTACTTGTGCAAATTGTCTAAGGCTCAAGCTGACTTTGGGTGTTAACAAAGAATTTAGGTCCGTCATATTTAGTAACACACTAGAAAATACGTATGGTATGGAGTCCATTTTTTGTCGTTCTAAACTATTATGTCATTAATTATCTTAATCAATTACAGTCGATCGATTTAGTAAAGTGGGGATTCAAAGTCTTATGGGATTGAAATCTACCTTCTCGGGAACTGCAAAGTTGGGATCTTGAACTCACTTTTAAGATTGAGTTGACAAATTTTGATTGGACGAGATTACTAATGACGTTGAGATCATAAAATATGAGTAATGATATTAAAAATATAAAATTCAAACAGAATTTCTTTTCGCTCTAAAATAAAACACCATAAAAATGATTTTACTTATAAAAATAACTTTGCCA
The DNA here is from genome assembly GCA_036172215.1 of Camellia granthamiana. Taxonomy (NCBI): domain Eukaryota; kingdom Viridiplantae; phylum Streptophyta; class Magnoliopsida; order Ericales; family Theaceae; genus Camellia; species Camellia granthamiana. Next base: position 7,151,607 of record CM069908.1, on the reverse strand, counting down.
TATCATTTTTATAGTATTTTATACATAAATAGATTTTTGCATCAAACAACTTCTCATTTATGTGACGTTGACAAAATAATCATGTATTATGTTGAATGATATGAGAGAAAAAAAAAATTAATTTTTAACATTTGAAAAATATTATTCACAAAGAATCTTTATACAATTTGTAGCAGTAGTATTTTTGAAATTAAATGTCATTTTTTTTTATGGGTACTCTTGTGTTAAAATAATAAGTCTTAATGCAATCGTCTCATTTTTAATTTTTTTTTTTTTTTTACTTTTCACTTATACCTTATGCAATTGGAATATTTCAGATTTGTTCGGGATTTGAGATGGCGAACCGGTGTTCAAATAATACCAGTTACCTGTAAGAGCTCAAACAATTTCCAAATCACCATAGAAGCCCTAGAAGAAGCATACAACAAAACAATAGAGGCCAACATTAGAGTGAAAGGCTTGATCATAACCAACCCATCAAACCCATTAGGCACCATTTTAGACAAAGACACTCTCAAAAGCTTGGTGAATTTCATCAATGAAAGAAACATCCACCTTGTATGCGATGAAATCTATGCTGCCACCATTTTCAGGCCTCCCCACTTCACTAGCATTTCTGAGGTCATTCAAGACATGGATAGTAACGATGATCTCATTCACATCGTTTACAGTTTGTCGAAAGACATGGGTTTTCCTGGCTTTAGGGTTGGTATTGTTTACTCATACAACGATGGAGTTGTGAGTTGTGCTCGAAAGATGTCGAGTTTTGGATTAGTCTCTTCCCAAACTCAATATTTACTTGCTGCAATGCTCTCTGATGATGATTTTGTGCGGAGGTTTCTTGATGAGAGCTCGAGGAGGTTAGAGTGCAGGCACAAAATTTTCACAGAAGGATTGAAAGAGGTAAAATGTTAGCATATATCTCGTATGTTGGTTAGTTTAATTGCTTGTGAAATTAGCATTAATTCTATTACAATTGCAATTTTTTAGAAAGTATTTTCGACAATGAAATTTATATATATATAAAAAATCAATTGCATAGCTGAACGGGAAATAAGTTGCAACGTTTATTTGAAAGTATTAATAACAAACTTAAAAAATGAGGGTAATTTTAAAAGTTCACATATCTAGATTTTTTTTTTCAAACAATAATATGAATATATATATTTTTTTTCTTTCTGATTTGAGAAGTTTAAATTATTATATTTTTTTTATTGATAAAGTGTGATTTAAAAAAAAAAAAATTTGTAAAATTTAAGATTTTGAATGTTTATCATAATAAAAATGTTTGGAAACACCACTGCAGATGGGGATCCATTGTTTGAATAGCAATGCCGGGCTTTTCTGCTGGATGGATTTGCGCCCGTTGCTCAAAGAACCAACTATTGAAACTGAAATGGCGCTATGGCGTGTGATAATCAACGATGTGAAACTCAATGTCTCTTCGGGATCATCTTTTCACTACACGGAGGCTGGTTGGTTTAGGGTTTGCTTTGCTAACATGGATGATGATACAGTTGAAATTGCATTGCAGAGAATTCGAAAATTTGTGACTAAGAAGGAAGGAGAGGTAGCTACAGTGAAGAAGAAGAGGTGCCAAATGAATCTTTGACTGGGTTTCTTGTCTCGGATATACGACGACGGTCTCAGGTAGCCGCATATGTCGTCTCCTCACTCTCCTCATCCTCACTCGTCTCAAGTTCAAGCCAGGAATTAATCGGTTTAGAGGACTATTATGTATCATTAGTATATAAAAAATTTATAACGTCAAAAAAAGTAAATTAAAAAATTTTCAAAAAATAAAATATACGATGTGAGTCACAATTAAAATGAATCACGTCTACAAATTTTATTTTTTGATTACTTTTTGAATAACTTTTTTCTGACTATGTAATATTATTGTTAGAATATTTCACTAGAACTTCACCTTCAACGTGATTTTCAAAAAGTGAAATATATGAGGTGATAAATATATCATTTCTCATTTTATGCACCATTAATTTGTACCAAGAAGACAGGTAGATTTATTCTTTCCATTAGAAATAATTACTACAATAATTTAGGCAAGAGAATGTTTTAATAATATGTAATTTATTTGGGTGTAATTTGTAAAATATTGTTTGAAGTTTCAATTCCATTAAATAATATTGAAGTCATGTAGCAAATCTCTTCTTATTCTCTCTCTCTCTCTCTCTCTCTCTCTCTCTCTCTCTTAAATGTCTCTTGAATTTATCTTGATATTGATGTTGAATAAATGAATTGGAAAGTAATATCCAAATATTATGATCAATTGTTTCATCTTACTAAAATTGCTGAATTACTTTAAATAATCATATGGAAATTCATGCTTTTAATTCTTTGAAGCACCTTGCTTTTCTCAATCAAAATTTTGTCTCTAATTTTATTTTTTAATCCAAATTTTTAGTGCTATTTTTTGAATAATGTCACAAATTATTTCAATACTAAATCCTGACACAAGGACTGTGGGCACTGCCAAGACTATCTTTCGACAAGTTTTTCTGACTCTAATCGCGTGACAGAGAGCGAGAGTTTGAAATAGAGAAACAGAAGGGAAATGACACAGAAGATCTGATCTCATGTAAAACTTGGGGGAACAAACAGTGTCCAAGAGTATTGTTCTCATGGGCTGGATTGTAGTTTCGATTAGATATTTCTTCCACAAGGACCAGCCCAAGCCACTGGTGGGCTCAAAATTCAACATCGGCTTGGTTCTTTATTCAACAAGAGTGATAAGAATTGTATTATAATTTCATCATGTCAAAATATTTAGACAATTCCAATTCAAAACTAATTGACATTAAATGAAAAGGACTCCTAAAGTGTGTGAAAGTATGAGAACAAAACATATAGTATGCGATAGTCACTGACAATCTATATAGTATGCGATCGTCACTGACAAAACATATAGTCACTGACAATCTATAGATTTTTGTAACACTTTTAAATTCACCTATTAAATCCATCATTTACACTAAACCGATAAAACTAAACAATAGTATGCGATCGGTTCCGATTCCTCAACTAACAAAATGAAGGATTCAATTCGGCGCAAAATTTTCTCTCAACGCCAATCAAAGCAAACCGTTTACACTCCTGCTCAGCATACATGGCTTTGCAATTGACACTTGAGATGGTGGATCAAGAAGAACAAACCATCATTTTTCACGTTTCAAACTTGAAAAACAGATAACAGAGAGGAACTAATACCCGTGCACTTGGATTCTTTTTCTGTAGGCTCTTCTTTCTTCTTCGATTCTTGTTTGTATTATTCTTATCTATCTTTAGAGTGATCTCTGCTTAGAAAAGTTTCTTCAAGTCTTACACTACTTTTTCAGGATCACAACTTCCTCCTGCTTCTAATTCATTGTTGTGATCAGAGACAATTTCAGCATAATAAACTCCTACAGAGTCACAGAACGAAAAAGTGTTGGATGACAATAAATTGAAGAATATAAGATTTTTAGTATAATTAAGAATAATGGTTTAAATAAAATTTTATTTATGTAATGGTTTATCAACTAGACTATGATATGAATTGAGTATTGATTATTAAGATATTGATTTCAGATTGTGATTCCCCAGTTTCTTCCTCCAACTTCTTATTTTGTTCTTTTGGTGCTACATCATAAATGCTTCAGTGAGACTAGTTTTTTCATATGAAAAGAAGTTTTTCAAAGAAAAATAACGAAAAGAAAAAGAAAAAGAAAAATGTTAGCCTCGATATACTTGAATAGGTCCTAAGTTTCTTCAGGAGCTCTAAGGTGGGTGCAACAGGTTTATCGAATACCAAGTGAAACATCTGCAAGAACAAATTGAAAACAACCTCAGCTGTAACTTAGAATTGGCCAAGCTTTTAAATCCCAATTGTGGTAGAGACAATGGGAAATGAAATCGTAAATTAAAAACTGATTAAACAACATGGATGTTCAAAAACTGACAAAAAGCATTTAAATGTAGAAATGAAACTGAATGTTGAAGAAAGTAAGGAAACTAGACCTTAATTGCAGTCGGATCTTCAAAAACCTGAGCATGTAACAATAGTATGTTAGAGAGAGAGAGAGTGAGGCTGCAGTTTGGTTGTGTTTTTGTTTTCTGTTTTTCATATTTTTGGAAACAAAACAATGAAAAGTTCGAAAAAATTCATAGTTCACATATCATTTTCAAAAAAAAAATTTTCCTTCCTGAAAACAGTTTTCAAAAATTTGAAAACAACTTTTTGGAGTTTCCTAAATAGTGGTTGTTTTCAGAAACAATTCACTATTTGAGTTTTCTAAAAAAGGCAAAACAAAAAATAAAAACCCAACCAAACAGGCAAGTATTGACATGGAGAGACATTCATCACATGGATCGAAACCATAACCCTATAATTCTAGATGGAATTTGATGTTGTAGTGAATCATTAACCTAGTAGAAGATTTCAAGGCACAACCAAGAAAGACCAAAATTAAAATGGCTAGATTTGAGTTAAAAAATTTACTCGGTTGAAATTATCTCAGCTAAGGTCTTTGCAGCTAATGGAAGAACACCACGCCTATCTACCATGTCATCTTTCATTTTTCATAATATCTGGTGATACAAATACTTCTTTCTAATTGAATCTAGAATTATGTGCCAACACGACTCTCTGTCCAATATGGGCTCAAGTTCATACAAGTTAAGCTCACCCACCATCTCACTTGCCACTTCTTTCAGTCTACTAGTGACGATGATGGCACCCCCACTTCCCCTCAGAAATCCATTCCAGAGTGGAGTTACATACTTGTTGAAATCCAAATCATCACTCGAAGCAGGCCACATGTTGTCCAACACGATCAAATACTTCTTATTAAACAAGTAAAGATACATATTATGCAAATGATCATCAAGATCAGAAGTGTTGCCAGACAAAGAGAAATCACTTTCCAAGCATTCAAGAATAGCCAAGACAACGGATCTTAGATCCAGATGTTGAGGTAACTCAACCCATGACATTAGGGAGAAACTTTCTTGGACACTACAGCTATGGAACACCATTTGAGCAAGAGTAGTTTTACCTGATTCTCCCTACGATACCAATTGCACTGAAATTATCAATATCAGATGTAGTAGTTAGGAGCAAAGCTTTCATCTTTCGCAAATGATTATTGAAACCATGAATCAGAGCGAGATTGAAATCTGGAAAGTCTGTTGGTCGATAAACCTTGATCAAGCTCGAGGACGAAAGCCTCTCATCTACAATGTCTACAACGTCAACATCGCTCATGTTTTGTAGCAACTCATTTTTCATGCGGAGAAGTTTCCTCTTCATCTTGAAAAGAAACCATTGCTTCTTGACATAATGACGAGAGCTTAATAAGAGACTTTTCTTTCTTTCGGTAATGCAGTCTCTCTCCTTCGCTGCTAACATGACACAATCAGCCAATGCGGACTTGAGGTCAAATAGAGGATCTTTCAGTTCTATGGGTGTCCAGGGGTCAATCCTTTTTTGACGCATGACCTCTGAAATCTCAACAAAATGAAGCCGGATGGGGAATTCTATGAATTTTTCCCGCTCTGCTTCTTCAAAGTCATTGATGAATTTGTTCTTCAGAAACTGTAAATGATCAGCAGCCAATTCAAATGTAGTTCTAGTAACAAATTTCTTTTCCTGGCCTTCTTCCCTTTTATTTATATACAAGTGTGTCTAGGACACCGGTGGACGTGAGTCTACATTTGACCAATAATAATGGTGAGAGTGTCTCTCAGTTTAGAATATTCTCGGGTCATTAGAAGTTCAATGTGTCTAATGAGTTGTTCAAGGCCAGATATAGTCTACTCTATTAGCAGGCTTAGTAGATACACGAGTAATCTGAATGCCACTCATTGAAGAGGCATTACGCGAGTGTTAGGTTATCTACACTACACCCGGGATTATGGGCTGCATTATAGCAGATACCAACGGTATTAAAAGGGTATAGTGACGCTAATTGGATATCTGATATAAAGGACTCCAAATCCACTAGTGGTTATGTGTTTACCCTCAGAGGGGCAGCCGTGTCTTGGAAATCTTCCAAGCGACCGTGTATATTGAGATCTATTATGGAATATGAGTTTATTACTTTGGATAAAGCAACTGAAGAAGTTGAATGGCTTCGCCAGTTCGTTGAAGATATTCCACATTGGCCAAAACCTGTGCCTGCTATCTGTATTCATTGTGATAGCCAATCAGCGATTGGAAGGGCACAGAGTCATATGTATAGTGAAAAGTCTAGACATATCCATCGTAGACATAATTTCATACGACAACTAGTCTCTAATGGAGTTGTATCTCTAGACTATGTAAAGTTCAAGGACAACATTGCGGATCCGCTAACCAAAGGATTAACTCGAGAGTTAGTAGAAACGTCGTCAATAGAATGGGGTTAAGGCCATTAGTAATGTTACTGAAATGGAAAACCTAACCTAGTTGACTAGAGATCCCAAGATCTAGATTCAAAGGGACAACCTAATTGCGTGTAACGGATGAGTCACTATGGAGGCAAATCCTCCTGCCCTTTTCTTTATATGATACCCTGTGGGGTGGGAGGTTAAGTTGATGCTTTTAATGACCTAACTGTTGTGAATAGTCAACCATGGTATAGAGAAATACCTTATGTAGGTCACCTATGTTAGTGCGAAGTGGGGCCACTTCTTTAAGAATTGACAAGGCTAAATTCTTTAAAAACACTCACTGAACCAGGCTAGTATTCCAGGGCCAAACCGAACACTCCAGTGAGAACAAGAATAATGGTTGGAGTAACTCCTGTGTGAGGTCTATTATCTCGATTTACACAAACGGCAGAACAGTTCAAGACATCACATTCACTAGTCAGCCAGCAAATTCGATAGGCATTCACTACGAAAGGTTTAAGGCCAACAGCTACCTTTTCTGATGCAGGGTTATTCTATGTGCTCTATCTCCGAGTCTTTATGTTAAGCGTTGATCGATTTTCTTTATTCGGCCCAATTTTATTCATGTGGGGGATTGTTGGAAAATAATGATTTTTTAGCAACTTTAATTCTAAATTAAAGTGGGACCTAACCGCCGGTTGGGGTGGGTCTGAGTGGTTTTGTATTATCTTAAGTGAGAAGATTGTAATACAAAAATAATGAGTCGAAACAATTGAGTTGTGAATGAGAATTGTCTCATAAAGTGGGCATCAATAAAGTTGGGTTTCGATTTGGACTTAGTCTTGGTTTGGACTGGGCCTAGACTTGCACTTGTGCATGTGCTGGGTTTGGTGTTAGACTTGGACTTGGACCTAGTCTTGAGCTTTGGGCAAAGCTATGTTAGGCTTAATTTGTGCATGTGTTTGAGATTGGGCTTGGATCGGGTTGTGACCTAACACCCGTATCCATTTTGCAACCCATTTAGTTTAATTCTCAAAACTTATACATTATATACACATTATGATTTATATAATGGTTTTGGAGTTTTGAACTTTTGTAACTCTAGCCCTAATGGCTAGAGTTGATGACATTTGATGACCCTATTGATGTTAGCCTTTATGGCTAAGACTCTCCCCAACTAGTATAAATTGAGGCCTTTCTCCTCCAACTTTTGAGATAAAAAGTTGGAGATGGCTTTTACACCAAAGAAAAATTTTCATATCTTATTTTGTTAGCCTCTTCTTTGGTTCTTGTTAGAGAGAGTGCATCCATTGTCAAGTTCGCCAAAGCTATTCAGAAGGTGCTTCTGTATTAGCTGGTTTCGACCGTTGTATCCTGGGAGACAGACGTCGGCATACCTCCAACATCCATCGGGAGGTGGTGAATCTGTTTTAAGGACACTGTGATATCATACAGGCTTTGGTTTGCTTCATTTTACCAGTTTATTTTATTATGAATTTATGTAAATTCCAGCATGTTCTTGTTCTGAAATTCTAAGTGGTTGTTTAATATAAATCTATTTATTTTGTTTGATTTACACAATGTGTACGACAACCATGAATCAGAGTGAGACTAAAATCTGGAAAGTCTATTGGTCGACAAACCCTGATCAAGCTGGAGGACGAAAGCTTCTCATCTGCAACGTTAACATCGCTCATGTTTTGTCGCAACTCATTTTTGATGCAGAGAAGTTTCCTCTTCATCTTGAAAAGAAACCATTACTTCTTGACATAATGATGCGAGCTTAATAAGAGACTTTTCTTGTTTTCGGTAATGCGGTCTCTCTTCTTCTCTGCTAAAATGACACAATCAGCCAATGCGAACTTGAGGTCATACAGAGCATCTTTCAATCCTATGGGTGTCTAGCGGTCAATCCTCTTTTGATGCAAGACCTCTGAAATCTCAACAAAATGAAGTTGTAGGGGCAATTCTATGAATTCTTCCCCTTCTACTTCTTCAAAGTCACTAATGAATTTGTTCTTCAGAAACTATAAATGATCAACAACCATTTCAAATGTAGTTCTAGTAACAAATTCCTTTTCTCGACCTTCTTCCCTTTATGGAAAATCTTTCTGTTAACAGCAGCTACAATTAGTCTCAAGCTAAGCAATAGAAGACAAAACAAATAGAGAAATGGAAAGAATCAAAGAAAATACCTTTGAAAGACTGAGTAGTTTCTTGGAAGATTCAAAGATATTTTCTATGAAATACTGAATAGTTTCCTGATAGATCTCTTGTGCAAATTGTCCAAGTCTCAAGCTGACTTTGGGTCTTAACAAAGAATTTAGGTCCACCATATCTAAGACCACACCAGAAAATTGGTATGGCATGGAGTCCATTTTTTGTCGTTCTGAACTATTATGTCATTAATCATCTCAATCAATTATAGTCGGTCAATTTAATAAAGTGGAGATTTAAAGTCTCACGTTATTGAGATTTGCCTTCTTTGAAACGGCAAAGCTGGGATCTTGAACTCTCCTTTAAGATTAAGTTGACTAATTTTGATTGGTCGAGATCACTAATGATGTTGAGATCATTAAATATGAGTAATGATATTAAAAATAAAAAAAACTCATACAAAATTCCTTTTCGCTCTAAAATAAAACACCATAAAAATGATTTTACTTATAAAAATAACTTTGCCATATCATTTTTATAGTATTTTACACATAAATAGATTTTTGCATTAAACGTCTTCTCATTTATGTGACGTTGACAAAATAATCACATATTATGTCGAATGATATGAGAGAAAAAAATTAGTTTTTAAAATTTCAAAAATATTATTCGTACAGAATCTTTATATAATTTGTAGCATTGGTATTTTTGAAATTAAATGTCATTTTTTTTTTATGGACTCTTGTGTTAAAATAATAAGTCTTAATGCAGTAGGATCTTTTTTTTAATTTTTTTTACTTTTCACTTATACCTTATGCATTTGGAATATTTCAGATTTGTTCAGGATTTGAGATGGCGAATCGGTGTTCAAATAATATCAATTACCTCTGAGATCTTAAAAAATTTCCAAATCACCATAGAAGCCCTAGAAGAAGCATACAACAAAGCAACAGAGGCCAAGATTAGAGTGAAAAACTTGATCATAACCAACCCATCAAACCCATTAGGCACCATTTTAGACAAAGACACTCTCAAAAGCTTGGTGAATTTCATCAATGAAGGAAACATCCACCTCGTATGCGACGAAATCTACGCTACCACCATTTTTAGGCCTCCCCAATTCACTAGCATTTCTGAGGTCATTCAAGAAATGGATAGCAATGATGATCTCATTCACATCGTTTACAGTTTGTCGAAAGACATGGGTTTTCCTGGTTTTAGGGTTGGTATTGTTTACTCATACAATAATGAAGTTGTGAGTTGTGCTCGAAAGATGTTGAGTTTTGGATTAGTCTTGTAAGAATTTGAATTTTTAGAAGACTAATTAATTTGCTAATAATATTATTAAGTCAATTAATGGTGATTATTAAATTATAATGTTAATAGCATCATGATTAATACCAATATTAAACTCTTTTAAATAAATTTATTTATCCTTCTGTGATTAAATTTATATATCTAAATACAATTGTGAAAACTAAATGAGTTAAACAAATAATAACTAAGTTAGTTGGAGGACAGTAAGAAGCAAAACATCTAGTGAATAGGTTATACATAAACATTGATTTCATTTATAAATAAAAAATAAAAAAAGAAATCAGATTTTGGGCAAAGCATTCGGCTGCCTTTTCTTCCCAAGGAGGCTGCTGTCAAGGCATGCCAAGAAACAGACTCAAGGCATGCCTTGTAGGTAATATTTCCCAAGCCAAGAGGAAAAAAATAAAAATGAAAATAAAAATAAAAATAAAATAAAATAAAAATAGACTTCCAAACTCCTACAAATAAGAACACTATTCATCCATTCTACTACTATGGCTGAGCAAAGGGGAAAAAAGAGAGAAAGAGTAGAAAAGAAAAGAAAAAGAGAGGAAGAGGAGAGGGTGCTTGGTGGTCACCATTTCAAAACTAATCTTGAGAATAGTTTGTAAAAGCTCTCGACGTAGGAATACTCAATCTCTATCCTCCCTTAGATATTTTTTAACTGAATCTATATATTAAATATATGCAAGAGTATGTATTGTTAATACATACATAGCAAGAATAACTTAATGCATGTTTACATTTTGATAGAATGAGAATTTCATGATTATATGATTTCTATTCCTTCTTTCAAGCACAGATTAGATGGTTTAGCAACAGATTTTTTCTTCTTATGTGTTCGAATATTCTCCATTATTTGAAATAATCTTGCACGAGAATAAAATGAGATAAAGTTGGTTCACTTATACTTGAAACTTATATTTTCTTCACTGTTTCAGATTTTATCAGATGAAAAATGCTCTAATAAATTGAAAATAACTTGTGTTAAAAATCTATTTTTACTAGGAGTATATATAGGTGTTCTATACCATGTGAAATTTTTATAAAATCATTGGACACCATTTTCTTACCGAAATAAATATTTGTTCTAAGTGTTGCTTACAACACAGTAGGAATAGTGACTTCAAACAGGTCCCATTTTCTCTAAAAATGTTATTTTTCTGCACGACCACTTGGGATAGTTAGATATAAGAGTCATATTTCGTTTTCCTCCAATTTCAAAAAAATGGATAAGTCTAAGAGGAGAAATTGCAATTTTACTAAAATGCGACAGAATCTATCCAAGTTTCTTAGTAAAATTATTTGACCATCTTCCATTGGTTTTCAGTCTTCAAGCTCTTCTATAAATATGTTCTAAACTCAAATATATAGCAAAAAATTATGATCTTACCTCTTTTTGACATCGTTTCAGGCCCCTTTTTATTTTTCAAACACAAAACACTTGTGTTGGAAGTTGCTATAACTCACTGTCCCAAAAACCAGTTTTCTTCCAAATTTTATTTCTCCATTTTAAAATGATTTTTAGCCCTGGTATTCTTCTTGAAATATTTTCCTAACTCAATGAACTAGTACTAGTTAAAATATCGTAATAATTGAATTTCGTTTGGTATGGGTTTCATTATTTTTAGTCCGATCATTCAGTGCTAAAAATATAAAGTGTGGGAAATTATTTTTAGTCCGACCATTCAGTGCTGAAAATCTAAGGTTAGTGGTGCGGCGTGTCACAACATAGACCGTTTCCTTAGGGCAGACCGTGATGTCACGACTTGAGTACGTAACCTTGGTACTTGGGCATCATTGGTAGTTACAGCAAGTAACATTTGAATATTTGACCAAGGGGGAATCAGAATTGCCCGTGGCCATTGCTTAGCGGTTGAGCAGAAATAGTGCTCTACGGGGAGTTACTTAGACTTACCTGATAAACTAAATCTATGTGAATTTAAAATAAAAGTTGGCATTTTCCTTATGATGAAATACAGCTTCCGCTTGCCATTGTTCTTATTGTCTATTGTTATTATTTCAACTGATAGCATTCTTGTTATGCATATTAAACGTTGCTTGTTACTCTGTTACTACACAATATTCATTAATTGTGAGTATTATTATCGAGGTGGGTATTTCGAGTTGTAGTATCTTATTGAGTTCGTCGCTCATTGGCATTCCTGTTGCTCTAGCGTTTTATGCCAGGTACTGAAGAAACCGAAGGAAACACCGAGGTCTTGGAATGCGACATTCAACCTTGGTTAGTTTGAAGTGTGCCCATGTCCCATGAACCATTTTTCTGAGTTTTCTAGTTTTTCTCTAGTTTTCTTTTATATTTGTGTTTTTCTTTCAAGAATGTACTAAGACTAAGTTTTAAGTTTGATTGGAGTTGTAATTTAAGAACTTTTTATTTCTGTTTTGATAATTAATGGATGATGGCAAACTTGGCGGCAACAATAATTAGAAGTTCTTAATTAAGAAAATTGATTTTAAATTTTAAACCTTATAATGATGTCCTCAAATTTTGGGGCATCACAAGTCTCCTCCCAAACTCAATACTTACTTGCTTCAATGCTCTCTGAGGATGATTTTGTGGGGAGGTTTCTTGATGAGAGCTTGAGGAGGCTAGAGTGCAGGCACAAAATTTTCACAAAAGGATTGAAAGAGGTAAAATGTTAGCATATCTCGTATGTCAGTTAGTTTAATTGCTTGTGAAATTAGCATTAATTCTATTACAATTGCAATTTTTTAAAAAGCATTTTCGACAATGAAATTTATAAAAAAAAAAAAATCGATTGCATAGTAGAATGGAAAATAAGTTGCTACGTTTATTTGAAAGTATTAATAACAAATTTAAAAAATGAAAAGTCAATGAGGGTAATTTTAAAAGTTCACATATCTACATTTTTTTTTCTTTGTGATTTGAGAAGTTTAAATTATTATATTTTTTTATTGATAAAGTGCGATTTTTTTTAAAAAAAATATAATTTGTAAAATTTAAGATTTTGAATATTTATCATAAGAAAAATGTCTGGGAACGCCACTGTAGATGGGGATCGATTGTTTGAATAGCAATGCTGGACTTTTTTGCTGGATGGATTTGCGCCTGTTGCTCAAAGAACTAACTATTGAAGCTGAAATGGCACTATGGCGTGTGATAATCAATGATGTGAAACTCAATGTCTCTCCGAGATCATCTTTTCACTGCATGGAGGCTGGTTGGTTTAGGGTTTGCTTTGCTAACATGGATGATGATACAGTTGAAATTGCATTACAGAGAATTCGAACATTTGTGACTAAGAAAAAGGAATGAGAGGTGGCTATAGTGAAGAAGAAGAGGTGCCAAATGAATCTTCGACTGAGTTTCTCGTCTCGAATATACGAACAACGGTCTCAGGTCGCCGCATATGTCGTCTCCTCACTCTCCTCATCCTCACTTGCCTCTAGTTCGAGCTAGGACTTAATCGGTTCAGAGGAGTATTATGTATCATTAGTATACAAAAAATTTATAACGTCAAAAAAAGTAAATTAAAAAATTTTCAAAAAATGAAATGTATGATGTGGGCCACAATTAAAACAAATCACGTCTACACACTTTATTTTCTGATCACTTTTTGAATAACTTTTTTCTGACTATGGACGTTTTGGCAACATAGTAAAAAGCCAGCTTTTTGGATTTTTGGCTTTTTTGGTCAGATCACCTCTTTACTTTTTTTACACAAAAAAGCAAAAAGGTACAAAAAAGCCAAAAAATCAGTTTTTTACCAACTTCCTAAAACACCACTATGTAGTATTATTGTTAGAATATTTCACCGAAACTTCACCTTCAACGTGGCTTCCAGAAAGTGAAATATATTAGGTGATAGATATATCATTTCTCATTTTGTGCACCATTAATTTGTACTAAGAAGACAGGTAGATTTATTCTTTCCATTGGAAATAATTACTACCAATAATTTAGGCAAGAGAATGTTTTAACAATATGTAATTTGCTTGTGTGTAATGTGTAAAACATTGTTTCAAGTTTCAAATCCATTAAATAATATTGATGTCATTTAGCAAATCTCTTCTTATTCTCTCTGTCTCTCTATCTCTCTGTGTCTCTCTTAAATGTCTCTTGAATTTATCTTGATATTGATGTTGAACGAATGAATTGAAAAGTAATATCCAAATATTATGATCAATTGTTTCATCTTACTAAATTTGTTGAATTACTTTAAATAATCATATGGAAACTCATGCTTTTAATTTTTTGCAGCACTTTGCTTTTCTCAATCAAAATTTCATTTCCAATTTTATTTTTTAATCCAAATTTTTAGTGATATTTTTTAATAATGTCACAAATTATTTCAATACTAAAAGCTGACACAAGGACGATGGACATTGCCAAGACCATCTTTCGAGAAGTTTTTCTGACTCTAATCGTGTGACAAAGAGTGAGAATTTGAAATAGTGAAATAGAAGAGAAATGAGACAGAAGATCCAATCTCATGTAAAACTTGAGGGCAATAACAGTGTCCAAGAGCAGAGAGTTGTTAAGATGTGCACCATATTAAATAGTGCACATCATGTACACATTTATTTTCAACCATTAGATATTTACAAATTGATCTCAACCATTAAATAATTTGATTGGAAATATTGAATACCTCTTCAACCGGTTACAATTTTCTTTACCGATTGTTCTATGTTCCACAAACCCTATTCACGTTGTTTGCCCAAAACACTTTGTTCTTCAGACATGACTCTGAAACTCTTCTTCGTCGTCGAAGACTATCCCACGAACACAACCTGCCCTCGACTTTGCCTCAAGGTATGTCTCTCTCTCTCTCTCTCTCTCTCTCTCTCTCTCTCTCTCTCCGCAACTTGTTTCTCTTCCTTTCTCCATCTCCATTCTATGAAACCCTAGACCAAAATCTCCTTCTTTGAAGCTGCCCCTTTCACCTATGTAAACCCACTGGGTTGGTTTATAAAATTAGAAAAATATGATTTGAATAGGTTTAGTTTTTTTTTTTTATCTTTGTTTGCTTTGGTAGTTGTTTTGATTCCATATATATATATACACTTGAAATTTGGCTTGAGTGTGTGAAATCTAATGTGTAGGTAATTGAATTCTGTACTCATGTAACTGATATGAGACTGTAATTTTTTATTTGTTTATTGAAATCTGTTTATGTTTCTATCAATTACTCTTGTGGTGGCTTGATTTTCCTATAAGAAAGACAATTAAAGTGGTTTGGGATGTATTACCTTTAGCAATTTTCTGGGAATTGTGGACAGTGAGAAACGAATGGTTATTTTGATGTTACTGTGACTTAGTTGAATACCCATTTAGTTACTTTTGTTTTTGTTTTTGTTTTTTTTTCTTCGAAAGTGTTAAAAAATTATCTCCAATTATTTCATCAAATCTCATTAAAGAAGAGTCATTTTTTTTTATCAAATTGAGAACCAATCAAATAAATTTGAATTTGATGAAAATTTTTAAAAAAATGAAGTATTGAAGATGGGTTTTCTTGATCAAATTTGATGAAAAGGGAAATTTTGGACAAGAGGAAGATTTTTAAAAAGATTTTAATGAAAGGATTTGAGTAGTTCATATAAAATCAAGTTTTTAACTCAAATTTGAAATCAAATTAGTTGAAAAAATTGGTGAAAGGTTGGAGATGCTCTAAAATGGTTTATGAGTTACCGTGGAGACGATGAAATGCCAAATTTTGATAGGACTAAGGCCTAAATTAGAAAATCTACAAGGTATTAACAATAGATTAAAAGTTATGCAATGATGAGATTTTTAAAACTATATGAGGACACCAGTGTCTTACAACTATTTTTGGGATTGTATGTTTGAGGAGCAAATTTTTTGTGCAAAGTTCATAGAAATTTGTTTTAGCTACCAAGTTGTTATGATTTGAACTTCTAATTGACCGTGCAAAGAAGTACAAAATAGTGATATCCGTAACTAGTGGTGTGATTTGTAGAACTTGTGTATCTTAATGTGTTGAAATAAACTAGCAAGATTGATAGGTAAAAAGTTTGTTTGTGATGATCGGCATAGGTTGCTTGCATTAGGCTAGGTTGAGAAGCATGCATTGCAGGCATAACATCGTTCTAAGTGTGATGCTTGTCTTTTATGAGAGCCTTGCTTCTTGGGCTCGAGCCTTTGGTTTTTTAAGCCTCAAGGTTTTGTTGTAAGCTGCTTTCCTTGATCTTCGAAGTGAAAAAGTCTTAATCCATAAGCCTCAACAGCCTTTTAAATTAATTGTGACATTGCTTCAAAATACAAAAATATGTATTAACAGTGAACATGGAGGTAATGCATCTTTTGCTGATATGGCTAGCAAGGCAGGCAATCGAAAGCGCCCATGCCTAGCAACATCATAATCATATGAATGTTTTTTTTATGGGATCATCCACTTCCTTGTTCTACCATTTAGTGTTGTCAAAAATGGCATGAATTAGGATAAATAATTGTGAATGATTGTGACTGTGTATAATATAAATTTGTGGTTGGATTAGTAGATGTGAATCCAACATTGACACAATCTGCTCCACCTGTTTAGGAGCGGGTTGCCTAAGATGCTCCTCGTTCTGCAATTCGTGGATGAGATTCCTAATCTTGTGCTTGTGATCCCGTATCCATTGGAAGGGTAGGGAATCAGAATCTGTTTTAGTTTTAGGAACAATATCACTATCAAGATCAAAAAATCCAATAACAATAATCCAAATCCAGTAGTCCAATAGTTCAATACGTCGAATACGAAGTTTTCAAAAAAAATAATCCAATAGTCCGTCCATTTAGAAGCTACTCAGCTTCACCTTTGACACAGGAAACTACTAGGAAATTAACCAATTTATGATCTATCAAATAATCCAATATTTCATCCAATCAAATAATTTTTTTTGTAGATATTTTTATTTATATTTTTTTGAAGTGGTCAAACGATTGGTTGTGGTACATTTATGTAATGGTTGTTGATACTTTGAACAAAGGTAGTGGACTTTCATCTCTGTTATTGCTCATGCAGTTTGTTAATGTCAAAAAATGTGCAAAATAATATTTTTTGTACATAGATTCTTTCTTTTCTCCCCATAATCATTAATTTCCTTAAGTATTGTCTTCTTTACTAACTCCGTTTCGATGTTCTATTTTTGTTTGTCATAGGTCCTCAATTTCTCCATCTTAATGTAGAAGTAAAGCTATACTTCCTCCATCCCTTCCTCCCTGGCGGTTGCATTAGCAGGTGTGCTTATTTATTTGTTTGATTGTAATTAATAGCAGGGCACTGGCAGCTGTGCTTTTTTATTTATTTGTTTATTTTAATTGATAGTAGGATACTTGCTGGTGTGTTGCCTTTTCTTTTTTTTTTTTTTTTAATTAATAGCAGGGTATTGGCGGGTGTGCTATTTTATTTATTTGTTTCATTTTAATTGATAGTAGGGTACTTGATTCTATGTTTTTTAATTTATTTTCTTTGAATTGATAGTAGGGCACTGGCAGGTGTACTTTTTTTTATTTATTTGTTCATTTTAATTGATAGAAGGATACTTGCGGGTGTGCTTTATATATATATATTTGAATTAATAGCAGGGCACTGGTAGATGTGTTATTTTATTTATTTGTTTCATTTTATTGATAGTAGGGTACTTGCTTATAAGTTTTTGAATTTATTTACTTTGAATTGATAGCAGGGCACTGGAGGGTATGCTTATTTATTTGTTTGATTTTAATTTATAGCAGGGCATTGGCGGGTGTGCTTTTTTATTTATTTGTTTATTTTAATTGATAGTAGGATATTTGGGGGTGTGCCGTCTTTTTTTTTTTTTTTTTGAATTTATAGCAGGGTACTTGCGGGTGTGCTTTTTTTATTTATTTATTTAATTTTAATTGATAGTAGGGTACTTACTGGTGTGCTTTTTTTTTTTTTATTTGCGTGTAATTGATAGCAGAGCATCAGTTGGTGTACTTATTTTTTCATTTGATTTTAATTTGTTTTCTGAATTTATTTGTTTTGAATTGATAGCAAGGCACTGGCATGTGTGCTAATTTATTTGTTTGATTTTAATTTATAGCAGGGCACTGGCAGTTGTGTTTTTTTGTTGATTTGTTTGATTTTAATTGCTAATAGGGTACGTACGAGTATAGATACGATGGATGTCCATATTGACCCGGATGGACTTGCAACACAAGAAAAACATGAGGAAGGTCAAGTTAGAACTAAAACAAATGCAAAAAGCCTTTTGTGGTGAAGATTCCGAGAATTCAACTAGTTCTAATGATAGTAAGCAAAAATCTGATGGGTCCAACCATGATGACAGCCAACAAATGGACACAGACAATGATGGTTGACCAAACTTTGCAAACATTATTTTGCAAATAGTGTTACTTTTTTTTTGCAAACAGTGTTACTTTTTTCAGCCCATTATTTTGCGAATAGTGTTACATTTTTCCCCCTTTATTAGAAAAAGAAAATTGTAAACAATGGCAGATTTCATGGATGGCTTATGTAATGGACAACATTTGGATGGTTTATGTGAACAATATTATTTAGGATGATGCTTCGTCATTTTGGATAGATATGTCCAACTAAATATTTTTTTGTTGCAATGTCAATGATGTATTTATAGATTGTTGAAATTTATGGATACCAATCGACTACACAGTGGATACATTGATTCCAATACTTATGGTGTGTTTGGTAACGTTTACGTTTTCAGTTTATATTTACAAAAATTTTATAAACTAGTTTTTGTTTATTTTTTGCTTATTTTTAGAAAAACATAAACTACAAACTCGTTTGGTAATTGATAAAATGTTTAAAAAAATTTAAAAATATACAAAAGAGTGAGAAATGGCAAGTGGTGACAAGTGGCGGCAGAAAACGATGGTGGAAAGTGGTGACGGTGGGTGGTGGGTAGCTGGTGGTGATGAGTGGTGGTGGGTGGGTGGTGGTGGTGGGTGGATGGGTGACGGTGGCGGATGGTGGGGTGGTAGCGAGTGGGTGGTGGTGGTGGTGGTGGTGGTGGCCGGTGGTGGGTGGGTGGTGGTGGCAGGAGGGTGGCGGATAGCGAGTGGTGGTGGGTGGTGGGGGTAGGTGGTGGTTGTGGATAGATGGCGGGTGGTGGTGGTGGTGGTGGCAGGTGGGTGGCAGATGGCGGGTGGTGGTGGGTGGGTAGGTAACGGTGGCGGGTAGTGGGTGGTAACGAGTGGGTGGGTGGGTGGGTGGGTGGGTGGGTGACGGTGACGGGTGGTAGGTGGTAGGCGAGTGGTGGTGGTGGGTTGTGGTGGCAGGTGAGTGGTGGTGGTGGTGGTGGTGGGTGGTGGTGGCGAGTGGGTGGCAGGTGGCTGGTGGTGGTGGGTGGTTGGTGGTGGCAGGTGGTGGATGGTGGTGGCAGGTGGGTGGTGAGTAGTAGTGGCAAGTAGGTGGTGGGTGGTGGTGGCGGGCGGTGGATGGTAGTGGCGAGTAGTGGGTGGTGGTGGGTGGATGGCAAGTGGGTGGTGGTGGTGATGGTGGTGGCAAGGGGGTGGTAGGTGGGTGGTGGGTGGTGGTGGCAGGTGGTGGTGGGGAGTGGATGGTGGGTGGTGATGGCGGAAGACGGTGGTGGAAAATGGTGGCGGGTGGTGGCTAGTGTTGGGTGGTAAAAAAAAAAAAAAACTCAAAATGGAAACACATTTTTTGTGTTTTCATTTTTTGGCCAAATTTATAAACCGAGACCACTGATTTATAAATCAAAAATTTTACCAAACAAGTTTTTATTTGAGTTTTTTAAATTTTTGTAAATATAAACAGAAAATTGAAAACGTAAGTGTTACCAAACGGCACCTTAGTATGATATTTAGGCACGGAATGTGATTGAAGGAGATAATTCGTTCCATTTCTTAGATGTTCTTTTTTTCTAAGTCATTGAAGGATACATTGGGTTTTGCTTACTAACAAAGAATTTTATATTGCTACTTTTTGTAGCAAATACTGTCATTGTTCTCGGTAGTTTTAAAATTTGCAAAGAACTACCATTGTGCGCCTTCTAAGTGGGGAGATGACATGAATTATCACTTCCTTTGCATTAACAATATGCTCTTTTTTTCTTTGTGTGTGTGTGTGTGTGTGTGTGTGTGTGTGTGTTTGTGTTTTTTTTTTTTTTTTAAATGGAAAATTGAGAAAATTTATTAGTTATTTTGTTACTTTGCCAAGGACTTGTCCTTTTACTCTCCTGGCATTTGACATGTGTATATGATAGTATACACTAAAGGCACAATTTTAGTTGAACATGAACTCATTATGCAAAAAAAATTATATTGTACTGTATATGTAGCAATACATGGACTCTTATTCCAGTTTTTTAAACAGTTTTCCCACTAACATTTGGAACATGTGTGAAATTTTGATAGATTGTAAATGTAACAACTAAGAGTACTGTGATACATTTAAATATCATAAATAGTTTCATCACACCAATCTTAAGCAACACTATAAATTCCATACAAATTAAAACCCAAAAACTAATATGCTTCTTTAATCGTCCACAAAATACTACCAGACTGGGTTAGTTTATTCATCCATGTTTCTTCAACCATCTAATATGTTCATAATTGCGAAAAATCTTAGTGCCAAAAAGGATGTTCGTTATCAATCTTTCTTTCTTTTTTTCTTTTTTTCCTTCTAGCCTTCCGGAGCGTAGAGTACCTATTAAAAAGGAAATTATGCAAATTTATGCATATCTTTTTATTTTTATTTTCTTCAAACTATATTTTTTTTTTTAAAAATTATTGAAATTTCACTTTGAGAAAATATCATTTTTCCCTGAAACTATAACTCAAAAAACAATCCAACCACTGTTCTCTTAATAGTATCTACTTTATATCTAAACTATTCGATTTTGTATCAATTTTACTCCATCATCAATTACGGTCTATAATCAACTAGAAGTTGCTCATGTGGAACCCAAAATATCAATTAGTTCTCTGAATAAAATGAAGTTTGGTGGTCTAATTCATATTTTATAGATAGTTTGGAGGGTAAAATGAAATTTCGAATTTCATTGCCATGTCTGCAACTTTCATTGGATTATAAACAGAAGCTAACAGCAGGGGTAAAATTAATCCAAAATCAAATAAACTCAATGTAAAATTAATATTATTAAAAATAACAAAGGTTAAATTAATTTTTCAGTGATAGTATGAGAGGCAAAATGATATTTCATCTTTTACCTTTATTAAAATTATTAAATCTTCATATTAAATTATGTTAGCATATTTTCTAATAATAAATATTAATTATTATGATATTAATTACATCAACAATTTCTTCACAAATTAGGGCATGGTTTACATTTTGTAAAATGGTAAATTACACCTTCACCCCTCTTAGCTATGAATACTCTCTCACTTTGGTCTTCAAACTATTAAATTCTTTTCACTTTGGTCCAAATTGTAACAAATGTTATACTTTTGTGACGGAAAATGCGGCATGGGTCAAATTCACCTTCATTTGTACGAAAACCTCCACTATAGACCACCTCAACATGCAATCCTCCATCGTATAACACTTTTATTTACCGCTTGCCATGACCTATCTATTTTGAAGTGGGAAAACAAAGTTTTCTAAGTGATCAAAGTAGAAAAGTTGATTTTTAAAATTCTACAGTTACCCTCAGAAGTTAGCAAATTGGACCAAAAATAAGAAAAGACAAATATTATAGGGACTAAGGTGGGTACAATGACAAACCATATATATCTAAGAATGAAAATACAATTTATTATTTTTAAAATGAGTGACGGTAAAAAGGTAGTGACCTACTACAAAATAATAGGCAAGGACTAATACTGGTATGTGCCAGAGTTATAAATGTGTCAAACTGATTTATAGCCGACATCATCATTTAGACATAACGACAACATGACACTACTAGTGGCAACAATGCTATTATAGTGGTCTAAGTCGATGATGATGGTTGTGTTTCAGTGGATCAAAGGGCATGATTAATTGAAGTTGGTAAAATATCATTGTTGTCTAATTCACTAATAATGACAAGGAAAGAAAGAGTAAGAGCCGATGAGATAGTCATAGCAACAACATTGTAGGTAGAGAGAGAGAGAGAGAATTGTAGAGTGAGAAACGTAGTTGGAGTGTGTAGACACCCCATTTTTGACCGCCCTTAAGACTTGGGCGCTATTGATGGTTTACTTGGTGATAAAAGATGTTCAGGGCAAAGGTTCGATTTCGTTGGCAAGAGGAAAGTCAAACCCTAACCTCACACCCCATTTTGGACCAAAGCTATTTTGAATGGTTTTTAGACCTTAAAACCCTCTCTTTCAAAATATTTTTGAAAAGAAGTTTCTACGATGTTCTGAGGCTCGCATTTTGTCAAATGTTGCGCTTTTCGGTAAACCGAGCAAGGACAAAGTGGAAATGAATGAAAGAGAGTTGAAATCTTTGAAAAATCTTTCAAAACACCTTGTTTAGGGGTTTGGAGTTGAAGAAAAGAGGAGAAGAGGGAAGAAACCTAACTAAGGAAGAAGTTTGGTATGAATCACTAAGAGAGAGTCGAGCGGTCCTCGCTAAATCAGGATTATCTGTCTATTCACTTGGATTTAAGCTATGAGGCCACCACTGTTGGAAAGAAGACTTCTGGGACTTCATTTTACACTCAATAATCTCCTAAATCCGAGTCAGGATGGGGAAGATATGATTGGTTGAAGTTGGGCATCAATCCGGGTAGGATCGAAACTGAGCGGCTTCACCAAAACAAGCATAACTTTTTGCGTAGTTGGAATTTTGATACAAAGCTGCCACCATTGGAAAGCTTACTTCCGGGGCTTCAATTTGGACATAAGAATGACCTGAAAAGGCGTCCATATAAATGACTTATGTCCGTTTGAAGTTGGACCTGCAGAGCAGAATTCACTATCAAATATGTGCAGTTGGCCAAAAAAGTAGCAGATTGGCCATCACAAGTAGCAGATCGGCACTAAAGATGGCCGACCGGCCAAGAGTGACATAAATTCAGATTTTTTGAAGATATTTCATCTCCAGTTGTTTCCAGCAAACTCCAGCTGTCCCAACTCAGATATTTTCGACCAAAAGCTCTTGAATTGCTATATATGAACCTATATCTCATATTTTTGGAGGGTTAGAACTTCTTGAACAAGTTTTAGAGCTTCTCTCACTAAAAACTCCTCTCTCTCTCTACAATTTCCAGAGCTAAATCTCTGCCTCTCTCTCTAGTTTGCTCTCTCTTTTACCCTTTTATGCATAGAAGTGCTTAGAAGTAGAGAAATACTTCTAGTTTACCTAGGCATCCTTCATCAAGGTTGCATATCTATGGGCTGAGCTCCCTTGGGGCTTATTTTTGGGCTGATAGAAGGTCATTTGAGCCAAGAAAGAGGCCATTTTGCTGTTGTGCTCCAAAGGTAATCACTCACCCCTTTTAGCTTGTTTTGCAAACTAGCTTTGCCATAGTTTTCAACTACTTTGGGGCTGTTTTTTGGGGTGGTGTTGAACTACAAAAACCTCTATTTTTCCTCTATTTTTCAGTCCTAAAAGTCTTGGTTTGTGCCTTGGTTGGCTAGGGGGTTGTCCTCCCTTTTGCTCCTTGGCTTGTAAGGCCTTGTGAGCTAACTTTCAAACATTTCAAACAACGTCTTTTTGGCCTTAGAACCACTGAAAGCCAGAATATTTTCAGTGGTAAAAACCCTATTTTGAGGGCCCAAATAGGAGAGGGTGGTCCCCTCTCCTCTTGTCTTGCTTGCTAGTGTTGATGGCCAACCAAATGAGCATGTGTTTTTACTTCTTTATGGCTTTGTTTAGGCTCATTTTTGTGACTTATCAGACCTTCCATAACTCTGTTTTTGGCTGTCTTGGTCACCTCTTGCATGCTTATTACACTTGTAGTGTAAATCCTCTTTGCTAGCCTTGTTAGCCTTACAAAGTAGCATGCTTTTGTGGTTTGAATTAGCTTAGTTAAAGCATGTTTTTGGTGTTATTTTGACATGTTATAACTCTGATTTTGATTGGTGGACTCACCTCTTGCACGCTTTATACACTTGTAATGTAATCCATGCTTACTAGTCTAACATGCTTGATGTTTTGACCAATCATGCTAGCTTATTTTGGCTATAATCCATACATGTTTCAGCATTATTTTAACATGCTTTAGGACTGTTTTGGGCTTCCTTGGTCATATGACTCATGTTTTGTATAGCTATAGTGCAAATGCCTTGACTAGTCTTGAGTTTTGAGGCCCCTACCAAGTTGTACTTGTGATGTTTGCATGCCTTGGTGTTAGGTTTTTATTCTTAGCAATCCTATTTGACAAAACTCCTTTCAGTTGTATTTCTTTTCGCACTTTTATTTCAGTGAGGCTATGAGTTTATTAGATGCGAATCTAACCCGAATCGAGCCTAGCAGAGTAGTTTGTGATGTTAATGCTTTCAAGATTGCCACTTCGCTGATTATGACAGGGGTCGAGCTACCCGGTCAGCTCGCGGGCCGAAGCAAAATGCAAAATTGCATTCAAAATTGCATGTCCACCCTTGCTCGCTCGAGCCAAGGAGTTCTCACTCGAGCCAAGGAGTGCTCGCTCGAGCCAAGGCTTTCTCGATCGAGCCAAGGAGTTCTCGCTCGAGCAAAGGATTGCGTCCACACAAAAACCTGAAAGAGTTGATTGCTCGCTCGAGCCAAGGATTCGTGGCTCGAGCCAAGGCACTAGTAGAAATCACGCGAATTAAGGTTCTCACTCGAGCAAGAGAAGCTTCGCTCGAGCGAGCTTCAAAATCCGGATTTCTATAAGGAATTGATTTTCTTCCAAAACTAGGATTACTTTGGATTTCTATAAGTAGTTGGTTTTCTCCCAAAACTTTACTGACTTCTCCAGATCTTCTTTTTGGATCTTCAAGTTTATATCTGGAGATATTTTGTTAGGTTTTCTTTGATGTTTTTATTGAGTATTCAACTCATGGTTTAAAAGAGAGTACATCAAAGGTTTTGTTTGTTATACAAAAGAGAGAGTTGTTCTTCAGTGGATTCTGAAGAATTCGAGCTTAAAGCTTCGGTGGATTCTGGAGTGGCTCATTGTAAAGACAATTCCAAGGTGAAGACGGGGTTGGAAGAGGCACATAGAGGTTGGTTCAATTAGGCATGGATTCGCTAGGTAATTGAGAGTATACCTGTGTAATTCCTTTAAATCTTCTTAGTGGATTGTTTTTTTGGCTGTTGCCTGTGGTTTTTTAATCATAGTTTGAGGTGTCTAATTGTGGTTTTTCCACGTAAAATCGTTGTTTCGATTTGTCTTGATTGTTTGATTGGAATTGTTATATACTGCTTAAAATTGATACATAATTACAAATCAACATCTAGGGGATTTCTAGATTTTTCACTTGGCATCATTTGGTATAGAATTTCAGAGCTTATATCTTTGCCATATTCTCATGTTTATCACTCTTTAATTGTCTTTAAGGAGTTGGTTCTTTATGCCTTAAGTATGAGCCTATATGCATGCCATCTTGCCTACGCTTTTGGGCCACCATATCAATGCATTTTTGGTGTTATTTTTCCATAATATAACTTTGATTTTTGTTGGTAAAGCCAACTCATGCTTGGTTTTGATAGGTGTAGTGTAACCTTCCTTATTGGCCTTGCATACTCCATGCTTCATGCCCTTTATGCTAGCTTGTTTTGGCTCTAGTCCATGCATGTTTTAGCCTTGACTTGACATGCTCTAGGACTGTTTTGAGGTGTCTTGGCCATATGGTTCATGTTTTGCATAGCTATAGTGCAAGTGTCTATGCTAATTTCAAGCTTTGAGCCTTCTAGCATGCCATGCTTATGTTGTTTGAATAATTTGGCATCATTTCTTACTTGATTTCAGAGCTTATAGTGTTGTCACACTTCCACATTTGCCCCTCCTTGAGCACTTTTGAGAGTTGTGCTCTTGTGCCTAGTTGATGGGCCATTGCATAAGCATGCATTTTCTAGCCTTTCATGCCATCTTTTAAGAGTGTTATGGCCATTGATTTGGGCATGATTGAGATCTGTCCACTTTTGGTTTAAGTCCATTGAGCATGTTGTTTCAATGTTGTTATATTGTATCATGTTTCCATGCTTAAGTTGCATGACATTTGCATGCTTATGACATTCTTACTTGCATGTTGTTGCATGTTCATGATGTTTAGCATGTTGATTAGATAAAGTGTTGTTGCATTGCTTGGTGCATTGCATGTTGTTGCATGCTAGTTGCATTGCATGACATTGTTGCATGTTGTTGCATGCCATGTTGTTTGCATGCTTGTCATTTGCATTGTGTTTGGCATACCTTGCATTGCATTGTGTTTGGATAGGGCATTAGTCCAAACACGAGGAATAAGGGACATTTCATACTTGAAGTGATGAAATGTGTCTCAATCCTCAGTCGCCGACCCTCTTGATCAAGCATGATAGAGGTTAAGGCATTTATGTGTTTTTTGTGCATTCATTTGACATTGATTTGTGCAACTCGGCTTCTTTGGCCATCATGCATCGAAATGCGTGATTGATGGCTCGAGAGCTGAGCACTACACACCTTTGAGCCTTAGACATGATAAGGGGTGTAGTTACACACACATTTTCTTGCAAATACATTTCCATGCCTCTGTTTGTGCTCTGTTGCAACAAAAAAAGAGTTTGCAAGAAGAATTGGCCGATCGGCTATCTAGTGTGTCGATCTGCTATCAAAGTTGGCCGATGGCCTTGAAATTTGGCCGATGACCATTACACTTGGCTGATGGCCTTTCCTCTTGGCCGACCACCTCTCAGATTGTT
Source organism: Camellia granthamiana (assembly GCA_036172215.1). Lineage (NCBI taxonomy): Eukaryota > Viridiplantae > Streptophyta > Magnoliopsida > Ericales > Theaceae > Camellia > Camellia granthamiana. The sequence goes on along the minus strand of CM069908.1, from coordinate 7,124,986 downwards.
CTTAAGGTGGGTCAAAAGCACTATGGAAGTTGGCACAGTTTTCAGAGATACAGAAGTGTGCAAACAGAGGCAACATGAGGTACGGTAGTGGATTTCCAAGCGAAGTCGACCGAGCATGCATATGCCCCTCTCCTCGAGGCTGTTTTAAATGTTTTGTGTAGTTAGTTAATTTGCTGTTTAATTAGTTGATGTATTTGCTAATTGATTCCATCATTGTAAATTCTTAATTAGCTTAGCATAGCTAATTTTCAATTTGGTGTTGTAATAATTAGTCTAATTAGATTATTAGATTAGTTGCTTAGCTTAGCGTAGCTAGTATAGCGTATTCATTCGGACCCTCCGTCGAGAGGGCGAATTTTGTAATAAGTGTGCATGAGTGTGTGAATGTCTTCCAACCCCACGTCTTTCTCCCTTTTACTTAACCGCTTACGATGGTTAGTTCTAGGTCATATATTTTTTATTAGCATCATTATGCTTGCATATTTGCATTCATTCATTTGTCTTGCATGCACCGGACTCGGCGTATCATACAAACTGCATTGTATTTCAATATCGATTTGAATACATGATTATCAAGTTGCATTTCACATGACATCTTAGACTAGCCGAGCCTATTTAGTTGCATTTTTGCATGTGTTGCATTAGGCATCTTAACATAGCTAGGATCATGCATGATTTCTAACTAGTTGTTGTTTTGGCTCGGAGTACACTATGAGTGTTTACGCTTTAGTATCTTGCATGTGTGTTAGTGTTGCCATGTTTAGCATGCTTGCCATGAGGCTAACTGTTTAAGTGATTAATTGCATGAGTGCCTATGGATGAAGGTTGGATTGCTTGAATTGGAACAATTCATCGAAATGCGAGTTTTAAGCCCACTTGAGGGTGGCAAAATCATGTTTTCTTAAGCCCACTTGAGGGTGGCAAAATCCATGTCTTAGCCTACTTGCGAGTAGCACCTTCAAACCATTTTCAAACAAACAAACATGAGATGTTTTGTTCCAATTTAGGCGATCTAGTCTATACTTGTATGTTGTGCGCATCATGTAGTAAGGTTAGCTAATAAACCGAAATAAGAACACATGTGTTTTCAAAAACAACATATCATGTTAGTAAAGGCCGATCCTTTGATCGGGCGAGCGAGGGTGCTCATTGCATGACCTTCCTCTCTCGTACCCAAGTTCCCGAGCCGAGGTAACTTTGGTGATGACGGACACATGGCCTTAGGCACGAGTCAGGGTTTCCTAAATTTTCCAAAATAAAACATTTAGGTGGCGACTCTGTATCTGGCAAAGCAATCCATGTTTGGCAGTTCTGTATTAAAATCAGTTTTCCAAAACGATTTGCCGGATTTGGACTCTTTAGTGATTTATCAATCTTGCATTGCACTTTGCAAGATTAGATTCAGAACCGTGACATTGAGTCCAAACTGTAGTAGTGAATGAACAAAATGATTTCGCGCCTTCGGACGCGGAGCCGGGACATTCAGGCGATCTACAGAGTGTCATGCGTTTTTGTTAGTGATAATGTTTGAGGTAATGGCAACACAACAACATAATTACATAAAAATGGCAACTGATCAACCGATCAATTACTATTCGAATATTGACTAAATTGATAGTAATGATTAGGCTTTTACTAATTGATTGGGAACTATGAATAACTTGGGAATTAATTGGTTTAGTGTGGCTTATGAAAACTAATAGATTATTGAATCAATTATGTTTATTATATCAAGGATCACTACAATCAATTGTGATATTTGAATCTCTCTTATATTCTAATGGATTGTACAATCAATTGTGATTGTTACTATTCAAATATTGACTAAATTGACAGTAATGATTAGGCTTTTACTAATGGAAAAGTCTAAAATGTGCACCTTTTAAAATGGCATATGATATGCACTTATTGTGTGGTTCATATTGTGCCATGTCATAAAAAGTAACTTGTTAAACAGGTAGTTTAACAGGTTACATGAAAGAATCATAACTTTTTTTAAACATCATAACAATTGCTACAATGAATCATAACAATGTCATAATATACACTCTGGTGTCATAATAAAGACATTATCGATCATAACAATATGATAACGACTCATAACAAATGTAGTTATTTCCAACAAATTATCGTAACATTTGAATCGTAACATTTTTTTGTTATGATTCACAATAACAAATCATAACTTTTGATAGTACAAATCATAATTTTTATTAATGAATCATAACCATGACACAATGACTATAACTTTTTTTTTCCCACAATCATAAAGACATTAACAAAATATCATAACTTTTACTAATGAATCATAACATAGCACATTGATTGTAATTTTGTCCCAAAGATCGTAACAACATTAACAAAACATCATAACTTTTAAAATTTCAAACACAATTACAATCATTACTTTTAAAATTTCACACACAAAATTTCAAACATCATAATTGTGTAATCAATTGGTATAGCATATTAGAGTGAATGGAAAATCATAATTGATTGCAAAATCGATTGGATTCAAAGACCACAATTGATTATACAATCGATTAGTAGCCAGGGTTTTGAACAATCACAATTGATTGTACAATCCATTAGAATATAAGGGAGATTCAAATATCACAATTGATTGTAGGGATCCTTGATATAGTAAACATAATTGATTCAATAATCAATTAGTTTTCATAAGCCACACTAAACCAATTAATTCCCAACTTATTCATAGTTCCCAATCAATTAGTAAAGGGTATTGTTACCATGGGCCGGATTGTAGTTTTGGTTAGATATTTCTTCCACAAGGTCCAGCCCAAGCCATTGGTGGGCTCAAAATTCAACTTGGGCTTGGTTATTTATTAAGGGAAACTTATTCATAAGTTCCATATATAAAGTTTAAAATCTATTTACCCCCAAAACAAAATACTTGTACCAATTAGTCATATATATTTTTAATTATTGCCAAAAAATCTTATTTTTTAAAAAAAAATAAAAAATTTAAAGACATTGTTACATCCCACTACCATTGGATTTCCGTCAGACAGTCATCGAAGACTCGCTGAAATGTTCAATATCACTGGGAAGTCACTGGAATATCACCGAAAATTCACCGGAGTACCGTTGGAATGTTCTGAATGTCACCAGAAGTCGTTGGAATGGCTAGAATGTTCACTAGATTTCAAGAATACCGCCGGAGACTCATCGGAATATCTAGAATATTGCCGAAAAAAATAAGGAAGAATAAACTGAGAAATTAAAATGAAAAAACATAGCAAAATGTGCTAAATATTGATAAACTGAAAAAAGAAAAAAAAAATTAAGAACAACAAACAGCAATAATGGAAAAACATATATGTTATATTCAATTTTTGTAGGATTTAAGCAAATAATTTCCAATATTGATCAAATTGAAAAATAAGTTTTGAAACTATAAAATATTACAGTTTCAAAGTATGATTCTATTAAGTATTTATCCTTATTAATCAAACTAAAAAACATGTTATGAAACTGTAAAATTTTACAGTTCTAAAGAAAGTAATGAAACTGCAAAATTTTACAATTCTAAATAATGATTCATTTCAGTACAAAAAAAATAAAAAAAAAACACTGAAATTGTAACATTTTATAGTTTTCACTGCCTGTAATTAAAACTCAAACATAACTTGTTAAAAACTTGAAAATTTTCTCCATTATAACAGGAAAATAGAAGTGTATAATACAGAAAAATGATTAAAACTGAGAGATCGAAGAAAATAAACAGATATAGAGAGATGCTTATACTTCAACAACTATTTTTTGGTGTAGATCTAGCCGGATCTAACATAGATCTACTCAAATCTGATGTAAATCTGACTAGATCTACATCAGATTTGAATAGATCTACTCATTTTCTTCATCAGAAACTCATCTCTTTCGCCGTCGGTGAGCACGAAGTAAGGAGTTGATGCTCGGTGATTGCCCATGAACCCTAATCAATAATAGTCGCTGGTCACCGGCTATCAAGCACGGGTACAGGTATGAGTACTGGTACTGGTACGATATGGGTACATCAATACGGTAAAATTCAAAAAAAAATAGGGTACAGGTACGACTTGGTATGCTTATAAAAAAATATTTATTTTTAATTTAAAGTAATGCAAAAATTAATTAAATGATTTAATTTTGTTAGGACCCTTTGTTGTCAAATTCCATGGATCAAAACCAAGGTTGTAACATGTTATAGCTTTCCAAATTTTCCAATTTTGGTCTCCCCGCTCGAGCGGGGAAAGTGATGCTCGAGCAGGGATTGCAAGCTCATAGCATCTCTGCCTCACCTAAAAAAGTACTGGATGGCGTGATTCGACGCTCGAGCGTGGAAACTTTCGCTCGAGCGTGAAGCCTATATGAATCACGCAATTTTGAAGCCTCCGCTCGAGCGGGCATTCCCACGCTCGAGCGGACCGCTCGAACACAGATTCTATAAATTCGCATGTTGGGTCTGTTTTAGGATTACTTTTCCTAGATCTTATTCAAGAGTCCTAAGGTTTTGTTTGGGGTTTTCTTCTGAGATTTTTGAGAGTTTTTCCTTGATGTTTTGAGAGAGTTCTTCACTCATGATCTAAGATACATACATCAAGGAGGTTGTTACTTTGAAATTCAAGAGAGTTCTCTTCGGTGGATTCCGAAGATTCAAACGTAGAGTTTCAAAAGGCGTTTGATTCTGTACATAGTCATTAATTCGACAAGTGAAGTTGTGGATTCAACTTCAGGTGGATCAATTCCGAGACGAAGGCTTCGTGAAAGAGTTACAGAAGATTCGAAGGCAAATTGACTGAGTTAGGTAATTTGTGTATTATCTTTGTAATCTTTCTTTCTTCAGTAGTGGATTGATTAGTGGCTTTTCGCCTGTGATTTTTTATTACAATTGAAGGTTCTTCAATTGTGGTTTTTTCCACGTAAAAATCGTTTGTGTTGATTTATTGTTTATTCAGAAAAACAACAATCTAAATCACTTTCGTAAGTGCTTGATGATTTAGATTACATGTTTTGAATAATTGGGATTCGGAATATTTTAATCTTGATCTAATCACGAATCACTTAGGATTTTCAATTGGTATCAGAGCGGGTCACTCTTTGTTTTATCAAAACTATAAGAGTGTGATTTTGTGTGACTAGTATTATGGATTCTATTCGTGAAGGTAACTCGACTCATAGACCTCCTTTACTCGACGGTACAAACTATTCTTATTGGAAAGCTCGTATGAGAGCGTTTTTAAAATCCATCGATGAGAAAGTTTGGCACTGCGTGATCTATGGATGGAGTGAACCTATTGTCACCATTGATGGTGTAAATATTCCTAAACCCCTTGATAAATGGGACACAACTAATTATCAAAACTCGAGTTGGAACAGTAAGGTTCTCAATTCCCTGTTTTGCTCCGTCACACCTGAAGAATTTCGTCGTATCTGCATATGTGAGGTAGCAAAAGAGGCTTGGGACATTCTTCAAACGATTCATGAAGGTACTACCTCTGTCAAAAGGTCAAAACTTCAACGTCTCACCTTCGCCTTTGAAACCCTTTTTATGCGGGATGATGAGACGTTTGATGATTTTTATGCAAAACTTAGTGATATCGTTAATTCCTGTTTCACACTCGGTGAAAAAATCCCAGAAGCTAAAGTGGTTGGAAAAATTTTGAGGTCTTTACCCGAGAGGTTCCAATAAAAAATGACAGCCATTGAGGAGGCTCAGAATGTTGATACCCTCAAGCTTGATCAATTGGTTGGAAACTTGCAGACTTATGAAGCCCACCAGATTTCAAAGAAAAAACAAAAAGATAGTGTGGCTTTCACTAGTGCTCATGAGACTGCAAAAACTCCGAAGACTGAATTTGATTTAGAGTCTAAGATGACGGCTATGCTTACAAAACAGTTTAAAAAAATTTTGAAGAAAAAGAAGCCTAATTTCATAGACCCTATTTCAAAAGACAAGAGTAATGAAAAACCCAAAACTTTTCCACCAAAATTTGCTCAAAAAACTAAAAAGAAGATTGTAAAGGGGCAAGGGGTCAAGTGCTATGAATGTCAAGGGTTTGGTCATATTGCCCTTGAATGCCCTTCGAAAAAGAATCGAAAGAAAGTTTACACTGTGACTTGGGATGATGAAAGCGGGTCGGAGCAAGAACCCGAAGAACCTGAATCCGGTGAAGACGGGGATAGTGCTTTCATGGCATTTTGGACCACTTTTTCTCAACCTCTTCCAAAGCCATCGGAATTAGCTCGTGGTCAGAACCTGCATCATGCTCCCACCTTTGATGGGACTAACTACCTGTATTGGAAAATCAGAATGAGGGCTTTTTTGAGAGCTTTTAAACCATAAAGTTGGCAAGCCATTGAAGAAGATACAGAAAGTGCAGACAATCCGGGCAATCAAAGAGCCCTGATTACTATTCGTGGAGCAATTTCCTATGAAGAACAGCAATGAGTTGTTCATTGCACAAAGGCTAAAGATGCATGGAAAATCCTGAGCCAATTCCATGAAAGAGGAGATTCACCTTCACCACCATCCAGCAACTTCCCTGCCTTGGTTGCTAGATTGGATGAGGTCAAGGAGAATGAAGAGCAAAAGGAGGATGATGAAACATCTGAAAACAATGATGAGATCAATGGCGATGAACTACAACAACTTATGAAAAGCTGTACGAGGAATCTCTGAATTTGTCCAAAATCAATGACAAACTCTCTCTCAAGCTCAAAACATGTGAGAGTGAGAATGTCAGGCTAAAAGGAGAACTTGTAGCAACAAAACAGAATGTCAACAAGATCTCAAGTGACAGGCAAGACTTATGTGGAAAACTTCTATCTTGTGAAACTGAAAGAAATGAACTTCTGAAAGTGTATTCCACATATGAAGAAAAGCTTGAAAGTCTTGAGTTGTCACAAGCTGCATTGGAAGAGATAGTCCTTCAGAAAGACGAAGAACTCCATATTGCTAGAACAACAATTGCCATGTGGAACAAAGGTTCCAAATCTCTAGAAGACATACTCGGGTCTCAACAAATGAGTTCTGACAAAAGTGGGCTAGGCTATGGTGCGACAGCTCACAAGGGACAGGCCTCTACCTCACATAACCTGAAGACTCAAGCAAAGGGAAAATTAAAGGTAGACCAGGATGATTCCTCTCTTCATCTACCAAAAGCAGGTAAGATCAACAAAAGGGAGGTAAAACCTGTTTTTATTTGTCATCACTGTGGTAGGTATGGCCACATTCGTCCTTACTGTTTTGAACTGTTTGGAAAGGTGTCTCAAAAGGGTAGAAATTCGAATACTTTTTGGGTTAGGAGACAACCTTACATGTCTAGGCGGAATACCAAGATTCATGAGGGTGTTCACAACGCCAAGACATTGACCAAGACCAAAAGGATTTGGGTGAGGAAAGATGATTTGACTTGTTTAGTTGTTCACACTGCCTTAAAAGCACGTGACTCACACATGTGGTATCTTGATAGTGGCTGCTCTCGTCACATGTCCGGTAACAAATCCTACTTCACCTTTCTTGAAAAATATGAAGGAGGAATTGTTACCTTTGGAGATGGCGGCACTTCTAGAGTCATTGGTAAGGGCTCTATAAGTGTTACTGGTCTTCCCAAGCTGGATAATGCTTTACTTGTTGATGGTCTTAAAGCAAATCTTTTGAGCATTAGTCAAATGTGTGATTCCCATCATGAAGTATTGTTTTCTAAAAATAAATGTGAAATTTTGGATAAAAAGGGAAATACTATCCTACATGGGGTTCAGACATCTGATAACTGCTATGGGATTGTTACTACTAATGATCTCACTTGTCACTCTGCCATCATAAGTAACATTGATTTGTCGCATCAAAGATTAGGTCACATGAATTTCAAAGACTTGACTAAGATAGCCAACAAAGAGCTTGTGAGAGGAGTACCTAAACTGGGTAAGAATTTGAGCCATGTGTGTGGACCATGTCAACTTGGAAAGCAAACCTGTGCCCCTCATAAAAAGGTGAATAGCTTTACAACCAAATGTCCTCTTGAATTGGTTCACATGGATTTAATGGGTCCTACTCGCACTGAAAGCATTGGAGGTAAAAGATACGTTTTTCTAACTGTTGATGATTTTACTCGGTTTTCGTGGGTAAACTTTTTAAGGGAAAAATCTGATACGTTTGATGCTTTTCAGGCCTTAGTCCTTAAAATCCAAAATGAACAGGGTGTTTCCGTTGGGCGTATCATAAGAATCTGAACTGATCATGGTCGTGAATTTGAAAATAGTTTGTTTTCGGATTTTTGTGATATGCATGGAATTAAGCATGAAATTTCTGCACCTATTACTCCACAACAAAATGGAGTGGTTGAGAGGAAGAACAGAGTTGTTCAAGAAATGGCTAGGGTCATGCTCCTTAGCAAGAGTCTTCCTCCAAAGTTTTGAGCCGAAGCCTTAAATACTGCTGTTTATGTCATAAATCGCGTGTATTTAAGGCCCGGCACTTTACAAACTCCATATGAATTGTGGAAGGGTTTGAAACCTAATGTAAAATATTTCAAAACTTTTGGGAGTAAGTGTTACATCTTCAAAGATAGAGAGCCCTTGGGCAAAATTGACTCCCGAAGTGATGAAGGCATTTTCCTAGGGTATTCAACCAACAGTAGGGCTTTTCGAGTCTATAACCTTCGAACTTCATCATTAATGGAATCTATCAATGTGGTTATAGATGACACAGGGTCACCTACTCTAGCAACAAATGAGGATGGCATTGGTGAGTCTCCAATCTTGGATACTGAACAACAAAATCAAGGAGATGCTGCGGTCCAATCACAAGAAATTGTTACAGCACCATCCTCACAGGTAAGTTCAAGTCCAAAGAATGCTCAAAGGGACATCACTCCGGTTGCTTCTGTCACCGCAAGTCCTGAACTTAAACCATCAGCAAGGGTGAAACTGAATCATCCAGCTCAACAGGTGATTGGAAGTGTCACGGATCGAATGAAAACCCGAAGACAGATTCGGGATGAGGTATCACATATGTGCTATGTTTCATTAATTGAACCTAAGAATTTTAAAGAGGCCTTGCTAGATGATAGTTGGGTCAATGCTATGCATGAAAAGCTAGGTCAATTTGAACGTAACAAAGTTTGGACTCTAGTTCCCAAACCTAGAGACATGAATGTGATAGGTACCAAGTGGATCTTTAAAAATAAATCTGATGAGAATAGTACTGTTGTTAGGAATAAAGCTAGGCTGGTTGCTCAAGGCTACACACAAGTAGAGGGTGTTGACTATGATGAGGCGTTTGCCCCAGTTGCACGTCTCGAATCTATTCGTATTTTGCTTGGTGTTGCATGTTATCTTGGCTTTAAATTGTTTCAAATGGATGTGAAAAGTGCCTTTCTGAATGGGTACTTGAAAGAAGAGGCATATGTTGAGCAACCAAAAGGGTTTGAGGACCCTAAATGTCCTAATCATGTCTACAAGTTAGACGAGGCTTTGTATGGGTTGAAACAAGCCCCTTGGGCTTGGTATGATAGACTTACTACCTTTCTTCTTGATAATGATTTTCAAAAGGGTAGTGTGGATAAGACCTTATTTGTGAAACATACTAAGTCTCATATTCTTATTGCTCAGATTTATGTTGATGATATTGTGTTTGGATCTACTGCTGAACATCTTGTGAAATATTTTTCGAATTGCATGACACATGAGTTTGAGATAAGCATGATGGGGGAGTTGTCTTATTTCTTGGGTCTTCAAATTAGATAGTCTCCTTCGGGTATGTTTGTTTCTCAGTCTAAGTATGCCAAAAATCTTGTGTCCAAGTTTGGTCTTGAGTCTGCCAAACATGCACGTACTCCCATGAGCACCAGTCTTCACCTCTCCAAAGATTCCTCTAGTATTGATGTTGATCCTACCCTTTATAGGAGTATGATAGGGAGTCTTTTGTATCTGACAGCCAGTCCTAAAGAGTCTCACCTTCTTGCGGTCAAACGCATCATCAAATATGTTAATGGGACCTTGGGGTATGGGGTTTGGTTTTCCACTGATACTACAGCTGAAATTACTGGTTTTTCTGATGCTGACTGGGCAGGGTGTGTTGATGATAGGAAAAGTACATCCGGGGGGTGTTTTTACCTTGGGAATAATCTGGTTTCCTGGCATAGTAAAAAGCAAAATGCCATCTCTCTTTCCACTGCTGAGGCTGAGTACATTGCTGCAGGGAGTTGTTGTGCACAAATGCTATGGATGAAGCAAATGCTTCATGATTATGGGATAGAATAGAACACTCTCACACTTTTCTGTGATAACACAAGTGCCATAAACATTTCAAAAAATCCTGTCCAACACTCTCGCACCAAACACATTGATATTCGTCATCATTTTATTCGAGAGTTAGGGGAAGAAGGCCTTGTTGGTCTTGAGCATGTTTCCACTGAGCATCAAAAAGCTGATATTTTTACAAAACCCCTTGATCTTCTTCGGTTTGAGTTCCTTAGAAAGACCTTGGGTGTCATGCTCGATCACTAGAGTGTTACTTGTTTATTGAGTAAGTGTGAATGTTTGGCCTTAATTGTGCTTGGATTCTATAATCTCATTGTCATTGATATCTGTTTGTCTTGCATCCAACTTTATATGTACACTACTCATGCTGCTTACAAGATCACATTGCTCATTGTTCATAGCTCATTTTGAATGTCCATGCTCACTAACCTTCTGATCTCATTCTGTACACATCCTTGAGATAAATTGTTGCAGGGGTTTCCGCATAAGTGATCAAAGTTCTCTATGGACCACTAACAGTGTTTCTTGTACTTTTATAGTGGAATTGACCGATACTAGTATATCATGGGTGATGTTGAGTCTCTTAACCATCTACCATCTGTTTTCACTTCCACGGTTTCTCTCTCAGTTCCTTGAAGTCCGGGCATTAGGAAAAGGCTACCTCAGAGGCACCAACCAGGCCATCCTTTTTTATTTCATTCTTCTCTAGTTTGGTTTCCATACTCTTGAGCGTGAATGTCACCAGTGAGTGCCCACAAGAAAAAAAAAAAACAAAAAATAAAAAAAAATGGATTCATTGACTGAGGGGGAGCCTCCGCTTTTACTCAACAAATACCCTATGATCCTTAGTGGTTTGACTTTTCTCTGTGATGTTCAGTTACTTTTGCCGGAGGTCTAACCATCCGATCACTACGAGGATTAACTCTAGCTCAGTGGACTCTCACGGATTGCACACACACACTTTATTTTGTGAGATCTCATGTTGGATTTTGAGTTGTCCATTCTCATGTAGCTTATGATCACTGATTATATTTTATCTGCTTTGCTCATGATGTCCAGTGTCTCTGTTTTCAAAATTGCAAGTTTACAGAATTCATGAATTGCGGATTATTTCATCTTCGTATTCTTTTTGGCCAAATGTGATCATCTACTTATGTTCCAGGTCTCTCTTCTAGTTTTTGAGTATCTTGTTTTTGTTTTAAAAATAAAAAATAAAAAATAAATAAAAAATAAAAAAATTTGCCCCCACTCGAGCGGAAATTCCCACACTCGAGCGTGGTTTTGAGCCTTGCAGTAGTTTGCTCTTTGTTTTTGCAGTTCTGGGAGGGTTAATTTTACGCTCGATCTTCAGTTTTCGAGCTCGAGCGTGACTTCGTGTGTTTTGTCTCACGCTCGAGCATTAAAACCTACGCTCGAGCGGACTGGTTTTTGTATAAATTTCCCTCCTTCGTCCTTTCAGTTCATTTTTTCCCCAGTGCTCTCTCTCTCCTAGGGCTTTCCTTGCGATTCCCGTCCTCTGCACTTCCTTGGTGGTTCCTTGGTGTTTTTCGTGTGTTTACACATCTTAGGTATGTCTCTCCTCTCATTCTCCTCTGTTCTTGTGTCGAATTTCTGTCCCTTTGCACTATTCGTTTTTGGGTTTACTTGAGTTGGATTTACAATGTGTAGATGGGTTTCTTTTGTTATTGTTCATCATGTGTAGGGTTCATAATTGTTGTTTTTAGTTGGTTCCCTTTGGTTTAGTTTCTCTTTCTTTCATCTAGGGTTCGAGCTTTGGGCATCTTGCTAGTTTTTTGTTGGTTTCCATTGGGGTTTTATTTGCTTCATATCTTGCTCTATGTTGTTGTGTTTTTTTTGCATTGCTAATTTAGTCTTTACCCATGTTGGACTCATGTAATAGAATAGCTTTTCCTTTCACTTCCTATGGTCGCATTACTAATTTTGTTATGGATTCATGTTGGATGCCTTGTTTACTCTGCTGGCTGCATAAGTATTTGACTGTTGTTTTCTTGGTCCTAGTCAACATCACATTTACTCTGCTTCATTTTGCAATATTTGGTTCTCTTATGCTTCCATTATTTGCATCATACGATATCTTTTATTGCCTCATGTTGCTATATCACAATGATACTAATGTTTTGTGGTTTCTCTGTTGGTTGCTGTTTGGTCTTGGGTTGGGGGTTGTTAGTCTTGGTTCTTTTATCTTGGTTTAGTAATGTCCACCTTCAAAAGACGAAAGTCTACTGCCTCTCGCCCCGCCTATAACACTGACCGCTTTCCATCATCTAAAAAAGCCAAGTTATATAGAGAGTCTTATCCCGGTCGCTCTATCCATCTTGAACGAAATGTTCAACCCTCCACCTTTGAGTCCATTCCTATTCGGTTTTTCTTTGATCCCTTGGGTGGGGATCAGGTTCTTCTGTTTTCTGGGTCACAAAATCTTACTTGGGTACGGGAGTTTTATTGCAATATGGATGGTCTTAACGACATTGAACCTTCTTTTAAGACATGGGTTAGATCCAAGGAAATCACTGTTACCACTGATATTATCTGCGAGATTTTAGGGGTTAGTGAGAGATCTCCTATCTTTTACCCTTTTCCAGTGCGCCCCACATGTGATTTTGATGAGGTTGCTCAAACCATTTGTGGTTTTCCTCGTTCTTGGCCTTCCGGTTCCTTGATAAAACAGAATGAACGTCTTCCACAATTTAGGTTACTCAACTTAATTGTGTGTGCCAATATCATAGTTACCACCCACAGTTCTGAGATTAACCAAGATCAAGGCTTTGTTCTTCAGTGTATCGCCCAAAACCGTCCCATCGATCTTGCTACCCTTATCATTCAAAAGATGGTTGCAGCTTTTGAGCGCAACAATCTTGGCTTACCCTATGGCTGTCTCATCAACCGACTTTTAGTCAAATTTGCGGTTCCTGCATATGATGAGGACGAATTTGCTTCTCCTACACGCCCATTTACCAAGAAGACTGTCTCCCAGAGTCAGTCTCACATTAGGGGGGTTCCTTCTGGTTCTGGTAGATCTGATGCAGGTCCTAGTGCTGCTGTGGCCATGGCAGAGGAGGCCGAGTATGATGCTGCTGCTGGCGGAGATCATGGTGAGAGGGAGCAGCACCCTCCAGTTCGTACAGTCCGTGGTCAACTTCAGTCCCTCGAGCGCTCTGTTGGTTCCCGGTTTGATCATCTTAAGGCACGGATGGATATATTTGAGGCCAGGCTCACTGATCTTGAGACCACTACCGATACCCGTTTCAGTGCTTTGAAGGCCTCTTCCCAGCGGATTGAGGATTCTGTGGCACAGTCTTCATCATCCCAGCTGGCTCAGATTTTGACCTTGCTTCAGATGCAATCTCTGCCTCCGGCTCCTTGATATTTGCTCTTTGCTCTTTCATTTTGTTTCTCTTTCTTTTGTTCCCTCCCAGACAAAAAGGGGGAGTGGTCTTGGTGGTACAGTTTTTGGTACAGTTGTTTTACTTCTATCCTCCTTTGGTACAGTTGGATTGTCATATATTTTGGATGGATAATATATATTTGGATAATGTTTTGATTATGATGGGCTTATATTTTGTTATTTAATCCAGTTCCACATATTTTTGGTTGGCTTGTGTGTGGTTGTTTTCTTTCAGGATAATTGTTCAAGCGCATGAATTTGAGATTTGGTTGTGAATGTTGGTTCATAGTTGGTGGTGTTGATTTTGTGATTTTGGTTGGAAAATTGTTTTAGAATAGTTTGGAAAATTGTTTTAGTACCTTTGTGATCTTGTTAGGAAAACTATTTTAGAATGGTTTTGTCCGGGATTTGACAAAGGGGGAGATTGTTAGGACCCTTTGTTGTCAAATTCCGTGGATCAAAACCAAGGTTGTAACATGTTATAGCTTTCCAGATTTTCCAATTTTGGCCTCCCCGCTCAAGCGGGGAAAGTGACGCTCGAGCGGGGATTGCAAGCCCACAGCATCTCTGCCTCGCCTGAAAAAGTACTGGATGGTGTGATTCGACGCTCGAGCGTGGAAACTTCCGCTCGAGCGTGAAGCCTATATGAATCACGCATTTTTGAAGCCTCCGCTCGAGCGGGCATTCCATGCTCGAGCGGACCACGCGAACACAGATTCTATAAATTCGCATGTTGGGTCTGTTTTAGGATTACTTTTCCTAGATCTTATTCAAGAGTCCTAAGGTTTTGTTTGGGGTTTTCTTCTGAGATTTTTGAGAGTTTTTCCTTGATGTTTTGAGAGAGTTCTTCACTCATGATCTAAGATACATACATCAAGGAGGTTGTTACTTTGAAATTCAAGAGAGTTCTCTTCGGTGGATTCCGAAAATTCAAACGTAGAGTTTCAAAAGGCGTTTGATTCTGTACGTAGTCGTTAATTCGACAAGTGAAGTTGTGGATTCAACTTCAGGTGGATCAGTTCCGAGACGAAGGCTTGGTGAAAGAGTTACAGAAGATTCGAAGGCAAATTGACTGAGTTGGGTAATTTGTGTATTATCTTCGTAATCTTTCTTTCTTCAGTAGTGGATTGATTAGTGGCGTTTCGCCCGTGGTTTTTTATTACAATTGAAGGTTCTTCAATTGTGGTTTTTTTCACGTAAAAATCGTTTGTGTTGATTTATTGTTTATTCAGAAAAACAACAATCTAAATCACTTTCGTAAGTGCTTGATGATTTAGATTGCATGTTTGAATAATTGGGATTCGGAATATTTTAATCTTGATCTAATCACGAATCACTTAGGATTTTCAAATTTGTTAAGATTTAACCTACAATTAACATTTAATGCCAAAAGTAAAGGTATAAATAAAAATTAAATGTCAATATATTAAATAACTTACCAACCATAGTTTAATTTTAGGAAAATTATGCAAATAGTCCCTATAGTTTACACGATGTGTCAACTTGGTCCCTGTAGTTTCAATTTGTTCGATTTTTGCCCCTTAATTTAACGGATTGTGTCATTTTAGTCTAATAAATAACGGTTGTTAAGTTAATTTAACGAAAAGTCAAACAATGTGTCAACTTGGTCCCTTTATTTTCCACAATGTGTCAATTTAGTCCCTGTCAAAATTAAGAAAATTAAAACTATAGGGACCAAATTGACACATCATGTGAAGTACAGGGACCAAATTGACACATTGTTTGACCTTCCGTTAAATTAACTTAACAACCGTTATTTATTGGACTAAAATGACACAATCCATTAAATTAAGGGGCAAAATCGAGCAAATTGAAACTACAGGGACCAAATTGACACATCGTGTAAACTACAGAGACTATTTGTATAATTTACCCTTTAATTTTAAAAACATGTTAAGTATAAAACTAAAAATAAAAAAGTAGCCTAGTGAAAGGAGTTTCATCTCTGTAGTAAAAGAAAATATTGTTTCAACTAAAGTATAGTATGACTTGGGTATATAGTAGGTACGTCTGGGTACGCAAAAAATTAAGAAGAAAAAATATAGGTACGTGTTTTGTGTATTTAGTACGTATGCAGAAGTACCATACGAGGTAACATATGCCGGTAATTACCCGGTACGGGTGTGGCATGTTTTTCGAAGTACCCATACTTCATAGGTCACCGGTGACTTTAAATTAGACAGAGAAAGAGAAAGAAAAGAAAAGAAGGAAGGCGTGGTTGTTGTGGTTGTGGTCATGGTCGTTGATATCAGAAAAAGAGAGATAAAGAGAAGAAGCAAGGGGTAGGAAAAGAGGAGAAGATAAATGGATATAGGACTTTTGAGTCTATCTAAAAGGTTTTGGGATTAAATAGAATACACTCTTTTCAAAAAAGACTTGTAGGTAATTTGCCCATTATTCAACAAGAGTGATAAGAATTGTATTATAATTTCATATCATGTCAAAATATTTAGACACTTCAAATTCAAAATTAATTGATATTAAATGAAAAAGACTCCTAAAGTGTGTGAAAGTATCAAAACAAAACATATAATCTGATTGGTCTAAAACTATGAGTCCCATAATAAATAAAAAAAAGTGTATCAATCCCACCTAAAATTATACACACTGACATTCTATGGATTTTTATAACACTCTAAAATTCTCCAATGAAATCCATTATTTACACTAACCAACAAAACTAAACAATAGTATGCAATTGGTTTTGGTTCCTCAACGAACAAAACTTAAAGATTCAATTTAGTGCTAAATTTTCTCAATGCCGACCAAACCGAATTGTTTACACTCTTACGCAGTATACATTGTTTTGAAAATGACACTTGAGAGATGGTGAATCAAGAAAAACATACCATCCTTTTTTCACATTTCAAACTTGAAAAATAGATAAGAGAGAGGAACTAATACCCGTGCACTCGGATTCCTTCAATGCATCTAGTGCTGTCTTCTTTTTCTTAAATCCATGGGTTACTCTTCACCTAATTCTTTTTCTGTAGGCTCTTCTTTCATCGACGATTCTTTTTTATCTTTCTTATCTATCTTTAGACTGATCTCTGCTTGGAAAAATTCTTTCAAGTCTTTCACTACTTTGTCAGGGTCACAAATTCCTCCTGCTTCTACTTCATTGTTGTGATCAGAGACAATATCGGCATGATAAACTCCTATAGAGTCGCAGAACGAAAAGGTGTTGGATGAAAATAAATTGAAGAATATAAGATTTTTAGTATAATTAAGAATAATGGTTTAAATAAAATTTTATTTATGTAATGGTTTATCAACTAGACTATGATATGATTTGAGTAATGATTATTAAGATATTGATTTCAGATTGTGATTCCCCAGTTTCTTCCGCCAACTACTGATTCTATTCTTTTTGTTCTACATCATAAATGCTTCAGTGAGACTAGTTTTTTCATATGAAAAGAAGTTTTTCAAAGAAAGATCATGAAAAGAAAAAGAAAAATGTTAGCCACGATATACCTGAATAGGTCCTAAGTTTCTTCAGGAGCTCTGAGGTGGGTGCAACAGATTTATCGCATACCAAGCGAAACATCTGCAAGAACAAATTGAAAACAACCTCAGCTGTAAGTTAGAATTGGCCATGCTTTTAAATTCCAATTGTGGTAGAGACAATGGGAAATGAAATCGTAAATTAAAAATTGATTGAACATGGATGTTTAGAACCCACAAAAAGGATTTAAATGTAGAAATGAAACTGAATGTTGAAGAATTGTTCTAAAATTTCATGGTAACTATTTTATAGCTTTGGTTATATGATGTTTGTTGTATAGGTACTATTCAATCTAGCTCTGTTTTTAACCAGTTTTCTGAAATTTTATTTTAGTTGTTCTAACAAAAACAACCTAAGGTATAAATTACAATTGGCCAAGCTTTTAAATTCCAATCCAATGAGACATGGAAATGGCAACCCAGGGCCCTGATGAAACAATATGTATGTTCAGAACCCAGAAAAAGGATTTAGATTTGGAAAGGAAGCTAATCAATATTGAAGAAAGTGAGGGAATCAAACCTCAATTGGTCTTGGATCTCTCAAAATCCTGACAATGTAACCACAGTATGTTAGAGAGAGAAAGAGAGAGAGAGAGAGATTTAATTTAATTTAAAGTACTCACATATGGAGCAAAGACAAGGTCAAAAAATATATATATATATGGAGCAAAGACATTCAACATATAGATTGAAACCATAAATTATAATTCTAAGATTGGAATTTGATAATTGATTTTGCACTGAATTGTTAGCCTACTAAAAGATTTCCTGGCATAACCGAGAAAGACAAAAATTTAAATAAATAAAAGGTATATTTAGGTAAGAAACTTTACTGATGTGAAATTATCTCCGCTAAGGTCTTTGCAGCTAATGGAAAACCACCACACCTGTCTACCATGTCATCTTTAATTTTTTCTAATATCCAATGATCTGAAATCTCCTTTTCAATTGAATCTATAACTATGGACCAACATGACTCTTTGTCCAATGTGGGCTCGAGCAGATACAAATTCCGCTTACCGACCATCTTACTTGCCACTTCCTTGAGTCTACTAGTGACGATGATGGCACCCCCACTTCCCCTTGGCAAGCCATGTGAGAGATGAGTGTAGTTTTCGTTGCCTTCCATCTGCAGCTTGGAGTTAGAATCCAAATCAAAGTACCAATCATTTGCATGCCACATGTTGTCCAACACAATCAAATACTTCTTGTTAAGCAAATAACAGTGCAGGTTGTGCAAAAGCTCATTGAGATCAAAAGCACTGCCACACCAAGAAAAATCACTTGCCAAGCTTTTGAGAATGGCGAAAACAATTAAGTTGGGTTTAATCAGAGATTGAGGTAATTCAACCCATAAAATTGAGGAGAAACTGTCTTGGACTTGAGAGCTATTGTACACCATTTGAGCAAGAGTAGTTTTACCTGAACCGCCCATCCCTACAATGCCAATCGTGCTGATACTATCAGTATCAGGTGTCTTGAGGAGCAAATCTTTGATCTTTTCGAAATGGTGTTTGAACCCATGAATCGAAGTCTCGTCGAATTCTGGAAAGTCCCCTCGTTGACGAACCCTAACCAAGCTCAAGGACAAAGGCCTCTCAGTCTCACCTGCAACATTGACGCTGACATCGTGCAAGTATTTCAGCAAATTTTCTTTGATGGAGACCAGTTTCCTCTTAGTTAAGAACAGAATCCATTTCTTCTTCACATACTGATAACCTACGAGACTTTTCTTGGTCTGGGTAATGCGCTCCTTCTCCTTGCCTGCTAACATGACGCACTCAGCCAATACAAACTTGAGATCGTATAGCAAATTTTTCATTCTTATGGGTGTTGAGGAGCTGATCCTCATTTTCTGCAACTCCTCTAAAATCTCATGAAAACGAGAACGGAAGGGAAAATCATTGTATTCTGCCACTGCTTCTTCATAGTCACTAATGAATTTGTTTTTCAGGAACAGTAAATAATCAGCTGCCATTTCAGATCTTTTATACAAGTTCCAGCAACAATTTTCTTCCCTCCTTCTTCTTCCCTTTTATTTATACAACTTCGTGTTGAAAGCAGCCGCCACTTTTATTTATTTTAGAGCTTGGCTTCCCTCCAGTTTGATTTGGGACTAGAGGGTGTTGTTGGGTTCGTGATGGCCTACCATGGGTCTCTTTTTGATAATTTGAATTGTTCATTGTATAGAACTCGTCGATTGCTATATGCTTGTAAAAAATCACGTTGATTGGATATCGATAACTATGTGATTAAATCAGTTTTGTATAAAAAAAAAAATGGACGGTGAAAAAATGAACTTTTCACAAAAAATTGACCTAATGAGTTAGTTACCAATATCCGATCAACGTAATTTTTTATAAGTATATAGCACTTGACGAGTTTTACACATTGAACAGATTATCAAAATGGGACCTGTAGTGGGCCCCTACGGGCCCAACAGCACCCTCCAGTTCAGACTAGAGGGGAGCCACTGCCTTATTTGGGTAAATTACAAATACACCCCTGAGGTTTGCTTAAAATACGAATTGTCCCATGTGATTTGGAAAATTATAAATACCTCACTGTTAGAATTTTTTAAAAGGACCTATTTGTTATGAATAATTAACTTGATTTATTAATAAAAGGACCTATTTGTTATGAAATTAGAAACCTTAGAGACGTAATGTAATTTCTAGAATCACAGGAGATAATTTATAATTTGAATAAATCTCACGAGGTGTGTATGTAATTTAACCCCCCTTTATTTGAACCTCAAGGCAAGCAATTGAAGATGAAAAGATCATAAATCGTACAATCCAAAAAAAAGTGGATAGTTTCTTGATTAGGGATGCCATTTTAATCCGATCTACGGCAGTTTGTTCATATCCTCCTGAATGGGGTAGATTTTATCCGTCCGACACTTATATGGGGTGAATTTTATCTGCCCTAACACTTATGTGAGGCGGAGGTGAATTATGTTTTGGTCAACGGGAGTGGATACCACCTCTTTCGATCCAAACAAGATCCACATAATTAATAATATATAAATAAATATGTATATATATAATATAATTAGATATAAAAAAATAATATTAAAAATCTTTGATTTTGTTTAAATATAAATAAATAATAATCGTAAAAGTCTCACTGTGTTTTTGGGTAAGTAAAAGTCTCACTGTGTTTTTGGGTAAGTAAAAAGTCTCACTATTTATATATATTGAAAGAAGGAAAATTATTTGGTGCGCTAAGATTTTAAATGATTCTCAATTTTTTGAAATGTGATCCGATATCCGCAGTATTGGGTATCTGCAGGAGTGGCGGTGGAGTTGAAAAATTCCACCCATAACGAAAGTGGGGCAGGGACAAAGTTTGTCGGCGAGTATAGGGACAGAGAATGACAAATTCGCCCCAAACTTGCCCTGTGGCCACCCCTAGCCGAGTCAAGATCCCCTCCTGCACTTCCTCCTTACATTTTCTACTTGCAAGGTCATTGGGCCTACTTTTAGGCCCAATTTTGATAATCTGAACCGTTCATATTTTAAGATTTGTTCAGTATATCATACTTGTAAAAAATCAAGTTGATCGGATATCAAAAAGCATGTGTTCAGAAAACTGTTTATTAAATTTTTAAAAAAAATAGTTTTTAGTTCGATTTTTACGAACACATGCTTTCTGATATCCGATCAATTTGATTTTTTACAGGTATGATATACTAAACAAATCTTAAAATATGAACGGTTCAGATTATCAAAATTTATCCTAAAAATGGGCCCAATAACCCTGTAAGTAGGAAATGATGTAAGGATGGAATCCTTGCTCACCCCAAGCCACCCCTATTCTTGATAGACAAACCTCTCTACAGATGTCAGCAGATGGTTAACAATTGCTTAACAGTTAGATTTCCCTTGATTTGAAACTTTCTGTTCCTAGACCATGGAAAAATAAATACTTACATTGCAGAATACATGGAAAAATTATTGGTTAATTTTGGGTATCAAATGACTATACTCTACACTAATTATAATTCATTATATCTCCTTATGTTTCTTAAATATCCCTTCATATTTTTTAATTATTCAATAAATATGAATTCACTCCCTCTATCAATCATACCATCATTAAAAAAAAATGGGCATTCAGCGACTTCTTCTAACGAAGCCATAGTGAAAGCAGTTCAAAGCAAAGTAATAATCACGTGACTAACTTGACTATCACAAGAGCCTAAGAGATGCCAAAATGACTTGTCTGACACTCCTACATAAAGTTTTTCTGTGATCCTTGGGCTGCTAAGGCATTTCCCAAGAGCACATAATAATTTTGCCACTCCTACAAGGGCTTAACGATTCAAAAACATCTTCAACGGTTGAGACACTGAAGTGCCTTAGATGACCACGCCAGGCTTAAAGAAGCTCCTAAAAAAGGAATGCAAACATATAAAATGAATAGAGGGGGGAAAATAAAGAGGGAAAAAAAAATAACAATGAAGAGAAAAATGCTAAAGAATTTGGGAATTGGGATTAAAAATTCAGCTTTTCCTCATTTGGGCCCTCCTACTTTTTGATTAAAATCTAAAGAAAATGGGCTTATAATCCGTTTTGTCCTCCCTTCCTATATTCTATATGTCTCTCTTTAAGATCCCGGTGTGTGTGGCTAAAGAAATTGATAAGATCCAAGCTAGGTTTTTGTGGGGTGGAGATGGTTCTCAAAGGAAAATTCATTTGGTAAGATGGAAGGAGGTGCAGCTGCCTAGGAATCAAGGAGGCCTTGGAATCCGAAACCTCTTATTGACCAATGAATGCTTGCTTCTTAAGTGGTGGTGGAGATATGCCCTGGAAGAGGACGCCATGTGGAAATCAGTGATTTGTGCCAAATATGGTGTATCCGAAGGAGGTTGGTACCCTTGATTGAATGGAGTTGGATCTACTTCTATTATCTGGAGAGACATTCTTGCGGTGGTACATGCTAATCCTAGGTTGTATAACTTCTTTGTTGATAATGTGGAGCTTAAGATCGGTGATGGGAATAGGGTGAAATTCTGGGAGGATATTTGGAGGGGATCTCTAAGCCTTAAATCTCAATTCCCTAGGCCTGTACCAACTGTCTGTGGACAAAGAGATCACTTTGAAGTTGCAGTTTGCTTTGTCGGGACAACACTAATAATTGGTGCTTTAATTTTAGAAGACCCCTCCTTGGCTGGGAGGCGGACGAGGTGCTTCGGCTACAAAATATGTTGGGATCGGGGCCTTGCCTGCTCAGTGGTCAGAAGGACTCTATTACTTGGAAGGCTCAGCAGTCTGGGTTGTTTAAAGTTGGAGATACCTACGATTGGTGTGTGCAAAGTCTTGGCCCTCTTCATAGTTTAATAGATCTAGTGTGGAAGAACTTTGCACCCCCTAAGGCTCAATTCATTACCTGGCTAGGGTAGGCTGAAAACCTCTTCATTCCTCAGCAGAATAGCAGTCCTCACAGGGTCCGAATGTGCGCTGTGTAAAGCTGAAGAGGAAACTGCCAATCATCTCCTTCTGTCCTGTCCCTTTTCGTGGAATGTTTGGTCTAAAATCATGGTCTGGTGGGGAATTCAGTGGGCTATTCCAGGTTCGTTTGATGTCCTGATGCACTGGTGGTTGGGCTGGAAGTCCAGGAAAAAGGAAAAGCAAGTTTGGAGAGCTATTTTCATCTCTGTGGTGTGGTCTTTGTGGAGATATAGAAATGACTGCATTTTCAATAGGACTCAACCTGATATTGATGATCTGTGTGAGGCAATAAAAATTAGAGTGGCCATTTGGGTGAAATATTATGTGCTGGGATGTACATACTCCATTCATGAGATCGTTGCAAATATCAAATGGGTGAGTCAACATATTTAAGGGTGCTAGTTTGTATGGGTGAGCTAATAAAGAAGGGTCTCATCCTTGAGATTGATTCAAATATCAATTGGGGAAGTCAACTCATCTGGACCTGCTACTGATGCTCTTGTTTGGCTGCTCTGTGCTACTGTGGTAATTCTCCCCTGGACCTGCTGATGCTTTGGACTGTCTGCCTGCTGTGTGCTGTCCATTCTGGCTGTGGTTGTCTTGTGAGGGTGATGTCTTTCTGGTTAGGTGGTATGCAACATATCAGTCTGGGTCTGCTGTGGTGGTGCTGGGTACAGCAGCAGTCTCCTTTTGCTTGCTGCTCTGTGGTCTACAGTGGCCTGCAGTGGTTGGACTCAACATATGCCTCAGAATTTTATGGAAAGCAAAGCTTGTCAAGTGTCTGGGTCTGCTTTCTGCTGATTTCTATCTAAAGCGCACAGTTCTGCTCTGCTATACCTAAATGTGCTTAATGATGGTAGGTTTTCAGTTTTGGTTTGGTGTTTGGGGTGGTGTTCTGGGTTGGTTTGAGGTAAGTAGGCCTCCAACATGGCCTTTGTTTAGGGTGGATTTGGAGAACTGCCATTGGCTCTGCTGATGTAAGGTAAATCTGTCCATGGAGTTGTAATGTTGGTGTTAGGTAAATCTGTCACCAACAGCTGCTGGTGTAAAGCTAATGTGGTCTGAAGCTGCTACTTTTGGCTCCAGTGGTGCCCCCCTAGCATGTTTGTTGTTGTCCCAGTTGTATGCAGATGGGTATGCAGTCTGGTTTGTAGCAGGTTGGCATGTAGCAGATGGGTATGTAGCAGATTGGGTGTATGTAGTTGGTATGTAGCAGTCTGGTCTGATGTGCTCCCTTGGAATGTGCTATGTTGCTGCCTGTGAATGTAACCTGATTGATTAGAAGGTGTATCAGTAGAGTTTGATCTGTTCTGTTGGCCACTCTGCTGCGATATGTTGGTCTGCTGTGTGTGTTGGTTTGCTTGATAGTTGGTTGCTGGCAGTCTGTTTCTGCTTGATAGGCAGGGGTGTATTGTCTTGGATAATCATATAGGTTGGTTTAGTCTGCTGTGCATCTGTGCTACCTGGGTCTGGCTGGCCAATCTGTGGCTTGTGTTGACTTCTATAGTTTTAGCTTTTTTCCTTTTGTTTGGGTGCCCATCTTTTTGGGTGTCCTTGGTTGGCTCCTCACCAATCTCGGGTCGAGTGCTAGCATTTGATTGCGCTTTCTTAGCGGTGCCAACCTAGTTGGGATCGTTAAGTTAGCTATGATGCTCTCTGCACTCCCCTGCTTTGTTGATGTAATTTTGCATGTTTTATGTCTCTTTCATCAATATAGTTTCTTCTTTGCTGATCAAAAAAAAAGTATTCAAGAATGATTTGAATTATGGGAGATGCACCCAAACTTTTCACCATACAACAAATACAAATATTTTTGGACAAGGATATAGATGATGCCTCATTATATTACAGTTAGTGGAAGTACAAGTGCAAAGCACATGCTAGTTTTATCTAACTGGTATGTACTTCAGTTGATTTTGACATATTGTGTTTGTTTCAGGGAACTATTATTCACACTCCATTTCTTTATAAATTTAATCCAAAATTTATTTTTAATCACCAAATTAGATATGGCACAATTTTCATGTATATTAGAAGACTAATTTTGAAGTGCGAAGTAGAGCGGGAATAACATATCTCTTGTTTTATTATGTTCAAACATAAAAAAAGGAGAGAGAGAACTTGGCATTAAAGACAAGAACCAAAAAAGAAAAATAGAAAAAGCAAGAGTACTGATGATGAGTAATGAATTATAAAGCAGAACTTGACATATCCAAAGACAAGAGACCAAAGAAAAAGCAAGCAATAGGGGAGGAGTAAAGAAAAAGAATATAACCTACTTTCTTTCTTTGTAATATATTACCAAATCCACCATCTCTCCTTGCTTCTGTTTTAATTGTAAATGGATACACAATAGTTTAGATAGAGACAAAGAGAGTGAAAAGCAAAGAATAATCCAAAGCTGTAAAAGGAATAAGCTAACTCATTAAGTAAAGTGTACTTTTTTTTTTAATTTTATATACATTCACTTATTTTGGTCACATCAATCAATATCTATTAACATCTATCAACATCTCTTCTCTACTTTTATACTCACTTTCTTTATTTTTCAACACATTTTTCTTTTATTTATAAAAAGTCAAAAAGTGCACTAATTTAAAACATCTCAAACCACTCTAAAATGTCCTTTGAGATAGAGCTGAGTCATTGAACTCACTTAGCTAGTTATTTGTAGCACTACACTATTACTCAACACATTGTAGACCATCTTCTGGCATGCAAGAGAAGTGTTTTGCCCATTAATCCTACCTAGAGACTATGGTGAGAACAAAATCAACAAAATTATGAGAAGAAAAATACTTGAGACACCTAAATTATTATTTCTAAAAATCACCTTAATGATATGTCTAACAAGTGTCAAATTTTAATTTGTCAATCATTCTATGGAGTTTAACTTTAATGTCACATAATTAGGGTGGTTTAGAGATAATAAATTAAGGGATCTAACATTATTATTACAAGAAAGTTAAATGATGGGTTATCCACCCTTCAACTATCACTAAATAGTGAATATCACTCAACCCTTTAACTACAACACCGTACACTAATCCTTCAATTATAAAAAGAAAAATTGTACAAATTTCCCTTTTGGTAGGTAAAAGTAATATAGTATTACAATTGAAGAGGGTCTAAATATGCAATTTTATAGTTGACACTTGAACGGTTAAGGCTTTATTTAGTTGAGTTTTCAAAATAGTTTGGTGAAAGAAATAAAAAATACTTATTATTTTCATATAATTTTCTCTATTTTGGGTAGAAATAATTTTCAAATTTTAAAAATATCCCTTTTGGTCTTTATTTTTTAAAAATAATTTTACCTAACTATTTTGAAAACTCAACCAAATAGAGCCTTAACCCCTCAAGAGTGAACTATAAATTACTCATTATTTTCATATGGTTTTATTTGTTTTGGGTGGAAATAATTTTGAAACTTTAAAAATATCCCTTTTGGTCTTTAATTTTTATCAAACTAGTTGAAACCTCAACTAAACAGAGCCTAGTGTCCACATAATTAACCCTTATAAGGATTTAAACCAAAATTAGATAAAATATAAAAATTGTACTATCAGACCAACTACACAAATTGAGAAACGTAAATTACACTCACCTCACCGAGGTTTTAAAAAAATGATATTATTATTTCTTTTTTACTAAAATATATATTTATCTTTATTTATTTCATTGTTTACACATTAGTTTCGATTGCTTTAATCATACTAAAAAGAGAGTAATATAATTATTAAAGATGTGAAACTTCTTCTATTTTCTTCAAACTTCAGGTGGATGAGTGTAATTTACCCAATCAAGAATGATGGAGCCCTTGACTCTTTGTGCACATTCCAAAGTCATTGTTGGCCCTGAAGTCGTGGAAGATTATTATGTCTCAACTTCCAGTGATAGTCATACAAACAACACTAGTACACTTGTGCAAGGGTTTCACTAATTATAATTGATTGATAATCATAAGAAGGAAAAAAAAAAAAAAAAAAAAAAAAAAAAAAAAAAAACTACTCTGGCACAAACTACAGAATTGAATGAACTTTTTTTCGAAACACAAAACTGAAAGAGTTGAAATGATCGATTTGGGCTTAAGAATTACCAAAATTTTACTGGTGAAGAAAGTTATATATATATATATATAATTTCCAAAGAGAGAGAAACCTTTTCCAAATCGATTATGCATGGTAGAGATGAACTGTTTCAAAGACTTTATTGTCACCAGAATTTCCTTTGATTCTCGGCGTGACTTGCAATATTTTTTAAGGGTTCGTTTGGCAATGAATTTTTTTTTTAGGATTATTTACATAGAGACCCTCTAAACTATTGAAATATCACTTTGACCTCCTAAACTATAAAAATGTACATATAGACTTTTAAACTATTGAAAAGTATTACTTTACCTCCTAAATTATAAAAACATATAATGAACCCCTAAATTATTGACGTATTTCGCTTTGATCCCTTCCATTATGGGTCCAATCGATATGTTTTTATAGTTTAAACGATCTATTTGTATGTTTTTATAATTTATAATGCAAAGTGATATTTCTTAATAATTTAAGGGGTCTATTTGTACGTTTTTATAGTTTAGGAGGTTAAAGTGACACTTTTCAATAGTTTAGAGAACTTCGTGTAAATAATCCATTTTCTAAGTTAAAAGTTTAAAAAGTTGAAATATTAAAAAATGAAAATTCTATTGATACATAGCATTTAGGGGTAATTACATCCCAATAAAATTTTAGAAAAAAATTACAAATTCATAAAAAAAGAAAAAAAATTACAATTTTAATTATTAATATTTATAAAAAAAAAAATTCACTGATTTGTAATTTATTTTTACAAAATTACGCTAATTTGATATTTCTCCCCTAAAATTTATATAAAAAAATTTACAAAAATATCTGATAATGCCACTATTATAAATAAATATATCTTCAATGGTGTTTTGTTTTGAAATAAATGATTCATAATGAACCACATCATTATATATAAAAATTATATATAAATTTTGTTGTTCACATAGCATCAGTCATCAAAAAAATATATAAAAGAATTATTGGTGATAATTACAAATAAAACACCAAAAAATACAAATAATAAAAATTACAATAACTATTGAAAGGGTTGAGGTGCGAGAAATTCGCTCTCTTTAAGGAGATTCAAGCACTTTGCAGTTAGGCAAAGCCTTATATCAGTGCAGCAGAAAAAACCTTGACTTGTTCCCCCTAGGATACAACAGCCTAACTAAGTCGTATGGTTCACCAATACTGCACAATTGGTTGAACCCAAAATTTCATCAAATATACCATTTATTTCTTTGCCTGATAATCTCACACAAAAATAATAAAATAACAAACACTTTTTCTTTTTTTCAAGATAAGAGGTTAGCTCAATGTATAGGAGAGGAAAACTTGGGGCAAAAAAAAGTAAAAAAAAAATAAAATAAGAGTTACTTGGTGGATAAGAATACTTGGAGGAAAAGAAAAGATAAGACTTACTTGGTGAGCAAGAATACTTGGAGGAAAAGAAAAGAGAAACTTGGAGGGAAAGAAACTTTTCTAAGAGGCAAAGAAAGGTAGCTTGAAGAACAAGTTGCTTCAAACCCAAACACACAATATAATTTATAACACATTATAATATTAAAATATATACTAACAAGAATCAATCTTTTTCTTTACTTTTGCACCCCCACTTCCCCTCGGCAATCCATTAAAAAGTGGAGTTATGTACTTCTTGTTGAAATCCAAATGATCACTCGAAGCATGCCACATGTTGTCCAACACGATCAAATACTTCTTATTAAACAAGTAAAGATACATATTGTGCAAATGATCATCAAGATCAAAAGTGTTGCCAGACAAAGAGAAATCACTTGCCAAGCATTCAAGAATAGCCAAGACAACGAATCTTAGATCTGGATGTTGAGCTAACTCAACCCATAACATTGGGGAGAAACTTTCTTGGACTCTACAGCTATGGAACACCATTTGAGCAAGAGTAGTTTTACCTGATCCTCCCTACGATACCAATTGCACTGAAATTATCAGTATCAGATGTAGTAGTTAGGAGCAAAGCTTCCACCTTTCGCAAATGATTATTGAAACCATGGATCAGTGCAAGATTGAAATCTGGAAAGTCTGTTGGTTGACAAACCCTGATCAAGTTCGAGGACGAAAGCCTCTCATCTGCAATGTCTACAACGTCAACATCGCTCATGTTTTGCAGTAACTCGTTTTTGATGCGGAGAAGTTTCCTCTTCATCTTCAAAAGAAACCATTGCTTCTTGACAAAATGACAAGAGCTTAATAAGAGAATTTTCTTGTTTTCGGTAATGCGGTCTCTCTCATTCTCTACGAACACGACACAATCAGCCAATGCAAACTTGAGGTCATACAAAGGATCTTTTAGTCCTATAGGTGTCCAGGGGTCAATCTTCTTTTGATGCAAGACCTCTGAAATCTCAACAAAATGAAGCCGTAGGGGGAATTCTACAAATTCTTCACCCTTGGTTTCTTCAAAGTCACTGATGAATTTGTTCATCAGAAACTATAAATGATTAGTAGCCATTTCAAGTGTAGTTCTAGTAACAAATTCCCCTTCTTCCCTTTATGGAAAATCTTTCTGTTAACAGCAGCTACAATTAGCCTCAACTCAAGCAATAGAAGACAAAACAAACAGAGAAATGGAAAGAATCAAAGAAAGTACCTTTGAATTTCCCAGAAGATTCAAAGAATTTTTTTATGAAATACTGAATAGTTTCCTCATAGATCTCTTGAGCAAATTGTCCAACTCTCAAGCTGACTTTGGGCCTTAACAAAGAATTTAGGTCCACCATATTTAGGACCACACTAGAAAATAGGTATGTTTGGAGTCCATTTTTTGTCGTTCTGAACTATTATGTCATTAATCATCTCAATCAATTACAATCGGTCAATTTAGTAAAGTGGAGATTTAAAGTCTCACGTGATTGAGATCTGCCTTCTCTGAAACGACAAAGGTGGGATCTTGAACTCACCTTTAAGATTGAGTTGACTAATTTTAATTGGTCGAGATCATTAATGATGTTGAGATCATTAAATATGAGTAATGATATTAAAAATAAAAAACTCATACAGAATTCCTTTTCGCTCTAAAATAAAACACCACACAAATGATTTTACTTATAAAAATAACTTTGCCATATCATATTTATAGTATTTTATACATAATTAGATTTTTGCATTAAACATCTTCTCATTTATGTGACGTTAACAAAATAATCACGTATTATGTCGAATGATATAAGAGAAAAAAAATATTAGTTTTTAAAATTTGAAAAATATTATTCATACAGAATCTTCATATAATTTGTAGCAGTGGTTTTTTTGAAATTAAATGTCATTTTTTTTTATGGACTCGTATGTTAAAATAATAAGTCTTAATGCAGTTGCATCTTTTTCAAATTTTTTTACTTTTCACTTATACCTTATGCATTTGGAATATTTCAGATTTGTTCGGGATTTGAGATGGCGAACCGGTGTTCAAATAATACCAGTTACCTATGAGAGCTCAAACAATTTCCAAATCACCATAGAAGCCCTAGAAGAAGCATACAACAAAGCCATAGAGGCCAACATTAGAGTGAAAGGCTTGATCATAACCAACCCATCAAACCCATTAGGCACCATTTTAGACAAAGTCACTCTCAAAAGCTTGGTGGATTTCATCAATGAAAGCAACATCCATCTCATATCCGACGAAATCTACACTACCACCATTTTCAGGCCTCCCCACTACACTAGCATTTCTGAGGTCATTCAAGACATGGATAGTAACGATGATCTCATTCACATCATTTACAGTTTGTCAAAAGACATGGGTTTTCCTAGCTTTACGGTTGGTATTGTTTACTCAGACAACGATGAAGTTGTGAGTTGTGCTTGAAAGTTGTCAAGTTTTGGATTAGTCTTGTAAGAACCTGAATTTTTAGACAACTAATTAATTTGTTAATAACAATATTAAGTCAATTAATAGTGATGATTAAATTATAATGTTAATAACATCATGATTAATACCAATATTAAACTTCTTTAAATAAATTTATTTATCTTTCTGTGATTAAATTTCTGTATCTAAATACAGTTGTGAAAACTAAATGAGTTAAACAGATAATAACCAAGTTAGTCAGAGGACAGTAAGGAGAAAACTATCTAGTGAATAGGTTATATATAAACATTGATTTTATTTATTAGAAAAAAAAATCATATTTTGGGCAGAGCATTCGGCTGCCTTTTCTTCCCAAGGAGGTTGTTGTCAAGGCATGCATAGAAACATACTCAAGGCCTACCTTGTAGGTAGTATTTCCCAAGCCAAGAGGAAAAAAATAAAAATAAAAATAAAAATAGGCCTCCAAACTCCTACAAATAAGAACACTATTCAGTCATTCTACTACTACAGTTGAGCAAAGAGAAAAAAAGAGAGAAAGAGTAGAAAAGAAAAGAAAAAGAGAGGAAGATGAGAGGGTGCTTGGTGGTTACCATTTCAAAACTTATCTTGAGAATAGTTTGTAAAAGCTCTTGAGGTGGGAATACTCAACCTCTATCCTCTCTTAGATATTTTTTTTTAACTAAATCTATATATTAAATATATGCAAGAGTATGTATTGTTAATACATACATAGCAAGAATAGCTCAATGCATGTTTATATTTTGATAGAATGAGAATTTTATGATTATATGATTTCTATTCCTTCTTTCTGTTGGAAAATTTGGTTTTTATAGGCTTATTTTGGGCTAACTTTTAGACCAAATTTGAGTAAGGCCCACACGTCTTTTGAGGTGTGTCCAAAGAGGTGACGTGTTCCTTGCCACATGGCAAGTCTTACGATGCAAACGGTTCGTCAAAACCATTTACGAGAGAATGGGAACTTGACGTCGTTTTCGTGTTCGTGAAATGGACAATTGAAGAGTCAAAAGTGGGTTTCTTTGAAATAGATTGTCCCACATTGAAACTTGACAAGAGCTTGTATGTGTTTATAAGCTCTAGGTGGGAATACTTGGGTTGGGCCCCAAGAGGCACCCTAAGTTTGTAGAACGGAGGAGTTATGGACAAAGTGGCCTTTGGCTCAAACCACCACACCCGTGCGCTGCTGCCGCAATCATCCGGCCGGGCCAGGCGTGGGTGTAGGTCGGATCGATTCTAATATTAATTTTTTAAACAAAATTTATTTGAATTTTTTCCAACAAATTCTTGGGGGAAAATTATATTTTTTGAACGAAAGTAATTTAAATTTTGTGCCAAACTTGAATTCAATTTTTCCTGTCCATACAGTGCCTTTTCGGTCCACTTCTAGCAGGTTCAAATTGTTTTTTTTAACAGTTTTAAAACTGCCTAGCAGTTGTAGGCAGATTCAAAACTGCCTATAGATCTGTTCAAATTTAAATTGCACATGTTCTGTTCAAGACTGCATTTGTTCGGGTTGAAATTCAGACCTATTCGGCCCTATAAATACCAGGACATCTTCCAACATTTGGTTTAGTTCGAAAATTGTTTTCTTACTTTCCTTTGTGCTCTCTTTGCATTATTCTGCATACTAGTTCTTAGGAAAAATTCAGAGAGTATAGAACACAGGTTCTAATTCGCTGTACAGATTGTTTAGAGTGCTACTACAATCTGTGTAAAGATCATTGTATCCTGGGAGATAGACGCCATTTATCCGTAAGCACCGAAGCGGGGCGAATCCGTTTTAAAGACAGAGTGTTACGCACTCGACTTGATCTATTTTTTTGTACTTATTCACTTCGGTAACTAAATTCTGTAAGTGATTTAATTTTATTTGTTTGCTTTAGTTTCAAGTTATTTATTTTACACAGAAGATTGTTCCAACAATCTCAAGACAAATTTGAATTATTCTGTTTAAACAAAAAATTTCGTTTGTTTCATTTTCTTTCTTTCTTCTTCTTACAGAAATTATTTTTTGTGGTTTTACAAAGTAATATTCTGGTTGAAAAATACAAATAGTAGTAATATACTGGTAGTCATTAACAATTCAGAATATTTATTTGTGAAGTTGGTCAGAAATTAATTTTGGTTTTTAAAAATAATTTCTGAGTTTTCATTAATTAAAATTTTGTTTTCAGTATTTTAATTTTTGAAGTGTTACATAAATATTTTTCTGCGTGGAATTAATTTGTTTAAATAAAATTTTATTTTATTTTCAAATTAATTGGAAATAAAAGTTACAATTCTTGTTTCTTTTAATTTTACAGAATTAAATTCTATATTTTGGTTTAATTTTCTGTATAGTATAAAATTCTAATTATGATTTTGTTGTATAATTTAGAAGTCATGGATACTGAAACTAATGCTTAAACAAGTACTAGTATAGTGACTGTAATTTCTCCAACCCCTTCTCCTGTTGTGACTATACCAGTAAATCACAGTGACAAGCCAGAGAAGTTCTTAGGAACTGATTGTAAAAGATAGTAATAGAAAATACTGTTCTATCTTACTATTATCAACCTGGCACTACGTGAGTATGCTCCGACTCTGAAAGAGGATGAAACTGACTAGCAAGTGGTTGTTGCGGTCGATGCCTGGAAACATGCTGATTTTTTTTGCCAAAACTACATCTTGAACGGACTTGATAACATATTATACAACGTCTACGGTCCTATTAAGACGACAAAGGAACTTTGGGAGTTTTTGAAGAAAAAATACAAAACAAAAGATGTTGACTCAAAGAAATTCATAGTAGGCAAATTTCTGAACTTTGTGATGGTTGATTCTAAGACTGTGATTAGCCAAGTTCAAGATCTCCAACTCATTTTCCATGACATTCATGTAGAAGGCATGCATCTTAGTGAATCCTTCCAAGTTGCTACCTTAATTGAAAATTATCACAAGGTTGGAAGGAATTCAAGAACTACCTCCAACATAAGCGCAAAGAAATGACTTTAGAGGAATTAATTATGCGTTTGAGGATTGAGAATGACAACCGCAATTCTGAGAAGTGGGCTGGTAAGCATCCAATAGAGTCTAAGGCAAATGTAGTGGAACATGCTCCAAAAGCAAAGAAACGGAAGTATTCTGGAGAAAGTTTTGTCAAGGCTCTTAAGGAGGGGAAACTAAGAAGTACAAGTTTAATGGCAAATGTTACATCTGTGACAAAGAGGAACATCGGGCCAAAGATTACTGTAGCAAGCGCAAAGGCAAAGGAATACCAAACAAGAAGCCTGCTCAAGCCAATTTGACTTCCAATGGTGTTGAGGACATAAATCATTCTGCAGTTGTTTCCGAGGCAAACCTTGTCAGAAATCCTAAAGAATGGTGGGTGTACACTGGTGCTACTCGTCACATCTATGTCGACAAAGAGATATTCACATCTTATTCTATGGTGGACAACGGTGAACAACTTTTTATGGGCAACTCCTTGACTTCTAAAGTATAAGGACAAGGAAAGATTATTCTGAAGATGACATTTGGAAAGGAACTCACTCTTAACAATGTGTTGCATGTACCAGACATTTGCAAGAATCTAGTCTCCAGATCTCTGTTGAGTAAAAATGGGTTTAGGCTAGTGTAGACACCCCATTTTTGACCGTCCTCAAGACTTTGATGTCATCGTTTGAACACTCGATAATCATCCATGCTCGTGTTCGTTTTGAGTTCTCG
Organism: Camellia granthamiana; assembly: GCA_036172215.1. Classification (NCBI taxonomy): domain Eukaryota; kingdom Viridiplantae; phylum Streptophyta; class Magnoliopsida; order Ericales; family Theaceae; genus Camellia; species Camellia granthamiana. Next base: position 7,090,678 of record CM069908.1, on the reverse strand, counting down.
GAGGTCTCGGCTACGCGCCTTGCCTCAAGATCTCTCAACTTATCTGTTTTGTGCTTGGTCATGGACCAAACACTTGTGTTTTTGCTTCTAAGGGAAGAGGGTGGCTTGTTTGCCATCCCCTAAACCCACCGGCCATGGCATGAGGCCATCGGCCCCTTTTTCTTGCCACCGGCCAAGAGTGTTGGCCGATCGGCACTATATTTGGTCGGCCAGCACTTGTGTTGGTCGATCAGCCATTTTTGGTGGCCGAACCCTGTTCATCTGCTTTATGCAGATATTTTTGCCAGCTGGTGCAACTGGCATCCACAATTAGCCCCCTCCATATGGAGGGATTTGCTCCTTGCTTGGCTTCTCTTGGAAGCCTTAGAATTTGAGCCTCTATAAAGAGGGAGCCCTTCCTCCCTCCTTCAGGGTTTAGAAAATTTGTTCTTGAGAGGATAGATATAGGATTGTATCTATACTTCCTTATTTAACCTTGTTTTGTGCTCAAAATAGTAGTATTGTCTTACTATTGTACACAAACACACACTAGAACACCATCCTTGGTTGCTGAGGTGCTAGGAGGTTGATTTCAGTGTTCTTGGGTTGGTTTGACCTCAAAAAACCTGCTGGAGCTTTGTTCTTGAAGAAGTTCTTCAAGGGTGAGAAACTACCCTCTTTATTCCCCATTTTTGCACAAGCTTTTAGCCTATCTTGCATGCTGTTTTGAGCTTAACTTATAATTGATAAAAGTTCTGATTTTGCATGCTTTTGATCTTTGTTTAAGGTCCCTTTGAGGTTTGGGGTTGTTTCCCCCCTCTTAGGCCTTGTTAGGCCTTCTTTTAGGCCATTCCTTTTGGCCATTGTTCTTGTCTTTGTATGACCTCTCTACCACTAAAATCCAGAGGATTTTCAGTGGTGGAGAGGTGGTTTTGACATCCCAAATAGGAGAGGGTATCCCCTCTCCTTGTTGTCTCTCATGCTTGCATAAATGGCTTACGTTTGTAGCATGTATGCCTAGCTTGTTTTAGCTCCATTTCAGTATATATTAGGCTTTGTTTTGTCATGATATAGCACTATTTTGACTTGGTTTAGACATGCCATGCATGCTTTGTATACTTGTCTTGTAATCCCATGATTCGCCTTAATATGTACCTAGCATTTAGACTACTATGCTTGCTTGTTTTGGTCTAACTCCTTGAAGCTTCTAGCTTTGTTTTAACATGCTAAAGGTCTGATTTTGGTTGTTTTGGTCATCCATGACTTGCTTTGTATAGCCACCATGTAATCTAGCTTGTAGGCTTTGAGTATTGAATCCTTTGACATGCTTTACTTGGGCCATTTCAGTGGTTTGGCATCACTTGTCATGTTATTTCAGTCCATATAGTAGGCTCAAACACTTGCATTTATCACTCCTTTAATGCTTTGAAGGGTTTGTGTTTTATGCCTCTTGAACGATCCATTGTGTATGCCGCCATGTTTAGGCCTCTAGGATGCCATTTCAATGTGTTTTTGGTCTTATCCTAACACGCCATAAATCTGATTTTGGTCATTTAAATCATACCGTGTTTGGTTGTATTAGGTGTAGTGTAACACCTCTTTTGTGGCCTTGTATGCCTCATGTTTTGCCCCTTTGTTTTAGCTTGTTTTGGCTTTGGTTCTTGCATGTTTTAGGTTTACTTTGGCATGCTTTAGGACTGTTTTGGTTCACTTTGGCCATTTGCTTCATGTTTCACATAGCCATGGTGTGAGTCCCTTTTGTTACCTTCAAGTTTTGAGCCTTAAGCATGCCATGCTTGACTTGTTTATGTGATTTGGCATCACTCCTAGCATCATTTCAGAGCATGTAATGTTGTCACATTTGCATGCTTTTCATTCCTTTTAAGTGTGCTTAAAAGTTGCCTTTTATGCCTTAGTCTTTAGGCCAATTGACATGCATGTTTGTATGTGCATTTGTCCTCATTTTCATTGCATCTCGGCCACTGATTTGGACCTATTTGAGAGCTGTCCATTTTGGTTTAAGACCATCCCCGCATGTTGCCGCATGCTTGCCTTGCATGTGGTCACATGCTTGTTGCATATTGGGTAAATTGCATGTTGTAGCATGCTAGTTCAATTGTGCCTTGTTGTATACTTGATCCATGACATGTTGTTGCATGCTTGAGTTGTCTTGCATTTGGCATGCTTCTTGTTAAGTTGCTTTGCATGTTTGCAGGCATTGTCCCTTGCTTGTTGTTGCATGCTTGCTAATTAGCATGTTGTTACATGCTTGCTTATCCTTGAATGTTGTCACATGCTTTGCATGTTTGTATCCCTTGCCTCTTGATCAACCATGATAGAGGTTGAGGGCCCCTTTATGTGTTTTATGTGCATTTCATTTGATATTGAAGTTGCACACTTGACTTCTTTGGCCATCATGCATTGGAATGCGTGATTGATGGTCCGAGGATCGAGAACCATACTCCCTTGAGTTCATAACATGATAAGGAGGGTGGTTGTGCATACATTGTCTTGTAAATGCATTGCCATGCTCTGTCTGTCCTCTGTTGCAGCAAAAACAGGATTCTGCAGGAATAGATGGTCGGTCGGCCATCTTCAGTGCCGGTCGGCTATACATTGTTGGCCGAGAGCCTCACATGTGGTCGATGACCAGTTCTCCCTGGCCGGTGGGCTCATCTCTTGACCGATAGCCTCCCACGGTACCCAAAAGGTGGTTCAGAAGTGTCACAGAAGTTGGCACAATTTTTAGAGGTATAGAGCAGTGTAAACAGAGGCAACATGTGACATGGCGATGGATTTCCGAGTGAAGCTGTCTGAGCACGCATGCATCCCTCTTCCCGAGGCTGTTTTTACTGTTTTCATAGCTTAATCGATTTGCTTAATTAGTTAAGTGTTGTGTAATAATTAATTAGCTAGTGTTAGTTAATTAGTCAATTTGTATTATTCATTCGGACCCTCCGCCGAGAGGGCCAATTGTTGTAATAAGCGTGCGTGTGTGTGATGCATGTCTTCCAACCTCCACTTCTTTCTCCCTTTTACTTAACCGCTTACGATGGTTAGTTCTAGGGCACGTTTCAATTAGCATCCGTATGCTACGTATGTTTGCATCATTCATCTGTATTGCATGCACCGAGCTCGGCGCATCATACTAACTGCATTGTATTTTAATTCCTATTTGAATACATGTATTGAATTGTCGCATTTCATATACCATCTTAGATTAGCCGAGCCTATTCTAGTTGCATTTTGTATGTGTTGCATTAGCCATTGCTAACATGAACTAGGGTCATGCATTGATTTCTAAGTAGTTTCTTATTTTGGCTCGGAGTACACTGTGAGTGTTTATGCTTTAGCATCTTGCATGTGAGTGTTAACATGAAAGCATGCTTGCCATGAGGCTATTTGTTTATGTGATATAACTGCCTAAATGCCTATGGGTGGAGGTTGGATTGCTTGAATTGGGACGATTCATTGAAATCCGTGTTTTAACCTACATACGAGTAGCAAACTTCAGACAAATTCCAAATAACGGATATGCAATGTTTTGTTCTAAATTAGGCGATCTAGTCTATACTTGTGTGTTGTGCGCATCACATAGTAATTCTAGCTAATTAACCGGAATAAGAACATATATGTTTTCAAAACAAAATATCATGCTTAATACAGGCCGATCTTTTATCGGGCGAGCGGGGGTACTCATAGCTGACCTTCTCCAATCGTACCCAAGTTCCCGAGCCGAGGCAACTTTGGTGATGACGGACACGTGGCCTTAGGCAACGAGTTAGGGTTTCCTAAATTCCCCCAAAAATAAAATATTTAGGCGGCGACTCTGTATCTGGCAAAGCAGTCCATGTTTGGCACTTCTTTCTAAAAATCAATTTTTCAAAACGATTTGCCAAATTTGGACTCTTTGGTGATTTATTGGTCTTGCATTGCACTTTGTGAGATTAGATTCAGAACCGTGACATTTGAGTCCGAACTGTAGTAAGCCCATATGAACAAAACGGGATTTCCCCAGGACGTTCGAGCGCGTCTACAGCTAGTTTTTGAAAATAACAAATTTGTACTTACCAAAAACAGGATGTATGTAGGAAAATGTTACATGTCTGATGGCCTTTTCAAACTAAATGTAATAACTGTTGTCCCCTTTGTTATTAATAATAATATGTCTTCTTTTTACTTGCTTGAGTCTTCAAATTTATGGCATAGTAGACTAGGACATGTTAATTATGGATTTTTGCGTAGATTAATTAATATGGAATGTTTACCTGAATTTGACATTGATTTAAATCATAAATGTGAAATTTGTGTTAAGGCAAAATTAGCTAAAATTCCTTTTCATTCAATTAAACGAAGTACGGAGCCACTTGAATGAATTCATAGTGACATTTGTGATTTTAAATCAATTCAAACTAGTGGTGGGAAAAAATATTTTATCACTTTCATAGATGACTATACTAGATATAGTTATGTTTATTTAATTCGAACCAAGGATAAAGTTTTGGAAACTTTCATTCAATATAAGAATGAAGTTGAAAATCAACTTGGTAAGAAAATTAAAAACTAAGAGTGAAGAAGCTGGTGAATATGAATCACCTTTTGGTGAATTTTGTAAAGAACATGGAATAATATATCAAACTACCGCTCCTTACTTACCTTAGCAAAATGGAATTGCTGAAAGGAAAAATAGGACTTTAAAAGAAATGATGAATGCCATGTTAATAAGTTCTAGATTACCTCAGAACTTGTGAGGGGAAGCAATACTTTCTACTAATTATATTCTTAATAAAGTATGTCGAAAGAAAGTGAATCAAACACCTTATGAATTGTGGCATGAGAGAGTACCATCCTACAAATACTTGAAAGTGTGGGGGTGTTTAGCTAAAGTGGTTATTCCTAGTTCTAAAAAGACCAAGATAGGTCCTAAACCTGTTGATTGCATTTTCTTTGATTATGCCATGAATAGTAGTGCATATCAGTTTTTGATTCATAAGTCAAAACATTTCGAAATGCATGTAAATACTATTATTGAATCTCAGAATGCATCATTCTTTGAAGAGTAACCTAGGCATAGTAAACGTGCTAGAACCTCAAAATTTTTTAGTCCAGATTTTCTAACATTTTTGTTAGAAAATGAGCCTTTAACTTTTAAAGAAACTATGTCAAGTCCTGAGGCTCCTTTATGGAAAGAAGCTGTAAATAATGAAGTTGAATCCATTCTGTAAAATCACACTTGAGAATTGGTGGATTTGCCCCCAAGTTGTAAACCTCTTGGGTACAAGTGGATTTTCAAGAAAAAAATGAAAGCGGATGGATCAATTGACAAATACGAGGAAAGACTTGTGGTCAAAGGATATAGACAAAAATAAGGTCTTGATTACTTTGACACATACATACTTAACATGTACTAGAATAATATCCATTAGAATGCTAATTGCCATTGCATCTTTGTACAATCTAGAAATTCATCAAATGGGTGTTAATATAGCTTTCTTAAATGGTGAGTTAGATGAAGAAATTTATAGGAAGCAACCAGAAGTTTTTCTGTTCCAAGGAAAGAAAAGAAAGTGTGTAAATTGGTTAAATCATTATATAGTTTAAAACAAGCGCCAAAGCAATGACATGAGAAATTTGACAAAACAATGATGTCAAATGGATTTAAAATTAATGAATATGACAAATTGTGTTTTATATTAAAAACACAAACAACGGTTATGTTATAGTATGTCTTTATGTGAATGATATGTTTATCATAGGTAATAATAATGACATGACTAAAACTACTAAGAAAATGTTGAATAAACATTTTGACATGAAGCATATGGAGATTGTTGATGTAATTCTTGGTATGAAAATTACCAAAACATCAGAAGGTTATGCTTTGTCAGAATCACATTACATTGAGAAAATACTTGACAAATTTAGCAAAGATGATGATCATTTTGCTAGAACACTTATGGATATTAATTTATTTTTTTTCTAAGAATGTACAAGAAAGTATTTCTCAATTACAATATGCCCAAATTATTGGAAGCTTAATGTACTTGATGAACTACAGTTGCCCGGATATAACTTATGCAGTAAGTAAATTAAGTAGATATACAAGTAATCCAGGAGTAGAACACTAGAAAGCAATTATAAGGGTTCTAAGATATCTCCAATTTACTCATAACATTGGGCTAAATTATACTAGACATCCTGCAGTACTTAAAGGATATTGTGATGCAAACTAGATATCGGATACTAGAGATTCAAAATCCACCAATGGGTATATCTTTACACTTGGTGGGGCGGCTGTATCTTGGAAATCTTCCAAACAGACTTGCATTGCTAGGTCTACTATGAAATCAGAATTTATACTTTAGATAAAGCAGGGGAAAAAGCAGAATGACTTTGTCACTTCCTTGAAGATATTCTAATGTGGCCAAAACCGGTGCCTACTATATGCATACATTGCGATAGTCAATCAACAATAGATAGAGCACAGAGTCATATGTATAACAGTAAGTCACGACACATTCGTCGTCAACATAACACCGTGAGACAACTACTCTCTAATGGAATTATTTCCATTGAATATGTGAAGTCTAAAGTCAACATAACGAATCCACTAACCAAAGGGTAAACAAGAGAGTTAGTTGAGAATTCATCGAGGGGAATGGGACTTAAGCCTATTAAATAAGAGTTACCACAACGGCAACCCAACCTAGTTGACTGGAGATCCCAAGATCTAGGTTCAAAGGGACAACCGAGTTGTGTATGACTCATAAGGATCATTGGGGAGTCAAAATCCTACCCATTTCTATGATACAATAGTGATGTTTGTAGCATTTTAGGTTGAGTAATACTTTTAATGATTCTTATATCTAGGAATACCTAGTGGAGTATAGCAGGATACTCTTCATAAGAATCACCTATATAAGTGTGAACTGAGCCAGTTCTATGAGATTTGTGAAGGATTACAATTCTCTAGAGCAGTTATGAAGGAGCAGGTTATTCAGGGCCAAAATGAACACAATAGTAAGAACTAAACTGTGTCTTGTGATATACTGTGTGAATTCTATTGTCTTGGTTTACACAAATGGCTGAATAATTCAAGACATCATATTCACTGGTTAGTTAATAAATCTGATAGTGTCTCACAAGGGAAGATTCAAAACCAAAAGCTACCTATCCTTTGCAGAATATTTTCAATTTTTGTACTCTGTATAATTAGATCATGTTGTTGCATTTTTTCTCCATTAAATTCCATTCATGTGGGAGATTGTTGGAAATTTTGGTTTTTATAGGCTTATTTTGGGCCAACTTTGAGCTCAAATTTGAGTAGGGCCCACACGTCTTTTGAGGTGAGCTCAAATTCCATTCTATTGTCTTGGTCCAAAAATGTGACGTGTTCCTTGCTGTATGGCAAGTCACACAGTGCAAACGGTTCGTCAAAACCATTTACGAGTGAATGGAAACTTGATGTCGTTTTCAAGTTCGTAGAATAAATAATTGAAGAGTCAAAAGTAGGTTTCCTTGAAATGGATTGTCTCACATTGAAACTTGAAGAGAGCTTGTATGTGCTTATAAGCTCTTGGTGGGAATACTTGGGTTGGGCCCCAAGGGGCACCCCAAGTTAGTAAAAATGAGGAGTTATGGACAAAGTAGTTTTTGGCTTAAACCATCACACACGCGCACCGCGCCGCCGTGGCTGCCCGTCCGATTGGCCGTACTGGGTGTAGGTTGTGGGTCGGGTCAGTTCTAATATTAAGTTTTTGGACAAAATTTATTTGAATTTTTTCCAACAAATTCTTGTGGAAAATTATTTTTTCTGAACGAAATTAATTCAAATTTTGTGTCAAATTTAAATTCAATTTTTCCTGCCCATATAGTGTCTTTTTAGTCCAATTCCAGCAGGTTCAAATTGTTTTTTAATAGTTTTAAAATTGCCCAACAGTTATTGGAGAGAGAGATTGAAAATTGCCAACAGATCTGTTCAAATTTAAATTGCACCTGTTCAGTTCAAAACTACAACTGTTCGGTTTGAAATTTAGGCCTATTTGGCCTTATAGATACCAAGACATCTTCCAGCATTTGGCTTATTTTGAAAATCCTTTTCTTGCTTTCCTTTGTGCCCTTTTTGCATTATTCTACATACTAGTTCTTAGAAATAATTCAGAGAGTATAGAACATAGGTTCTAGTTTGCCATACAGATTGTTTGGAGTGCTACTACAATCTGTGTCAAGATCATTGTATCTTGGGAGATAGACACCATTTATTCGTAAGCACCAAAGCGGGGCGAATCTGTCTTAAGGATAGAGTGTCACACATTCGACTTGATCTATTTTTTGTACTTATTCACTTCGATAATAAATTTTGTAAGTGATTTAATTTTATTTGTTTGATTTAGTTTCAAGTTATTTATTTTACACAGAAGATTATTCCGACACTTTCAAGCATAGATTAGATAGTTTAGCAACTGATTTTATCTTCTTATGTGTTCAAATATTCTCCATTGTTTGAAATAATCTTGCACGAGAGTAAAATGAGATAAAGTTGGTTCACTTATACTTGAAACTTATATTTTCTTCACTATTTCATATTTTATCGAATGAAAATGCTCTAATAAATTGAAAATAACTAGTGTTAAAAAAATTGTTTTACTAGGAGTATATATAGGTGTTCTATACCTTGTGAAATTTTTATAAAATCATTGGACACCATTTTCTTACCGAAAAATATTTGTTCTAAGTGTTGCTTACAACACAGTAGGAACAATGACTTCAAACAGGTCCCATTTTCTTTGAAAATGTTATTTTTATGCATGACCACTTGGGATAGTTAGATATAAGAGTTATCTTCATTTTCCGCCGATTTCACAAAAAATGGATAAGTCTAAGAGGAGAAATTGCAATTTTACTACAATGCGACAGAATCTGTCCAAGTTTCTTATTAAAACTATTTGACCATCTTCCATTGGTTTTCAGTCTTCAAGCTCTCTGTAAATATGTTCTAAACTCAAATATATAGCAAAAATATTCTGATCTTACCTCTTTTTGACATCGTTTGAGGCCCTTTTTTATTTTTCAAACACAGAACACATATGCTGGAAGTTGTTGTAACTCACTGTCTCAAAAACCAGTTTTCTTCCAAATTTTATTTCTCCATTTTAAAATCATTTTTAAGCCCTGGTATTCTTTCGAAATATTTTTCCTAACTCAATGAACTAGTACCAGTTAAAATATCGTAATAATTGAATTTAGTTTGGTATGGGTTTCATTATTTTTAGTCCGATCATTCAGTGCGGAAAATAAGAAGGGTGGGAACATTCAGTGCGGAAAATAAGAAGGGTGGGAAATTCTAAGAAATTTTGTGATGACTCCTAAGGCATTCTGTAATACTTATTTTGGTTGCCATATGTGGTTGTGTTGTGCTATATGAACCTTATGTCACTGTGATTTTCAAATTAAAACTCGCTTATGCATCAAAATGTGATTTGACAAAGTAAAGAAACACAAAATTGAACCGACGCATTAAAAGTTAAAAATGATGGAGTGAGCCCGGTTTAGAGTCTTGCGCAAGTGAGTTGTGAACCCTAACATGGCACGGGAAGGTATTTCGGCTCTTATCGGTATAGGCAATATAAGCTTGGTGGTGCGGATGTCACAACATAGACCATTCCCTTAAGGCAGACCGTGATGTCACGACTTGGGTACGTAACCTTGGCGCATGGGCATCATTGGTAGTTACAGCAAGTAACATTTGAATATTTGACCAAAGGGGAGTCAAAATTGCCCGTGGCCATTGCTTAGTAGTTGAGTGGAAATAGTGCTCCGTGGGGAGTTATTTAGACTTACCTGATAAACTAAATCTATGTGAATTTAAAATAAAAGTTGGCATTTTCCTTATGATGAAATAATGTTTCCGCTTGCCATTGTTCTTATTGTCTATTGTTATTATTTTAACTGATAGAATTCTTGCTATGCATATTAAACGTTGCTTGTTACTCTGTTACTACATAGTATTCATTAATTGTAAGTATTATTATCGAGGTGGGTATTTTGGGTTGTAGTATCTTATTGAACCCGTCGCTCATTGGCATTCCCATTGCCCTAGCGTTTTATGCCAGGTATTGAAGAAACCAAAGAAAACACCGAGGTCTTGGAAGGCGACATTCAGCCTTGGTTAGCTTCAAGTGTGCCTGTGTCCCATGAACCATTTTTTTGAGTTTTCTAGTTTTTCTCTAGTTTTCTTTTTATATTTGTGTTTTTCTTTCATGAATGTACTAAGACTAAGTTTTAAGTTTGATTGGAGTTGTAATTTAAGAACTTTTTATTTCTGTTTTGTTAATTAATGGATGATGGCAAACTTGTTGGCAACAATGATTAGTTCTTAAGTAAGAAAATTGATTTTAAGTTTTAAACTTTATTATGATGTTCTCAAATTTTGGGGCATGACAAGTCTCTTCCCGAACTCAATACTTATTCACTTCAATGCTCTCTGATGATGATTTTGTGGGGAGGTTTCTTGATGAGAGCTCGAGGAGGCTAGAGTGTAGGCACAAAATTTTCGCAGAAGGATTGAAAGAGGTAAAATGTTAGCATATCTTGTATGTCGGTTAGTTTAATTGCTTGTGAAATTAGCATTAATTCTATTACAATTGCAATTTTTTAAAAAGCATTTTTGACAATGAAATTTATAAATAAATATAAAAAAATCGACTGCATAGTTGAATGGAAAATAAGTTGCTACGTTTATTTGAAAGTATTAATAACAAATTAAAAAAATGAAAACTCAATGAAGGTAATTTTAAAAGTTCACATATGTACATGTTTTTATTTTATTTTTTTCTTTTTGATTTGAGAAGTTTAAATTATTATATTTTTTTATTGATAAAGTGTGATTTTTTAAAAAAAAAAATATAATTTGTAAAATTTAAGATTTTGAATATTTATCATAATAAAAATGTCTGGAAATGCCACTGCAGATGGGGATCGATTGTTTGAATAGCAATGCTGGACTTTTCTACTGGATGAATTTGCGCCTGTTGCTCAAAGAACCAACTATTGAAGCTAAAATGGCACTATGGCGTGTGATAATCAACAATGTGAAACTCAATGTCTCTCCGGATCATCTTTTCACTACACGAAGGTTGGTTGGTTTAGGGTTTGCTTTGCTAACATAGATGATAATACAGTTGAAATTGCATTGCAGAGAATTCGAACATTTGTGACTAAGAAGAAGGAAGGAGAGGTGGCTATAGTGAAGGAGAAGAGGTGGCAAATGAATCTTCCACTGAGTTTCTCGTCTCAGATATACAATGACGATCTCAGGTCGCCGTTGAGAGGGTAATTTATGTGAATAAATTGGGCCAAGCTAAATCCATTTTTCTTTTAGGCATTAGGCCGAGCTATGGGCCAAGCTGTGAATACAAATAGCCCAGTTATGGGCCATCTAGGTACTGAGCTATGCGAGATGTCGCCAGGGCCCTGACCCAGTTAAAGCTAAGCCCTATAATGGACCGAGGTATTAGTAGGAAAGAGGGTCGTGCTAAATATATCTTGGCAAGGCGCCGTCCTATAGTGAGGACTATCTCGGTACTGCCTAGAGTAGTACGGAGTTGTGTTAGCTTGGTTGATTGTCGTTCCAGCCAAGGTAAGAATGTTGAAACCATCTCACTTGGTTGGCAGTGAGTTAGGTGTTATCAGGATAGTCATTATCCTTGGGAATGTGATTCCTAGGAGGACTCTGCTGAGAAGAGTTTCCTACTAAGATTGTACTAGGTAGATTCTATAAAAACTAATGACAAAACCTATGGAGAGGTATTGCAATTCTTACCCTCAAATACATAGAGCTTTTGTGTCTATTGTCTATTTGCTGACTTAGGCATTGGAGAGGTTTCTGGCACTCCCTTGCCGGCTAGCTCACGTTTGTGTTTTTAGGTAGTAAAGCGACGACATTTGGAGGAGTGCAAACTTGTTCAACAGGATTATACAAGAAGATTATTCTATGCTCGTACAATTGGCGCCATCTGTGGGAACTTTACAGAGAACAAACCTTTTAATTGAGTTTTCCTTCAATTAATTTTGATGGTGCATAACGAAGACTTGCCACATTTTGCTATTGATGGGCAAACCCCGGAAAGGAACGAGAGGCGCGAAGGTTTTCCCTTTGTCCTACCCATGGCAAAATTGGATCCCCAGTGATGGAACCCACGGAGAGACGCGCGAGAAAGACGGGGCTCAAGTCCTCGCCGCTCTCAAATCCCTAATAGGCAGAGGCGGAGGACAGATCCTCAGGTTCTAGAAGATTGCGTAAAGGAGCAAGACGAATAGATAAGGAGGATGACAGCTGACATAAAGATGATAAAGCACCAGATAAAGGGCAAAGAGGTGGCAAGAGAAGAGAGGCGCGAAGGCAGAACACATTCTCACCACTCAAGGTATCGTGACAGACAAGTCACCCCATCACAAATAGAAAGCAGAAGTCTCAGGACAGGCGACACACAGTCAAGGACTTCTAGGACTCGTTACTCAAAGTCTGAGAGAATGCAGACCGAAAGGTCTTGCATGGAGGGAAGCAACTTTTGGCCCTCGCATATGCACCAAACAACATCTAGGCACACGGAGTTTCCTAGGTCGATGGATCTGCGAACAATTCTAGAAGAGAGGGCTCAAAGAAGACAAGATATCCAGGCACGCGACCCCCAAAGGGTCTTTGCTTTGTAGCAGTTGGCTCCTAGAACACATGGAAGTGTTGAGGTTGGAATGCCAGTACCATGCCTTGCTTACGAACCAGCAGACAAAGTGTTAACAAGGTCGCAAAACTCATCATTCATTTCGGCCATAGAGAATGCACCGTGACCGTTGGGCTTCCACCAGCCTAAGTTCACAACTTACGAGGGGAAGTCAGACCCCTACATGCACTTGAGCCACTTTCGCCAGGTTATGGCTGTATATCGACGGAACGAGGCTCTAATATGTATCTTGTTTCCCCCAAGCTTGGGTGACCTTGGCTTGACTTGGTTTGAAAGGTTGCCAGAGGGCAGCATAGCTTCATGGGTGTAACTTGCAGAGGCATTTGTTACCAGGTTTAAGACAAACACCAAGACGCCGGTGGAGATAGACCCATTGCTCTCCATCAACATGGGCAAGAAGAAAACACTAAATCTTATAACAACCAGTATCAGGAGACTTTTAATCAAATCGAAGATTGCTCCACAAACCTAGTTATCGCACGGTACAAATAGGGTTTGCCGACAGACAATAAATTGAGGGATTCAATGAAAATGATGCCACCCCTCACAGTGGAAGCCCTAATGGAGAGAATGCATCAGCATATCAAGGTAGATGAAGATGACGCTCGTATCAAGATAAAGTCTGGCACAACAGCAATGTCAGATAAAAAGCCCACGACAAAAGTTAACACAGTTGGCCAAAATGAACGACCGGACAAAAATGGTCGAGGCAGATGATCGAACATAGAGGACTCCCAGACAACGAGGTTGAGAGTTCACACTACCATCACCAAGGTGTTCAATAAACCTATCTACCGAATTCTCAGCGAGATACGCAACGAACGCTTCGTTTGGCGATCGGCCAAGTTAGAAAAAGCGCAGAGGGGCTGTGATAATAAATATTGATGTACCTTTCACGATGAGGTAGGGCACCAAACTAAAAATTGCATGCCACTAAAGCAGCACTTGGAAGAGTTAGTGGTTGCGGGCCACTTAGATCAGTACATTGAAGGGAGAGCTCAGCCAACCCCTCAGGACCGCAATGAGTCCGATGGGATGCCAGCTGAAGGTCCACCTCAAGGCGTAATCAATGTAATACATGGGATCGTCAAGCCGGCGCAGGTCTGCAAGCTTAGAGTGATGATCAAGAAGGCGGAATGCCTAAAGGAAGTATTGAGTGTACAGCCCACCGTAAAAAGAAGGAAGACGGAAGTGACTAACGTCATCACTTTCTTTGACAGGGACTTGGCAAGGTTGCAAAACCCGCACAATGACACGCTAGTAGTTACATTACGCGTGAAGAATTTCGATATCAAGCGGATCTTGATAGACCAAGGAAGCTCGTGTGAGATAATGTACTATGAGACATCAAGAAACTCAAGTTGGAAGACAAAGATTTAGCACCCGCGACATCTCCCTTGGTTGGCTTCAACTCAATGCCGGAATGGCCAGTTGGCAAGATAATTCTGCCGATTAAAGCTGGAACGATGACAAAACAAGTGGAATTCTAGGTGTTGAAAGTCCCTTCCACTTACAACATAATCTTGGGAAGAGCATAGTTACTCACCATGTGAGCGGTGTTATCAACCTACCATTAAGTGATGCGGTTTCCTAACGAAGCCGGAATGATTGAAGAAGTCTTAGGAGACCACACCATGTCCGAGCAATGCTTCGTGACAGTAAATGGCAGCCGAGTTGCCAAAGATTCGTACAAATGATAGAAGAGCTAGAAAGCAACAAGTTATTCACAGACGTCGGCAAGGCAGCCAAACAGAATGTAGTGGAAAATCTGGTGGAGGTGAAGATAGACGAGAAAAACCCAAACCAGTTCTTTTTGCTTGGCTCGTCTTTATCCAGCATTGAGAGAACAGAGATCATGGAGTTCTTGATCTCTAACATCGAGGTATTTTCCTGGACACCGTATGATATGCCAAGCATTGATCTAACTTTCATCTACCATTAACTTAATGTCCACCCAACCGACAGACTAATTATACAGCGAACACATCGATCAGCACTTCACCACACCGAGATAGTGGTTGAGGAAGTGGGAAACCTACTGGAAGTGGGGGCAATAAAGAGGTTCACTATCCCAAGTAGATCTCCAACACCGTGGTAGTGCCAAAGAATAATGACAAGTGGCACATATGTGTGGACTACAATACAGTTAACAAAGCATGCCCAAAATACAGCTTTCCCTTACCACGGATAGACCAACTGGTGCACCTAATTACAGGTCACAACCGACTTAGCTTTCTTGATGCATATCATAGATACCATTAGATTGCTATGTATGAACTGGACCAGGAAGTTACATCCTTTACAACACCTAGGGGATTGTATTGTTACAAGGTCATGCCTTTTGGCCTAAAAAAATGCAGGGGCAGGGGAATGATCACCAAAATGTTTGAGCCATTGTTGGACAGAACAACGGAAGCTTACATAGACGACATGGTGGTCAAGAGCAAAAACAAAGGTGACCATCTCAATGACCTAGCTGAGATGTTTCACATTTTCAAGGCCCACAATCTGCGACTAAATGCATCCAAATGCAAAATTCGGCATGGGTTCAGGTAAATTTCGTAGCTTTCTAGTGACCAACTGAGGTATAAAAGCCGATCCTTCTCAGATCAAAGCGATTTAAGATCTTGAGAGGCCCAACACAGTCAAGAAAGTACAGCATCTCACAGGCCTACCTGTCACGTTAAACTGATTCATAAGTCGGTCGTCAAACAGATGTCAACCGTTCTTCCAAGCACTGAAGGCTAAGTTTGAGTGGGATAACGAGTGCGACCGCACACTACAAAGCTTGAAAGAATACATGACCTCTCCGCTATTTTTGACAACCCCAATACCAAGAGAGGAACTTTTTCTATACTTAGCAGTTTCCCAACATGCAGTTAGCGTAGTGTTGGTACGAGCCGAGGGAATACAACACCTATCTATCTTTTATGTTAGCAAGACATTGCTGCGCACCGAAAGGAGGTACCTGCCATTCGAGAAGTTGGCCTTAGCCTTGATGATGGCGTCAAGAAAATTGTCTCACTACTTCCATGCCCACACAGTGATCGTCTTAATAGCCTTCCCCTTAAAAGACTTGTTTGAGAGGACGAACTTTTTTAGGCGAATTTTGAAGCAGGCTATGGAGTTAGGACAGTTTGACATTAAGTTTCAACCAAGAACCACAATAAAGGCCCAAGCTTTGATAGACTTCGTGGCCGAATTTGCTCCAGGAAGTCATCATGTTTGCCCGGTCGACTTGACCGAGGCAAACGAGCAAAGGGGGAAAAGTGCCGCAGGGATAGCACAGCCCCCGCAGCAAGTCACTCAACTGCACAGCGAACCATTCAGCTGTGCAGAAAATGAAGAAAGAGCAGGCCGCACTACTACAAGCAAGAACTCACCTAAAAGACCAGTCCTAAGACAATCTTGCAGTAAGGATCAAATCTTAATAACGGACAACAACTTAGAAGACATCGTCAACACCCCTAATCCTAAGGCGTCATCAGATCCCTCCACTTGCTGGAAGCTATTCGTAGGAGAGATATGGAAGCTTTTTGTGGATAGAGCGTCCAACAGGCACGGTGTAGGACTTGGGATAGTCCTCATCTCTCTAGATGGCTTGACCATTGAATAGGCAATCAACCTTGGATTTCCAACATCCAATAACAAGGCTAAGTACAAAGCATTATTAGCTAGTTTGAAGTCAGCATTCCGCATAGAAACCACCGAGTTAATGGTGTATAGTGACTCCCAACTAGTATTCAACCAAATCTCGGGCAACTATGAAACAAAGGATAATAGAATGGCAAAGTATCAAGAGTTGGTCAGAAAGGAGATCATGAAGTTTAAAGTGGTAAGAATAGAACAAATCGGCCAAGAAGAAAATAACAAGGCAGATGAACTGGCTGGTTTCGCTTTGATGGAAGACAAGTCTATCTCGCACCCATTGCTAATGGACTACTTGCTAAGACTAAGCATTGAAGTGGCCGAAGTATGTTGTGCCGAGCAAGGTACCTCCTAGATAGACCCCATAGTGGTGTTCTTAAATGATGGCATTTTGGCAGAGGACAAGAAGGAGGTCAACAAAGTTAGAGCAAAGTCACAGCGATTTTGGCTCTCCCCTTCACTAGCGTTGTACAAAAAGTCCTTCACAAGACCATACTTGAAGTGTGTCCATCCTAGCAAGGGTCGAGGCATTCTTGTTCGAAATTCACGAAGGCATTTGCGGAAGCCACCAAGGGGGGAGATTGCTGGCCTACCAAGCTATTTCACAAGGGTACTGGTGGCCATACATGCAAGCAAACATTGAGAAGTACGTCAAAAAATACAAGAAATGTCAGAAGTTTGAGCATCAAATCCATCAACCAACAAGAGAGCTCCTACCTTTGACCAGCCCTTGGCCTTTTGCAATGTGGGGCTTAGACATAGTGGGATCATTCCCAACCACACCGAGCAACAGAAAGTTCTTTATTGCGACAACAGACTACTTCACCAAGTGGGTGGAAGCAAAGGCACTCGCCTCCATTAAGGAGAAAGACGTCAAGAAGTTTGTCTGGCAGAACATCATAACTTGGTTCGACATTCCCAAAGTCTTAATATCTGATAACCAATTTGATGGAAAAATCTTTAGGGGTTTTCGCAAAGAGCACAGGATAGAACTTTATAACTCCATGTCGGCGTATCCTCAAGTTAATGGTCAAGCTGAAGCCTCCAACAAAGTAGTCTTAGATGGTCTGAAAAAGAGGCTGGAAAAATCAAAAGGCAAATGGGTAGAGGAACTTCCCCACGTCTTCTGGACCCACCGAACTACACCTTGGTGGTTGACTGGCAAAACGCCTTTTTCCTTGACCTATGGAATGGAAGCAGTAATCTTCCTGGAGGTTGGCCTCTCCACTATTAGAAGAAAAAATTTTGATTCGGACCTGAACAAGGAGGCCATAGCCTTGGATCTAGATCTTGCCGACGAAAGAAGAAAACAGGCACTAGTACTCTAAGGCAATTCAAGATTAGAGATTGGGTGGTGCGCAAAGTAACGGGAAACACTCTGGTGCCTAGAGATGGCAAATAGGGACCAAACTGAGAGGGACCATATAGAGTGATTGGTTTGATAGGAAAAGGTGCATACCACCTCGAAGATGTGGAAAGCTGAGCTATCCCAAGGCCTTAGAACACCGCAAATCTCAAAGTATTTTATTTTTAGCTCTTAAAAGACTTGTAATCTCCTTTGACATTCAATAAAATAAGTAGACATTTTTTCAGTATAATTTATTTCAGTACTTGTATTCCTCTATTTGTAAAATTGTTTGTACTCATTGCCCGACTGGGAGGCAGTGTCGGTTGGCAGGTTTGACCAACACTTTTTGCACTCTTTAGCCGAGATAAGGATCTTGGCTGAAGAAGGTTAGCAGGTTTGACCAATACAACTTTTTGCACTCTTTAACCGAGATAAAGATCTAGGTTGAAGAAGGTTAACAGGTTTGACTAACACAACTTTTTGCACTCTTTAGCCGAGATAAGGATCTAGGCTAAAGAAGGTTGGCAGGTTTGACCAATGAAAACTTTTTACACTCTTTAGCCGAGATAAGGATCTAGGCTAAAGTAGGTTTGGCAAGTTTGACCAACACTTTTTGCACTCTTTAGCCGAGATAAGTATCTAGGTTAAAGAAGGTTGGCAAGTTTAACCAAGACAACTTTTTGTACCTTTGACCGATATGAGTATCCCGGCCAAAGGAGGTTGGCCAGATGGTCCAACACAACCTTTTGGCATGTTGGGACAGAGATAATGATCTCGGCCAAAATAGGTTGGCAGGATAAGGTAAGGCCGAACCAATTAGTTCGGCTAGGCATGCAGTCAGAATAAATACACAACAATGAAGAAACAAAGTGACCCAGTGAAAAGGTCAAAATTTTTCATTGGATAGAAGGTGCTTACAAAAAGTGGGGCATATAGCCTAGTTACAGAGCAAGGAAAAGAAACCAAAAAAAAAAACAGTAGCAAAATACAAAGTTCCATCCTGCTCAGGCAAAAATATCATCAAACTCAGTATCCAGACCACTATGGACTTCACCACTTGGCAGTCCGGCCCCAGCCTCACCTTTTTGTGTTAGATCGATCACGGCCGCTCCATTGATCAAGCTCACCACAATTTGGCTAGGCAGATCCACTCGAGCGGGCAATGAAGTCTGGAGGCCGAGGGTAGTGTTCACAGAAGGAGCATCAATTGGATCTAGGATCTCCTCCTCCTTCTCTTTTTGTGGGAACTTTTGATGGACGGCATTTGCATAGTCTGTCATGTAGCTCGGTATGAAGTGAGGAGGAGGATTCAGAAATACTTCGAAGTCATGAGTCTGGCCGAGCTTTGTCAGCCGTAGCCTTCCAGCCGCACTTAAAGAAGATGTCTTTGGCCGCTTCGCATTGATGGACGTAGGTTTCTTCACCCTCCTTGAAACCTTGGTCTTGTCTACTATTTTCTTCTACAGTTCCTTGATCTCAGCGTTCTTTTTCTTCTCTAGTTTAGCAAGTTCGTGTAAATACTAGTTCTTTTTCTCGGCCAGCACTTTTTGTTTCTCTGACTCAGCTGCACTGACCTGCTTGGTCAATTTTTCCTTCTCGGCACTCAGCTCAGTCAGAGATGCCTTCAGGGCCTCTATCTCGGTATCTTTCACTTTCACCTAGTGATGGCCGCCTTAGCTATTTTTCGCAATTCAATAACACGTTGGTGGGCAACGTGATTTTTCTAAACATCTTGCACCGCGTATGAAGTGGTAAGTTAAAACTGCACCAAGAGATTGTAAGTGTAACAGTTATATTGAAATTTCAGACTTTACCAAGACCATCTACTTGGTGGCGAATCGAATTGCTTTCAGCTCGGTCAAGTGATCATGCTTTTCCATGTCGGTTGGAAGGCACAGGCTTTTGGATTGACCAAAGGCTAACAAGTGGTCTTTTTCGGTGGCAACCGAGTGGGTTGTGGTCATAGCGCAGCCTTTGCAAGTCACGGTTGGAGCCCACATCAGAGACGAAGAGGAACTAGCACAGCCTAGATGGTGGCCCCCTTGAAGAGACTGGGTCATTGGCAGGTCAGCCTTAGGCAGCTCGGCCTCTTCCTCATCTAGCAGTTGTTGCGGTAGGGACGTCGAGATGCGTGGCCTCTTGCTAGGTCGGGATAAGGTAGCCCGGGTAGAAGGCAGGGCAACAACGGTCTCTACAGTTTGGTCAGTGGGAGGTTGCTTGATCTAGACCTCAGCATTTGAGGAGGATGCCTACTCAGTGATCAGAGCTCGGACTGCTCTCATCTTGGCCATCTCTTATTCTTCGGTTAGTGGAATTAGGTTGACTTGGAAAAGGTTGGGGTCTGGCTCTGGGTCTGGGGAGGACTCGAAAAGAAAGTTGGTTACTTTGGTCTTTCTCCTCCCACTGTATCAGTAGGTCAGCTGAACGTTAAGCAGTTCGGCCTAATCTCGATGTCGATAGCGAAACACGGCTTGTAGCGCAGCTTGATTTGCGTAGGCGTAATTTGTTTTAAGCTAGTTCAAATCTATAAAAAGGGACAAACTCACAAGGGTTAGCATGGTAGGTGTTAAGATAGCAGAAAAGATTGAAACCAGACTATCCTTACCGGTTGTTCCTTTGTTCTAGTTGATATTGTAGCCTGATAACTAGGCTTCCTGGTCTTCAAAATTTCCTGACACCCAGAGAAAATCATCATCGTTTAAGTCTTTATCTGGTGTACGCTTTCTTATTTTGAGGTAGTAGACCCAACCCTCATCATTTTGGCCAAGCAAGTACTAATGAAATAGCTCGGCCAATCCGATGTTGAGGCTGAGGCTGTGATTTAGCTCAGCTATTCCGTTGATAATCTTATAAGTATTGGTGGATAATTAGGTGGGGCATAGTCTGGTTTGCCTAAAGAACTCGCAAATGAGCGGTTGGACTAGGAATTGTAGTCCTCCTTCAATGATGGACACCACGAAAATAGGAACAAAACCAGGCTTGCCCCATGGCATGGTGTCTAGCTCGGCCAAGGAAAGGTGGATGTCGTCTGGAATATGATAATCCCTTCGGAATTCGGCCATGGCACCAGGCTAGTTCACCAGAAATCGGTATTTGCCCATTATCTTAAATTACTATGTTAAATAAAGTTTACACAGCGGCCTAGCACGGTGCTAATGTGGACTTGGTTGGCTCGGTTGAGCAAAGGCGCCCAGGGGCAAAATGCAAGGTGTGCCTAGCCAACCTAGTCAAGTCTGCAAAGTGAAAATAAAAAGGTGTTATACCCAAGTGATAAACCGAGCTAAGTAATAGTCAAGACTAATCAAGCCTAGCTCGATAGTGGGGGGACACGTGCCATGCTTAGTTCGGCCAAGGAACAGTTAGGATTTTTGGGCTTGGTTCCAGAACTAGCTCAAGGTTTTAGACCGGTCCTAAACTGAGGTCATTTCAGTCCAGTTTAGGGAAAGGGGTAGGATTATAGCCCGGTTGTTGGGCGAAGATAGGGGATGGACCTCTAAACGGGATTTTGTATGACATTAATACAGTACTACAATGTGTATCAATTGTGGATTATGGAAGTGTTTGAATTGATTTGATATAGCACTAAAATGTATATCGTTATCAATTGTGAAGTACAGAAGTATTTGTATGTTATATTGATACAGCACGAAAATGTGTATCCTTTGTGAAATATGGAAGTGGTTTATGTGTTATTGATACAGCACCAAAATGTGTATGCATTATGAATTTCGAAAGTGTTTTAGTAATGAGTTATGATCTCATTAAGTTATTTGGGCCAGGTTCTGAGCCTTGTTTTCAAACTGAAAGTTGAACAGGAAATGGAGACTGAAATGTAACATGGGCATGATTGCCATGAAACTGTAATATGATCTGAGTTGAAATATAAGTGTGGGCCATCTATCGAATACTATTCTTCTAGTCATTGTTTATAGTTGGTTTAGTGTATTTCTACTGGGCTGTGGCTCACCCTATATGGGACATCATTTTCAGGTACAGGTAGCATGCCACCTCCAAGGACGTAGCTTGGGAGGCTTGGGACTGATGGATTGTTTTGTGTTTTTGGTTGTATTACATATATATCAAGCCAAGGGCTTTCTTTGTATAGAGTTAGTACTCTCTTTTGTGACCAAGTGTTGACTTGGAAAGTTGTAAGCCCATAGGGCATTTACTTTTGATGTCAACATATAATACATTTTGTAAAGATTACTCTGATGTAATATATTTATGCTTTATTCTCTTATGTCTAAGCATGCTATTGTTGGATGATTTATGGGTTTATTTTGAGGGCGTTTTAACTTGGTATCAGAGCATACCGGGTTCGAATACTTTGGGTACGTGGGAAGTGATTAATATCACAATGGGTTTGTCTCGCTTGTTAGAGACTTAGATGTAATGTTATGTGCTTATGTGATAACATGTTTATGTGACTACTTGGGTATGGGATTTAGTTTCTAGGATGTTGATTGGATCCTTGGGTTTCTGTGAGTCTTGTTAGAAAAGCACTTGATCAATGCTGTTTCTAACCGGAACTCTAGTAACGCCTCGGGACTATCATTATCCGGAAATGAAATTCGTAAGTGCTTATGTGTTTATGTACTTACGTGGAGTGAATTACAATTGTCCGTATATTAGGATGCGAGTGTTTAGTTTTGGCACATTTATGAATGTGCTAATGTTCTTCGTTACCTTTATTAGGATGTCAGGACAAGGACGAGGTGGTAGGCGTGGTAGGCCTAGGAGGCAAGAAGTGCCAGTACCGGAGGAGAATTCGGCGCAGCAGGAGGGGGTTGGCCAGGCCAATGTGGCCGAGTCAGCAGGTCAGGAAGCTATGGGCGCTTTAGCCTGAGGGATAACCGATGCTTTGAGGGAGTTTATGGGTATTCTCAGAGCTGAGAATCCAGTTCAGGCTCCAGTGCAGGCCCAGGTTATTGAGGCAGGGCCTTCCTTCTTGAAGAGGGAGTTCTTCCGGTCTAACCTGGACGAATTTGTTGGGGATCCAAAGGAGCCACTTAAGGCTGACGAGTGGTTGGAGCAGATGAGTGAGACGTTCGAGATGCTTGGCATCGAGGATGGGGCTTTGAAAGTCACCTTGGCATCTTTTCAGCTGAAAGGAGATGCGGGTCAGTGGTGGAAATTCGTGAAGGGCCGTTTGGAGGGCACTTGGGAGGCTTTTGTGAATGTTTTCTAGGAGAAGTTCTTATCTCCAGCAGTCAGGGAGAAGTTGAGAGACCAGTTCTGCCAGCTTTTACAGTTGAGTTCTTCAGTGGCCGAGTATGAGGCTACTTTTACTAGCTTGTCCAGGTTCGCACCTAAACTTGTGGCGTCCGAGGAACGCCGCTGTATCGAGTTTGAGAAGAGGTTGAGGCGCGGCCTCAAGATGAGAGTTGGGGGTTCTATGATCCGAGACTATGGGTACTTGGTTGATGCTGCAGCCCATATGGAGATCATGATGCAGGAGAAGGAGGGACAGAGAGGCTCCAAGAGGAGCCAAGATGGTCAGGGTGATGGCAGGAGACAGAGGGGTGCTAATCCTCAACAGTCTCAGAGTGGTGTTGCTAGATCGACCTTTCCAGTGCCAAGTGCATGCTCGGGGAAAGGCAATCAGGGAGATTTCACCTGTTACAAGTGTGGTCAGTTGGGCCACAAGGCTTCAGTTTGCCCACAGAGGGGAGGAGGTCAGAGAGCTGCTTCATCTTCAGCTAGACCGCAGAGCCAGAGTCAGGCCAGGGGCCAGCCCTTGTCTTGTTATCAGTGTGGTCAGCCTGGGGACCTAAAGAGGTTCTGCCCACAGTTGAGTGCCAGTTCAGGCGCGTCTGGTTCTAGGCAGACGCAGGGTTTTCAGTCAGCTCAGTCTGTGCAGGCCTCGAGGGCCAATCTGGGAGCTTCGTCGTCCCAGTTTGTGCCGCAGTCGTATGCTCCGAAGGGTAAGCAAGTGGATCAGGGGCCTACTGGGTGCATGTATGCTGTTACTGCGCAGGACCTTGTACCTACTCCATTAGTTGTGAGAGGTACCTTCTTGTTTTGCAACTCGGTTGCTAGTGTATTGATTGATACGGGTGCATCTCATTCTTTTGTATCTACTGCATTTGCATCTGTTTTGGGATTAGAGTTGGCATAGTTAGCATCTCCTATATGTGTTGTATCACCTGTTGGGGGTGAATTGATTTTGAAACAAGGATGTAGGGGTTGTGATATAGAGGTCGCCGATCGCCGGCTTCCGTTCCCTTTTGTAGTGATGCCCATGTCGGGATTTGATATTAGTTTGGATATGGACTGGCTATCGTCATAC
Source organism: Camellia granthamiana (assembly GCA_036172215.1). Lineage (NCBI taxonomy): Eukaryota > Viridiplantae > Streptophyta > Magnoliopsida > Ericales > Theaceae > Camellia > Camellia granthamiana. The sequence continues at coordinate 7,066,674 of CM069908.1, read as the reverse complement.
CGGACTGTTATTGATTGCTACCGCCAGAGGGTCACAGTTTGTACCTTGGGTGGGGATTGTTTCCATTTTCTGGGGGACCGGGTTGGTAGTGTGTTGCCATCGGTGTATGATCCACGAGGGTGGAGTGACCGTAGTGGCCTACTTGCTAGCTTCATGAGTAGTGAGTGTGATGAGGCCTAGATTGTATTACTGAGAGTGGTTTGTGAGTATTCAGATGTCTTTCCCGAGGATCTCGTTGGTTTGCCACCTCACTAAGAGATAGAGTTCTCTATTGATTTAGTGCCCGGCACGGCGCCAATTTCTATGGCACCTTATCGTTTTGCCCCAGCCGAGTTGGTTGAGTTGAAGGTTCAGCCCCAGGAATTGCTGGATAAGGGCTTTATTCGCCCTAGTGTTTCGCCGTGGAGAGCACCGGCCCTTTTTGCTAAAAAGAAAGATAGTGCCTTGAGGCTTTGTCTCGACTATCGGAAGTTGAATCGGGCTACGGTTAAGAATAAGTACCCTATGCCCCGTATAGATGATATGTTTGACCAGTTGAAGGGTTCCCGTTGTTTCTCTAAGATAGACTTGAGATCGGGTTACCACCAGTTGAGGGTCAGGGAGGAGGATATTCCTAAGACGGCATTCCGTACGCGGTATGGCCATTATGAGTTTCTGGTGATGCCATTTGGGCTCACTAATGCACCGGCAGTCTTTATGGATTTGATGAACCGGATCTTCTGGGAATTCTTAGATCGTTTTGTAGTCGTTTTCGTGGACAACATTCTGATTTATTCGCCTTCTGAGGAGAAGCACAAGGAACACTTGAGAGTGGTGCTTGAATTACTTAGAGCCCATAGGCTATATGCTACGTTTGGAAAGTGTGAATTCTGGCTAGGAGAAGTCAAGTTCTTAGGCCATGTGGTATCCGAGAAAGGGGTGTCTGTTGATACATCCAAGATTGAGGCAGTGCAAGATTGGGCACAGCCTAAGAGTGTGTTTGAGATCCGCAGTTTTCTGGGATTAGCTGGGTATTACCGCCGGTTTGTGAGGGATTTCTCCAGGCTAGCTTCGCCGTTGACTAGGTTGACGCGGAAATGGGTCAAGTTTGTATGGAGTGAGACTTGTGAAAAGTCATTCCAAGAGTTGAAGGTTAGATTGACCACCGCTCCGGCCTTGATTATTTCGGAGAGAGGGTTGGGTTATGCGGTCTATTGTGATGCCTCATGAGAAGGTTTGGGTTGTGTGTTGATGCAGGGGGGGAAAGTGGTTGCCTATGGCTCACGTCAGTTGAAATTACACGAGAACAATTACCCTACACATGACCTAGAGCTAGCAGCAGTGATCTTTGCCTTGAAAATCTGGAGGCACTACCTTTATGGTGAGAGATTCGAGGTGTTCTCAGATCATAAGAGTTTGAAATATCTGTTTACACAGAAAGACTTGAACTTGAGACAGAGGAGGTGGATGGAGTTTATTGAGGATTACGACTTCGAATTGCACTATCATCCGGGGAAGGCCAATGTTGTGGCCGATGCCCTTAGTAGGAAATCCATTAGTGATGTAGCTTGTATAGCCATCCGGAAGTGGGAGATGTTGGGGGCACTTGGTGAGTTTGATTTGCTTCTGGGCGAATCCGTTGAGGCTGCGGCCTTGTTTTCTGTTGTTGCGCAGCCTACACTAGTGAGTCGAGTGTTAGAGGCACAGGGGGGTGACCTTGAGGTAGAATTCCTCTGAGAGAAGATCTCCAGTGGGAAGGTTGAGAAAGGTTTGACGGTGTATCCCGACCTGAGTGTGAGATACCGAGACCGTTTGTTTGTGCCGAAGTCTTGCCGAGAGGAAGTACTCAGAGAGTTTCATCATTCGCGCCTTGCGGTGCATCTAGGAGGCACTAAGATGTATCGGGATTTGGGTCGCCAGTTTTGGTGGCGGGGTATGAAGAGAGATGTGGCAGTTTTTGTGTCTAAGTGCCTTACTTGTCAGCAAGTGAAGGCCGAACATCAGAGGCCAGCGGGTTTGTTGCAACCCTTGCCTATTGCCGAGTGGAAGTGGTAGCATGTCACGATGGACTTCGTTGTAGGTCTTCCGAGGACTCAGTGGGGTAGTGATGCCATTTGGGTGGTTGTAGACCGGTTGACTAAGTCGGCGCACTTCATCCCTATGCACGTGAGAGATTCGGTAGATCATCTCGCCGACTTGTATATTCGGGACATAGTGAGGTTGCACGGGGTCCCAGTGACGATCGTCTCAGATAGAGACCCTCGTTTTACTACTACGTTGTGGCAGAGCTTGCAGAGTGCCTCGGGCACTAAGTTGACCTTTAGTACGGCTTATCATCCTCAGACCGACGGGCAGTCCGAACGTACTATTCAGATCCTTGAGGATATGCTTCGAGGTTGTGTCCTTGACTTTAGTGGGACATGGGAGAGGCACTTGCCCTTGGTGGAGTTTGCCTTCAACTACAGTTTCCAGTCTAGTATCGGTATGGCACCATTTGAGGCCTTGTATGGCCGACCTTGTAGGTCTCCAGTTTGTTGGGCCGAGGTGGGTGATGCACCTTTGTTTGTTCCAGAGTTAGTGAGGGAAACGACGGAGAAAGTTGAGCTTGTCCGTAGGAGGCTTGTTACAGCCCAGAGTCGCCAAAAGAGTTATGCCGACCGTAGGAGGAGGCCTTTGGCATTTGAAACGGGTGATCATGTTTTCTTGAAAATATCACCGAGGCGAGGTTTGATGAGGTTTGGGAAGAGTGGGAAGTTATCCCCTCGGTTTATCGGTCCCTTTGAGATCCTTGAGAGGATTCACTACAAGAAAAAAACACTTTCCGTGACCAACATTTTGGTCGCGAAAAGTACCATATTTGGTCGCTAAAACCTTTTCGCGACCAAAATATGTTGGTCGCGAGTTGGTCGCTAAAGCCTCGTCACAGATAGTTTTCTGCGACCAAAAAAGCCTTTGGTCGCTAAAAGTGACCATTCGCGACCAACTTTTTTGGTCGCGGAAAGTCCAATTCATATTAGCCAAAAGTAAACTTTTAGCGACCAAACATAAGTTGGTCGCCAAAAGTCAGCGCCTTGACCCCAAAAAAATAATTCTTTTGTGCTGCCTGGGACTTGAACTCCTGACCAAGGAGTCATCATGCACCCAATCCACTCTACCAATAACATGCTTATTGTTCACATTTGGCAAAAAATATATATAACCCATAAAAATTGGGTTATATATTATTTTATAAAACTTTTAATGCCTAAATAGAAAAATAGTATGTAATTACAGTAGTATCATTTTTTTTAAAATTTATTCCGCCATAACTTTCCGCGACCAACTTTTTTTTTTGGTCGCCAAAGGGTAATCTTCCGTGACCAAAAAAACCTTTGGTCGCCAATAGTATACTTTCCGCGACCAACTTTTTTTTTTGGTCGCCAAAAGGTGATCTTCTGCGACCAAAAAAGCCTTTGGTCGCCAATAGTATACTTTCTGCGACCAACTTTTTTTTTTGGTCGCCAAAGGGTAATCTTCCGCGACCAAAAAAGCCTTTGGTCACCAATAGTATACTTTCCGCGGCCAATTTTTTTTTTTTTGTCTCCAAAGGGTATACTTTCTGTGACTAACTTTTTTTTTTGGTCACCAAAAGGTGATCTTCTGCGACCAAAAAAGCCTTTGGTCACCAATAGGTATACTTTTTGCTACCAACTTTTTTTTTGGTCGCCAAAAGGTGATCTTTCGCGACCAAAAAATTGTGGTCGCCAAAAGTTAAATTTTAGTTGCAGAAAGTGGACTATTTGCGACCAAAAAAAATAAGTGGTCGCCAAAAGTGTTTTTTCTTGTAGTGATTGGGGAGGTTGCTTATCGTTTGGCTTTACCACCACAGTTGTTCGGGGTTCATGACGTCTTTCATGTTAGTATGCTTCGGAAGTACGAGCTGGATCCATCACACGTGTTGGATTGGACCGACTTAGAGGTAGATGAGGATGCCTCATATGAGGAGAGCTCGGTTCGAGTCTTGGATAGGCGAGATCAAGTCTTGCGAGGCAAGACCATCCCCTTAGTAAAGGTCTTATGGAAACATCACGGAGTGGAGGAAGCCACTTGGGAACGTGAGTTGGAAGTCCGTGAGAAATATCCGGACATGTTTGTTGATGTGTAATCATATTTTGAGAATTTTGTAATGTTGTTGAACTTTAAGAGCATTATATATGTCTTAAGTTGTAAAACATTGTATATGTTTTGGTTTATGAGAGTATTTTGGAACTTGCCTTGAAATGGAAGTTTAATGTAACATTGCATATGTTGAATGAATTGTAGAAATGGAAATGTATCATGAATACTGAATACGATATAGAATTGTGAAATGTGGTATTGAAGTTATGGAATTTCAGGGAATGCATATCTATAATGCATGTTGTGGATAATGTTGTAAATTGACTCTTGTAAAGAGATGAGATGACCGGTAATGGGTTGAATTGTTAAATTTCACATCGTAATAATGTTGGAAATTGAGAAAATCTTGTTTTTGAAAAACTTGTATTTAATTTCGGGGATGAAATTCTTTAAGGGGGGAAGGTTATAGTGATTCCAGTTTTCCCTTTCTGTATTTGTTGTGTTTCGGACGTTGGTTCCGCGGAGTTGGTGGTTGTATACCTTGTTGTCATCCTTTAATTCCATATGTTTGAGTTTTAGGATGTGTTGAGCGTGTTTTGAACAGGCAGGTTGAGTTTTGGTCTCAAGTGTTGTTGCCCTGAGTTTTGGTGTTACGCTCGAGCGGGTCATTCTGCGCTCGAGCGGAGTTTGCTTTTGAGTTGTCCGCTCGAGCGGGTATTTTTGCGCTCGAGTGGAGTTTACACACTCCCAGTATTTGGTGCCTCTGCAAAACTTCTGCAGGTGTGTTTTTCACGCTCGAGCGGGTTTTCTTACACTCGAGCGGGTTGCACTCGAGCGGACCTTTTTGGCGCTCGAGCGGGTAGTGTTTTGTCTATGAAAGTTCTGAGAGGGAGGAATCTATGCTCGAGCGGACTGGTTTTCGCGCTCGAGCGGATGTGCTTTATCTCTGTGTCTTGGCGCTCGAGCGGGCCTTATTGCGCTCGAGCGGACCTTTTTTTTTTGTGTTCTTAACACTCGAGCGTTGTGTTTTCCGCTCGAGCGGACCTGTCGTATATCAGATAGCAGTTGGGCATTTTTGAATCACTTTTCACCTTTCTTCTCTCTCTCTAACTTTCCCAAAATCGATTTTGAGAGATTCTCTCTCTAGAAACTCCCTTCTCTCTAGGGTTTGATTTAGTTAGAGTGTTCTCCTTCCCTTTGGCCTTTGTAAAAGTTGTGTTGATCGTCGAAGGCTTCGTTTTGAGCCGAAAAGTTTGGAGTTTGGAGTTTGGAGCACTTTGGTTTTGGTCTTCTTCTCCATTGGAGCTCTAACTTTGAGGTAGGGATATCCTTCTCTGTCTTATAAGCTTTGTCTTTGAAATTTTAGCATTTTGATGTGTTGGGGGTTGTTGGGTTATTTTGAGAAAGTTTGGGCCTTTGTGTAATTTTACAAAAGATGGGGTTTTGTTTATATAAACCTATATGCATGTTTGGCATGGAGAAATGAAATAAATGTTGGGTTATTGACAGAGATGGAGCCTTAGGGTTGTTTTGTTAATTATGGGAAAAAGCCCTAATTGCATGATAAATTAATTGGTATAATTAATTTTGGGAAATGAGAAGTTGAGTAGGAAATATTCAAATTGGAATGGTATGGGACCAAAGGGTGTAGTTGGATTAATTTATCGCTCACCTAGGCAAATGTTGATAATTTATCCATTTGGTGCATTTATTTTCTGTCTAGAAATAACTACTTTAGGCTATCGGTGGAGGATAGTCGTGATTGTTGTAGACAATGCATGATGATTAGGCAAACTAAAACTAATCAATTGAGTAGGCTATCGAGTATAGCGGTTGGTTTAATCCATCGAAATTGTGTATTGAATGATTGAACATGTATATGATAATTGTTTATATACATTGTGTTGTGTGGGAGGAGATAGGGGATGTACTCCACGGTTTAGGGGAAGATAGGGGATGGACCTCTAAACCGGATTTTGTATGACATTGATACAACGCTACAATGTGTGTCAATTGTGGATTATGGAAGTGTTTGAATTGATTTGATATAGCACTAAAATGTATATCGTTATCAATTGTGAAGTACAGAAGTATTTGTATGTTATATTGATACAGCACGAAAATGTGTATCCTTTGTGAAATATGGAAGTGGTTTATGTGTTATTGATACAGCACCAAAATGTGTATGCATTATGAATTTCGAAAGTGTTTTAGTAATGAGTTATGATCTCATTAAGTTATTTGGGCCAGGTTCTGAGCCTTGTTTTCAAACTGAAAGTTGAACAGGAAATGGAGACTGAAATGTAACATGGGCATGATTGCCATGAAACTGTAATATGATCTGAGTTGGAATATAAGTGTGGGCCATCTATCGAATACTATTATTCTAGTCATTGTTTATAGTTGGTTTAGTGTATTTCTACTGGGCTGTGGCTCACCCTATATGGGACATCATTTTCAGGTACAGGTAGCATGCCACCTCCAAGGACGTAGCTTGGGAGGCTTGGGACTGATGGATTGTTTTGTGTTTTTGGTTGTATTACATGTATATCAAGCCAAGGGCTTTCTTTGTATAGAGTTAGTACTCTCTTTTGTGACCAAGTGTTGACTTGGAAAGTTGTAAGCCCATAGGGCATTTACTTTTGATGTCAACATGTAATACATTTTGTAAAGATAACTCTGATGTAATATATTTATGCTTTATTCTCTTATGTCTAAGCATGCTATTGTTGGATGATTTATGGGTTTATTTTGAGGGCGTTACAGGCAAGGGATTTCTAGTCTGGTCAAAAGCAAGCCTAAGGTCGCAAACAGGTGCTTATTTCGGTGCGATACGATTTTGGATCAAAAACACTGTTCTAGACTGGTTTGAGTTCTAGTCAATGTGTTTCCAAGTTTGAGCGTGGAGTTTTGAGGTTTTTGATATTGGTTCAATCTTTGGTGTATATAACACACATATCTGGTGTTAAAATGCTATTCTTTAGAAATAAACAGAAGTATATCAGTGGACAAGAGAAAAATGCATAAGGAACTTACAGATTTAGGGCGTGAAATCAGAATCCAATCGACAGAAAGAGCACTAGCAACTAAGACGAGCGAGACAAGAAATTTAGATGCTTGGATTGGGACTTGAGCATAGGAGGTGAGGATATGGAGCTCAGAGTGTGAGGGTATGCAAGAGAGAAGATGAATAGTGGAGGTGACTATTCAAAGAAATACAAGTTTTATATGACACGGAAGCAAAACGGCGGGACTTTTTGAAATTTTTGGGCAGCGTGTGACGGTTGTCACAGTGAGTGGGGGCAATCAACGCATGCCACGTGTCTCAATAAAGACATGATGTCAAAAGCATGAAAAGACAAGCTGTACGACCGGCACAATTTTTGGAAACCGAGCTAAATTTAAGCTCAGTTAGTATGAGTATTTCAGCTCGATTAGGCTGAGTGGTTTGGGGTTTGGTTGGCATGGACTTTGACAACTCGGTCAAGATTGGATAATCCCAAACATGCTGCACAGATGGAATTAAGGGGCAATTGAGAGGGTAATTTATGTGAATAAATTGGGCTGAGCTAAATTCATTTTTCTTTTAGGCATTAGGCCGAGCTATGGGCCAAGCTGTGAGTGTAAGTAGCCCGGTTATAGGCCATCTACGTACTGAGCTATGAGAGATGTCGCAAGGGCCCTGACCCAGCTGTTTAAAGCTAAGCCCTGTAATGGACTAGGGTATTAGTAAGAAAGAGGACAATGCTAAATATAGCTCGGCAAGGCGCCATGCTACAGTGAGGGCTATCTCGGTACTGCCCAGAGTAGTATGGAGCCGTGTTAGCTCGGTTGATTGTCATTCCAGCTGAGGTACGAGTGTTGGAACCATCTCACTTGGTTGGCAGTGAGTAGGGTGTTATCAGGATAGGCATTATGCTTGGGAATGTGATTCCTATGAGGACTCTAATGAGGAGAGTTAGAGTCCTACAAGGATTGTGCAGGAAAATTCTATAAAAGCTCATGACAAAACCTATAGAGAGGTATTGCAATTCTTACCCTCAAATACACAGAGCTTTTGTGTCTATTGTCTATTTGCTGACTTAGGCATCGAAGAGGTTTCCGGCACCCCCTGCTGGCTAGCTCACGTTTGTGTTTTCCGGTAGTAAAACGATGACGTTTGGAGGAGCGCAAACTTGTTCAACAAGATTATACGAGAAGATTATTCTATGCTCGTGCAGCCGCATATGTCGTCTCCTCACTCTCCTCATCCTCACTTGCCTCTAGTTCGAGCTAGGACTTAATTGGTTTAGAGGACTATTATGTATCATTAGTATATAAAAAATTTATAACGTCAAAAAAAGTACATTAAAAAAATTTCAAAAAATAAAATGTATGATGTGGGCCACAATTAAAACGAATCACGTCTACACACTTTATTTTCTGATCACTTTTTGAATAACTTTTTTCTGACTATGGGTGTTTTGGCAACATAGTAAAAAGCTAGCTTTTTGGCTTTTTTAGGTCAGATCACTTCTTTACTTTTTTTACACAAAAAAGCCAAAAAGGTACAAAAAAGTCAAAAAAAATTAACTTTTTACCAACTTCCTAAAATACCAGTATGTAGTATTATTGTTAGAATATATTATTGTTAGAATATTTTACCAAAACTTCACCTTCAATGTGCTTCCAGAAAGTGAAATATATAAGGTGATAGATATATCATTTCTCATTTTATGCACCATTAATTTGTACTAAGAAGACATGTATATTTATTCTTTCCATTGGAAATAATTACTACCAATAATTTAGGCAAGAGAATGTTTTAACAATATGTAATTTATTTGTGTAATGTGTAAAACATTGTTTCAAGTTTCAAATCCATTAAATAATACTGATGTCATGTAGCAAATCTCTTCTCTCTCTCTCTCTCTCTTAAATGTCTCTTGATATTGATGTTGAATGAATGAATTGAAAAGTAATATCCAAATATTATGATCAATTGTTTCATCTTACTAAAATTGTTGAATTACTTTAAATAATCATATGGAAACTCATGCTTTTAATTCTTTGAAGCACCTTGCTTTTCTCAATCAAAATTTCATCTCCAATTTTATTTTTTAATCCAAATTTTTAGTGATGTTTTTTGAATAATGTCACAAATTATTTTAATACTAAAAGTTGACGCAAGGACAGTGGACACTGCCAAGACTATCTTTTGAGGAGTTTTTCTAACTTTAATCATGTGACAAAGAGAGAGTTTGAAATAGAGAAGCAGAAGAGAAATGAGACAAAAGATCCAATATGATGTAAAACTTGAGGGCACTAACAGTGTCCAAGAGTATTGTTCCCATGGGCTAGATTGTAGTTTCGGTTAGATATTTCTTGGGGTACTTATCAATAAGTCTCATATACAAAGTTCAAAATCCATCTAATCCCAAAACAAAATATTTACACCAATTAGTCCTACATATTTTTAATTGTTACCAAAAACTCTTTTTTTTTTTATATTATTTTTATCACTTTAAAAATGCTGCTACATCCAACAACTTCCATTAGACTCACCGAAGATTCGCTCGAATATTCAACATCACCAGAAGTTTGTCGGAGTGTTTTGAGCATCACCTGCAGTTCGCCAGAGTGTTCTGAACGTCACTGGAAAATGTCAAGAATATCATCGGAAACTTACCGGAATATTCAAAATATTGCCCCTAAAATAAATAAATAAATGGAGAAATTATAGTTAAAAAACATAACAACAACAAACAACTAAATAATCTGTAATATTAATCAAACTGAAAAGTAAGTTTTGAAACTGTAAAATGTTACAGTTTCAAAGCATTATTCTATTAAGCTGGAAAAACATGTTATGAAATTGTAAAATTTTACAGTTCTAAAGAATGTTATGAAATTGAAAATTTTCGTAGTTTTAAAGTTTGATTCATTTCATCCCAAAAAAATGCTAAAACTGTAAAATTTTACAGTTTTCACCGCCTGTAACTAAAACTTAAAAACAACTTATTCAGAACTTGACATTTTTCTCAATTAAAATAGAAAAATAGGCGTGTGTAACTAAGAAAAAGTAGAAAAATTGAGAAATCAAAAGAAAGAATAGATATAGAAGGAATATTGTACTCCGACAACTATTTCTAGTTTAAATCTAGTCGGATCTCATGTAGATCTACTCAGATCTGATATAGATCTGAGTAAATCTACATCAGATTTGAGTAGATCTACTCATCTTCTTCGCCATCGGTGATGATGAAGTAACGAGTTGATGTTGGTGGTCGGTGGTTGCCGGTGAACCCTAATCAATGGTGGTTGTCGATCACCGGTGACTATATATTAAAAAGAGAAAGAGAATAAGGAAGATGTGATCGCCGATCGTTGGACATAACAAAGAGGAGAGGAAAACGCGCAAAAAAAAAAAATGCAGAGAGAGAGAGAGGGAGAGGAAAAGTGTAAGACTTTGGGGTCTACTCAAAAAGTTATTGGATTAAATAGTATACACATATTTCAAATAGAACCTACGGGTAATTTTTCATATTTCTTCCACAAGGTCCAGCCCAAGCCATTGGTGGGCTCAAAATTCAACTTGGGCTTGGTTCTCTATTCAACAAGAGTGATAAGAATTGTATTATAATTTCATATCATGTCAAAATATTTAGACACTTCTAATTCAAAATTAATTGACATTAAATGAAAAGGACTCATAGAGTGTGTGAAAGTATGAGAACAAAACATATAATATGATTGGTCCACAACTATCAGTCCCATAATCAGAAAGTGTATGAATCCCAATTAAAATTATACACTGTCACTGACATTCTATAGAATTTTATAACACTTTTAAATTCACCTATTAAATCCATCATTTACACTAGACTGATAAAACTAAATAATAGTATGCGATCGGTTTTGATGCCTCAACTAACAAAATAAAGGACTCAATTCGGTGCAAAATTTTCTCTCAATGCCTATCAAATCAAACCGTTTACACTCCTACTCAGCATACATGGCTTTGCAATTGACACTTGAGATGGTGGATCAAGAAGAATGAACCATCATTTTTTTACATTTCAAACTTGAAAAACAGATAACAGAGAGGAACTAATACCCGTGCAGTCGGATTCACTTCAAAAAATCTAGGAGATGATTTAGTTCTGTCTTCTTCTTCTTAAATCCATGGGTTGCTCTTCACCAGATTCTTTTTCTGTAGGCTCTTCTTTCTTCCTCAATTCTTGTTTGTATTATTCTTATCTATCTTTAGAGCGATCTCTGCTTGGAAAAGTTTCAAGTCTTCCACTACTTTTTCAGGATCACAACTTCTTCCTGCTTCTACTTCATTGTTGTGATCAGAGACAATTTCAGCATAATAAACTCCTATGAAGTCATAGAACAAAAAAGTGTTGGATGACAATAAATTGAAGAATATAAGATTTTTAGTATAATTAAGAATAATGGTTTAAATAAAATTTATTTATGTAATGGTTTATCAACTAGACTATTATTTGTGATTCCCAGTTTCTTCCTTAAACTTCTTATTCTGTTCTTTTGGTGCTACATCATAAATGCTCCAGTGAGACTAGTTTTTTCATTTGAAAAGAAGTTTTTCAAAGAAAGATAACGAAAAAAGAGAGAAAGATGTTAGCCTCTATATACCTGAATAGGTCCTAATTTTCTTCAGGAGCTCTGAGGTGGGTGCAAATATTTATGGAATACCAAGCGAAACATCTGCAAGAACAAATTGAAAAGAACCTCATCTGTAAGTTAGAATTGGCCAAGCTTTTAAATTCCAATTGTGGTAGAGACAATGGGAAATGAAATCGTAAATTAAAAACTGATTAAACAACATGGATGTTCAGAACCCACAAAAAGGATTTAAATGTAGAAATGAAACTGAATGTTGACGAAAGTGAGGGAACCAGACCTTAATTGCAGTCGAATCTTTCAAAAACCTAAGCATGTAACAGTAGTATGTTTGTAACAACCCTCACTTGATTCAGTCATGCTTGCATACATTTTGTATGATCTTGTCTTGTTATGTTGTAAATCTTGTCATCTTGTTTTGCCTTGCTTTGTTACGTGTTACTTGCTTGGTGTTTGGCCGAGGTCAGCTTAGCCTAGTTTGCCTTTGAACCTTTGTACTTGGAATTATTTTGGAACCACTTGGTTGACCTCCATCTTCACCCCGGCATGTTTGCCGAGATGTCACTCTTTGGGTCGAAGTGTTTAGAACCAAGGCCGAGATGTTTGGCACTAGTGATCCTTGTCCTTGGGCAGGTATGGCCTAGACCGAGATGTGGCACACCCAGGCCAAGGTGTGGCACAGCTTAGTCAGGTGTCGTCCTCCCTAGCTGATGTCTTTGCTACCCCGTTGCCGAAGCTTTGTGTTTAGCCGATGTCTTTGATTGCCGATGTGTCTTGCCTTAGCTTGCTGCATACGCCTTGTCATAGAGTTGTCTTATCAATCAGTCACCTTTTTGAGTTAAACCAACCCGATAACGCCACGTGTCCGAGCTGAGTTTTAAGTCAGCCGGCAGACCTGTAAACATATCATTTTGTATCATTTTGGGTTGCAAGTCTTTGTTTTGGAGAGAGAAGCTCTAGAGGAGGAAGAAAGAATTCTTAGAGAGAGAAGTAGAGTTTCGAGCTTGATCTTTGAGGATCGAACCGTTAGATTTGGGCTTTGAGGTTAGATTCTTGCTCTACTCCGATTGTTCTTATTGATTACCGAGCAGCATTGCATGATCGCATCTGTTTTGCATGCCATGCATTGATTTGAAGTTGGTCTTCGAAAGAGAAAATGGTGTTCATAAGTTCTTGAAGAAAGTCTTGTCTTGATCCGAAAGTGTATGGCAAAAAAAAAACCATATTTTTGTGTTTGTCCTTGCACAACCTTCTTGTATGGGTACCCAGGTCCATGTTTTGAACTCCTGGCATGAAATCTCAGTTTTTGAATAAACGAGTTATGATTTTGGCATGCATGTTCTTGATGTTCTTGATGACTTTGTTCTTTGCATTCTTCAAGGGAAACCCAGGATTTTCCCGATTTCGTTATTGTGTGTGGCCATCAGGACCATACCTCGGCAAGGAGGTGTGGGACCTCGGCAAGACCTGGATGGTACCCAATGTGTTTCCATGAGATGGAAAACAGTGTTTTGGCACTCAGCATGTTTCACTTTGTTATTGATTTAGATTCGGTGGGAGTGCCGAGATCATTACATGTATGTAAAGCTTGTTTTGAGAATGTGATTTGCCATGTGATTTGTCAGGACTTTGATCCTTGCTTTGAGCCTACACCTGAGAAGCCAGGTGAGTGGTGCTTTTAATAAAGCTATGTTATATTGTTTTGATAAATCTTGCTTTGCTCGTTTTGACGAAAGTATTTGTTAAGCATGAATGATTAGCTTTATTTTGATGTATCAAGTATAAGCTTTGTTTTGATGTTATCTTTGAACAGTCCCTTGTACTGGAGGACTATAAACTTTTGCAGTACTAAGTATAAAAGTCCCTTGTGCTGGAGGACTCTAAACTTTCACAGCACCACTTGTCAAAAAGGGCTACGGGCCTAAGTGACACCAGACCCTTGTATTAAAAGGATACGGTCCTTTCTTGGAAAGCTATCGTGTTAAAAAGGGCTACGGGCCTAAGTAACACAAGTCCCTAGTGCTGGAGGACCCTAAACTTTCGCAGCACTGAGTATAAAAGGATACGGTCCTTTCTTGGAAGGATTATCGTGTTAAAAAGGGCTACGGGCCTAAGTAACACAAGTCCCTTGTGCTGGAGGACTATAAACTTTCACAGTCCCCTTGACTAATCGAATTACGGATCGTACAGTCCCTTGTTTTGCCGATGTCAGTAAGCACCCCCTTGAGACTTGTAAGATTTGATAGATGAATACGGTTCATCCCTTGATTTGGTAAAGTTTTGCTGTGTTTTGCTTTGAAAGGATTCGGCTAATATTTGTATGGTTTTGGCATATTTTGTTTGTAAAGACTTCGGCTATTATTCATGCAAAACCTTTATTGTTGGTACCATTCACTGAGTTCCAAACTCACCCTCTCTATATATATGTAGGTGATGAGCAGGACGGCGGTGACGCCTAGATGCATTTTGCAAAGCTTGTTTTTGGATTCTTGTCACGTCGGCTTAGTCTTGCATTCATGTCGGCGACGACTCCTTTACGTCGGCCTTTTTGTGTTGCGTCGGCTTTTGTATTTATGTCGGCAAATCTTGAAAATCATGCTTCTTGGCTTGTATTTCCTGTGTTTTGTATATGTCGGCTAAGAAGCCTTTTGATCAAGATGTAAATTGCATTTTGTTATTTATGGATTTGGATGTGAACCATATTGTATATGTCTTCTCATTTGATCTAAGCACAGCTCTCATGGACCACTTGTATTTTAAGTTATTGCTTCCGCATTTGTAGGCCCCCTATGAGTACTCTGTTTGTGTGTGGATTTTGTAAGATGGCCTTCGGTAACCTTGGATTACTGGCCATCGCGGCACCAACCTACTAGGGGCGGGTTGGGGTCGTAACAATGTTAGAGAGAGAGAGAGAGAGAGAGAGAGAGAGAGAGAGAGAGGCTGTTTGGTTGTGTTTTTGTTTTCTGTTTTTCATATTTTTGGAAACAAAACTATGAAAAGTTTGAAAAAACTCATAGTTCACGTATCATTTTCAATTTTTTCCCCTTCCCGGAAACAGTTTTCAAAAATTTGAGAACAACTTTTTGGAGTTTCTGAAATAGTGGGTTGTTTTCAAAAACAATTCACCGTTTGAGTTTTCTAAAAAAGAAAAACAAAAAAACAAAAGCCCAACCTAACAGGCAAGTATTGACATGGAGAAAAGACATTCATCACATAGATCGAAACCACAACCCTATAATTCTAGATGGAATTTGATGCTGCAGTGAATCGTTAACCTAGTAGAAGATTTCAAGGCATAACCAAGAAAGACTAAAATTAAAACGGCTAGATTTTAGTTACAAAATTTACTCAGTTGAATTTATCTCAGCTAAGGTCTTTGCAGCTAATGGAAGACCACCACACCTATCTATCATGTCATCTTTCATTTTTCGTAATATCTAGTGATACAAATACTTCTTTCTAAATGAATCTAGAATTATGTGCCAACACGACTCTCTGTCCAATATGGGCTCAAGTTCATACAAGTTGAGCTCACCCACCATCTCACTTGCCACTTCTTTCAGTCTAATAGTGACGATGATGGCACCCCACTTCCCCTCAGAAATCCATTCCAGAGTGGAGTTACATACTCGTTGAAATCCAAATCATCACTCGAAGCAGGCCACATGTTGTCCAACACGATTAAATACTTCTTATTAAACAAGTAAATGTCCAAATTACGCAAAAGATCAACAAGATCAGAAGTGTAGCCAAATGAAAAGAAATCACTTGCCAATCATTCGAGAATAGACAAGACAATGGATCTTAGATCTGGATATTGAGGTAACTCAACCCATAACATTGGGGAGAAACTTTCTTGGACTCCAGAGCTATGGAACACAATTTGAGCAAGAGTAGTTTTACCTGATCCTTTCATCCCTACGATACCAATTGCATTGAAATTATCAGTATCGGATGTAGTAGCTTGGAGCGAAGCTTCCATCTTCCGCAAATGATTATTGAAACCATGAATCAGAGTGAGATTGAAATCTGGAAAGTCTGTTGGTTGACAAACCCTGATCAAGCTCGAGGATGAAAGCCTCTCATCTACAATGTCTGCAACATCAACATTGCTCATGTTTTGCAGCAACTCCTTTTTGATACGGAGAAGTTTCCTCTTCATCTTCAAAAGAAACCATTGCTTCTTGACATAATGATGAGAGTTAATAAGAGACTTTTCTTGTTTTCGGTAATGCAGTCACTCTCCTTCTCTGCTAACATGACACAATCAGCCAATGCGAACTTAAGGTCATACAGAGGATCTTTCAGTCCTATGGGTGTCCAGGGGTCAATCCTCTTTTGATGCAAGACCTCTGAAATCTCAACAAAATGAAGCCGTAGGAAGAATTCTACAAATTCTTCGCCCTCTTCTTCTTCAAAGTCATTGATGAGTTTCTTCTTCAAAACCGTAAATGATCAGCAGCCATTTCAAATGTCGTTCTAGTAACAAATTCCTTTTCCCGGCCTTCTTCCCTTTATGGAAAATCTTCATGTTAACAGCAGCTGCAATTAGTCTCAAGTCAAGCAATAGAAGACAAAACAAACAGAGAAATGGAAAGGATCAAAGAAAATACCTTTGAAAGACTGAGTAGTTTCCTGGAAGATTCAAAGAAATTTTCTACGAAATACTGAATAGTTTCTTGATAGATCTCTTTGCACAGATGCCAGAAGATGTTCTACAATTTCCCAACACTTGATTTCCATTAACCTGAAAAGAAGGCCAACTTCTGGGAGTGGTGTTAGACTAAGCCTTATTACTCATGGTTTTTTCTTGTTGACTTTTCTCTTTCCCTATAACTTAGGGTTAAAAAATAAGGTGTCTAGAAAAAAGGTATAACAAAAACAAAAAAGCATTTTCATTTGAGAATTCACTATAAGAATAAACACATTTGCCAACCACTTTTGCTGACCAAAAATATTTTCGTCGCAAAAAAATGAAATTTGGCTACCAAAATAAAATTTGGTTGCTAAAATTTCAAACTATTACCGACTAAAAATATGTTGTCGCAAATAAGTATCTTTTTGCGACCAAATTCTATTTTTTGTCGGCAAAAATATAGGCGGAAAATGAAAATTGGGCTGCAGCAGGTGCGATCTTTTACCGACTAATATGAGTTTGTCGCAAAAACCAAAACGACGTCGTTTTGCTATGCAAATTCCCAATCAGTCATTAGCCGACCAACATGTTTGTCGGGGATTCCACTTCTAATTCAAACACTCGCATAAAACCAAATCCCCGCCTTTTTTGGCAAAAATGTCGAATTCGATCAGACCAAAATTCGCGCCAATCACCTCACCTAACCATCAACCTTGCCGTCCGCCGTCCTCGCCTCTCCACCGTCTGCGCCGCCGTCCGTCTTTGCCATTTCTTATTCGTCTTCGCCATTTCTGATTCATCTAGGTATTTTTTCGAACTGATAATCGTCTCTCTGTTTATATCTCTGTGTCTCACTTTTGTCTCTTTGCATTCTCTTACTCCTCTTTCTCATACTCGTCTTCTTCTACAATGTGTCAGCCACCAGGGCCCTCACCATCGTGATTTTTCGGAGCATCTTCAACTCTCCCTAGCAACAATTGCAGGTAAAAATCTGCTGTATCACTCTCACTCACTCAGTCTCTGCCTGTGTCTCCCTCTCACTGTCAATGTTTGTGTTGATGTTTGCTGCTGGGGATATGTGGAGAATACCATTTCACTCTGTTGTTTGTGAAGTCTCTCAATCTATTATTTGCCGTGGAGTGTGTTATTTCTCCTCTTTCTTTTAAGTATCCCTTTCTATATTGGCAAATATACGTAATGAGAATCAAATATTTTTTTGCCATTGCTTTTATAAGTTATTTGTAAAATCGAAGCATCATTGGGGAACATTTTTAATATTATAGTTAAAACAAGCTATACTACTTGTCTTATGTTTCAAAAGTTCCACAGAGATTGAAGCGGATGATGAAAAACCACATGCAAAATAGGTCTATGATTAGTGCTAAGTTCTTATTTTCCTTTCCTCTTTCTTTTTGGGGTACATACCTTCTGTTTTGAGACTAGAATCAGTAGCAGTACATACCTTTTATTTTGAAATGAAAAATATATATTAGGACGACTTTATCTCTGCATACACATATGGTATCTCTCTATATCCCATCAACTTAGTATAACATTAGGTCATCCAGTTCTGGGATATATGGGGGTTTGTTGATCAAAGGATATCTTTGTATTGAGGATTAGAGTTACGCCAAAAGAGGGTGATGTCATTTTGAGTCTCTGTTCTTGGATAAGCAACTACACATGCTTTCTTGAATGTGTGAACCTGCTCATTATGTCTAAACATCATAATAGACCACATATGTAAGAAGCTACATTAATATGTGAACATAAATTAAATTTGGTGAAGGAAGATGATAAACCAGGGAAGATATTCAGTTTAGACTTCAATAATGCCAGATCCATGTTTGTTAAAAATATACAACAACTATATTCAATGCCAAACATAATCTTTAACTAGTTTGCTTTGAAGATCAAGAACATCATCAAACAGTAAAGCAACCCCAAAACTCATATATATAGAACATTTGAAAAGAAGCTTCTTTAACTCATTCATCCGTACATCTAAAAATTGTACCCATCTCCCTTTCATTCCCTCTCTTTAAGTTCCACTATCTCATCTCATTCCAACCATATTACAGAGAGAGAAATAAAAGATTTTCCAGATGAATATCAATCAGGAAGTGATTAAGAGGGAGATAAGTGTTTCCTAAAAACCAAAAAACAAAAAAACAAGAAAAAGTGCTTATTGTTCTAGCTTAGTAGTGCATCAAGAACTCTCATACCGCGTTGCAATGATAATGTTGAAGAAGCCTATTGGCTTCTCTAAGGCCACTGAAATAGGCTCCATGAGTAGTTGAATAATGGGTTCTATGTGTTACTTCACCTGCAAACAGAATTTGGAGTGGAGGAGAGGCAACAGCCTCATAATTTCCATTTTTGGGCAATGGCATAGAAAAGAACCAACACTGAGCTTTCTATTAAAGCCTTTTGCTGCTATAAACTTACAATACTCAATCTCTTCATTGCTCAATCCTTCTTCACTCACCTTTCCTTGAGAAAAATCCAATAGTTTGTTGAAAAAACTAGTTATTGAATCGACAAGTGATGGATTGAGCTCATGCCCACCTTCAGCAATAGTGAGTGGATCATGCAAAAACCCATCCATACACTCCCAATGCTGATTAGAGTCAAGTGAATGGATTTCTTGAGCAATTTTCTGAATTGGGCTACCTTTAATGCCGTGAATCGAAGTAGCACCCATCTCAATCCTATCACCACCAAACTCAGAAGTGTTGATTCTTCCACCAATTCTAGTCCCACCTTCTACTACGCAGAGCTGAAATGATTCGTTCGAGCCCTGTGATGTGGAGAGCTTGTTGGCAGCTGTGAGACCAGCCATTCCAGCCCCAATAATCACAATTCTTGGCTTCTTGGCCACCATTGTTGCTACAACTTGTTAGTTTTTTAACTTCTCTTCTTTTCTTTTCTATTATTTTCTCAGTAGGACATAAGCAGAGGAATATATTAAGGACAGGGCTCTACTTTTCTTTTCGAAACTATCAACACTCCAAATTCTAAACTATCAACACTCCAAATTCCAAACTATCAACACACACACACACTCTCTCTCTCTCTCTCTCTCTCTCTCTCTCTCTCTCTCTCTCTCTCTCTCTCTCTCTCTCTGTGACACCTCTTGTCATATATATATATATATATATAAACATAGCATTATAATACTAAATTATTTACAAAGGAAGGTAGAGCAAATGTTGTTGATGCCAAGACCCAATAATAGGTTGATGATTCCTTTCACCAACCTCACATGGAAATCCAGTTAATGACAGCCTACCAACTCCAACCTTTGAATGTTTTCTAATTAGTCAATAAATGGGTTTCGACCAAGTAATCATCAAACAGATGTAGCATTAAAATTGTTGCCACTTTAGGTACTATTACATGTTAAATTATTTATTTATTTATTTATTTTTAATTTCCTCTGGCCTTGGAATGAAATGGAATATTAATGTCCTAAAACGCTATACCAGGGTGGTAGGACAACACTAGTGAACAATATTGATGTAGAAAGTACTCTCTTCTTCCTGTCTTGTTAATCACATAGAATCCATCTTCAAGTGCACCATCAATTGGAAGCTCTTTTAAGTTGAGAATATGTATATTAGCCTCGTTAGCAAAAATACATGATGATTCTGTGTCTATTCAATAACAGTAAATTATCTTGTCATACATTTTCCTTTAATGTTATGACATACAGGTTGCTCGTTATCATACTAATTATAAGTACCCTATTGTCTTTAGTGTAATGGGTAATGAATTGGCAATGGCATTATTAGTATTAGCAATTACATTTGAAAATGGTCATTTTTAGTCGTTAGTTTGAAGCTGATAACTATTGCTCTATTTGATCAACCTATCTGTCTAGATGCCCTTTTTGAATTTCCCCCCCCCCCCTCCCCAAAATAAATTTTATGTGCTAGAAGCTCGATTTAATGATATAATGTTTTGCTAGATGGACTCTCTACCATTTGAATACTGCTGGATCTTTGACTTCTTTAGATGATTACTTGAAGTCTTATTACATACACAATTAAAAAAACAAAAAAACAAAAAAAAAGCCCAATTAGTACACATTAATGTGTCTTTAAATAACCATAATTTAGATATTTAGGAGATATTGTAAGATAATCCAAAAAACTAGGAAACTAATATAACGTTATAAACTTATTCCTAAAAAAATGAAAATATCAAATAAAATAAATAAAATAAATCAAATACAATTTTAAAATTACAAATTAACAGTCCAAAGGGATATGAAGCTTGTTCCTCACAAAATTGTGAATAAAGATGGAAAGCCTTGTATCGAAGTTAAGATTAAGGATGCAAAGCCCAAGGTATTTAGCCCTGAGAAGGTCAGTGCTATGATTCTAATTAAGACAAAGGAGACTGAGGCATTCCTTGGGAAGAAAATTAATTAAGGATGCTGTTGTCACAGTTATTGGTGAGTAGAACTCTTCTAAATTACTACTATTATTCTCCACTCTTCCAAGGATGCTGTGGTACGCCCTTTTACTTTTTTTTTGCAACCTGCAGCCTACTTTAATGATGCCCAAAGGCAATCTACCAAAGATGCTGGTATTATTGTTGGGCTGAATGTTGCTAGAATTTTAAATGAACCATCTGCTGCAGCTATTGCCTATGGATTCAACAGTAAAGGTGGTGAGAAGAACATCCTTGTGTTCGACCTTGGTGGTGGCACATAAAAAGTTAGACAACTTTTTTTTTTTTTTTTTTTTAGCACAACAAAGCTATTGCAAATCTCAAACTGTCATGATGATACATTTGATGGACTATATAATCAAATAGCACCAACCACGGATCCACTAGTAACATAAGGGTTTAGAGTGTCTGGTCGATTTGTTGCATCAGAACTTCGATGTTCCCGTCGAGCATCAAATCCATCAAGCTGATTCACAAATTTCAAGCATAGTGCGCTGAACCTCATTGTCTCCACCCACACCATCATCAAAACGTGCACCTCCTATGGCATCTAGGTCATCAAAAAACACGATACAAGCTTTTTTGGAACGTGCCATCTGAAATAGTTCACGGACCAGACGGGCACCCTCCCCCAACATATTTCTTAACAAGTTCACTTCCAATAACATGGATGAAACACGCATCAGTTCTATTAGCCACAGCTCTAGCTAAAAGTGTCTTACCGGTACCAAGGTGGACCATAGCATAGAACACCCTTAGGAGGGTCGATTCCAAGGTTCACAAACTTTTAGAATCATTCCTTTGAAGGAACTACATAAGGAGAAACAAATAAACCATAAACAAAGAAAAAGAAAAGAAAAGAAACGAAAAAAACAGAGAAAACCATAAATAAGAGGAAGATTGTTTTCAACATTGTAGTAGTCTTCTATGTCTGTCTGTGCTTATCAAGCTTGATTGTGTTTGCCATGACCATATATGAACCTTGCACTTTTCTTTGTGTAAACATCAGTCTCATTGTCCAATCTGTTAATACCCATTTCAAATTTGTAATTAGCAGCTTATACTCTAAAATTGATAATTTAATTACCTGAAAATGAGTTAGAAATTTTGATTTGAACTTACGATTCTCTGAAATTGATAATTTAATTACCCATTTCAAATATTTTCATTAAAACAAACCTAACATTATTTCTCATTTTCTTTGGTATAGATGGATGATGGATGATCTCGTGCATGAAGCTAAATTGTACAAGACTACTTGGCAATATAAGCATTTTTGGGGAGGATTAAATATTTTTGGATGGATGTGTATGGATAACAAATATTAGTAGTTTTATTTGTTGATAGATGCGCATGGATAACAAATAGTTATGTTTCAAATTGTTATGCTAGATGGATGTGACTTGTGAATGAAAACTTAGAATAGTTGTATTGTGTCGAATGTTAATGATTCAGTTGATTTGAGTGATGCTTTAAAATTATAGGTTTATTATGGATTCAATGAATTATTTAGGAATTACAGGTGTATTGTTTTCCTGCTTTTGGCGACCACTTTATTAGTCGCGACAAATAAATAATTTTTTTTTCTCAAAAATGACAAATGCCGACCAAGAGTTTTGGTCGCAAAAAATACATCTATTGCCGACCAAACAACTCTTGGTCATGGAATCTCACTTTTGCCGACCAAAAGTTTTTGGTCGCGAAAATTAACAAATGGCGACCAAATTTTTTGGTCGTAGAAACTATTATTCAGTGACGAAGAAGTTTTGGTCGGGGAATGTAATTTATGCTGACCAATTTTGTTGGTCGTTGAAAGAAATTTTTGCCGACCAAATTAGCGACTAACATGTATGGTCGTTGAATGTAATTTTCGGCCGACCAAAGTCTTTTCGCGACTAAATAGGTTAGTCACGATAATTATATGTTTAGCGACCAACAAGTTAGTCGCCAAATAGAACGTTTTGCCGACTACAAATCTTTTTAGTCGCTAATTACTTTCCGCGACCCTCAATTGCCGACCAAATTGGCGACCAAAAAAATTGGTCGGGAATATGTTTTGCCGACCAAAAATTAGACTTTTGCCGACGAAATCTTTAGTCGGCAAATGTGTTTATTCTTGTAGTGATTTACAATAAAAATAAAAAGATAAAAATATTTGTACTATTATAGTAGAATCGTCGAATAATAACATTTTAATATTTTAACGTGTCAAGATCTGACTTTTGACTTCTATTTTGACATTAAACACATGAGATGCTCTAAGGTCGATTGGCAATGACCAAGAAATATATCATGAAGAAGAAGACAATGTGCTATCAGTTTCTCTTCAACACCTCTAAGGCCTTAAAAAAAAAACAGCTGATATAGTTCTATCTTCTTCTTTTAAACCCATAGTTTGCTCTTCCCCTGATTCCTTTTCCATAGGCTCCATAACTTTCTTCTTCCATCACTGTTTCTGCTATGGCTCAATTACCATTGATCTTGATCTCTCCCAGGGAAAATTTGCTCAAGGCATTCACTACATCTTGAGGATTGCAATTTCCTCCTGCTTCTACTTTGTTGTTGTGATCACGGGCAATTTTGGCATAATAAACTTCTGCACAGTCGAACATGGATAAAAGTTCAGTGGGACTAGCACCTTCACATGAAAAGCAGTTGAAAATTGAAATGCAATTTCAAGAAAGACAAAAGAAAATAGGTTAGCATTGGTACCTGGACAGGACCTAATTTCCCTTTAGGACCTCTGAGGTAGGTGCAACAGATTTTTCGAATTCCAAGTGAAAGTTCTGGAAGAACAAATAGAAAAATGTTGGCAATTTTTAATAAAAAGACAAAATTCTGTTGGGCTGTTACAGATTAGGTTTTAAATAAATTAGTTAGCTATATTAATTCAATTATTAGCTTTATTTATTTTCCCTTCAGTTTCAAGCATTGTAACAATTGTAAATCAGCCATATTTAATTTTATAATCATTTAAATATTTTACCGTTACAATATTTATTAGTGACTTTTAGTTTAAAAACCTCAATAATATATATACACACAGGTCTGCATGTTCTTCTATGTCGGAAAGATGTAGACATACACAGAAAAAATTAGGAAGACACAAAATATAATCATATATAGGGAGTTTCTCATCAACTTTCCTTGTTTTTAGGGTAATTTTGGTTCATGACTTGTTCATATCCTTTGGGTGGACAAAAGCACTGGACAAGGAAGGCTATGAGAAAACTGTGTTGAATCTTGAAGCTGTTGCACTTTATTTGAACCTTCACAGCAAGAGCACAACAACTTTAAGACAGTGACTACATACCTGTCAATCGATCACACGTCAAATTACGGCAATATAATTATTTATTCTAAAACTTCATGCTAACTATTTTATAAGCTTCGGTTATATGATGCTTGTTGTATATGTACTATTCAATCTAGCTCTGTTTATCCAGTTTTTTAGAATTGGCCAAACTTTTAAATTCCAATCCAATGAGACAATTGAAATGGCAAATCAGGGCCCTGATGAAACAACATGTATGTTCAGAACCTAGAAAAAGGATTTAGATTTGGAAAGGAAGCTAATCAATATTGAAGAAAGTGAGGGAATCAAACCTTAATTGCACTTGGATCTGTCAAAAACCTGGCAATGTAACCACAGTATGTTAGAGAGAGAGAGAGAGAGAGAGAGAGAGAGAGAGAGATTTAATTTAAGTACTCACATATGAAGCAAAGAAAAGGTCAAAAAAAAAAAACATATGGAGCAAAGACATTCAACATATTTCAACATATAGATTGAAATCATAAATTATAATTCTAAGATTGGAATTTGATAATTGATTTTGCACTGAATTGTTAACCTACGAAAAGACTTCCAAGAAAGACAAAATTTTAAATAAATAAAAGGTACATTTAGGTAAGAAACTTTACTGACGGGAAATTATGTCCACCAAGGTCTTTGCAGCTAATGGAAGACCACCACACCTGTCTACCGTGTCATCTTTAACTTTTTCTAATATCCAGTGATCTGAAATCTCGTTTTGAATTGAATCTATAACTATGGACCAACATGACTCTTCGTCCAATGTGGGCTTGAGAGGATACAAATTCCGCTTACCGACCATGTTACTTGCCACTTCCTTGAGTCTACTAGTGACGATGATGGCACCCCCACTTCCCCTTGGCAAGCCATGTGAGAGATGAGTGTAGTTTTTGTTGCCTTCCATCTACAACTTGGAGTTAGAATCCAAATGAAAGTACCAATCACTCGCATGCCACACATTGTCCAACACAATCAAATACTTGTTGTTAAGCAAACGATCGTGCAGGTTGTGCAAAAGGTCATTGAGATCAAAAGCACTGCCACACCAAGAAAAATCACTTGCCAAGCTTTTGAGAATGGCAAAAGCAATTAAGTTGGGTTTAATCAACGATTGGGGTAATTCAACCCATAAAACTGGGGAGAAACTGTCTTGGACTTGGGAGCTATTGAACACCATTTGGGCAAGAGTAGTTTTACCTAAACCGCCTATCCCTACAATACCAATCGTACTGATACTATCAATATCAGGTGTCTTGAGGAGCAAATCTTTGATCTTTTCGAAATGGAGTTCGAACCCACGAATTGAAGTCTCGTCGAATTCTAGAAAGTCCCCTCATTGACGAACCCTAACCAAGCTCAAGGACAAAGGCCTCTCAGTCTCACCTGCAACATTGATGCTGACATCGTGCAAGTATTTCAGAAAATTTTCTTTGATGGAGACCAATTTCCTTTTAGTTAAGAACAGAATCCATTTCTTCTTCACATACTGATAACCTACTAGACTTTTCTTGGTCTGGGTAATGTGTTCCTTCTTCTTGCCTACTAACATGATGCACTCAGCCAATACAAACTTGAGATCGTATAGCAAATTTTTCATTCTTATGGGTGTTGAGGAGCTGATCCTCATTTCCTACAATTCCTCTAAAATCTCATTAAAACGAGAACGGATGGGAAAATCATTGTATTCCACCACTGCTTTTTCATAGTCACTGATGAATTTGTTCTTCAGGAACTGTAAATAATCAGCTGCCATTTCATAACTTTTATACAAGTTCCAGCAACAATTTCCTTCCCTCCCTCTTCTTCCCTATTATAAACAAACTTCATGTTGAAAGCAGCCGCCACTTATATTTATGTTAGAGCCTGGCTTCCCTTCAGTCCCAGAGGTGTTGTTGGGCTTGTGGCATCATCACGGTCTTATTTTAATAATTCAAATTGCCAATTTGTAAAATTTGTCAAGTGCTGTATGTTTGTAAAAAATTACATTGATCGGATATCGATAGTTATGTGATTAAATCAGTTTTGTATAAAAAAATAGACGGTAAAAAAATAAATAGTTGACAAAAAATTGATCCGATGAGATAGCTATTGATATTCGATCAACGTGATTTTTTACAAGTATATAGTATTTGACGAGTTCTACACATTGAACGGTTCGGATTATCGAAACAAAACCCTTGGTGGGCCCCCGCGGGCCCAATAACACCCTCAGATCGAACTGGAGGAAAGCCACTACCTCATTTTAATCTCAAGGCAAATTGAAGATGAAAAGATCAGAAATCATACAATCCAAAAAAGTGGATAGTTTCTCAATTAGGGATAGCCATTTTAATCTGATCTAGGAAAGTCCGTTCATATCCTCCCGAATGGGGTACATTTTACCCACCTGACACTTATATGGGATGGATTTTATCCGCCCTGATACTCATGTGAGGCAGAGGTGGATTATGTTTTGGTCACCCACAACAGGGTGGATACCACTTCTTCTGATCCAAACCAGATCCGATATAATTAACAATATATAAATAAATAAATATGTATATATATAATATAATTAGATATAAAAAATAATATTAAAAGTCTATGATTTTGTTTAAATATAAATAAATAATAATCGTAAAAGTCTTACTATTTTTTTGGGTAAGTAAAAGTCTTACTATTTATATATATGGAAAGAAGGAAAATTATTTAGTGTGCTAAGATTTTAAATGATTCTCAATTTTTTTGAAATGTGGTCCGATATCCGCGGGTATTGAGTATCCGCAGGAGTGGGGGTGGGGTTGAAAAATTACACCCATAACAAAAGTGGGGTAGGGACAAAGTTTGTCGGCGAGAACAAGGGCAGAGAATGACTCCAAACTTGTTTCGTGGCCATCCTTATTCTTGATAGATAAACCTCTCTGCAGATGCTAGCAAATGGTCAACAATTGCTTAACAGTTAGATTTTCCTTGATCTGAAACTTTCTTTTTCTAGACTATGGAAAAATAAATATTTACATTGTGGAATACATGGAAAAATTATTGGTTAATTTGGGGTGTCATATGACTATACTCTACACTAATTATAATTCACTATATCCCCTCATGTTCCCTAAATATCCCTTCATATTTTCCAATTATTCAATATAAATTCATGAATTTCACTCCCTCTATCAATCATAACATCATTAAAAAAATGGGTACCCCAAAACTAACGACTTCTCCTAGTATATGATACAAATAGTGAAAGCAGTCCAAAGAAAAGTCATAATTACATGACTAACTTGACTATCATAAGAGCGTAAGAGATGCCAAAATGACTTGTCTGACACTCCTACATAAAGTTTTTATGTGATCCTTGTGCTACTGATGCATTTCCCAAGAGCACATAATAATTTTGCAGTCCCACTAGGTAGCTCAAATCCATCAAAGCTTGAATGGCTCGAGGTGTCAAAATGACGTCGTTTTGGCATCTTTTTTCTTTTCTTTTCTTTTCTTTTCTTTTCTTCTTCCTCTGTCTTCCTCTGTGTAGATCTGTTCTTCCTCTGTTTTTTTTTTCTTTTCTTTTTTTCTTCCATAACTCAGAATCGAAAAGAAAGATAGATGAGAATCAAAATCAAAATCCAATACCCAAAATCTTCTATTCTTCTTCTTCTTCTCTGCATTTTCTACTCCACCACCACAACACCCAAAATCAAAATCCACAGATCGGGGAACAGAGAGAGAGAGGAAGAGAAAGAGACACACAGAGAGAGATACACAAAACAGATAGAAAGGGATATATACACAGATCTGTATAGATCTATGTATACACACAGAGAATGGCGGCGCGGTGGGCGGAGCTCTCTCTTTCTCTCTATTACCCTTCCTTCCTCTCTCTTCTCTCTCTTTCTCTCTCTCTCTCTCTCTCTCTCTCTCTCTCTTCCTCCGTTTCAGAGATAAAAAAGAGAGGAAAAAAAAAATTCCAAAACAACGTCGTTTTGGAATTCAGGCCACTCGAGTCTCGGAAATTTCAAGCTCTAGAGCATTTTTCATAATCTTGCCACTCTTACAAGGACTTAACGATTCCCAAAACATCTTCAACGGTTGAGACACTAAAGTGCCTTAGATGACCACCTCAGGCTCAAAGAAGCTCCTAAAAAAGAATGCAAACATATATAATAAACAGAGAGGGGAAAATAAAGAGAGAGAGAGAGAGAGAGAGAGAAAAAATGAAGAGAAAAATGCAAAAGAATTTGGGAATTGCGATTAAAAATTCAGCTTTTCCTGATTTGGGCCCTCCTACTTTTTGATTAAAATCTAAAGAAAATGTGCTTATAAGTATTCAAGAATGATTTGAATTATGGGAGATGTATCCAAACTTTTCACCATACAACAAATAGAAATATTTTTCGACAAGGACATAGATGATGCCTCATTATATTACAATTAGTGGAAGTACAAGTGCAAAGCACATGCTAGTTTTATCTAACTAGTATATACTTCAGTTGATCTTGACATATTATGTTTGTTTCAGGGAACTATATTCACACTCCATTTCTTTATAAATTTAATCCAAAATTTATTTTTAATCACCAAATTAGATATGGCACATTTTCATGTATATTAGAAGACTAATTTTGAAGTGCGAAGTAGAGTGGGAATAACGTATCTCTTGTTTTATTATGCTTAAACATAAAAAAAGGAGAGAGAGAACTTGGCATCAAAGACAAGAACCAAAAAAGAAAAATAGGAAAAGCAAGAGTATTGATGATGAGTAATGAATTATAAAGTGGAACTTGACATATCCAAAGACAAGAGACCAAAGAAAAAGCAAGCAATAGGGGGAAAGTAAAGAAAAATAATATAACCTACTTTCTTTCTTTGTAATATATTACCAAATCCACCATCTCTCCTTGCTTCTCTTTTAATTGTTAATGGATACATGTAGACACCCCATTTTTGACCGCCCTCGAGACTTGGCCGTTACTAATGGTTTGCTCAGTGATGAAAGGTGTGCAGGGGAAAGGTTCAATTTCTTCAGCAAGGAGAGAGAGAAATCTCAAATTCACACCCCATCTTGGACCAAAATTATTTTGGATGGTTTTTAGACCTTAAAACCCTCTCTTTCAAAACATTTTCGAAATTAAGTTCCCACGATGTTCCGACACTCGCATTTCGGTAAATGTTGCGCTTTTCGGTAAACCGAGCAAGGACAAAGTGGAGATGAATGAAAGAGAGATGAAATCTTTGAAAAATCTTTCAAAACACCTTGCTTGGGGGTTTGAATTTGAAAAGAAGAGGAGAAGAGGGGAGAAAATAGGTTGAAGAAGAAGTTCGCCATGAATCCGGGTAGGAGAGAATCGAGCAGCCCTCGCTGAATCGGGCTTATTCAATTGCATATTTGGAGTTGAGCTATGAGGCCACAACCATTGGAAAGAAGACTTCCAAGGCTTCATTTTTCATTCAAGAATCTCCTAGAGCCAAGTCAGGGTGGAGGAGATATGATTGGTTGAAGCTGGGCATCATCCCGGTTGGATTGAGTCTGCGCGGCTTCACCGAAAAGGGCATAACTTTTTGCATACGAGGAATTTTGATGCAAGGTTTGCGCCATTGGAAAGCTTACTTCCGGGGCTTCCATTTGCATACCCACCGGCCGTTTTTTGACCTCGGAATCATCTATCGGCACTATATTTTGCCGACCGGCACTTTATTTTGGCCGACGATCAAATTTTCTGGCCGGTTTGAACCCGTTGCACCCTCCAAGCCTGGTGCATACCAGCTGTGCCAGATGGGATGCACAGAACCAGCTCCACGTGCATATATGTGGCTATTTTGCACCTTTGAACCCCCTAAAGCTTCTAGAAACTTGAACCCTTTGGCCAAGCTTCTTGGAGAAGCTTGGCCAGCTGTATTAGCTTCTCCAAGAAGCCTAGACTCTTTTGCACCCCCCCTTAAACCTTTCTCTTTGCTTAGCCCTT
Organism: Camellia granthamiana; assembly: GCA_036172215.1. Lineage (NCBI taxonomy): Eukaryota > Viridiplantae > Streptophyta > Magnoliopsida > Ericales > Theaceae > Camellia > Camellia granthamiana. The sequence goes on along the minus strand of CM069908.1, from coordinate 7,036,622 downwards.
AAGATAAGTGCTTTGCTTGGCCTATATAAGCACTTCTCTTCTCCCTTTGTCTAGGTTGGATGTTTGGAACAAAAAACCAGAGATATAGATACATATCTGATATAGATACATATATCCCTCCATCTCTCACTATATCTCTCTCATTCAACCTCCAAACACCCTTGTTCTTGGGTCATTCCTTCACCAACCCATAGCACAACACCACCACTTCCATTTCCAGAATTTGGGAGGTCATTTGCAGAGCTTAGGAGCACCAAAACTTGGTCCAAGAGGTGCTGGTTTGTTGGTCTACAAGGGTAAGAACACTTTTCCCCAAAACTAGCATTTTCTTGGTTCATATCTAAGCCATAGTTGCATGTATTTTTGAGCTTCGATGTAAACTACAAAGAGGCTTATTTTGAGCCCTTCTTCAACATTGAAGAAGGGCTCAACACTGTTGGGGACCTCCATGTATGACTTGCTTCATTACCCCTCTTTGGTCCCCTTTTTTGCATGTTTGTTTAGCTTATCTTTCTTCTGTTTTTCGGCCATTATCAGAACTAAGAGTGGCCATATTTTGACCCCCTTGTCATGTTTCATTAAGGGTCTTTGGCTGTTTGATGAATGTTTTGTATACTTCATGTTATAGCCCTTTGTTGGCCTATTTCTTGCATAGCATCTTTGGCATATTTGTATACTGATTTGGGGGTTGTCATCTACTGAAAGTAGTCATATTTTTGGTCCCTCTTCAGTGTTGTAGAAGGGTCTTTTTCTGTTTGGGCTTTTCATCTTACACTTGCTTTGTAATGCTCTACTTTGTCTAGAAATGTGTCATGGGTTTAGCCTTGTATATCCTCATGTTTTGACTTGACTTATTGAAGCTTTTGGCCATGATTTGTCTTGTTTTAGGTCTGTTGGCCACTGGTTTTACCATTTTTGGCATGCTTAATGTAGTTGCTTTGCATTGTTGCTTGTAAGCCTTGAGGATGTGATCCATGTATATGCGTTGGATAGGTTATTTAGATGATTTGGAATCATTTAATATGTTATTTCAGTCCCTATACCAGGTTTATATGTCTCCATTTGTCATGCCTTTCATGCTTTGAAGTATTGGTCTCTTATGCTTTAAAAAGGGTGTTGTGCATGCTTGCATGTTTAGAGCATTTTGGGGCTGTCATGCCAAGGTTTTTGGGTGTATTTATGCATGATGGAACTCTGTTTTTGCTTACATAATTCACGTCATGAGTGGTCTTGGTAATGATGGAGGAGTGTTCCCTTTTGGTGCCCTAGACTTGGCCCCATTTGGTTTGCACATTGGCATGTACATTGGTCACAATCTTGGGTGTTTTGCCAATGTTTTGGGTTGGTTTGAGGGCTGCCCCATTGTAGTTAAATCCACCATTGCATGCTTGCCTCATGTTTGTTGCTTAATTGATTCATTAAGTGTTGCTACATGTTAGTCCTATCGCCTAAATTGCCCATGTTTGTATTGCATTTGCACCTTGCATGTTGCATTACATTTGGCATGTTGGCATTTTAGTATTAGGTTGCATCATGGAGCCATGTTTACATAACATGCATTGCATTACTTGGTTTGGGGTGTCAAACCAAGTGTAAGGGTTGAGATGAGTTCATACTACAAGTGATGCAACTTGTCTCAACTCATGGTCACTAAGGCCCTTGATCTTGACATGATAGGGACTTAGTTCTCATTTGTGTGTTGCATGCATATTGACATTGAAATGCAATCTTGGTTCCTTAGGCTATCATGCACCAAGATGCATAATGGATGGCCCAAGAATCAAGGGTCATGCTCCCTTGAGTCCCAAACATGATAGGGAAGCATTGGCCATGCTTACATATGCCTAAAAATTCATGCCATGCACTGCTTGTCTGCTGCTGCTGTCAAAACTGTCTCCTGCAGGAATTTTGTGCCGACCGGCATTATATAGTGCCGACCGGCACTATATGGATGGCCGATAACATCATTGACAGCCGGTGACTATTGTACAAGGCCGGTGGCCATCCCTCCCAGCCGATGATGTTCTGCAATGCTCATAGAAGGTTCTCTGGGACTTTGACAGTTTTCAGAGAAGAAAAGGCAGTAAAACAGAGGCAACAGTGGCATGGTGCGGACTTTCCAGGTGAGTCAGATTCGAGCATGCATCATTCGCATATCCCGAGGCAGGGCCGAGGCCCCCTTCTTTTTACATTTGATTTAATTTGATAATTAGAAATTTCTGTAATAATTAATTTATTCTGTATTTGGACTGTATTATTTTGGGACTGTATTATTCTTTTGGTCCCTCCGAGCGAGGGCATATTTGTAATAAGTGTGGGTGAGTGTGTGTATGTCTTCCAACCCCCACTTCTTTCTCCCTTTTATTTACCTGCTTTGATGGTTAGTATTAGGGCACGTTTATTTTAGCATACCTTATGCAATGCATGCGTGCATCCATACATTTGTTACACATGCATCGGGCTCGGCACATCATACAAACTGCATTGTATTTCAATTCCAAATTGAATACGTGTTATTTGTAGCATTCCACGTGCCATGTTTAGGATAGCCAAGCCTGTCTAGATTGCATCTTTGCATGTGTTGCATTAGCCACTTAACATGAACTAGGATCATGCATATGATTACTAACTGGTTTCTGTTTTGGCTCGGAGTACTAGGTGAGCTTTTATGCTTTAGCATATCACATGTGTGTGATTGTTGCCATGATAGCATGATTACCATGAGGCTAGCTGCTTATGTGATATAACTGCTTGAATGCCTGTGGATGGAGGTTGAATTACCTAAATTGGGACAATGCATTAAAAACTGTGAGTTTTAAAGCCCACTAGATAGTGGCAAAACTGTCTTTTCTAAAAGCCCACTCGAGGGTGGCAAAATCTGCATTCTAGCCTACTTACGAGTAGCAAACCATTTTCAAAACAAACATGCAATGTTTTGTTCCAATTTAGGCGATTTGGTCTATACTTGTTTGTTGTGCGCATAACATAGTAATTCTAGGCTAATAACCGGAATAAGAACATGTAATGTTTTCAAAATCGGATATCACGGTTAGTAGAGGCCGGTCTTCGGACCGGGCGAGAGGGGGTGCTCATAGCTGACCTTCCCCGATCGTACCCAAGCTCCCGAGCCAAGATCACTTTGGTGATGACGGACACGTGGCCTTCGGCACCGAGTCAGGGTTTCCTAAATTTCCCCATTTTAAAATATTTAGGTGGCGACTCTGTATCTGGCAAAGCAGTCCATGTTTGGCACTTCTTTTCAAAAATCAGTTTTTCTTCAAAACGATTTGCCAGAGTTGGACTCTTTGGTTCAAGATTAAGAACCGTGACATTTGAGTCCTTTGAACTGTAGTGACCCAATATCGAACCAGAACGGGGGGGAAGTCGCACTCCCTCCCCGGGATGCGTTCGGGGACGTCTACAATACACAAGAAGTTAGATAGAGACAAAGAGAGTGAAAAGCAAAGAATAATCCAGAACTATAAAAGGAATAAGCTAACCCATTAAAGCTTCATTTGGTTTTAGATTTTTGGCTAAAAAAGTACAAAAAGACAAAATTGGCTACATAAGCTAATAAGACAAAATGTCAGATCCAAACCATACTCATTACACTTTTTCTCTCACAAAAATCAAAAAAACCAAACCAAACGAGGTTAAAAAAGTCTCAACACAAAAAAGCCAGCTAAAAAAGCCAATGTCACATGAAAACTAAATGTCCTTTGAGATAGAGTTGAGTCATCGAACTCACGTAGCTAGTTATTTGTAGCATTACACTATTACTCAACACATTGTCAACCATCTTCTAGCATGCAAGAGAAGTGTTTTGCCCATTAATATTGTCTATAGACTATGGTGAGAACAAAATCAACAAAATTATAAGAAGAAAAATACTTGCGACACCTAATTTATTACTTCTGAAAATCATCTTAATGATTTGTCTAACAAGTGTCAAATTTTGATTTGTCAAACATTCCATGGGGATTAACTTCAATGTCACATCATTAAGGGTGGTTTAGGGATGATAAATTAAGAGATGTAGCATTATTATTACAAGAAAATTAAATGATGGGTTATACACCCTTCAACTATCACTAAATAGTGAATATCACTTAACCCGTTAAGTACAACATCGTACACTAATCCTTCAACTATAAAAAAATTGTACAAATTTCCCTTTTGGTGGGTAAAAGTAATATAGTATTACAATTAAAGTGGGTCTAAATATGCAATTTTATAGTTGACACTTGAAGGGTTAAGGCTTTATTTAGTTGAGTTTTCAAAATAGTTTGGTGAAAGAAATAAAAAATACTCATTATTTTCACATGATTTTATCTGTTTTGGGTTGAAATAATTTTTAAATTTTAAAAATATCCTTTTTGGTCTTTATTTTTTAAAAATAATTTCACCTAACTATTTTGAAAACTCAACCAAATAGAGCCTTAACCCCTCAAGAGTGAACTATAAATTACTCATTATTTTCATATGGTTTTATTTGTTTTGGATGGAAATAATTTTGAAAATTTAAAAATATCTCTTTTGGTCATTAATTTTTATCAAACTAGTTGAAAACTCAACTAAATAGAGCCTAGTGTCCAAATAATTAACCCTTATAAGGATTTAAACCAAAATCAGGTAAAAACATAAAATAAAAAAAAATGTACTATCAGACCAACTACACAAATTGAGAAAGGTAAATTACATTCACCTCTCAGAGGTTTAAAAAAATGATCTTTTCACAGATTGTAATAGCACTTCAAACAATCTGTACGGCGAACAAAACCTATGTTCTATACTCTCAGAATTTTTTCCTAAAAACTAATATGAAGAATAATGCAAAGTGAGAGCAAAAACAGGAAGAGAAAACAATTTTTTGGATCTCCAAAATTGCTAGAATGAATCTTCTTTTATAGGCAATTAGGTGCCTTTTCAGAAAGGCTGAATAGGTATATCATTGAGCCGAACAGATGCAGAAATAGATTTGAATCTGTCCATAACTGTTGGGCAGTTTTAAACCTGTCTGGAAGAAACTGAATCTGTTCAGTGTAGCAGGTTGAAAAATGGACCGGAAGAGGAATTGTATTGCACAAAAAATTTGAATTCAAATTTGGCACAAAATTTGAATTAATTTCATTTAGAAAAGTTAATTTTCTCATAAGAATTTTTAGAAAAATTCAAATAAATTTTGTCCAAAAAATTAATATTAGAACCGACCCGACCCACAACCCATACCTGCACCCGGCACAGCTCGGCTCGGCTTGGCTCGGCCGACCGATCGGACGGCGACGCGCGCACGCATGTGTGGTGGTTTGAGCCAAGATTCACTTTGTCCATAACTCATCTCTTCTACAAACTTGGGGTGTACTTTGGGGCCCAACCCAAGTGTTGCCACCTAGAACTTACATACACACATAAGTTCTCTTAAGTTTTCAATGTGAGACAACCATATAAAAGAAACCCACATTTACCTCTTCAACTTTCTTTTCCACAAACTCGAAAACGACATCAAGTTCCCATTCACTCATAAATGGATTTGACGAATCGTTTGCACCATGTGACTTATGCTGCAAGGAACACGTCACCTCTTTGGACCCACCCCAAAAGACATGTGAGATCCAATATAATTTGGACTTAAAGTTGGCCCAAAATAAGCCTATAAAAATCTTAAATTCTAACAGTCCCCCACATGAATGAAATTTGATGGAGAGAAAATGCAATAACATGATCTAATTATTGAGAGTACAGAAATTGAAAATATTCTACAAAGGATATGTAGCTTTTGGCTTTGAACCTTCCCTTGTGCGACACTATCGGATTTACTAGCTAACTAGTGAACATGATGTCTTAAAATGTTTAGCTATTTGTGTAAACTAAGACAATAGAACTCACACAGTATATTACTAGACACAGTTTGGTTCTCACTATTGTGTTCATTTTGGTCCTGAACAACCTGGTCTTTCATGAGTGCTATAGAGAATTGTAACCCTTTACAAATCTCATAGAACCGGCCTAGTTCACACTCATATAGGTGATTCTTATGAAGAGTATCCTGCCATACTCCACTAGGTATTCCTAGATATAAGAATCATTAAAAGTATTATTTAACCCAAAACGCTACAGACATCTCTATTTTATCATAGAAACAAGTAGGAGTTTGACTCTCCAGTGATCCTTATGAGTCATACATAACTCGATTGTCCCTTTCAACCTAGATCTTGGGATCTCCAGTCAACTAAGTTGGGTTGCCGTTGTAGTAACTGTTATTTAATAGGCTTAAGTCCCATTTCCCTCGATGAATTCTCAACTAACTCTCTTGCTAACCCTTTGGTTAGTGGATCCGCTATGTTGTCTTTAGACTTCATATATTCAATGGAAATAATTCCATTAGAGAGTAGTTGTCTCACGGTGCTATGTCGATGACGAATGTGTCCTGACTTACCGTTATACATATGACTCTATGCTCTACCTATTGCTGATTGACTATCACAGTGTATGCATATAGCAGGCACCAATTTTGACCACATTGGAATATCTTCAAGGAATTGACGAAGCCATTCCACTTATTCCCCAGCTTTATCTAAAGCTTTAAATTCCGATTCCACAGTAGACCTAGCAATGCAAGTCTGTTTGGAAGATTTCCAAGATACAACCGCCCCACCAAAAGTAAAGACATACCCACTAGTGGATTTTGAGTTTCTAGTATCCGATATCCAATTTGCATCATAGTATCCTTGAAGTACTGCTAGATATCTAGTATAATTTAACCCAATGTTATGAGTAAATTAGAGACATCTGAGAACCCTTATAATTGCTTTCCAATGTTCTACTTCTGGATTACTCGTATATCTACTTAATTTACTTACTACATAGGCTATATCCAGGCTAGTGCAGTTCATCAAGTACATTAAGCTTCCAATAATTTGGGTATACTCTAACTGAGAAATACTTTCCTGTACATTTTTAGACAGAAATAAACTAACATCCACAGGTGTTCTAGCAAGATGATCAGCATCTTTGCTAAATTTGTCAAGTATTTTCTCAAAAATAATGTGATTGTGACAAAGCATAACCTTATGATATTTTGGTAATTTTCATACCAAAAATTATATCAGCAATCCCCATGTCCTTCATGTCAAAATGTTTATTCAACATTTTCTTGGTAGTTTTAATCATGTCATTATTACTACAAATGATGAGCATATCATTCACATAAAGACATACTATAACATAACTGTTGTTTGTGTTTTTAATAGAAACACATTTGTCATATTCATTAATTTTAAATCCATTTGACATCATTGCTTCGTCAAATTTCTCATGCCATTGCTTTGGCACTTGTTTTAAACCATATAATGATTTAACCAATTTATATACTTTCTTTTCTTTTCCTGGAACAGAAAATCCTTCTAGTTGTTCTATGTAAATTTCTTCATTTAACTCACCATTTAAGAAGGCTATTTTCACATCCATTTGATGAATTTCTAGATTGTTCAAAGATGAAATGGCAATTCACATTCTAATGGATGTTATTCTAGTAACTAGTGAGTATGTGTCAAAGTAATCAAGATCTACTTGTTGTCTATATCCTTTGACCACAAGTCTTGCCATGTATTTTTCAATTGATCCATCTGCTTTCTTTTTTCTCTTGGAAATCCACTTGTACCCAAGGGATTTATAACCTGGTGGCAAATTCAGCAATTCCCAAGTGTAATTTTGCATGATGGATTTAACTTCACTATTTACAGCTTCATTCCATAAAAGAGCCTCAGGACTGGACATAACTTCTTTAAAAGTTAAAGGCTTATTTTCTAACAAAAAAGTTAGAAAATCTAGACCAAAAGATTTGAGATTCTAACACGTTTACTACGCCTAGGTTCCTCTTCCTCATTTTGATCTATCTCTTGCTCTTGCTCTTGATCTTGTTCTTGATCATGACTAGTAACAGCATCATAAGACTTTTTATTAGTACTAGTCTCTTGTCTAGTTTTATTAGGAAACACATGTTCAAAGAAAGATGCATTCCGAGATTCAATAATAGTATTTACATGCATTTCAGAATGTTCTGACTTATAAATCAAAAATCGATATGCACTACTATTCATGGCATCACCAATGAATATGCAATCAATAGTTTTAGGACCTATCTTAATCTTTTAAGGATTAGGAATAGCCACTTTAGCCACTTTAGCCAAACACCCCCACACTTTTAAGCATTTGTAGGATGGTATTCTCCCAAGCCACATTTCATAAGGTGTTTGATTTACGTTCTTTTGAGGTACTTTATTAAGAATGTAGTTAGCAGAAAGTATTGCTTGCCCCAACAAGTTTTGAGGTAATCCAGAACTTATTAACATGACATTCATCATTTCTTTTAAAGTCCTTTTTTTTTCCTTTCAGTAATTTCATTTTGCTGAGGTGAGTAAGGAGCGGTGGTTTGATGAATTATTCCATGTTCTTTACAAAATTCACCAAAAGGTGATTCATATTCACTACCTCTATCACTTCTTAGTTTTTTTAATTTTCTAACCAAGTTAATTTTCAACTTCATTCTTATATTAAATGAAAGATTCCAAAGCTTCATCCTTAGTTTGAATTAAATAAACATAACTATATCTAGTATAGTCATCCATCAAAGTGATAAAATATTTTATGATTTAAATCAATGTCAAATTTAGGTAAACATTCCATATTAATTAATCTATGCAAAAATCCATAATTAACATCTTCTACTCTACCATGCCACAATTTGAAGACTCAACCAAGTAAGAAGAAGGTGTATTATTATTAATAACAGAGGGGACAACAGTCATTACATTTAGTTTGAAAAGGCCATCAGACATGTAACCTTTTCCTACATACATCTTGAGAGGGTAATTTATATATAAATTGGGCCGAGCTGGGCAATGGGCCACTCTGTGGGCCACAGTAAGGACTGAGTAAAAGGGCCTTGAAGTTAGCCCAATCCAAAGGAGCTTTGTAGTTAGCTCAGTTGGCATGGTCAGAGCGGTGGCAGTTAGCTCGGTCAAACCACATTGAACCGAGGTATTTTTGGGCCTTTTCTCAGGACCTTGCTGTTGAATAGCTCAGTCTAGGCACGCTATGGATAGCACGGTTTCAACAGGCAACCGAGGTACAACTGAACGAGAACCTAGCTAGCTTGGCGTTGTGCATTGGAGCACTAAGCTTGGTTAGCTCGGTATTAAATAAACAGCCCAGCTGGAGTATGTCAAATCGAAGCACACGCAATGAAAGGAAGAACCGAGCTAGTTGGAGCTCGGTCTAGTTTGCAGCTTTAGCATGGTCATGTTAGCTCGGTCGTATTGACATCCAACCAAGGTAAAACCATCTCACTTGATTTAAGCAGTGAGGGGGGTGTTGAAGGATAAGCATTATCCTTCATAAGTGTGATTCCTAGGAGGACTCTGCATGGAAGAATAAGAGTCCTACAAAGATTGTGCCATGCGGAACCTATAAAAGCTCACAACATCACCTTTGGAGAGGTAACACAACTTTGATTCCCGAATACACAGAGCTTATTGTCTATTTGTCTATTTTGCTGACTTAGGCATCGGAGAGGTATCCAGCACACACCCGCCGGCTAGCTCACATTTGTGTTTTCAGGGAGTAAAGCGACAACGTACGGAGGAACGCATACTTGATTAACAGGGTTATACGAGGACAATATTTCGTGCTCATACAATTGGTGCCGTCTGTGGGAATTTCACAAAGAGAAAAACCTCTTGATCAAGTTTTCCTCTCTAGTTGAAAGCAATGGTGCACAATAAAGACTTGCCACAATCTGCTATTGATGGGCAAACCTCGAAAGGGGGTGGGAGGCGCGAAGGTTTACCTTCTATCCCACCTATGGCAGAATTAGATCCCCAGCGAAGGAATCCACGGAGAGAAGCAAAAGAAAGATAGGGCTCAAGTCCACACCGCTCTCAAAGCCCTGATAGACAGAGGCGGAAGATGGATCCTCAGGTTCTCGAAGATCGCGTAAGGGAGCAAGACGAAGTAATAAGAAGGATGGCAGTAGACATGGAGACTATGAAGCACCAAATAAAGGGCAGAGGGGCAACGGAAGAAGAGGTGGACAAGAGCAGGGCGCACTTTTGCCCCTCAGAAGATCGTGACAGACAAGTCACACCATCATAAACTGAAAGTAGAAGTCTCAAGACGGGCAATACACGATCAAAGACTTCCAGGACACGCTACTCCAGGCTTGAGAGAATGAGGACTGAAAGGGCTCGAAAGAAAGAAGACATTCAGACTCGCAGAGTCTCTGCACTACAACGATTGGCTCCTAGAACACATGGGAGTGTCGAGGTCGAAATTCCAGAGCCACGCCTTGCCTATGAACCAGCAAGACAAAGCGTTAGCAAGGTTACAGAGCTCACCGTTCATTCCGACAATAGAGAACAAGCACCAAGACGCCAATGGAGATTGACCAGCTTCTCTCCATCGACATGGGCGAGAAGGAAATGTTGAAGTCTTATAACAATAGGTATTGGGAGACCTTCAACCAAGTAACAGATTGTCCTACCAACCTAGCTATTGCACAATACAAGCAAGGTCTGCCAGTGGGTCATAAGTTAAGAGATTCAATGACAATGACGCCGCCTCTTACTATGGAAGCCCTGATGGAGAGAGTACACCAACACGTCTGGGTAGAAGAAGATAGAGCGCGCACCAAGGAAGAATCCAGCACAACAGCGGTACCAGACAAAAAGCTTTTGGCCAGAGTTAACACGGTTGACAAGGAAGATTGACCGCACAAAAGTCTTTGCTCGACTGGGGAGGCAATTGAGAAGTTTGGCAGGAATAACCAAACACTTCGCTCAGAGTTGGCCAGAATAACCAACTTTGAGCTCTCTTCAGCTAAGATCAGGATCTAGGTTGAAGAGGTTGGCTGGAAAAACCAACACTTTTCCTAAGCCGAGGATAAGGATCTAGGCTACAGGACGTTTGACCGGAATAACCAAACACTTCGCTCAGAGTTGGCCGGAATAACCAACTTTGAGCTCTCTTCAGCTAGGATTAGGATCTGGGCTGAAGAGGTTGGCTGGAAAAACCAACACTTTTCCTAAGTCGAGGATAAGGATCTAGGCTGGAGGACGTTTGGCTGGAATAACCAAACACTTCGCTCAGAGTTGGCCTTAATAACCAACTTTGAGCTCTCTTCAGCTTGGATTAGGATCTGGGCTAAAGAGGTTGGCTGGAAAAACCAACACTTCTCATACGCCGAGATAAGGATCTAGGCTGCAGGAAGTTGGCAGGTTTGACCAACAAGTCTTTGCCCGACTGGGGGGCAATCAAGAAGTTTGGCAGGAATGGCCAAGCATTTAGCTCTTCTTCAAGCCGAGATAAGGATCCGCGCTAAAGAAGGTTGATAGGAATAACCAACATTTAACTCATTAAGGCGCAGTTTGTGCTTCTTCAGGATCAGGCAAATTCCTAGGCTTCCTGGTGACCAACCGAGGTATAGAGGCAGACCCCTCTCAGATCAAAGCAATTCAAGATCTAGAGAGGCCCAACTCAGTGAAAGAAGTACAGCATCTCACCGGTATGGCAGCCGAGCTCAACCGGTTCATAAGTCGGTCGTCAGACAGATGTCGACCATTTTTTCAAGCATTAAAAGCCAAGTTTGAGTGGGATGAAGAATGCGACCGCACCCTAGAAAGTTTGAAAGAATACGTGTCTTCTCCACCATTGCTAGTAACCCCAATACCTGGAGAAGAACTATTTTTGTACCTGACAGTTTCACAGCACGCAATTAGCGCAGTGTTGGTCCGGGTGGACGGGATCCAACATCTGCCTATCTTTTATGTCAGCAAGACATTGCTGGACGCAGAAACTAGGTACTTACCATTGGAAAAACTGGCCTTAGCCTTGATGATGGCCTCAAGGAAGTTGTCACATTACTTTCACGCCCACACCATAATCGTCCTCACAGGTTTTCCATTAAAAGCTTTGTTTGAGAGGGCGAACTTTTCCGAGCGAATCTTGAAGTGGGCAGTGGAGTTGGGACAGTTTGACATCAAGTTTCAGCCCAAAACCGCAATAAAGGCCCAAGTCTTGGCAGACTTTGTGGCAAAATTTACACCAAGAAGTCATCACATCTGCCCAGTTGACTTAACTGGTACAACCGAAGTGGGGATGGAAAGTGTCGCCGGAATAGCGCAACCCCTAGTACAGGATACCCAGTCACAACCCAAAGCAAACCAGAGTAAAGACGGGAAGGAAGAAGCAAACCATGCTGCACCAAGAAAAGACTCATCAACAAATAAAGACTTGGTACAATCAGAAAGTGAGGGGGAATCAGTAAAGGTGGACTTTGGAGAAAACACCAGCAACACTCAGGACCCCAAGGCATCATCCGATCCCACCACCTGCTGGAAGTTATTCGTTGGAAAGATGTGGAAGCTCTTTGTGGATGGAGCATCCAACAGGCACGGTACAGGACTTGGCATAGTCCTCATCTCACCAGATGGCCTAGTAGTGGAACAAGCAGTCAACCTCGGCTTCCCAGCATCAAACAACGAGGCGGAGTATGAAGCACTTTTAACAGGACTGAAATCAACATTCTATATGAAGGCAATCGAGCTAATGGTTTACAGTGACTCCTAGCTAGTTGTAAACCAAATTTCAGGCAACTACGAGGCAAAGAATGATAGGATAGCTAAGTACCAAGAGTTAGTCAGAAAAGAGATCATGAAGTTTGAAGTAGTACGGATAGAACAGATCGGTCGTGAAGAAAACAGCAGGGCGGATGAACTAGCAGGCTTTGCCTCGATGGCGGACACATCCATCCCGCATCCATTACTGATCAACTTCCTACCAAGACCAAGCATTAAAGAAGCTGAAGCAGCAGAGGTATGTTCTGCCGAACTAGGCCCTTCATGGATGGATCCCATTGTAGTGTTCCTAAAAGATGGCATTTTACCCGAAGAGAAGAAGGAGGCCAACAAAATAAGAGCAAGGTCACAGCGATTTTGGCTCTCTCCATCAATGGCCTTGTACAAGAAATCCTTCACAGGACCTTACCTGAAGTGTGTCCATCCTAGCAAGGTCGAAGCATTCCTGTTCAAGATTCATGAAGGCGTATGCGGCAACCACCAAGGAGGAAGATCTTTAGCCTACAAAGCAATTTCACAAGGATATTGGTGGCCTTACATGCAAGCAGATTCAGAGAAGTATGTAAGAAAATGCGAGAAATGTCAGAAGTTCGCACACCAAATACATCAGCCAGCTAGAGAACTACTGCCATTAACTAGCCCATGGCCCTTCGCAATGTGGGGCTTGGACATAGTAAGACCACTTCCAACAGCACCCGGCAACAGGAAGTTCTTTCTTGCAGCAACAGACTACTTCACAAAGTGGGTGAAGGCGGAAACACTCACTTCAATAAAAGAGAAAGATGTGAAGAAGTTCGTCTGGCAGAATATCATCACTCGGTTCGGTATACCAAAAGCCCTAATATCCAACAATGGTACTCAGTTCGATGGCAAAATTTTTAGAGGCTTTTGTGAAGAATACAAGATAGAATTCTACAATTCTACACCGGCATACCCCCAAGTAAATGGTCAAGCGAAAGCATCAAACAAGGTCGTCTTGGATGGATCGAAGAAAAGGTTAGAGAAGGCAAAGGCAAGTGGGCTGAGGAACTTCCTTATGTTTTATGGGCTTACCGTACCACACCTCGGCGATCAACCGGAGAAACGCCATTCTCTTTAGCCTATAGCATGAAGGCAGTAATCCCACTAGAAGTTGGCCTCCCCACAATTAAAAGCGAAAATTTCGATCCAGACTTAAATGGGGAAGCCATAGCCTTGGAACTCGACCTTGCAGAAGAAAGAAGAGAAAGAGCACTGGTTCACATTGCCTCATACCAACAAGAGTTATCCAGAAAGTATAACAAGTCAGTACATCCAAGGCAATTCAAGATTGGAGATTGGGTACTGCGCAAAGTGATGGGAAACACCTTGGTACCCGGAGATGGCAAGTTAGGGCCTAATTGGGAAGGACCATACAAAGTGGTTGGATTAGCAGGAAAAGGGGCATACCACTTAGCGGATGGGGACGACAAGGCCATTCCCAGGCCATGGAACACTGCCAATCTCAAACTATTTTATTTTTAGCTTTTCTTTAAAATACTTATAATTTTTCTTTTTTTCCTCAATAAAACAAGTAGTTTTCTTTTCCGCATAATGGTTTTATTCTGTAAAAGTTGTTTTACTGAGCTAGGGGCATTGTAAGGAGAGTTGGCCGGAATAACCAACTTTGCACTCTCTCCAGCCAAGATCAGGATCTAGGCTGGAGTGGTTGGCTGGAAAAACCAACACTTCTCCTAAGCCCAAGATAAGGATCCTGGCTGCAGGACGTTTGGCTGGAAAAACCAAACACTTTACTCTAGGTTGGCAGGAATAACCAACTTACATGTTGGTCGGAATAACCAACTTAGAGGTTGGCTGGAAAAACCAACACCTCTCCTAAGCCCAGGATAAGGATCCAGGCTGCAGGACGTTTGGCAGGAATAACCAAATACTTTTCTCTAGGTTGGCAGGAATAACCAACTTAGAGGTTGGCTGGATAAACCAACACTTAGTACTCTTCAGCCGAGATAAGGATCAAGACTGAAGAAAGGTTGGCTGGAAAAACCAACTTTTTGTGCTCTTCAACCGAGATAAGGATCAAGGCTGAAGAAAGGTTGGCTAGAAAAACCAACTTTTTGTGCTCTTTAGCCGAGATAAGGATCAAGGCTGAAGAATGGTTGGCTGGAAAAACTAACTTTTTGTGCTCTTCAGCCGAGATAAGGATCAAGGCTGAAGAATGGTTGGCTGGAAAAACCAACTTTTTGTGCTCTTCAGCCAGGATAAGGCTGAAGAGTGGTTAGCTGGATTAGCAATTTTTTGTGATCTTCAGCCGAGGTAATAACCCAGGCTGCAGAGGTTGGCAGGTATGACCAGAGATTTCAAGGTTAAAACCGAGACAGTCATCTCGACCAGAAAAAGTTATGTTGTATTTAGATAACAGCTGGAATGTAAAAACAAGCATGGAAGAGCAGCCGAAATAATAGTTGCAACAAAAGAAGATTTTATTAAAAGTGCAAGAGTTACAAAGGGGTGGGATTTCAGCCCGGTTACAGTTTTCTTTCCAAAAACAAAAAACAAACAAACAAGAACATACAAGATTAAGCAAAAAAGTCATCAAGATCTGCATCTAGTTCAACTCGGAGCCCGGTCTCAGCTGGTAGCTTGGTCGTCAAGTCTTCTACCGGAGGCTCCACCTGAGGCTCCACCTGAGCAGACTGAACAACAGGATCATTGATGACTGGGGCATTGTTAGGCTCGGCTTCTTCTTCATTATCTTCAACTCGGAGGAATTTTTGTTGAATGGCGGCTGCATACTCCACCATACAGCTTGGTATGAAGTATGGTGGAGGGTTCAGGAAAACCTCGGTCTCTGGACCATGATCGAGCTGTTCCACCGCCGCTTTCCACCCGCACTTGAAGAATAGATCCTTAGCAGCTTCACACTGCAAGATGTACGTGGCTTCACCTTCCTTATAACCGCGGTCTTTCGCGTCTTCCAGCTTCTTCTCCAACTCCTTTATTTCGGCATCCTTTTTCCCCTCAAGCTTGGCCAGCTCACGCAGATATTTGTCTTTTACCACGACCGCTGCCTTTTTCTTATCTACCTCAGTCGAGTTGACAAGACCGGTCAGACGAGCCATCTCGGCTTGTAGATCGGCTATTTGCTTCTTTGACTCTTCTAGCTCGGCGGTTTTGGCATTGGCCTCTGCCATGGCCTGCCTCATTATTTTGCGCAGTTCTAACACTCGCTTGTGTGCGATGTGGTTTTTCTGCATGGCCTGCAAAAAGATGGTAAGAAACTTTTAGGTAAAACCGAACAGAAAGTTGTACAAATTAGAAAGACAAACAAAGGGTAACTTACCAACACCATTGACTTCGTTGCCGACCGAATGGCCTTTAGCTCGGTCAAATGGTTGTGATGTTCCATATCAGGGGGTAGACACACGCTCTTAGCCAGGTTGAAGGCTAGCGTGTGGTCTTTGTCAGCCACAACTGAATCGGTATCACGGATAGCACGGTTCTGGGAAGTGATCTTTGGGGACCACTTAGAAGAGCTAGCCCGGTCAGCACGCTTCGGTTGTGGGCTCGGTGGAGAGGTCTGGGGAAGGATGGTTTCATCTTCATTAACAAGGCGTGGCTCGGTGGCGGAAGTCTGAGCACGCTTACTTGCCCGAGTTGTTGAAGGCTGATGGGTTGGCAGGGCTACCACGGCCTCTTGTGTCTGGCTGATCGGTGGTACCTCGGGTTGGCTTGTTTCGGTAAGGAGGGCCCTTATTGCTCTCTTTTTTGCCATCTCCTGCTCTGCTGTTAAGGGGACCAAATTGACTTGTGGCAAGGTTGGATCTGGTTCTGGTGAAGGCTCCAACAGGAAGTCAGTCACCCTGGTCTTTCGTCTACTGCTGTATCTATAAGTCGGCTCAAAATTTAGTAGCTCAGCCCAACTCCTATTAGGGTGTCGTAGTGCGGCGCGAAATGCGTTTAAGTTGGGGTAGCTATACTGGGACTTGAGAAAGTTCAAATCTGCATAGAGAAAAAGAGACAACAGTTAGTGCGGTTCAAGATTAGAAAACCGAGCTAAAAGAAAGCAGTAAACTATACTGACGTATTTATACTGGCGACTCCTTTATTCCAGTTTATTCGGTCGCTCGGGATCTGGGCCTCTCGGTCTTCGAAGTTCCCAGAAACCCAGAAGAAATCATCGTCGTTTACATCCTTGTCTGGGGTATTCTTTATTATCTTTTCACGCCGGCGCCTTATTCTTAGGTAATAAACCTAACCGTCCTCGTTTTGACCTAGAGAGTACTGATAGATTATCTTGGCTAAACCAACGTTAATGCCAAGCCGGCAGTTTAGCTCGGCGATGCCATTTATTATTCGATATGAGTTTGTGGAAAGCTAGGTTGGGCAGAGGTTGGTTTGTCTAAGAAATTCACAAAGAAGGGGCTGTACAGGGAATTGCAGACTGGCCTCTACGATGGAAATAACGTTAAAAGGGACGAA
This sequence comes from Camellia granthamiana, assembly GCA_036172215.1. Taxonomy (NCBI): domain Eukaryota; kingdom Viridiplantae; phylum Streptophyta; class Magnoliopsida; order Ericales; family Theaceae; genus Camellia; species Camellia granthamiana. Next base: position 7,019,532 of record CM069908.1, on the reverse strand, counting down.
GCCTGGTTTTCCCCAGAGGACGGTGTTTAGCTCGGCTAGTGAGAGGTGCACATCGTCTGGGATTTGGTAGTCCTTGTGGAATTCGGCTATGGCCCCTGGTGAGTTTACTAAGAACCTATATTTACCCATTTGATATTAAAAATAAATTAGCCGAAGTATTAGCTCGGTCGGAAAGTGACGCTGAGTAGCTCGGTTGAGCGGTCAAGGGAGTGCCTGGCCAACCTAAGTCAGCATAGTGCAAAAGAAAGGTGTTAAGCACAGATCGTTGGACCGTGCTAAAAGAAACAAAGGCAACATAAATGAAGTCCTAGCTCGGTTACATGGGATGTCGTCCAGTCTTAGCTTGGTTTGAGCAAGGAACTTTAGCCCGGTTGAGCTTTTGCGGTAGTATTCTTAGTTCAGTTTGGACTAAGGGAGCTGGTTTAGCCCCATGTTGTAGCTCAGTTGGTGATTGGGCTTTCTAGCGCGGTATTACGCAAACCTAAGGCAGTTCGCTAGCTCGGCCCAAGTATAGCAAGAGGTACTTAGACCTATTTGACTACAAGTTTTAGTTCGGTTGTTCAGCTTGGCTAAGCTTACGCCTAATACAAACAGTATCCTAGTTCGGTTGAAATAAGATTTTGGATCAAAGGGAAAAATTGTTCAGATCGCTCATGCATACAGTGGTCACGTTACAAGGTTTTTTTCCAAAAAACACAAAGCTAAGCAAAAATGGAACATGTGTTTTGAAAAACATACGAATATGCATAGTGAGTGTTGCAAAACGAGTGCAAAAACAAGGAAAAAGGAAGCAGATCTGAGCAACATACCAGTTCAAGAGGAAAGAGCTGGAAGATGGAAATGGCACTAGAAATAGACACGAGCTTTGCAGTTGCAGGATTGAAGAACAACGGAGGAGCAGAAGCAAGATAGAGAGGGAAGATGAATAGTGCAGGTGAAATGGTTCAAAGCATAAGGGTTTGTTTTATGAAAAGGGAAGCAAAATGGTCGGACTGTTCAAATTTTGCGAAGTACGAAAATGGCGTGACAACTATGCTAGGCGAATGACAGGTCGCCATGTGTCCTCGGAATAAGAAGCGATTCAGTTTTAATTCAAGTGAAGAGACGTTTTTGTAACCGTACCAATCAGTAGCCCGGCGACATACTAGCTCGGTTGAAAGGCTAAAGTTTTTTTAGCTCGGCTGGAAAAAGATAATCCCTATCATACTGCGCAGATGGAATTAAGGGGCAATTAAGAGGGTAATTTATATATAAATTGTGCCGAGCTGGGTAATGGGCCATTCTGTGGGCCACAGTAAGGACTGAGTAAAAGGGCGTTGAAGTTAGCCTGGTCCAAAGGAGCTTTGTAGTTAGCTCGGTTAGCATGGTCAGAGCGGTGGCAGTTAGCTCGGTCAAACCACATTGAACTGAGGTATTTTTGGGCCTTTTCTCAGGACCTTGTTGTGAATAGCTCGGTCTAGGCACGCTATGGATAGCACGGTTTCAACAGGCAACCGAGGTACAACTGAACGAGAACCTAGCTAGCTTGGCGTTGTGCATTGGAGCACCAAGCCTGGTTAGCTCGGTATTAAATAAACAGCCCAGTTGGAGTATGTCAAACCGAAGCACACGCAGTGGAAGGAAGAACCGAGCTAGTTGGAGCTCGGTCTAGTCTGCAGCTTTAGCATGGTCATGTTAGCTCGGTCGTATTGACATCCAACCAAGGTAAAACCATCTCACTTGGTTTAAGCAATGAGGGGGGTGTTGAAGGATAAGCATTATCCTTCCCAAGTGTGATTCCTAGGAGGACTCTACATGGAGGAATAAGAGTCCTACAAGGATTGTGCCATGCGGAACCTATAAAAGCTCACAACATCACCTTTGGAGAGGTAACACAACTTTGATTCCCGAATACACAGAGCTTATTGTCTATTTGTCTGTTTTGCTGACTTAGGCATCGGAGAGGTATCTGGCACACACCCGCCGGCTAGCTCACGTTTGTGTTTTCAAGGAGTAAAGCGACAACGTACAGAGGAATGCATACTTGATCAACATGGTTATACGAGGACAATATTTCGTGCTCGTACACATCTTGTTTTTGATAAGTACAAACTTGTCACTTTCAAAAACTAGCCTAAACCCATTTTTACTCAACAAATATTCGGAAACAAGATTCTTGCGAATGTCCAGTACATGCAGCACATTGTTGAAAGTGAGTTCTTTTCCAGATGTCATCTTCATAATAATCTTTCCTTGTCCTTCAACTTTAGAAGTCGAGGAGTTGCCCATAAAAGTTGTTCACCGTTGTCCACTATGGAATAAGATGTAAACATCTTTTTGTTGGCACAAATGTGGCGAGTAGCACTAGTGTCCACACACCATTCTTTAGGATTTCTAACAAGGTTTGCCTCGGAAACAACTGTAGAAAGATTTATGTTATTTACACCATTGGAAATTTTGTCCACTTTGGTCATATTGGCTTGAGCAGACTTCTTGCTTAATCTTCCTTTGTCTTTGCGCTTACTACAACAATCTTTAGCCCGATGTCCCTCTTTGTCATAGATGTAACATTTGCCATTAAACTTATACTTAGTTTCCCCTCATTTAGAGCCTTGTCCAGAACTTTCTCCAAAATACTTCTATTTCTTTGCTTTTGGAGCATGTTCAACCACGTTTGCCTTAGACTCCATTGGATGCTTACCAGCCCGCTTCTCAGAATTGCAGTTGTCTTCCTCAATCCTCAAACGCACAATCAATTCTTCCAAAGTCATTTATTTACACTTGTGTTTGAGGTAGTTCTTGAATTCCCTCCAGCCTTGTGGTAATTTTTCTATTAAGGCAGCAACTTGGAAGGACTCACTGAGAGACATGTCTTTTGTATAAATGTCATGCAAAATGAGTTGAAGATCTTGAACTTGACTGATCACAGTTTTTGAATCAATTATCACAAAATTTAGGAATTTGCAACCACAAATTTCTTTGAGCTAGTATCTTCTGTTTTGTACTTTTTCTCCAAAAACTCTCAAAGTTCCTTTGCCTTCTTGATAAGATTGTAGATGTTGTATAATGTGTTGTCTAGTCCGTTCAATATGTAGTTCCTACAAAGGAAATCAGCATGTTTCCAGGCATTAACTGTCGTAACCACTTGTCGGTCGGTTTTATCCTCTTTCAAAGTAGGAGCATTCTCATGGAGAAAACGCGTCAGGTTGAGAGTAGTAAGATAGAACAGCATTTTCTGCTGCCATCTTTTAAAATCTGTTCCTAAGAACTTCTCTAGCTTCTCACCGTGATTTACTGGCACAGTCACAACAGGATGAGGGATTAGAGCAATTGCAGTCACCATACCCGTACTTGTTTGAGCATTAGTTTCAGTAGCCATTTTCTAAATTATAAAACGAAATTATAATTAGAATTTTATACTACACAAAAAATTAAACCATAAACACAAGATTTAATTCTGTAAAAATAAAAGAAACAAGAATTGTAACTTTTATTTCCAATTAATTTAAAAATAAAATTTTATTTAAAAAAATTAATTCCATACAGAAAAATATTTCTATAACATTTCAAAAATTAAAATACTAAAAACATAATTTTAATTAATGAAAACTCAGAAATTATTTCTAAAAATCAAAATTAATTTTTGACCAACTTCACAAATGAATATTCTGAATTGTTAATGACTACCAGTATATTACTACTAGTTGTCAAAGAAAATAAATAGTATATTACTACTATTTGTCAAACAGTATATTACTACTATTTGTATTTTCCAACCAGAATATTATTTTGTAAAACCACAGAAAATAATTTCTGTAAGAAAAAGAAAGAAAGAAAAGAGAAACAAACGAAAAATTCTATATAAACAAAATAATTCAAATCTGTCTTAAGATTATTGGAACAATCTTCTGTGTAAAATAAATAACTTCAAACCAAATCAAACAAATAAAAATAAATTACTTACAGAATTTATTTACCAAAATGAATAAGCAGATAAAGACCAAGTCGAGTGTGTGACACTCTGTCCTTAAGACAGACTTGCCCCGCTTCGGTACTTACGGACAAAAGGCATCTATCTCCCAAGATACAATGATCTATTCACAAATTGTAGTAGCATTCCAAACAATCTGTACGGCGAACAAAACCTGTATTCTATACTCTCAGAATTTTTTCCTCAAAACTAATATGATGAATAATGCAAAGAAAGAGAGCAAAAACGGGAAGAGAAAACAATTTTTTGGATCTCCAAAACTGCTGGAATGAATCTGCTTTTATAGGCAATTAGGTGCCATTTCAGGAAGGCTAAACGGGTACATCATTGAGCCGAACAAGTGTAAAAACAGATTTGAATTTGTCCATAACTGCTGGGCAGTTTTAAACCTGGTTGGAAGAAACTGAATCTGTTCAGTGGCACAAAATTTGAATTAATTTCATTCAGAAAAATTAATTTTCCTACAAAAATTTTTGGAAAAATTCAAATAAATTTTGTCCAAAAAATTAATATTAGAACCAACCCAACCCACAATCCACACCTACGCCCGGCATGGCTCGGCCAGCCGATTGAATGGCAGGGCGTGTGTGTGGTGGTTTGAGCCAAGGTTCACTTTATCCATAACTCCTCCCTTCTACAAACTTGGGGCCCTTGGGGCCCAACCCAAGTATTGCCACCTATACACACATAAGTTGTCTTAAGTTTCCAATGTGGGACAACCATATAAAGGAAACCCACATTTACCTCTTCAACTTCCCTTTCTACGAACCCAAAACGACGTCAAGTTCTCATTTACTCATAAATGATTTTGACGAACCGTTTGCACCATATGACTTGCCATGCAACAAGGAATACGTCACCTCTTTGGACCCACCCCAAAAGATGTGTGGGAACCACTCAAATTTTGGCTCAAAATTGGCCCAAAGTAAGCCTATAAAAACCATAAATTCCAACAAAAAAGAGTAATGTAATTATAAAAAATGTGAGACTTCTTCTATTTTCTCCAAACTTCAAGTAGATAAGTGTAATTTACACAATCAAGAATGATGGAACCCTAGACTTTTTGTGCACATTCCAAAGTCATTGTTGGCCCTAAAGTCGTGCAAGATTATTATTAGGGGTGTGCACGATACGGTTTAGTTCGAGTTTGCTATTGGCCCGTCAATCGAACCAAACCTCTCGGGTTGGAAAACTCCACATCTGTTCTTGACCATCTACTCCTTCGAAATCAACCGAAACAAATATTCGGTTTGGCGGTCAATGTCGGTTGAGTGCAGTGAAGAACACATCAGTAGGAATGGATGATGATTTCACACCAAAAAAAAAAAAAACCGCAACAGACATTGTACCCGTTACCCAAACTGAAATGTAAACGGGTTGCGATTTCAAAAACGCAGCAGACCCAAATCACTTTCGAAACCGTCCGTGTGACTCGCGGCTTAGTCGGTTTGATCGGGTTAATCGGATTTTTGCACACCTCTAATTATTATATCTCACCTTCTAGTGATAGTCATACAAACAACACTAGTACACTTGTGCTAGGGTTTCACTAATTATAATTGATTGATAATCATAAGAAGAAAAACAAAACAAAAAAAAACTACTCTAGCACAAACTACAGAATTAAATGAACTTTTTTTCGAAACACAAAACTGAAAATGTTGAATTGATCGATTTGGGCTTAAGAATTACAAAATTTTACTAGTGAAGAAAGTTTTATATATATATATAACTTCGAAAGAGAGAGAGAAAAACCTTTTCCAAATCGATTATGCATGGTTGAGATGAACTGTTTCAGAGACTTTATTGTGACTAGAATTTCCTTTGATTCTCTCTGTGACTTGCCATATTTTTTAAGGGTTCGTTCGACAATGAATTTTTTTTAGGATTATTTATGTAGAGACCCTCTAAACTACTGAAATATCACTTTAACCTCCTAAACTATAAAAGTGAACAAATAGACTCTCAAACTATTGAAAAGTATTACTTTACCTCCTAAATTGTAAAAACATATAAATAAACCCCTAAATTATTGACGTATTTCACTTTGATCCCTTCCATTATGGGTCCAATCGATATGTTTTTATAGTTTAAATGATCTATTTATATGTTTTTATAATTTATAGAGCAAAGTGATACTTCTTAATAGTTTAAAGGGTCTATTTGTACGTTTTTATAGTTTAGGAGATTAAAGTGATACTTCTCAATAGTTTAGAGATCTTCGTGTAAATAATCCATTTTCTAAGTTAAAAGTTTAAAAAGTTGAAATATTAAAAAATGAAAATTCTATTGATACATAAAATTTAGGGGTAATTATATCCCAATAAAATTTTAGAAAAAAAAATTACAAATTCTAAAAAAAAAAAAAATTGCAATTTTAATTATTAATATTTAAAAAAAAAATTCACTGATTTGTAATATATTTTTACAAAATTACACTAATTTGATATTTCTCCCTTGAAATTTATATAAAAAATTTACAAAAAATATCTGATAATGCCATTATTATAAATGAATACATCTTCAATGATATTTCGTTTTGAAATAAATGTTTCATAATGAACCACATCACTATATATAAATTTTGTCTTTCACATAGCATCACTCATCAAAAAAATATATAAAAGAATCAATTTTTTTTCCTTTAATTTTGCACCCCCACTTTCCCTCGGCAATCCATTCCAAAGTGGAGTTATGTACTTCTTGTTGAAATCCAAATCATCACTTGAAGTAGGCGACATATTGTCCAACATGACCAAATACTTCTTATTAAACAAGTAAAGATGCATATTGTGCAAATGATCATCAAGATCATAAGTGTTGCCAGACAAAGAGAAATCACTTGCCAAGCATTCAAGAATAGCCAACACAATAGATCTTAGATCCGGATATTGAGGTAACTCAACCCATAACATTGGGGAGAAACTTTGTTGGACTCTAGAGCTATGGAACACCATTTGAGCAAGAGTAGTTTTGCCTGATCCTTTCATCCCTACGATACCAATTGCACTGAAATTATCAATTTTAGATGCAGTAGCTAGGAGCAAAGCTTCCATCTGTTAGTATTTTTCTGTAATACTACATGAAAAATATATATAATAAATTAAATAGAAATGAAAAAATGATTTTTTATTAAAAGGATGAAATACAGAATAAGCAACACAACTAAAAATACAGAAATGAATGAAGTTACATTACTAATAAAACAAATTATTAACATGGATAACTAAAGATTAGAACACATCTTTGTAAAATAAATATTTAAAAATTTAAAAACAAATGATAAGAAAAGAAGCAAACCGAAGCCTGCACTAGACAGTTTCCTTAAAACATATTCACCGCCTCTTGATGGATTCTGGAGGTACGCTAGCGTCTATCTCCCAGAATATGACAGTCGAAACTAGCTAATACAGAAGCACCTTCTGAATAGTATCGGTGAACTTGACAATGGATGCACTCTCTCTAACAAGAACCAAAGAAGGGGCTAACAAAAGAAGATAGGAAAATTTTTCTTTAGTGTAAAAAACCATCTCCAACTTTTTATCTCAAAACACCATCTCATTTTCCATCACAAAACATCTCTAAAAACAACCTACTAAGTTGGAGGAGAAAGACCTTTATTTATACTGGTGGGGGCGAGCCTTAGCCATGAAGGCTAACATCAATGGGGTCATCAATCAAATGTCATCAACTCTAGCCATTAAGGCTAGAGTTACAAATGTTCAAAACTCCAAAACCATTATATAAATCGTAATGTGTACATAATGCATAAGTTTTGAGAATTAAACTAAATAGGTTGCAAAATGGATATGGGTGTTGGGTCACAACCCCATCCAAGCCTAATCTCAAACACATGGACAAACTAAACCCAGCACAGCTCAGCCCAAAGCTCAAGACTAGATCCAAGTCCAAGCCTAAGACCAAACCTAGCATATGCACAAGTACAAGTCTAGGCCTAGTCTAAACCAAGACTAAGTCCAAATCTAAACCCAACTTTATTGATACCCACTTTATGAGACAATTCTCATTCATAACTCAATGGTTTCAGTTCATTATTTTTGTATTGTAATCTTCTCACTTAATAGAATGCAAAACCACTCAGACCCACCTCAACCGGCGGTTAGATTCCACTTTAATTTCGAATTAAAGTTGTCAAAAAACCATTATTTTCCAACAGTCCCCCACATGAATAAAATTAGCCAAATAAAGAAAAATGGACAACGCTTAACAACAAAGACTCAAAGAGAGAGTACACAAAATAACCCTGCATCAGAAAAGGTAGCTGTTGGCCTTGAAACTTTCATAGTGAAAGCCTATCTGATTTACTGGCTAACCAGTGAACGTGCTGTCTTGAACTGTTCTGCCATTTGTGTAAATTGAGACAATAGACCTCACGCAGGAGTTACTCCAACCAGTGTTCTTGTTCTCACTGGTTTGTCTAGTTTGGCCTTGAAACACTAGCCTGGTTTAGAGAGTGTTTTTCAAGAATTCGGCCTCATCAATTTTTAAAAAAGCAGCCCCACTTCTCACTCACATAGGTGACCTACATAAGGTATCTTGTTATACCACGGTTGACTATTCACAGCACTTAGGTAATTAAAAGCATCAGCTTAACCTTCCATCCCACAGGGTATCACTGTATAAAGGAATGGATAGGAGGATTTACCTCCACAGTCACTCACCCGTTACACACAATTAAGTTGTCCCTTTGAACTTAGATCTTGGGATCTCCAGTCAACTAGGTTGGTTTTCCGTTCCGGTAACATTCACTAAAGGCCTTAACCCCATTCCTTTTGACGATTTTCCTACTAACTCTCAATTTAACCCTTTGGTTGGCGGATCCGCAATATTGTCTTTAAACTTTATGTAGTTTGTAGTGACAACACACAAGTGTAGTCGTTGTATGGAATTATGTCTTCGACGAAAATGTCTAGACCTTCCATATGCGCCCTACCAATACTTGATTGGTTGTCGCAAAGTATACAAAATTGCTAGCATAAGTTTTGATCAACATGGAATATCGAAAACGGCAAAGCCATTCAGCTACTTCAGTAACTTTATCTGAATAACTGAATAACTGAATTCCGATTCCATCATTTATCTCATGATACACATTTGCTTGGAAGATCTCCACGACACGGTTGCAGCTCCAATTAGAGAAAACATATCCACTAATGGATTCGTAGTCTTTATATCAGATATCTAGTAGAGCCTTTTTACCCTTCTAGTACAATTGGATATCAAGTGTGATGCAACCTATAATCCCGGCTTCATCGTAAGTACGTTAGTACTCGCACAAATGCCTTATAAATATAGGCATTGGGATTACTCGTGTATCTACTTAGCCTGCTAACTAAGTAGGTTATACTCGGCTTTATACAACTCATTAGATACTTCAAACTTCCAATGACCTAAGAATATGTCATTATTCTTGGTCAAATGGAGACTAAAGTCTACTGAAATCTTTAACACACTTGTATCTGACTTATTCTTATCAAGACTCTTATCAAAATAATGAGACTGAGAAAGTACAATACCAACAAATGGTCAGAAAATCTTAATTCTTAGATACACATCTGCAAGGCCCATGTCATAACTACCAACAATGAACATGTCACCCACACACAGACACAATACGACACATACTATTGTCAATGTCTTTGACATAAACACATTTGTCAATACCCACTTGACAGCATAGTGTAGTCAAATTTCTCATGTCATTGTTTCAGTGCTTATTTCAAATTATAAAACGATTCTCAAGCTTACAATCTTTCATCCTGGAACCGACAAACCCTTCAGGTTGTTCTATAAAGATTTATTCAACTAAATCTTTATATAGGAAAGCTATCTGAACATCCATCTTGATGTATCTTCAGGTTTCATACAATTGCGATCACACTCACCATAACTGATGATCACGTATCAAAGTAATCCAGGCCTTCTCTTCGCCAGTATCCTTTGATAACAAGCCTATCTCATCGGCTTTCATTCACTTGCATCCCAAGGCTTACTACCTATGCAAGATAAAGCTAAATTAATAACTTTTTTTTTAAGAGAAATCACAGCTTCAAAGAAGCTTTTAACCTCACTAACCACCATATAGGTTTAAGAAGATTTAGATAGAAGAACTTTAAAGTCCTAGCATGTTAGCATCTTCTAGGCTCATCTCTTTTCTCATGAAAACCATTTCCTCAATTTCATGATAATATTCTTATGTAAATCTAAATATCAGATTCGTTCATAAGAAAACCGATATGCATTACTATATTATGCATAACCGTTGAACACAAAGTTAATGGATTTTTAGGCTTATCCTAACCATCTTAGATTTAGGTATTACCACCTTTTACAAGGTTTTTTCCCTTTCCAACAATTCATACAGGGTCTTTAAACAATTCCTTGTGTCACAATAATTATGAGACTCTCATAATCATATCACAAAAAACACATTCCCAGACCATCATCAACCGAATTAGGTTTTTTCCGAATTCGAAGCACCAAACAAATTTGGTCCAACTTGTCACTCTGGAGCCAACGGCCTTACTATTAGGAAACATATATCCAATGTTCAATAGTCTACTATTTAGAACTTCATAAGATGACCAGTAGTTTTATCACTAGGAATCACTAATTTCTTATCATGTGGTCAATAGACTCTCCACTACTAGGAACTATAATGTTTTAAATGTGATCAGTAGTCACTTTCATTACTAGGAATCATCATATCTTGACATATGATCAGTTGCCTCTCTACTATTAGAAACCACAAACTCATAACTGTGTAGCCAGTAGTTTAACACCTCTTAGGAACTACCAGTTTTCTATCTTTGTGATCAGTGATCTTATACTTACTAGGAGCCACCAATTTAAAAATATATTTAGAATTTAAAAATTCAAAAAATATATTCAGCCACCCTAACAAGTTGTCTCATCTTTGCTTTTAAGCAAAGTCACATAGCAATCATACATGCTCTAATTGACACAAGGATAACATACTAATTGCATCTAATAAATTCAGAGATATCATCATGCAATCTTATGATTTCCTTTAATCACACTGGATCTCTCTTAATCTTCCTTTAAGAACCTCGCAAGGTTTAAGGTTGTTAGGTGGAACAACATTTCCTGTTGTCACCTCTTGAAGCCATTTCTGGAAAACTACAACAGAATTTCACTATTCTGTTTTTCCAGAAACTAAACTTAATACTAGAAAATCCCAAAGTCTGAAATTTAATTCAAAATTGATCTCATCACTTACCCTAGAATCGAACATGGTCAGAAAAGTTTTTAGGAAAATTGGAGGGATCACATCGGTTCCACTTAAGACCCAGTTAACCTTAGACAAAACTTTCAAAAGCATGTTGACTCCTAGTCCATGAGAAACAAATTTAGAATTAAGTTTTCCAAGGGATAAACTATGTTGAAACAAACCAAGTTTACAAAACTTATAAGCAATTAAAAATTACTATCAAAATCACACCACTCATAAAAGTTAATCGGTACTCCCAGAACTAAGCCCATTATTTCTAAATAAAAAAAAGAAATATTTTAGCTAATGCTAAAATTAGGATTCTTTCCCCACAACACTATGGAAATAATCAAATTATAACCAAAAACTTTCTCAAAACTTGGTTTACTACCACTTTGGGAATAAAAAGATTTAAACCCAAAGATTTCCTCTAACCACAAAGGTTTGAAACCAAATCCATCTTAGTTTTTTGGAATAATAAAATTAATCCGAAAGACTTTCTCTAAACCCCGAAGATTTATAATTTCTTTCCTTCCCCCTTTCCTTTTACTATGGTGAAATTATTACAAATTAGAAATTAAAACTACTACAAAAGGAAATGCAACTGTTACAAATACAAATTATCTAAATCTGCAAAATCAAAGTTCATGACTGCGTCCGAAATGGTCTGTTTAGCCAAGAACACACTCATCCACTTGAAACCATCATTTTTGGATTGCCAACTGTAGACCGCCCCAAACTCGCACCGCGCACGAGGGTGCGAATTGGGTTCTAGCTACTACAGTTCGGACTCCTATCACGGTTCTGAATCTAATCTCACAAAGTGCAATGTAAGACTAATAAATCACCAAAGAGTCCAAATCTGGCAAATCGTTTTGAAAAATCGATTTTAATCAAAAAGCGCCAAACAGGGACAGCTTTGCCAGATTTCAGAGTCGCTACCTAAACATTTTATTTTGAGAAATTTGGGAAACCCTAACTCGTGCCTAAGGCCATGTGTCCATCATCACCAAAGTTGCCTCAGCTCAGGAACTTGGGTACGAGAGGGGAAGGTCTTGAAATGAGCACCCCCGCTCGCCCGATCAAAGGATCGGCCTCTACTAACATGATATGTTGTTTTAAAAACACATGTGTTCTTATTCCAGTTTATTAGCTAACCTTACTATGTGATGCGCATAACATACAAGTATAGACTCAATCACGCGGACCGGAACAAAATAACTCATGTTTGTTTTTTGAAAATGGCTCGAAAATGCTACTCGCAAGTAGGCTAAAGCGCGGATTTGCCACCCTCAAGTAGGATTAAGACAATATGATAATTTGTCACTTCACGTGGGCTTAAAACTCACATTTCGATGAATTGTTCCAATTCAAGCGATGAAGCCTTCATCCACAGGCATTCATGCAGTTAATAGTAGTTAAGCAAATAGCCTCATGGCAAGCATACTAACATGGCAACATACACATCTCATGCAGTATGCTAAAGTATAAACACTCACAGTGTACTCCGAGCCAAAACAAGAAACTAGTTAGAAATATACATAATCCTAACTATGTTAAGTGCCTAATGCAACGCATACAAAAAATACGACTAAATAGGCTCGGCTATTCTAAAATGGCATATGAATGCAACAAATTGATACATGTATTCAAATAGGTATTGAAATACAATGCAGTTTGAATGATGTGCCGAGCTTGGTGAATGCAATACGAATAGATGATGCACGCATGCAAAGCATAAGTATGCTAATTGAAACATGCCCTAATCTAACCATCGAAAGTCGATAAGTAAAAGGGAGAAAGAAATGGGGTTGGAAGACATGCACACGCGCACGCACCCTTATTACAACATTTGCCCTCTTGACGGAGGGTCCGAATGAAATGAAAGCCAACTAGCTATGCTAATTAAGCTAACTATTACAAACCAACTAAATAACTAACTATTCTAGCTAATTAATTACAACACAATTGAATAATTAGCTAATCTAAGCTAATTAGGATATTACAAAACAAATCGAATGATTAATTACACGAACTAATCTTAAGCGATAAAATGGCTAAGCTAAAGAACTAGTTAGCTAAGCAATTCAAATGAAATGGCCTCGAGAAACGAGGGGATATGCATGCTCAGTTTGCTTTACCCGGAAATGCATTGCCATGCCATAAGTTATCTCTGTTTGCACTCACGATGACCTCAGAACATCGAACGCACTTTTCAGTTTGCATCTGTCCTAAAACAGGAGCATTCTGGACAAATTTGCTGCAAGTGGCCGGCCGGCCACTTTAACTGGTCGGCAGGCTACCTCAATTGGTCGGTCGGCCATTTCAAGTGGTCGGCAGGTTAGTACAAGTGGCTGGCCGGCCACTTTCCTTTCTAGAACCTCAACTTTGCTGCAACAGAGATTAACAAAGGCACAACAATGCATTTACAAGGAAATGTGGGCACAACTACTCTCCTTATCATTTCTCAAGCTCAAAGGAGCGTAGTACTCGACTCTCAAACCACCAATCACGCATCTCAATGCATGATGGCCAAAGAGCCAAGCTTGCACGATATTAGTGAATGCACAAACAACACATAAGAGCCTCCGCCTCTATCATGCATGATCAAGAGGGTTGGCGACCAAGAAACGCAACACGTTTCATCACTTTGAGTATGAAACGTGCCATATTCCTTGTGTTTGGATTAATGTCCGATCCAAACATGATGCAATGCAAACAACATGCTCATCTTCCAATGCTAAAGTGGCATGCACAAGATTCTATCATGTAAACAATGCATGCATGGCATGTTTAGAAGCTAAGGCATCAAAGCTAGTGAAGTGTATTGCACATCAGGCATGCACTACAATGCTCAAATGGTCAAACCACATATGGACAGACCTAAGATGCTCCAAAACAGTGGCCAATACACACCAAAACCTAGGCACAAAAAGCAAGGAACACATGCTCATCCGTTTGCTCGCAAGCAAGGCACAAAGCTTAATTTTCAAACACATTGAAAGAACGACATATATGAGAGCATGACAGAGGTATAAGCACTGAAATCATATTCCAAACGGTGACATATCATGCAAATACCACAAGTATGGCATATTAGAGTCCTTAAGCATTAAAGTTAGTGAAGCACACAACACTAAGGCTATGCAATACAATGTTCAATGGACTAAACCAGCCCTAAACAGACCTCATGCATGCCAACACAGTGGCCAAAATGCTCTAAAATGATAGCATGAAAGGCAAGCAAATGATGTTCATGCCTTGACTCATCAACAAAACATAAGGGCACAACTCTTAAACACAATTAAAGAGTGATAAACATGAGAGTATGACAAGGCTATATGCTCTAAAGCTATGTGTTAAATGATGCCATATCACATAAACATCACAAGTAAGGCATGGTAGAAGGCCCAAAGCATAAAGCTAGTAAAGGGCACTACACAAGAAGCATACAATACATGGCCTAAACAACCAAACTAGCTCTGGACAGAGCTCAAGCATGCCAAAATAAAGGGTAAAACATGCTGAAATGGTGGCCCAAAAGCTTAGACAAGCATGCATACGGATTGGCTCATAAGCGAGACATAAGGCACCACTCATAAAAGCTATGAAGGAGTGGAATATGTGAGAGTGTGACTACACCATATACACTGAAATCATGTGAGAAATGAGTTTAAGGCATACAAACAACCCAAGTAAAGCATGCTAGAGACTTGACACTCAAAGCTAGTCAAAGCCACTTACACTACAACCCTACAAGGCAAGACTCACATGGCCAAGACCATTCAAAACAGAGCTAAGGCATGCTAAAATAATGGCAAAACATGCTGAGATGGAGCTAACATAAGCTAGAATGAGAGGCATAAAGCATGATGTATGTTAAGCCAACAACTAGGATTGCACTACAAGTGTAAGATGCAAGTAAGAGGTGACCCCACCAACCAAAATCAGAGTTAAAGCATGTCAGAATAACACCAAAAACGTGCTGTAGTAAAGCCAATACATGCTAAAATAATAAGCCAACTCATAAAGCATATTAGGCTAATGAACAAGATTGCACTACGAGTACATGAAGCATGCATAAGGTGACTCAACCAAGCAAAACAGAGCTACAACATACTAAAATAAGACCAAAAATAGGCTAAGATCAAGCCAACATATGCTAGAAAAATATGCTCAAGTATGAGGCCAACAAGACATGTTATCAAGACAAGAGGAGAGGGGACCATCCCCTCTTATTTGGGACCTCAAAACAAGTCTTTCACCACTGAAATTCCCCTGGAATTCAGTGGTTAAAAGGCCAAAACAAGATGATTTCAAAGGCTTTAAAAGAAGGCAAGAAACTTAGCAAATAAGCCACCAAAGAGGGTGAAACACCCTTAACTCCAAAAACACTTTAAACTACCATTTTTAAGCCTTAAAAATAAAGGTTTTTGTAGTTGAAATCTAGGCCTAAAATAGCTTGCAAAGATGGCTAAGTTAAGCAACTAAAACAAAGCTTTAAAAGGAGTATATGCTTACCCTAGAAGAACAAGAACAAAACAGCAGCTTCAGCAACAATTCTGAACCAAAAGCAAGCCAAAGACCTCAAATGAAGCTCCAATAGACCGAAGCTCCAAAATGAAGGTGTTTGAGTAGGTGTTTGTGTGCAAAAGTGTGAAGAAACAACACTTTAAGGCTCAATATAGCACAAATATAGAGAGAGTGTGAGAATTCTAGAGAGAGAGGAAGATTTTTAGCTCTAAAAAATCTGAACCCCTCTCAAGGGGGAGGAAGCTCCCCGTTTATAGAGCAATGCAAGCAAAAAGCTTGCTCAATCCCTCCATACACGTGTATGAAGGATGAATTCAGTGAGCCACAGCTGGCTCAAAAGATCTACAAATATCTAAAAAGGAGAAAAAGTGGCTGCTGGCCAGTTAAGGTGGCCTGCCGGCCACTTTACTAGCCGGCCGGCCACTTGAAGTGGCCTACAAGGGAGAAAAGTGGCCGGCAAGTGCCACAAGTGGCCGGCAAGGCCCTCTCCCCCCCTAGGCAAGAGTTAACGAGGTATGGTCCAAAAACAAACCAAAAAGAAAAGGGCTAAGAGGCCCCGAGACAAGACGCTCATCCGAAAGCCCCGGAAACTAGCGTACCGGCCACTACAAGTGGCCTACAAGAGGGAAAAGTAGCCTACAGCTACAAAAAGTGGCCTACAGGCCTCTCTCTCCCTCCAGGCAAAGGCACCAAGGTCCGGTCCAAAAACCAAGCCAAAACATAGAGGGTTTAGAGGCTCAAAGACAAGGCGCACGGCCGAGATCTTCGAGCACTCAAAACGAGCACAAACATGCATAATCATCGCACGCACAAACGATGACGTCTGAGTCTTAAGGTTGGTCAAAAATTGGGTGTCTACAGTTGCCCCACTTTGACAGAACTCGGAAGTCATGAAATGACGGGAATGAATGTCAAAGCCCAGAGATGACCCATTTTTGACAAGGCCGAAGACTTAGACAAACAGGCAAGATAACAAAAAGATGCGCCCCCAGGCAGGGGCAAAATGCAAATGACATGCACAATGTAGAACATGACTTATGATTATGCAAAGAGGGCTGTAATGAAACATCTAGATGCAAATGTTATGCAAAGAAATGCTATAGCAGACTCGTACACAAGAAAGTAAGTAAACACGCCACGCGTGGGAATTATAGACCGAACTATATTTCATGCAGAAAGGATGTAACAAAATTATGCAACCTTCACTGCGCTTCACGCGGGGAAGGCCCAAAGCGATTGTCGGGAACACCCGAAGTCTCAAACAAGATTCCGACGCGATGTGAGCGTGTGTGATAGATACACAAAGCAAACGTGTGATAGATACACAAAGTGAGCATGTGTGATAGATACACAAAGCGAGCATGTGTGATAGATACACAAAGCGAACGTGTGTGATAGATACACAAAGCGAGCCCGTGTGATAGATACACAAAGCGAGCATGTGTGATAGATACACAAAGCGAACGTGTGTGATAGATACACAGAGCGAGCATGAATGATAAATACACAAAGAGAACATGTGTGATAGATACACAAAGCAAGCATGTGTGATAGATACACAAAGTGAGCATGTGTGATAGATAAACAAAGCAAACGTGTGTGATAGATACACAAAGTGAGCATGCGTGATAGATACACAAGGGGAGCATGTGTGATAGATACACAAAGCGAGCATGTGTGATAGATAAACAAAGCAAACGTGTGTGATAGATACACAAAGTGAGCATGTGTGATAGATACACAAAGCAAACGTGTGTGATAGATACACAAAGCGAGCATGTGTGATAGATACACAAAGCGAGCATGTGTGATAGATACACAAAGATGAACATGTGCGATAGATACACAAAAATGACCATGTGTGATAGATACACAAAGTGAGCATATGTGATAGATACACAAAGCGAGCATGTGTGATAGATACACAAAGTGAACAATGTGTGATAGATACACTAAGGTGAGCAAAGTGTGATAGATAAACTAAGTGAAGGAGTCATTCTCTTACCGAGACATAAATGATCTTGTGCGGAACTTCTCTGGTAAATCGTACGCATTAGCTTTGAATGAACCATACATACAATATCGTGCATGAATGAGAAAGAAACTTGATAGGTACAATACAATACAATGCATGATGTTTAAGAAATGCAATAAACAAACATAGCAGCGCTTTAGAAAGCACCTCATGGGGTCTGGTCCAAAACCAGGCCAAAACACAGAGGGTTTAGAGGCTCAAAGAGAAGGCGCATGGCCAAGATCTTCGGGCACTCAAAACAAGCACAAACATGCATAACCATCGCGCGCACAAATGATGACGTCTGAGTCTTAAGGTCGGTCAAAAATGGGGTGTCTACACCAGCTTATCTTTGTATAAAATACAACACAAAAAATAAACTCAGTGCTTTATTCCATGTAAAGGGGATGTGTACAAAACTTTATCCACGTTGCCACTAAACCTCCATGTTCACTGCTTATATACACACTTAGATACAAAATGAGTTAATATAAACTAATAACTCATATAATGCATATTACATAAGTAATTTAAACTATCACTCACATTATGTAATTCAAGTAGCTATAGATGTATTGCAATTATAAGAATGTCATGAGTTTCATAGCTATGAAATAATTACGCATATTAGACTATTATGGTCATAACACTGGCATTACAACCATCTAACTATGAGCAAATCTTATTAACAATAGAGTTAAATTCCAACAATACACAATAATATTTGGAGTAATTCACTTGATTATACACATCAAGACATGGAAAAACTCACAACCAATATAACAATTAATTAATAGAATGAATACAAAATAAAGACATTATAATGCAAAATATTCCACCATGCACTAATATTCTCTTAAAACCCATCCACCTTATAATGAAACATAAATATTATATTAAAAAAACCGAAACTGTTTTGCTATATTTTCTCCCAAAACAAACCTGTTTGGAGATTTTTATACCGTTGGAAACCTCTCCACTAGCCGAATCGCTTGAAATTCTCAACACAAAAAAAAAAAAAAAAAAAAAATCCAACTCTTTGTTTTTCTAGAATTTAATTAATCAAATTAAGTCAAAATTGTTACCAAACTTTCAAAACAATATACGGAATAAATCCGAAATTAACCTAAATTATAAATGAATAATTAAATTCACAAATATGTCCAAAAATCTGAAGATCCAATATTCTCATCAATGCTTAGGTTATCCTGTTCAAAACAAAAATTAGTAGTCTCATTTACTAATTCCAATTTGTTTTATTTGTTCGTATTATATGTCATTCTTTCGCGTTTAGGTAAACCTGTAGAGAAAGTTAGTTATAAAAGAAAACCAATAACAAACAAATCAAATAAATTAGTAAGAATCTTAAGAAATAAAATTCTTATTTTATCTTATCAATACTTAGTAAATCATGCACTAACAATCAAATTACTCATGCAATAACAACTAATTAACATCAAATAAATTGCATGAATAAATTACTTGAAACAAACTACTCAAATTCCAATAACTCTAGGCAATTAAATTAATTTTAATTCCAAGAGTCACTAGAATAAAATTATAACAAAAACTAAATTGTTTTATCAGAACTATTTACAACGAATCTGTTTTAAGATTGTTGGTATTTTTCCATAATAATACATGAAAAATATATAAAATAAATTAAATAGAAATGACAAAATGGTTTTTTATTAAAAGGATGAAATACAAAATAAGCGACACAACTAAAATATAGAAATGAATTCGATTACATTACTAATAGAACAAATTATTAACATGGATAACTAAAGATTAGAACTCATCTTTGTAAAATAAATATTGAAAATTTTAAGAACAAATGATAAGAAAAGTAGCAAACCGAAACCTGCACTAGATAGTTTTCTTAAAATAGATTCACCGCCTTTCGATGGATGCTGGACGTACGTTGGCCTCTATCTCTTAAGATACGACGGTCGAAACCAACTAATACAGAAGCACCTTCTGAATAGCTTCGGCGAACTTGACAATGGATGCACTCTCTCTAACAAGAACCAAAGAAGAGGCTAACAAAAGAAGATATAAAAAATTTTCTTTGGTGTAAAAAACCATCTCCAACTTTTTATCTTAAAACACCATCTCATTTTTCATCCCAAAACATCTCTAGAAACAACCTACTAAGTTGGAGGAGAAAGACCTCTATTTATACTAGTAAGGGAGAGCCTTAGCCATGAAAACTAACATCAATGAGGTCATCAAATGTTATCAACTCTAGCTATTATGGCTAGAGTTACAAAGGTTCAAAACTCCAAAACCATTATATAAATCATAATATGTGTAGAATGTATAAATTTTGAGAATTAAATTAGATGGGTTGCAAAATGGATATGGGTGTTGGGTCACAACCCAATCCAAGCCCAGTCTCAAACACATGCACAAACTAAACCCAGCACAGCTTAGCCCAAAGCTGAAGACTAGATCTAAGTCCAAGCCTAAGACCAAACCTAGCATATGCACAAGAACAAGTCTAGGCTCAGTCTAAACTAAGACTAAGTCCAAATCTAAACCCAACTTTATTGATGCCCACTTTATGAGACAATTCTCATTCACAACTTAATGGTTTCAATTCATTATTTTTGTATTGCGATCTTCTCACTTCAGAGAATGCAAAACCACTCAGACCCACCTTAACCGACGATTGAGTTCTACTTTAATTTCGAATAAAAGTTGTCGAAAAACCATTATTTTCCAACACCATCTTCCGCAAATGATTATTGAAACCATGAATCTGAGTGAGATTGAAATTTGGAAAGTCTGTTGGTTGACAAAACCTAATCAAGCTCAAGGATGAAAGCCTCTCATCAGTAATGTCTGCAATGTCAACATCGCTTATGTTTTGCAGCAACTCCTTTTTGATGCAGAGAAGTTTCCTTTTCATCTTGAAAAGAAACCATTGCTTCTTGACATAATGATGAGAGCTTAATAAAAGACTTTTCTTGTTTTCGATAATGCAATCTCTCTCCTTCTCTTCTAACATGACACAATCAGCCAATGAAAACTTGAGGTCATAGAAAGGATCTTTTAGTCCTATGGGTGTCCAGGGTTCAATCCTCTTTTGATACAAGACCTCTGAAATCTTAACAAAATGAACCCGTAAGGGAAATTCTGCGAATTCTTCTCCCTCTGCTTCTTCAAAGTCACTGATGAATTTGTTCTTTAGAAACTGTAAATGATCAGCAGCCATTTCAAATGTAGTTCCAGTAACAAATTCCTTTTCCCGACCTTCTTCCCTTTATGGAAAATCTTTCTATTAACAATAGCTGCAATTAGTCTCAAGTCAAGCAATAGAAGACAAAAACAAACCAAATAGATAAATGAAAGGATCAAAGAAAATACCTTTGAAAGACTGAATAGTTTCTTGAAAGATTCAAAGAAATTTTCTATGAAATACTAAATAGTTTCCTGATAGATCTCTTTTGCAAATTGTCCAAATCTCAAGCTGACTTTGGGTCTTAACAAAGAATTTAGGTCCACCATATTTAGGACAACACTAGAAAATAGGTGTGGTATGGAGTCCATTTTTTGTCATTCTAAACTATTATGTCATTAATCATCTCAATCAATTACAGTCAGTTAATTTAGTAAAGTGGAGATTTAAAGTCTTACGTGATTGAGATATGCCTTCTCTGAAACGGCAAAGGTGGGATCTTGAACTCACCTTTAAGATTGAGTTGACTAATTTTGATTGGTCAAGATCACTAATGATTTTGAGATCATTAAATATGAGTAATGATATTAAAAATAAAAAATTCATAAAGAAATCCTTTTCGCTCTAAATAAAACACCATAAAAATGATTTTGCTTATAAAAATAACTTTGCCATATCATTTTTATAGTATTTTATACATAAATAGATTTTTTTTCATTAAACGTCTTCTCATTTATGTGACATTAACAAAATAATCATGTATTATGTCGAATGATATGAGAGAAAAAATATTAATTTTTAAAATTTGAAAAATATTATTCATAAAGAATCTTTATACAATTTGTAGCAGTGGTATTTTTGAAATTAAATGTCATTTTTTTTACGGGTGCTCTTGTGTTAAAATAATAAGTCTTGATGCAGTCGCATCTTTTTAAATTTTTTTAAATTTTCACTTATACCTTATGCATTTGGAATATTTCAGATTTGTTCGGGATTTGAGATGGCGAACCGATGTTCAAATAATACCAGTTACCTGTGAGAGCTCAAATAATTTCCAAATCACCATAGAAGCCCGAGAAGAAGCATACAACAAAGCAATAGAGGCCAACATTAGAGTGAAAGGTTTGATCATAACCAACCTATCAAACCCATTAGGCACCATTTTAGACAAAGTCACTCTCAAAAGCTTGGTGAATTTCATCAATGAAAGAAACATCCACCTTGTATGCGACGAAATCTACGCTGCCACCATTTTCAAGCCTCCTCATTTCACTAGCATTTCTGAGTTCATTCAAGACATGGATAGTAACGATGATATCATTCACATTGTTTACAATTTGTCAAAAGACATGGGTTTTCCTGGCTTTAGGGTTGGTATTGTTTACTCATATAACGATGAAGTTGTGAGTTGTGCTCGAAAGGTGTCGAGTTTTGGATTAGTGTCTTCCCAAACTCAATACTTACTTGCTTCAATGCTCTCTGACGATGATTTTGTGGAGAGGTTTCTTGATGAGAGCTCGAGGAGGCTAGAGTGCAGGCACAAAATTTTCATAGAAGGATTGAAAAAGGTAAAATGTTAGCATATCTCGTATGGCCGTTAGTTTAATTGCTTGTGAAATTAGCAATAATTCTATTACAATTGCAATTTTTTAAAAATCATTTTTGACAATGAAATTTACAACCAAAAAAAAAAATTTGATTGCATAGTTAAATGGGAAATAAATTGCGACGTTTATTTGAAAGTATTAATAACAAATTTAAAAAATGAGGGTAATTTTAAAAGTTCACATATCTACATGTTTTTTCTTTTTTTTTTTCTTTTGTGATTTGAGAAGTTTAAATTATTATATTTTTTATTGATAAAGTGTGATTTAAAAAATATATATATATATAATTTGTAAAATTTAAGATTTTGAATGTTTATCATAATAAAAATGTCTGGAAATGCCACTATAGATGAGGATCGATTGTCTGAATAGCAATGCCGGACTTTTCTGCTGGATGGATTTGCGCCTGTTGCTCAAAGAACCAACTATTAAAGCTAAAATAACGCTATGGCGTGTGATAATCAACGATGTGAAACTCAATGTCTCTCCAAGATCATCTTTTCACTGCACGGAGGCTGGTTGGTTTAGGGTTTGCTTTGCTAACACGGATGATGATACAGTCGAAATTGAATTGTAGAGAATTCGAAAATTTGTGACTAAGAAGAAGGAAAGAGAGGTGGCTGCAGTGAAAAAGAAAAGGTAGCAAATGAATCTTTGACTGAGTTTCTCGTCTCGGATACACGACGACGGTCTCAGGTCGCCGCATATGTTGTCTCCTCACTCGCCTCTAGTTCAAGCCAGGAATTAATCAGTTTGGAGGACTATTATGTATCATTAGTATATAAAAAAATTATAATGTTAAAAAAAGTAAATTAAAAAATTTTCAAAAAATAAAATATACGATGTGAGTCACAATTAAAATGAATCACATTTGCACGCTTTATTTTTTGATTAATTTTTTACTAACTTTTTTTTGACTATGTAATATTATTGTTAGAATATTTCATCAGAATTTCACCTTCAACGTGATTTTCAGAAAGTGAAATATATGAGGTGATAGATATATCATTTCTCATTTTATGCACCATTAATTTGTACTAAGAAGACAGGTAGATTTATTCTTTCCATGGGAAATAATTGCTACCAATAATTTAGGCAAGAGAATGTTTTAACAATATGTAATTTATTTGTGTGTAATGTATAAAATACTGTTTGAAGTTCCAATTCCATTAAATAATATTGATGTCGTGTAGCAAATCTCTTCTTATTCTCTCTCTCTCTCCTTTAAATGTCTCTTGAATTTATCTTGATATTGATGTTGAATGAATGAATTGAAAAGTAATATCCAAATATTATGATCAATTGTTTCATCTTACTAAAATTGCTGAATTACTTTAAATAATCATATGGAAACTCATGCTTTTAATTCTTTGAAGCACCTTGCTTTTCTCAATCAAAATTCTGTCTCCAATTTTATTTTTTAATCCAAATTTTTAGTGATATTTTTGAATAACGTCACAAATTATTTCAATACTAAAAGCTGACACAAGGATGGTGGACACTGCCAAGTCTATCTTTGGACAAGTTTTTCTGACTCTAATCGTGTGACAAAGAGAGAGTTTGAAATAGAGAAAAAGAAGAGAAATGAGACAGAAGATCCAATCTCATGTAAAACTGGAGGGCACTAGTATTGTTCCCATGGGCTGGATTATAGTTTTGGTTCGATATTTCTTCCAGAAGGTCCAACCCAAGCCATTGGTGGGCTCAAAATTCAACTTGGGCTTGGTTTTTTATTCAACAAGAGTGATAAGAATTGTATTATAATTTCATATCATGTCAAAATATTTAGACACTTCCAATTCAAAACTAATTGACATTAAATGAAGAGGACTCCTAAAGTGTGTGAAAGTATGAGAAAAAAAAACATATAATCTGATTGGTCTACAACTATGAGTCCCATAATCAAAAAGTGTACCAATCCCAATTAAAATTATACACTGACATTCTATAGATTTTTATAACACTTTTAAATTCTCCTATTAAATCCATCATTTACACTAAACCGACAAAACTAAACAATAGTATGCAATCAGTTTCGATTCCTCAACTAACAAAATGAAGGATTCAATTCGGTGCAAAATTTTCTCTCAACGCCAGTCAAAGCAAACCGTTTACACTCCTGCTCAGTATGCATGGCTTTGCAATTGACACTTGATGTTAGAATGGTTGAAAGAAAAGGAAAACTGTGTATCAGTGTATATTGAATTGAATTGAGTACAATAGGAGAGCCTGTATTTATCGGGTAAACACAAACTTAGATAAGTATAGAAGGAGATAGAGATAGAGAGAGATAGAGATACAAGGAGATAGAGATAGAGAGAGATAGGGATACAAGGAGATAAATCTAAATCTAATATATCTAAAAATAATATATACATTAACAGCCCCCTTCAAACTCAAGGTGGGTAAGCATCAACCAACTTGAGTTTGGAAACTAGATCATTGAAATGACTAAGGGGATGAGCCTTGGTAAAAATATCAGCAGGTTGATCAGCAGAAGAAATATGAAGAAGATGAACAGTGCCACGTGTAACATGCTATCGAATGAAATGACAATCAATCTCAATATGTTTGGTGCAATCATGGAATACATCATTGTGAGCAATCTGAATGGCACTCTGATTGTCACAATAGAGAGAAGTGGCACCAGGAGAAGAAACACCCATATTAGCAAGGAACCAGCGAAGCCATAAAAGTTCCTGAATAGTGTCAACAAGAGCACGATACTCAGCCTTAGTACTAGAACGGACAACAAGAGTTTGCTTTTTGCTACGCTAGGCAATAAGAGAGTCACCCAAGAAGAAATAGAATCCTGTAGTAAAATGGCGATCAGTAGGATCCCCTGCCCAATCTGCATCAGAAAATGCGTGTAACTGTAGAGATGAGTGTGCGGAGTAATGAAGACCATGAAACATAGTTCTTTTGAGATAGCACAAAATGCGAACCAGAGCATCATAGTGCGGAGAGCGAGGAGCAGCCATGAATTGACTGACAATGTGAACAACATAGGCAATGTCTGGACGAGTAACTGTGAGATAAACAAGACTGCCAACTAGCTGACGATATAAGGTAGCATCAGACAATAAGTGACCGTCTAGAGATGTGAGACGAGTCTGAGGATCAACTAGGGTAAGAGCAGTCTTGCAATTGGTAAGACCAGTACGAGCCAAGAGATCAAAGGTATACTTGGCCTGGGTGAGAAAGTAACCAGAAGAATCATGAGAAATTTCCAAGCCGAGGAAGTAACTAAGCAACCCTAAATCTTTCATCTCAAACTGGCGACTGAGGAACTGTTTGAGACTAGAGATACCCACTGTGTCATCCCCGATGATGATCATATCATCAACATAGAAAAGAAGAATAATAACACCACGCTCTGTCTTTCGTATAAATAGAGCAAAATCATAGGCATTGGAAGAGAATCCAAAGTCACTGATGGTAGAACTGAACTTGGTAAACCAAGCACGGGGAGCTTGTTTCAAACCATACAAAGCACGGCGAAGTTTACAGACCTTGGTGGATGGAACTAAGGAACCAAGAGGAGGCTACAGATAAACTTCTTCAGTGAGATCGCCATTGAGAAAGGCATTCTTGACATCCATCTGACAAAGACTCCAACGGCGATCAACAGCAATGGCAAGTAGGCTGTGAACTGACGTAATACGAGCAACAGGAGCAAATGTTTCCTCGTAATCAATCCCATATTCTTGAGTAAACCCCCGAGCCACAAAATGAGCTTTGTAACGCTCAATGGAACCATCAGAATGGGTTTTGATCTTGTAAACCCATTTGCAACTAACAACACTCTTGCCAGGTGGAAGGTCAACTACATCCCAAGTATGAGCTTTATCTAAAGCTTGCAGTTCATCATTCATAGCTTGCTGCCAAAAAGGGTTAGGCCAAGCCTCTTGATAGGAAGTAGGTTCATGAGAAAAAAAAAAGCAGTGGAACCAACAATGAAATCACGAAGAAGTACAGAAGGTTGTGTTACTCGAGTAGAATGACGAAAAGATACCTCTGGTATAGAAGATGATATAGTGGAATCAAGGGATGTATGAGGCTCACTGAGAGGTGGAGCAGGTACAGAAGTCGGCTCAGGATCAGAGAGTGGAGCAGCAGGACCAGGAGATGGAGCAAAATCCTCAGGATGGGTCGGAGTCATCATATCAGAAATAGTGTCTGTATCAAGCTCATCAAACAAAAGAGAGGGATCTGTAAAGAATGGTGTAGTGAGAGAAGTGGACAAATGAAACTTAGATATAGAGGAGAACATTTTGTGTTCCCAGAATACCACATGACGAGAGACACGAAAACTACGAGAAAGAGCATCCCAGCAACAATAACCTTTATGTTCAATCCCATACCCCAAGAAGCAACACAAACGGGAGCGAGGTTCTAATTTGGTACGCTCATGTGGTTGAAGAAGAACAAAACAAGCACATCCAAACACACGAAGACTAGTATAGACAGGAGGTGTGCCATACAGACGCTCATATGGGGTTTGATTGTTGATGGTAGGGGAAGAAACACGGTTGATAGTATAGACTGCTGTGAGAGTAGCTTCTTCCCAAAAACGTTCAGGACAAGAAGAAGAGATTAAAAGAGCACGAACAGTGTCGAGGATATGGCGATGTTTGTGCTCAGCACCACCATTTTGTTGGGAGGTACCAGGACAAGAATAATGAGAAAGTGTACCATTTTGACGAAGAAATTTCAAAAAATGAGTTTCTTTGTATTCCTGAGCATTATCAGTACGAAAAATTTTGATGGTGGAGGAAAACTAAGTTTTGACCATGTGAGAAAAATCATAGTATATTTGTTGTAACTCAGAGCGAGATTTCATAAGAAATAACCAAGTAAAACGAGTGAAATCATCGACAAATATAACAAAGTATTTAGATCCTCCCATAATGGTATTAGGTGAAGGCCCCCAAACATCAGAGTGTATGAGATCAAAAAGTGCATGAGACATAGATGTACTAGTAGGAAATGGCAAGGCAGGCTGTTTTGCAAGTTGACAAGATAGACAGTCTACTATGTCATTTGGAACATCACCTAACTGACCACTTGAAACTAGAGAGCGTAGACGACCAAAGGACACCTGACCTAACCAAGAATGCCATAAAGCAAGAGGAGAACTAATAGTAGCAGAAGTAGTAGTCTCAACTTTGGAAGTACTAGAGGAGGGAATGTGAAGGTAGATGAGCTCGTATAGACGTCCATGTCTACAACCTATCCCAAGGGTTTGGTTCGTCTTCGGATCTTGCACAACACAACCAATTGGAGAAAATAGAATAATGAGACCAAGATCACAGAGTTGACCAATAGAGATAAGATTAAGTGTAAGATTAGGGATCAGATAAGTGTGAGGGAAAGAGACAATAAAGGTAGAAATATGACCTACATGACTAACATGTATGTGAGAACCATCAGCAGTATGAATGGTAGGTAAATTAGAAGGAGATGTAGTGGACGAAAACAGTGTAGGGTCAGAGGTCATATGATTGCAACAAGCCGAATGAAAATACCATGAAGATGTACCTGGGGTGATTGAAATAGCAGTAGAAGGTGTACCAGAAGTGGAAAGAACCTTTTACATAATAGCTTTAATATCAGGAACAGTGTGAGTGGAAGAGGAGGCAGGTGCAACAGCAGTAGAAGCAAACTGAATCGAAGAGTCATGTCGACTAACAGTAGATCCAGAAGAGCCACCGTAGAGAGGAGAACTATCTAAATGATCCATGAAGTGATCAAAGAATGAGTCACAAAGAGGGCCCAGTAGTGTCGGAGTAGAACTGGGTGAAACAGAGTGTCCCAATGAATCTGGAATGTTGAAAATAGGTAGAGAGCAGCTAATTGGCCCAAAAATAGCCAAAAAAATGCACCTAATAGGCCAAAAATGGACCTAATAGGCCAAAAGATGACGTCAGCAAGAAAGGAGTGGCGTCAGCGTGTGCAGCGCACTTTAGCAGAAGAGGTGCGCGGCGCACGGTAGCCACAGAGGCGTGCGCGGAGCACAATAGCAGAAACGGTGCACGTGGGTGCACGGTAGCAAGAAGGCGCACACGGGTGCATGGTAGCAGGACGGTGCACGCGAGTGCACAGTAGTAGGATGACGCACGCGCGGCATACAGCAGCAGGAATGGCGTACGCAGGGGTAGGTCTGGCATTAGTTGCTGACGTGAGTAGGCAACTAAAGGGCACGTGAAGGCGCGTGTGAGAGTGGTGGCGGAAGTGGAGACGCGCCAAGCACAGAAACGGCGCGTGAGGGCGCGTGAACAAGTTTCTGGTGACGTGGTCAGTACCGTTGGAATCATGAGGAGATTCCGATCAGTTTGGTGCTGGAACAGAGATAATAAAGTGTATAGGTGGTGGAATGAGTGCTGTAGTACCACTTGTGTACGGGACTAAGCACAAAGAGAAAATAAAAGGGCTATAAGTGTAGAACCTAGAGCTCTGATACCATGTTAGAATGGTTGAAGGAAAAGGAAAACTGTGTATCAGTGTATATTGAATTGAATTGAGTACAATAGGAGAGCCTGTATTTACAGGCTGAACACAAACTTAGATAAGTATAGAAGGAGATAGAGATAGAGAGAGATAGAGATACAAGGAGATAAATCTAAAACTAATATATACATTAACACTTGAGATGGTGGATCAAGAAGAACATACCATCTTATTTTCATATTTCAAACTTGAAAAATAGATAACAGAGAGGAACTAATACCCATGCACTCGGATTCACTTCAAAAAATCTAGGGAGATGATTTAGTTCTGTCTTCTTCTTCTTAAATCCATGGTTGCTCTTCACCAGATTCTTTTTCTGTAGGCTCTTCTTTCTTCTTCGATTCTTGTTTGTATTATTCTTATCTATCTTCAGAGTGATCTCTGCTTGGAAAATTTTCTTCAAGTCTTCCACTAGATTTTCACAATCACAACTTCCTCCTGCTTCTACTTCATTGTTGTGATCATTGACAATTTCAGCATAATAAACTCCTACAGAGTCACAGAACAAAAAAGTGTTGGATGACAATAAATTGAAGAATATAAGATTTTTAGTATAATTAAGAATAATGGTTTAAATAAAATTTTATTTATGTAATGGTTTATCAACTAGACTATGATATGATTTGAGTATTGATTATTAAGATATTGATTTCAGATCGTGATTCCCAGTTTCTTCCTCCAACTTCTTATTCTGTTCTTTTGGTGCCACATCATAAATGCTTCAGTGAGACTAGTTTTTTCATATGAAAAGAAGTTTTTCAGAGAAAGATAAAGAAAAGAAAAAGAAGAATGTTAGCCTCGATATACCTGAATAGGTCCTAAGTTTCTTCAAGAGCTCTGACGTGGGTGCAATAGGTTTATCGAATACCAAGCGAAACATCTGCAAGAACAAATTGAAAACAACCTCAGCTGTAAGTTAAAAATTGGTCAAGCTTTTAAATTCCAATTGTGGTAGAGACAATGGGAAATGAAATCGTAAATTAAAAACTGAATGTTGAAGAAAGTGAGGGAACCAGACCTTAATTGCAGTCGTATCTTTCAAAAACCTAAGCATGTAACAGTAATATGTTAGAGAGAGAGAGAGAGAGAGAGAGAGAGAGAGAGAGAGTGAGTGAGTGAGTGAGGCAGTTTGGTTGTGTTTTTGTTTTCTGTTTTTCATATTTTTGGAAACAAAACAATGAAAAGTTTGAAAAAAACTCATAGTTCACATATCATTTTCAATTTGTTTTCCTTCCCGAAAACAGTTTTCAAAATTTTGAAAACAACTTTTTGGAGTTTCCTAAATAGTGGGTTGTTTTCAAAAACAATTCACCATTTGAGTTTTCTAAAAAGAAAACAAAAAACAAAAACCCAACCAAACAGGAAGGTATTGACATGGAGAAAAGACATTCATCACATGGATCAAAACCATAACCCTATAATTCTAGATGGAATTTGATGCTGCAGTGAATCATTAACCTAGTAGAAGATTTCAAGGCATAACCAAGAAAGACCAAAATTAAAACGGCTAGATTTGAGTTAGAAAATTTACTCGGTTGAAATTATCTCAGCTAAGGTCTTTGCAGCTAATGGAAGACCACCACACCTATCTACCATGTCATCTTTCATTTTTCATAATATCTATTGATACAAATACTTCTTTCTAATTGAATCTAGAATTATGCGCCAACATGACTCTCTGTCCAATATGGGCTCAAGTTCATACAAGTTGAGCTCACCCACCATCTCACTTGCCACTTCTTTCAGTCTACTAGTGACAATGATGGTACCCCCACTTCCCTCGGAAATCCATTCCAAGTGGAGTTACGTACTTGCTGAAATCCAAATCATCACTCGAAGCAGGCCACATGTTGTCCAACACAATCAAATACTTCTTATTAAACAAGTAAATGTCCAAATTACGCAAAAGATCATCAATATCAGAAGTGTTGCCAAATGAAGAGAAATCACTTGCCAAGCATTCGAGAATAGCCAAGACAATGGATCTTAGATCTAGATATGGAGGTAACTCAACCCATAACATTGGGGAGCAACTCTCTTGGACTCTAGAGCTATGGAACACCATTTGAGCAAGAGTAGTTTTACTTGATCCTCCTATACCTACGATACCAATTGCACTGAAATTATCAGTATGAGATGTAGTAGCTAGGAGCAAAGCTTCCATCTTCAGCAAACAATTATTGAAACCTTGAATCAAAGTGAGGGACTTTAGACATTATGAAAATATTGAATATTTTTTATGTTATAAAATCTTAATATCAGGAACCCTAAAAAAATATATATAACTTTTTTAAAAAGTTTATAAATGTAATTATTAAAAAATTAGTTTCAAGAATACAAGACAATCAAACATAAAAAATATTTAAAAAAATTAATTTTAATAAAATAATATATATTTTTTTCTATTCAAATAAACGGAGTGTAAAATATGACAATTGTATTATTACTTGTTGAGCACGCTCAAACTAGTCATATTCAACGGCTCTGTTTGGTAAGGATTATTTGATCTAAAATAGTCAATAATGATAAAAAAATAATTTCGTTAAATTTTTTTTATTGGATTATTGTTTGATGAAAAAGACAATTAAATTTATTTTGTTTTATAAATCTCTCTAAGAAAGACGTGCATAATTGAGTAATGACGAAATAATTTTTTTTGAATAATATTATCCATGCACATATATATATATATCATAAAACTCTTTTAATGAGGAACACTTTTATTTTATTTTATACAAGTTTAAAAATGTTGTGTACAATATTACTATGAATCAAAATAAGTTGTTACTGTGAGAGAGTAATATGTTAATCTAGTTCACAGTAATATGTTATTGTCAAATAGGATAATATGTTACTATTTCTATCAATTTCGATGGTATCTTTTATTTTTTTTAAAATTTTATAATTAACATGGATCTTATTTGATAGATTTTGATAAGATGATTATAAAAATATTAATTTTATTAAAAATCGACATCTAAATCAAAAGTTATATTATTTTAAAGTTTAAAATATTAAATTACTCATTAAATATATTTTTGTAATAGTGGTAAGTGTTGGATTTTTTAAGAATTTTTTTTGTACTTGTCTTTAATGCATTAAAATTTTATTATGATGAAGTTTTGATCAAATCTCCCATAATAAAATAGGTTAAAGTAGTTAATAAAATAAAATATTATATCTAATTCATAATTATTTTATTTTTTTCTTACAACTATCAAATCAATTAAAAAATTTATTTTTTCAAATATAACTTTTTTAACTAGATTAAAAAATTAAAAAAATTAATTAAAATAATCAACTTTTCAAACTACGAGTCAACAAATCTGACAGTATCCAGCCACTTCAATGCAAATCCTATGTGACAGTACCCAGCCACTTCAATGCAAATCCTATGTTTATCAAATCGCGAGCATATTTGGATTCATGACCTTTTTTTTTAATCATATTTTTTTTTTTTTACAAGAAAATCTTCCTCCTCTCTCGTAAATTTAAGGCAGCGTTTCTTGTAGTGTTTACCAAGGTGTCTTATTGTTTGTTATTGTTCATTCTGAGTTAAAGACTATAACCTGAGAACTTGTCCCAACCTCTCAAAACAAGTTCCGCTTAAGTCAAGACTCGCATAACGGAAGAGTATTAAATCCACACCAAGTGTTAGATAACAACTACTTGAGACTAACCTTCTAACCAACAGCGCTACGCCTAAGAGATTGACCCAAAGAATTTCGAATTTAAGACCTGAGGTTTTAACCCCCAAACCTTTACCAAGTGCGCTACATGCTTTGGTTTTTTCTTTTTGTTTTTTTTTTTTTTTTTTTTTTGGGTGATTCTAGTTGGATTTCTTAGAATTTTAATTCCCACACTTGTTGCAACGTCCTTTACTTGTATCACTTGGCAAATGACTGAACACTGATAAAAAGACTAATAATTAAATAATTTTCTAATATTTAAATTATTGCTAATTTTATTCTCAATGTATAATTTAATTTTATTCTTAATATTTAAATTATGTTAATTTTGTTTTTAATATATAAAAATATTTTAATTTAATCTCTTAGACGCTGTTAAAACTAGCTATTAATGTGGGAAAACACACTTTAAAAATTGTACTCTTATATTCTATTTGGTTGATTGAAATAAGATAAAATGAAATGAAATGATCATTATCTTAGACAGGTGAATAATAATTCCATTTGTAAAGTATTTTTTAATATTTTTTTAATCAACCAAAAAATAAGAATAAATATTTTGATGAAAATTTTATTTCATCTCATTTCAGTGAACCAAATACTACTATAGTCTCTAAATTAAAAAGTAATGCTATATGCACCAATTAGTGTATTAATTAGTGTACCAATTGATGATGTGACATAATTTAAGATGCTTTAGGTATTTGTAATTTGTATAATGAGTATAGTCAATTATAAAGTTATAACTAATGATGATATACTAATTGGTACATGTATCACAATTAAAATTTTTAAAATTTGACATTCTAATCTTAAGTATTACATGAAAGTGATTGCGAAAAAATAGGATGCTATTGGAAGACAACCAGATAAGCGGGTCCATATGGATACCTTGGTCTTTGTGGGGATATATTTTCCGAGTACCAACACGTGGCAAGGTGACGCCGACGTGTCAGCCAAGGTGCCACGTGTCGTGGTAGTTACGCCGAGGTGATCTCGGAGTTGCCGAGGTTATCTCCGAAGATATCGGAATCCGAGATAAGCGGATAAAGGACAAGAGTCCTAGATTGAGAGAAGACTTCAGTTTGGGTAAAGATGAAACTCTTAGAGGGCTTATCCTAATCCCACTGGGAGTTAGGCTCTTATTAGGACTGGGATTGTCTTGGCTATAAAAGAGAGGCACCCCCATGGGTCTAAGGTATGTTTTTGATACTCAAGCTTGTGAGTTGAATACTTGATTATCTTTGAGAGATATACTGACTTGATCGTCGGAGTGCCCCCGAGTGGAAGAACCACCGCCGGAGCCTTTTCTTTCTGTGCAGGACAGCAGGGTGCCGTCTATTCTGCCTGTGGTCTACAGCTGAATTACTAAGGAGGGCAGTGTGATAAGAAAATCACTCACACAATTTGGCGCCGTCTGTGGGAACGAAAGACGAATAGATGGCCAGTAACACACAGAAAGAAAAGTTTGGGGACGATGCTCCCGCTGGGAGTTGCAGGCCTATCGACCTTGACATTGAAGGAGACAACCACAACAAAGAAGCCCACGACCAGGGGCACGGAGGAAAAGGCGTCGGCCAGGAGGGCGACACTTCAAAGAAGCCAGACCAGGACAGATACTACAACGAAGATAACCTCCAGGTATGAAGGGATAGGTGCCTACGGAGGGATGAGGAAGTGAAAGAACTGGCAGACAAGTTGGCAGACCTACAGTCGGTCGTCAACTTCATGATGCAAAACAATGTCATGCAGCCACCCTTCCCACTGCATGACACACCAGTCCTAGCAGCCAACACCCAGAAGGGGGGACAGATCCCTTTAGCACCTCGGCACACCAGGAGTGGAAGACACTCCCACTAGACCTCCAGGGAGGTCGGACGGGAAGAGCCGAGAAAAGAGAAGTCCCAAAGGACATATCACACGAAGGACCCACAGCCCATAGAACATCGGCATGTCCAAGGGCAGGTACTCTGCTTTGACACAACCCATGGAGAAAGATCAAAACGGGCCCACCACGAGGCCGAAAGTAGTGCGCCAAAAAGACTGAAGTCAAAAGATAGCCGAGCTCCGGGGAGGAGTAAAGAAGACTTGAGAAACTACCTCAAGAGGAAGGAACAGAATGCGGAAGCCGAGGTTACCTCGCCCGACAAGCCGAGAACACCGTTCTCAATAGAACTGGACAAATTTGAGGCACCAAAGAGATTCAGTATGCCAAGGTTTCAAATCTACGATGGTAAGTCAGACCCTAACTTCCACGTTGGATTATTCTTGAACTCAATGGCATTATACAGTGGAAACGAGCCGTTGCTCTGCAAAGTGTTCCCCTCGTCCTTTGGGGAGATTGCATCAGATTGGTTCCACAAACTGCCAAAGGGAAGCGTAAAGACTTGGGAAGGCCTGGCCGAGATGTTTGTGGCCAGGTTCGTGACAAACAAGCTGCAGCCATTGAGGGTGGACGCATTAATGGCTCTAAAGATCAGCAAGGATGAAGGCCTTAGGGCCTATGCAAAAAGATATTACGAGGTGTTCAATCGAATACCCGAATGCAACCAAGAAGTGGAGGTCGTGTCCTTCAAGAACGGCCTGAAAGATGATTGTTCACTGCGGAAATCTTTGGCGAAGACATTACCGAAGAGCATGGAGGAGCTCATGGCAAGAATCGAGAAGTACGCCAGAGCCGAGGAGGATACATCGGGGAATAAGGAGGTAAAACAGGAAAAAGGGAACGGCTCGCCGAAGCGAGGCCGAAGTAACAATGGATTTAGCAAAGCAGAGACAGAATTGAGGGGCAAACAGGCAGTGACGACCGTGTTCCGAATCCCGGTCCACAAAGTCCTGGATCAAATCCGAAATCAACCCTATTTCAGAGCACCAGCAAAGGCCCCAGGGGAATATATGGGCAGGAACGTTGGTAGGCGTTGTGCTTACCACAATAAAGAAGGGCACCCAACTCAGGGCTGCAGAGCCCTAAAAGCATACTTAGAGGACTTAGTAAGACAAGGTCATCTGAGGGATCTTATCGACGAAGCAAGGACCAGAGAGGAGCAGGCAAGGTTGCCTCAAGCACCAGCGGCCCCGCCTCCCCCAGCACAGCAAGCACAGGGAAGGGGACCTAGGGTGGTCAACGTAATTCACTCCAAGGTGAACGAAAACGACATACGGGGGGAAACCCAAAGAGTAAAACACCTGCAGCACGTGAACCAGGTCGGATAGAAAAGACCTCGGCCTAAAGAGTACCCAGGCCCGATGATAGCCTTCACCGAAGCCGACCTAGAGATGGTCCAGCACCCACATAATGATGCTTTGGTAATATCCCTCCAGGTCGGGGAGTGCCAAGTGAAACGCATCCTGATAGATCAAGGAAGCTCTTGTGACATCATGTATGTTAGATGTTACAAGGAGCTGGGCCTTCACCCAGATGACATGGAGCAATCGAACGGCCCAATGGTCGGCTTCAATGGAACGCCGACATGGCCACTGGGAGCTACAAACCTGGAAGTACAAGCCGGCACTAAGAAGATCAGGACAGAGTTCATCGTGATCAACACACCTTCACCATACAACATCATCTTGGGAAGGCCATGGTTGCATGCAATGGGGGCAGTTCCCTCAACGTTGCATCAACTATTGCGGTTCCCAATAGAACATGGAATTGAAGAAGTCAAAGGAGACCAGCTGCAGGCAAAAAATTGCTCCATGGCAGCAATGAAAACAATTTACAACATACAAGAACCAGGGAAGGCAGAGATTGAAGATAAGGACATGGAGGTCCTAGATGATGTCGGCAAAGAGCCAACCGAGAAGAGTGAGGAAACACTAAAGAAAATCCTCGTCCAGGAGGGCGATGAAGAGCCCTTCTTTCTTCTCGGCTCAGGCTTAGCCGAAGAAGAAGAAAAGGAGCTGGAAGCCTTTTTGAGAACAAACATAGAGGTGTTCGCCTGGACACCTTATGAAATGCCTGGCATTGACTCCGAGGTCACATGCCACAGACTGAACGTTGACAGGTCGGCCAAACCTGTAATACAACGAGCCAGAAGACCGACGTTGATGCACGTTGAAGCAGTGGAGAAGGAAGTAGACACACTTCTAGAGGCCAGGGCCATCAGAGAAGTCAATTATCCGACATGGCTATCAAACACTGTGGTAGTAAAGAAGAAAAACGACAAATAGAGGGTATGCATAGATTTTACAAGCCTGAACAAAGCCTGTCCCAAAGACAGCTTCCCTCTGCCCAAAATTGACCAGTTGGTGGATGCCACATCTGGACATGGAAGGATGAGCTTCCTGGATGCTTATAGGGGGTACCACCAGATAGCCATGTACCCCCCAGACGAAGAGAAGACAGCGTTCATCACCCCAAAAGGCCTGTACTGTTACAGGGTGATGCCTTTTGGGCTGAAAAACGCAGGAGCAACCTACCAAAGGCTGGTAACCAAAATGTTCAAGCACTTGATCGGCCAAACAGTAGAAGTCTACATCGATGATATGGTCGTGAAGACCAAGGATCCTAAGGGCCATCTTGCCGACCTAAAAGAGGTATTTGAGATACTCAAAACATATCGGCTCCGACTCAACGCATCAAAGTGCGCGTTTGGAGTTGGATCTGGTAAATTCTTGGGGTACCTGGTAACAAGAAGGGGCATTGAGGCTAGCCCAGATCAGATCAAGGCCATCCTAGATTTACAGAGCCCGACATCGGCAAAACAGGTACAGAAACTTGCCGGAAGGGCCGCAGCCCTAAACAGATTCATAAGCCGAAGCTCAGACAAATGTAAACCTTTCTTCAACCTAGTGAAGAAAGCCACGGATTTCCTTTGGACAGAGGAATGTGAGGCCGCATTGGACGACCTCAAAAAGTATCTGACTACAACTCCAGTCCTCTCAACACCTGAACCTGGGGAAGAGCTGTTTTTGTACTTAGCTGTTTCAGAACACGCAGTAAGTGCGATGTTAATCCGAGAAGAAAAAGGGGAGCAAAAGGCTGTTTACTATGTAAGTAAAACCTTGGCCGATGCAGAAACAAGGTATCTACCACTAGAGAAATTAATGCTAGCCTTGGTGATGGCCTCAAAAAAAGTTGAACCATTACTTTCAGGCACACAAGATTGTGGTACTAACAGAACACCCACTGAAGTCCCTATTACAACAAGGGGACTTAACAGGAAGAATTGCAAGATGGGCAGTGGCCCTGGGCCAGTATGACTTGGAGTTCAGGCCGAGAACAGCAATTAAGGGCCAAGTTTTGGCCGACTTCGTAGCCGAGTTCACGCCAGAATCAATCGAACATCGGGCTCCGTTGAGCCATGATGAACGATCCAAGCAAGCAAGGAAAAACCCATCCAAAGACAAAAGAGCAAAGGGAGGAAAAGCTCAGACCCTGCAACATTTACATCGGAGACTCCTTCAGACTGTTTGTCGATGGAAGTTCAAACCGGCAAGGGGCGGGGGGCAGGAGTACTGCTCATATCTCCAGACGGAGAAATAATAGAACAGTCCATCCGTTTGGGGTTCAAGGCCTCAAACAATGAAGCAGAATACGAGGCATTAATTGCAGGACTAAAACTGGCAGCAGCAGCAGAAGCAGATGAGGTAATAGGTTTTTGTGACTCACAATTAATTATTAATCAATCAACAGGAGAATTTGCAGCCAGAGACGAGAGGATGTCGGCATATGCAAAAGAGGTCATCAGATTGGCAGCCTTATTTCAGAACTGTCGACTTCTCCAAGTAAGCCGAGATGATAACAGCCATGCCGACGCATTGGCCAACCTGGCAAGTTCAATGCAAACTGGAAAGACAAGAACTATCATGATCGAATATATGTCGGGCCCAAGCATAGAACCACAGAACGCAAAGCAGGAAGCAATGTGTGTGGACATGGGGCCAAGCTGGATGGACGCAATTGTTGCATTCCTGAAAGAAGGAAAGCTGCCAGAAGACCGCAAGGAGGCACACAAAGTCATATTGAAGTCGGCAAGATTCATTCTAACAGCAAACGGACATCTCTACAGAAGGTCCTTCACTGGACCCCTTTTAAGGTGCGTACATCCTTTGCAGGTTGAGGATTTCTTGTATGAAATTCATGAAGGAATTTGCGGAAGCCATGCTGGGGGCAGATCATTAGCTCATAGGGCCATTACCCAGGGGTATTGGTGGCCCTACATGCAAAAAGATGCAGAAGCATACGTGAAGAAGTGCGAACAATGCCAAAGGTTTGCACCTTTAATTCATCTGCCAGCTGCCGACCTGAACCCAGTATCTAGCCCCTGGCCGTTTGCCCAGTGGGACATGGATCTTGTTGGGCAACTTTCCCAGGCAACTGGGCAGAGAAAGTACTTGCTAGTAGCAACAGATTATTTCACAAAGTGGATAGAGGCAGAACCTCTTGCCAAAATCCGAGATGTGGATGTCAAGAATTTTATTTGGAAAAACATCATCACCAGATTTGGGATTCCAAGAGCAATCTTTGCCGACAACGGAACGCAGTTCGACAGCAAACTCATCAAGAACTTCTGTGCAAAATTCAAGATCAAGAATTACTTTTCAACACCAAGCTTTCCCCAAAGCAATGGGCAAGCAGAAGCATCCAACAAAGTAATTTTGGATGGAATAAAGAAGAGACTGCAGGCAGCAAAAGGAAAGTGGGTAGACGAGTTGCCCAATGTACTTTGGGCATATTGGACTACCCCGAGAAGATCAACAGGGGAATCCCCCTTTGCCATGGCTTATGGCACAGAAGCAGTCATTCCACTAGAAGTCGGCATCCCAGGGATACGAACCCAGGGAGTTGAGGATGGGACTAATGATATACTCTTAGCCTGAGATTTGGATCTTTTAGAAGAATGAAGAGAGAAAGCTGCAATTCAACTCGCAGTATACCAGCAACAGCTTGCCAGAACTTACAACAAGAAGGTCAATCCAAGGGATTTTCAGAACGGCGACTTAGTCCTGAGAAAAGTCGTCGGCAACAAGAAGGATCCCAGAGAGGGCAAGCTTGGCCCAAACTGGGAAGGACCCTACAGAATTACTTCGGTATTAGGCAATGGGGCATACCGTCTGGAAGATAGTGAGGGCAAAGCATTACCAAGACCCTGGAACACCTGTAATCTGAAATTTTTCTATCACTAGATGTTCCTTGTTTATTTTGATCGATGTCATCAATAAAATCTCAGCAAATTCTTTTTTTCAACACTTATGAGTGTAACAAATGCATAGTTATTATTTTTGAGTAATGAGAACCCAAGTGAAACTCAGGTTCACATTGGGGGCAGAGAGAAGACAAAGACGCTTAACATTTGTTGAAATTTGTAGCAATTTACATGTTAAAGTTAAGCCGAGATGATTCCTTATCTTCACTTGTTGAAATTCGTAGCAATTTACAAGTTGAAGTTAAGCCGAGAAGGTGACTTATCTTCACTTGTTGAAATTTGTAGCAATTTACAAGTTGAAGTTAAGCTGAGATGGTTCCTTATCTTTACTTGTTGAAATTTGTAGCAATTTACAAGTCGAAGTTAAGCTGAGAAGGTTCCTTATCTTCGCTTGTTGAAATTTGTAGCAATTTACAAGTCGAAGTTAAGCTTAGATGGTTCCTTATCTTCCCTTGTTGAAATTTGTAGCAATTTACAAGTCGAAATTAAGCTGAGATGATTCCTTATCTTCACTTGTTGAAATTTGTAGCAATTTACAAGTTGAAGTTAAGCTGAGATGGTTCCTTATCTTCACTTGTTGAAATTTGTGGCAATTTACAAGTTGAAGTTAAGCTGAGATGGTTCCTTATCTTCGCTTGTTAAAATTTGTAGCAATTTACAAGTTGGAGTTAAGCCGAGATTACTGGTTTCCTTCACTTGTTGAAATTTGTAGCAATTTGCAAGTTGGAGTTAAGCCGAGGTTATTGCTCAAACACTTACAGCAATTCACAGGTTGAAGTAAAACCTAAGTATATTGACACTTGTTGAAATTTGTAGCAATTTACAAGTAGATCATTGTTTAACACTTGTTATAACTTGAGAAAAGTTTATATGTTTTACACTTGTTGAAATTTATGAAAAAGTTTGCAGGTCAGTATCTTGCCGAAGTAAAATTTGTACTTATTATACCCGAGGTATATAACCCCGAGAAGATTGCACAAAGAATGAAGAAGTATGAAGAGTATATGCAAAATATTCTAAGTATAGAGTCATACAGAAGTAATCAGAAAACATACAAAGGTACAAAGCATTTAAAAGAAAGTTGTATTGAGCATTCAACAGGGAACAGAGGCACATCGGCCATACAAAGAAACTTATATTATCCAAAGAAAAAAAAAAAAAAAAAAGAGTACAGAGGACATCAAAGTTATGATTCTTTAGCTTCAGGAGGGATTTGGGTCTGGACCTCGGCAGATTCTTGAGGAACTACTTCGGCAGCCTTTTCTGCGACCAGCTCGGCATCAATCTCAGCAAGTGTTTTATCAAGACTTCTTTCAGCTAGAAGAAGGTCGGAAGATAACTTCTCTATATCAGCTTCCTTGGGCATCTCCTCAATCTCCTCATCTTGGGTTAAGTCCAGGATTGGCTCAATCTGAAGAGGAGACTTGACCCCAGCAGCATCTTTGGATTTCCTCACCAAGGCCTCATCATTATCTTCACCCTCAGGCTCAGACTCAGATTCTTCTTCAGCCTGACTTGGAGGTGGAGGAGGAGGAAAGGGAAGAGGAATAGCATCAATGTTGCGGAAAGGCGAGTCAGCAGGGAGATCAAGTTTTTTTATCAGGGACATCCAACCAAGGGAGAATCCCCTGTTGCATGCTTGCCAGACTTGAAGCTTGTAGTCCTCAGTGACGTCGGCTATACCTTGGGCATAAGCCTTCTCATCAGCTTATTTGATTTCGGCTTCTTTCGTTGACAAGGCCTCCTGAAGCTCCTTTTCAGCCTGGGACTTTTTTTCCTCGGCCTCTCTCTTCTCGGCCTCAGCGACCTTCCTTATGGCCTCGGCAGACTCTGTCTTTTCTTCGGCTAAGGTTTGGGCTTTGGTGGCAGCCTCAGCCTAATCCTCCAATTTCTTCATCTTTGCTTGAAGACTCTTGTTGATCTTCTGAAGGGAAGAAAACTCCCTCTTCATATCGGTCAACTTTTCCCTGTTTTGAAAAGATTGCATAGAAAAGGAATGGGCATGCTGAACAGCCTGAAAGAGCATAAAACACAAAGTTATTACAAAATTCACAAGTATGAAAAGATAAAATAAATAAAAAAAACGGGTTACCAAGCAAAGAAACTTACTTGAACACAATGTTGAAGCATCAAGGCGTAATTTTCATACTCACTAATCTCGGCGTTCTTCTCCAGATCGCCTGGGAGAAGTAAAGTTGTGCTAAGGGCCACGCCGACGTTTATATCATCAGCACTGTCATTAGCAAAAACGGGCTTATCTTCTAAAGTGATTTCAGGCCTCCAGGGGACTTTCGGTATTTTGGACCCCGAGGTCGTCGCAGACGATGACTTCAGCTTCTTTGATTGTGTGGATTTTGAAGGTTGGGCCTCAGCAGACCTTTTGCCAGGGCCAGAAGCAGTTTTCTTACTCTCAGCCAACTTGGAGATGGGCAGGGCATCCTCAGCCTCAACCTCAGTAGCCTTGGCCTTAGGCTGGGCCTTCTTGGTTCTTTTTGGCTTTGGTGGGGGCATAGATTGTGTCGGAACAGCATCGACGTCGGTTGGGAGGTCGGCTAGGAGATCTTGGGTGACAGGCTTTGGGCGAACCATTTTGGCAGTTTTGACAAGTCGCCGCCGACGTTTTCTTTCTGGTATTAGGATTAAGTATGGGGCTGAAGTTGATGGTTGATCGGCTGGATCCGATGTTGATCCTTGATCTATTCAGGATGTAGAAGCGGTTAGAGTTGTGGCAGAAGGTAGAGACAGGCTTTTCTTCTTTCTTCTGGGGACGTCGGGCAAAACTGATTTGTATGTAGGGATAAAGTTGAGAAGAAGAGGGGCCTTTCTTTTATGAACTGGCAAGTCCAGGAGCTTTTTCAGATCCTTGCTGGGAACGTAAGCTTGGCGGAAATTTTTCGGTGGCTTGCGAACGTCTGCAAGAAGAAAACAGACATTAGAAATGGATAAAATATTGAAACACCTGAAAAGAAACAACTAAGTAAGTGACACTGGGCTCTTACCCTTGCCCTCTTTAATTGTACGAGGAAAAGGGTATAGATGAACATCCTCGTCTGGGCCAAACTCCCAATTTCCCGACGCAATGACATAATCATCTCCAGCCCCCTTGTTGGAGTCTGGGAGGTCGGCTACAATTTTGAATTCGGTAGACCTCGGCTTGAGGTAATAAACGAAACCCTTTTCTTTCAGGTTAAGGGCACACATGGTATAACAGTATTGGATGTCGGCAAGGGTGATCCTAACGTTCTCCTGCTTAGCTAAGGCTAAGATACCATCAATCACTCGGTAGGAGTTGATGGTAAGTTGCATGGGGTTCAACTTGTAATAGTGGAGAACTTCACGAAAAAGGGGATTAAGTGGAAGCCGGAGTCCACATTCAGTGAAGGCTACAATGGGAAAGGGCATCGTATCATCTGTGGGCATGATTGAGTCATCATCCCCAGCCAGTCTCAGATGGACGTCGGCGGGAATTTCATACTCTTCCCTAAAGTATTCAAGTTTGGTCGGGGTATCTACCCTATGTCTCCACATACCCATGATTTCGGCGTAAAGGGATTTGATTACAGAAAGAAGATGTTCTTAAAAGGTTATTGGAACCTCGGCAAAACCTAGGTAAACACTGGTAAAGCTTGTCTCAGTTTTTCCTAAGAGTTGAAGGGTTCTATAGACAAATCCCAAAACCTAAAGTCTATGAAGACAAAGATTGAGGGCACAGATCTGGAAAAAATAACACAGAAAACAAGAAACAAAAGACGAAGTTTCAGAATAAAAAACAGAGGCGGGGCTCTCAAAAGCACAAAGAAAACAAGAAATACAGGCTCACAAAATAATGGCAAGAAAAAGGGAAGAAACAATACAAGTGTTCAGAAACATGAGCAGAATCATGGAATAGTCGCATCCAGATGGATAGTTCAGCAAAGTCAAAGGTTTGAATAAAGCAGCAATGGCGGCAGATAAGCAAAAGAGCATAAAAGAATTGAGAACGAATGGAACAGGGGCTTACCAGGAAAAGTAGAGCCGGTATAAAAGTCGCCGAGGTCAGGCAACGATTGCAGACACGACGGAACGACGAAAACTTCGCTGGGATGGAAGAATGGAAACAATTGCAGAACTTGAGCCTGAGTAATGGCGAATCTGAGCAGGAGTCTTAGAGAGAGAGAGTAAGAGAAATCGAAATGCAAAAGTGAAGAGCCAAAAGAGAGAGACAAAAAGTTTTGTCAAAAACTGGAAACGGCGGCAAAACAGAAGCATTTAATGCGCCTGGAGTAACGCAGACGTCAGACGGCGCTGACAGATGAAAGACGGCTTGCAAGCGCATCATAGGCACGAGCCAATAGAAACGAAACGCGTACGTGAAACGGTTGAGAAGTGATGCATGACAACTCATACGCGTAGGAGAGTTCATTTGAATTCTTGTTCTTGAAAG
Organism: Camellia granthamiana; assembly: GCA_036172215.1. NCBI lineage: Eukaryota > Viridiplantae > Streptophyta > Magnoliopsida > Ericales > Theaceae > Camellia > Camellia granthamiana. Next base: position 6,975,202 of record CM069908.1, on the reverse strand, counting down.
AAGACATGTCGGCCTGAGATGAACGACCTCGGCTGAAGAGTTCTTGTGCCGAAGTACTGGAAAGAAGAACAATATAGGTTCCATCACCTCAGAATGCCGAGGTAATAGAACCTAGGGGACAGTTGTGGGGATATATTTTCCGAGTACCAACACTTGGCAAGGTGACGCCGACGTGTCAGCCAAGGTGCCACGTGTCGTGGTAGTTACGCCGAGGTGATCTCGGAGTTGCCGAGGTTATCTCCGAAGATATCGGAATTCGAGATAAACGGATAAAGGACAAGAGTCCTAGATTGAGAGAAGACTTCAGTTTGGGTAAAGATGAAACTCTTAGAGGGCTTATCCTAATCCCACTGGGAGTTAGGCTCTTATTAGGACTGGGATTGTATTGGCTATAAAAGAGAGGCACCCCCATGGGTCTAAGGTATGTTTTTGATACTCAAGCTTGTGAGTTGAATACTTGATTATCTTTGAGAGATATACTGACTTGATCGTCGGAGTGCCCCCGGGTGGAAGAACCACCGCCGGAGCCTTTTCTTTCTGTGCAGGACAGCAGGGTGCCGTCTACTCTGCCTGTGGTCTACAGCTGAATTATTAAGGAGGGCAGTGTGATAAGAAAATCACTCACACAGTCTTAGAGGAGGATGGAGTCCGAGGCTGACCTTAAACAACTGAACAACCACCGATATAATTAGAGTTTCAATTTCTTGGTTTTATACACAAAAATCGTTTTCTTAAATAAATTTTTGAGTAATGATGATAATGATAAAAATGAGCAGCCCATGATGTACTTCAATATGTATCTAGAGATTTAGGCACTATTTGGGCAAACTATAGAAGTATATTTTTTATTTTTATTTTTAAATTATATTTTCTCTTTAAATTTTGGGAGACTTATTTATAAGTCCTATTTCGGACACTTATGCTATGTTAAGTTCTATATAATTTCTTATAGAGTTTCAAGTCCTATTTAAATAGGAATGTATTCTACAAGATCCTATGAGTTGTAAATAAATGGTATTAATATACTATTATACACTATAATGGCAAAACCATATATAGAAAATTAAATGTTACATTAGATCATATCTATATGAATGTGAATTTTAAAATACACGAACAAGTAACATTTTCACATTCAATTTAAAAAATCAAAAACCTAGTAAGTTTGCGAAATATAACGTGGCACGTTACGTTACGTTTATGTAAGTGTCACGTTACGTTACGTTTATGTAATTCAATTTAAAAAATCAAAAACCTAGTAAGTTTGCGAAACGTAACGTATATGTAGGTGTCACGTTACGTTTATGTAGGTGTCACGTTACGTTTCACAAACTTAATCTATGGTAACATTCAATTTCCTATATATGGTTTTACCATTATTTATGATATTAACAACTAATATTAAAGGTAAATGTGTCAACAAACTTCACATAAAACTTATGGGAACATAAGTTTTTTAGTAAGACCATATGTAGCATAAGTCTCCCTAATAAGACTTATAAATAATTTTTCCTTATTTTTTTTATATAATTTTTTTATAAAAATTAAAAAAATATTCTTACTTAGATTATCTTAAATAACCCCTTAAGTTGAAATCATTAAGTTTTTTTTTTAATCTTTCCACTATCTTTATTTATTTATTTAATATGAAAAATATGGCAATGAGTTGTCTCTAATCTAATTGGTGTTGTTTGATCCGTACAAAGTTTCGTTTTTATTTTTTGAGCAATGCTATAGACCACTAAATTGCCATCACTAATCCCACCACTAGTGAGGTGGCAATTGAAAAAAAAAAGAAAAAAAAAAACAAACAAGGCACAAAACACATGTGGCAGTGGGTGGGACCCACTGCCACATCATTAGAGCCACCACTAATTAGTGGTCTGAAGCATTTTTGTTATTTTTTATGTCACTTTGACGGGAAAAAAAAACTTGATCCGATATTTGCAATTATTTTTATAACATTTGTTTTTGAAAAAAAAGACAGTAATGATTATAAAATAGATCACATATTTTTTTTAGAGACATATCATAAAATTATGTAGAAATGTACATTGAATTGGTTTTATTTTTTGTGTGGATGATTTACTTAAAGTAACTTTAAAAAAAAAATAATTCAAATGATTGAAACTGGGCTGGTGGGTACCACGGGCTCAAATAACGTCGTCCATTCCAATAACTGGACAAGAGACAACTCATTTCTAAAAAATATTACTTAAATTTTCTTACAATTGGATTTAAAATTATAGATTTTATATATACTTATTTATTGTTATGAGTCCCACTATATTTATGGGGTGGTTGGTTCCAAAATGTAATTGTTTGAATAGTTGCGTGTGGTTTTGGATGGTCAAATTCTATCACTTAATATTAGTCAATTCATCATACGATTGAGATCATTTGATCATTTTTTTTTTTTTTTTGGAGTTGGATTTTCACCAACCTTATGGGACTCACTATCAATCAAGGATGAGGATTGGATACGAAATTAGCGAGTTAAAATCGATTGATACTTGACATCAATTTAAAAGTGACAGGAACCAACAAGAGGAAAAAAAAAATAAGTTAGGTTAGGATATTTTGATAATATAACCTGTAATATTTATGAGTGCTGCTATTAATATCTCATTTATTATTTTGGACCCTCCATTTCTTTGGAACTCTCCTTATAAATTTTAAAACCCTTAAAAAAATTTTCCTCCTCCCAAATAATACTAAAGTTATCCTTATAAAAATTTTACTTCCACTCAAACGCACACCCCCACACTCCTAAAACCATTATCTCTCAAAACCCTAACAAAAAAAAATCTCCAAAACCCATTCTCTCTCTGATGACGGTAGAAGAAAAATATTCTTAAAGTGATCGTGTAAAGAACGTGTAGTCTGTGATCTTCACTTTTTTCTTCGCATTAGATGCGTATGTCTTCTTTCAATTCCATCCATTTCTTTGATCAACCCTAAACCCTGAAAACAACAAATATAAATATATATCTATGTGTATAGATGTTCAAGTTCAATCACAAATCACTTAATATTAGTCAATTCATAGTGCGAGTAAGATCATTTGATCATTTTTTTTTCGAAGTTGGATTTTTATCAGCCTTAGGGAACTCACTATCAATCAGGGATGAGGATTGGATACAAAATTAGCGAGTTAAAATTGATTGGTACTTGACATCAATTTAAAAGTGACAGGAGCCGACAAGAGGGGAAAAAAAAAAAAAAAAAAAAAACAAGTTAGGTTAGGGTATTTTGATAATATAACCTATAATATTTATGAGGGCTACTATTAGCATTTCATTTATTATTTTGAACCCTCCATTTCTTTGGAACTCTCCTTATAAATTTTAAAACCCTCGAATTTTTTTTCCTTCTCCCAAATAATACCAAAGTTATCCTTATAAAAATTTCACTTCACTCAAATGCACACCCCCACACTCCTGAAACCATTATCTCCCAAAACCCTAACAAAAAAAAAAAATCTCCAAAATCCATTCTCTCTCTAATGACGGTGGAAGAAAAATATTCTTAAAGTAAATCGATCTTGTAAGAAATGTGTTTTCTGTGATCTTCACTTTTTTCTTCGCATTAGGTACATATGTCTTCCTTCAATTCCATCAATTTCTTTGATCAACCCTAAACCCTGAAAACAACAAATATTAATGTAACGACCCACATTCATGTCTTAGTCATGCTTGCATGCATTTATATGTTTTGCCATGTTAAGTTGCATTACAAGTCTTGTCTTGTTTTGTTTAAGTATTGATTGCATGTTTTGTTCCCTCGTTGCTGCCAAGCCTAAGTCATGTCAAGCCTAGATCATTCCAAGCCGAGGTCACCTTAAGCCTAGAACTACTTTGGAACCCCTTGGATTGACCTCCATCTTCATCCTGGCATATTGGCCGAGATGATTATCATCTAGGCCGAGGTGTGTGTCACCAAGGCCGAGATGTGTATTATCTAGGCCGAGATGTCATCCTTGAACCTAAGTGATCTTGTTCCCGGATTGGTATGACCTAGACCGAGGTGTGGCACATCTAGGCCAAGGTGTGGCACAGCTTAGTCAAGCGTCGTCCTTCCAAGCCGACGTCATTGTTCCCTGACTTGCCGAAGCTTTGTCCTTAGCCGATGTCATCACTTGCCGGAGTGCCCTTGCCACCAAGCTTGTTGAATACGCTTTGTCTTACACAAGTCTTGTCAATCTATCACCTTTTTGAGGAGAACCAACCAGCCGTTGCCACGTGTCCGAGCTGAGTGTTAAATCAGCCAACAGAGAGAGAAACCTATCATTTGTTATATCCTTGTTTTGAAGAGGAGAGAGAAGCTCTAGAGGAGAGAAGGAGGAGTTCTTGAAGGGGAGTAGATTCCCAAGCTTGATTCCTAGAGATCGAACCGTTGGATTTGTGTTCTAAGGTTAGATTCTTGATTTGCTTATGTTGTTCTTTATGTTTATGTTATTGCATTGCATGATTGAATATGATTTGTAAGCCATGCATTGTTTTGAAGTTCGGTTTTAGAAAGAGAAAATAGTATTCATGTGTTCTTCAAGAAAAGCCATGTTTTGATCCAAGGGTTTGCACCAAGATGCATGTTTTCATGTTTGTTTTCATATGATTTTCAAGTATGGGTACCCAGGTCCATGTTTTCGAACTCATGGCATGAAATCCCAGATTTGTAATAAACAAGTTATGATTTTGGCATTCATCTCATTCATGTTCTTCATGTTCATGTTCATGTTCTTCATGTTCTTCAACCCAGATTTCCAAACTTCACTCCCCGAAGTGTAGTCGCTGAGATCACTCTCACCTAGACCTCACACTTAGGCCAAGCATCGTATCTCACCTTGGCCTACCTTGCATGATCACTTGCACCTTTAGTCTGTCTTGCATGAACACCTCGGCATGCAGCCGCACGCCGAAGCCTTGGTAACCACACCTCGGCCAGGTGGTGTAGGACCTCGGCTTAGACCTGGTTGGTACCCAGCATGTCTTCCTGACATGTAAAACAGTGTTTTAACTTCCAGCATGTTTTCCCGAGATCATTTGCATGCATGTAAGACTTGTTTTGAGATGTGTTTTCAGTGGACCTTGCCACGTGTTTGTAGGACTTGGACCTTTGCCTTGATCCCGACGTCCCAAGAACTAAGTGAGTGGTATTTTTAATAAAGCTATGTTGTAAATGTTTTGATAAGCTTTGCTTTGCCTTGTTTGAAGAGTGTTTGTTAAGCATGAATGATTACCCTTATTTTGATGTATCAAGTATAAGCTTTGTTTTGATGTCATCCTCGGAAAGTCCCTTGGCTGGAGGACTCTAAACTTTCGCAGCACTAAGTATAAAAGGATACGGTCCTTTCTTGGAAAGACTATGGTGTTAAAGCGGGCTACGGGCCTAAGTAACACAAGTCCCTTGTGCTGGAGGACTCTAAACTTTCGCAGTACTATGGTGTTAAAGCGGGCTACGGGCCTAAGTAACACAAGTCCCTTGTGCTGGAGGACTCTAAACTTTCGCAGTACTATGGTGTTAAAGCGGGCTACAGGCCTAAGTAACACAAGTCCCTTGTGCTGGAGGACTCTAAACTTTCGCAGTACTATGGTGTTAAAGCGGGCTACGGGCCTAAGTAACACCAGTCTCTCGTGTTAAAAGGATACGGTCCTTTGTAACATAGGTCCCTTGTGCTAGAGGACTCTAAACTTTTGTAGCACCCTTGTTTTGCCACCGACGGTCTATGAACGGGTGGGTATGTTTTGATACAAGTTAAGCCAAGTACATGTTTTAATACAAGTTATGCTAAGAATATGTTTTGAACAAGTTATGTTATATGTACATGTTTTGAAGAAGCTATGATATATGTATTGTTTTGACAAGGACCTCGGGAATCATTCATTTAACCCCTTTATTACTTGTACCATTCACTGAGTATCCAAGCTCACCCTCTCTATGTATATATGTAGGTTTCAAGCAAGAAGTCGGCTACGCCGAGATGTGTGTTTTGTGCCCGATGTTTTGTATGCATGTTATGTCGGCATCTTATTTCGGATTCATGTTACGTCGGTAATACTTTTATCGGCATTTTGTGTTTAAGTCGGCAACCTTGTATTTACGTCGGCAATTTTGAGGACTTATGTATTTTGAACATGTCGGCTCTAGCAGCCTTTTTGTCAAGATGTAATATGTATTTTATTGTGTTTGTATATCCAAGTTGTAAAGCTATGTAAAGATGTATGCCAATTCATTTGACTTATGCACGGCTCTTATGGACTAATTAGATCTGTATATATTGCTTCCGCACATGTAAGCCCCATATATTATACTCTGATTGTGTGTGAATTTTGAAAGTTGGCCTTCGGTAATCTCGGATTACTGACCATCATTGCACCATCCTACTAGGGGCAGGTTGGGGTTGTGACAATTAATATATATATATATATATATCTATTTGTATGGATGTTGAAATTCAATTACAGATCACTTAGTATTAGTCAATTCATCGTGCGATTAAGATCAGTTGATCATTTTTTTTTTTTTTTGAGTTGGATTTTCATTAGCCTTAGGGGACTCACTATCAATTAGGGATGATGATTGGATACGAAATTAGCGAGTTAAAATTGATTGGTACTTGACATCAATTTAAAAGTGACAGGAGCCGACAATGGGGCAAAAAAAAAACAAGTTAGGTTAGGGTATTTTGATAATATAACCTATAATAGTTATGAGTGCTGCTATTAGCATCTCATTTATTATTTTGGACCTTCCATTTCTTTGGAACTGTCCTTATAAATTTTAAAACACTGAAAAAAAAATTTCTCCTCCCAAATAATACCAAAATTATCCTTATAAAAATTTCACTTCCACTCAAATGCACACCCCCACATTCCTAAAACCATTATCTCTCAAAAAAAAAAAAAAAAAAAAAAAAAAAAAGAAAAAAAAAAGAAAAATCTCCAAAACCCATTCTCTCTCTGATGACGGTGGAAGAAAAATATTCTTAAAGTGAATCGATCGTGTAAAGAACGTGTAATCTGTGATCTTCACTTTTTTCTTCGCATTAGGTGCGTATGTCTTCTTTCAATTCCATCCGTTTCTTTGATCAACCCTAAACCATGAAAACAACAAATATTAATATGTATTTATGTGTATAGATGTTGAAATTCAATCACAAATCACTTAGTATTAGTCAATTCATCGTGTGATTAAGATCATTTGATCATTTTTTTTCGGAGTTGGATTTTCATCAGCCTTATCGGACTCACTATCAATTAGGGATAAGGATTGGAAACGAAATTAGTGAGTTAAAATTGTTTGGTACTTGACATCAATTTAAAAGTGACAGGAGCCGACAAAAAAAAAAAAAAAGAAGAAGAAGAAGTTAGGTTATGGTAATTTGATAATATAACCTGCAATATTTATGAGTGCTGCTATTAGCATCCCATTTATTATTTTGGACCCCCTATTTCTTTGGAATCCTTATTATAAATTTTAAAACCTTTAAAATTTCTTTCCTTCACCCAAATAATACCAAAATTATCCTTATTAAAATTTCACTTCCACTCAAATGCACACCCCCACACTTCTAAAAACCATCCCAAAACCCTAAAAAAAAGATTAAAAAAAAATCTCTTCAAAACCCATTCTCTCTCTCTCATGACGACAAAAGAAAAATATTCTTAAAGTGAATCGATCTATGTAAGGAACGTATTTTCTGTGATATTCACTTTTTTATTCGCATTAGGTGTGTATGTCTTCCTTCAATTCCATCCATTTCTTTGATCAACCCTAAACTCGAAAAACAACAAATATAAATATATATCTGTAGACACCCCATTTTTGACCGTCCTCAAGACTTGGACGTCACCGTTTGAACACTCGGTGATCATCCATGTTCATGTTCGTGTTCGTCCTGAGTTCTCGGAGGTCTCGGCCACGCGCCTTGCCTCAAGACCTCTCGACTTGACTGTTTTGTATTTGGTTTTGCACCAAACACTTTTGTTTTGCTTTTGAGGGGCAGGGAATGGCTTGTCGGCCATCCCCACACCTCACCGGCCATGGCTTGAAGCTACCAGCCATTGTTTTGTTGCCATCCGCCAAATGTTTGGCCGGTCGGCACTCTTTGTGGTCGGCCGACCATTGTTTTGGCCAATTTGTCATTTTTGGCTGGCCGACCACTGTGCATCTGCTTTTGGCAGATATTTTGTGCCAGCTGTGATAGCTGGCACCCACTTTGCACCCTCTCCATATACGTGTATGGAGGAATTTCACTCTTGCTTAGCTTGTTTTGTAAGCTTTGCAAGAGTGAATCTCTATAAAGGGAGGCCTTCTCCTCCCTCTTCAAGGGTTACAAAAAAGCTCCAGAGCTCTGAGATTAGGATTGTGTATCTATTCTATCTCTATATCTCTTTCTCCTTCCATTTTGTGTGTGTTTAAGGTGTTTTGTTCATAGTTTTGTACACAAACACCTAGTGTTACACTTTCCTTTGGCTACTGAGGTACTAAGGAGTAATTTTCAGAGTTCTTGAGTTGATCTAAGCTTGGAGAGGCTGCTGGAGTGGCCCTTGTGAAGAAGGTCTTCAAGGGTAAGAACTTTACCCTTTTATTCCCCATTTTTGCATAGGCTTTTAGCCATCCTTGCATCTGTTTTTAAGCTTAACTTATAACATATAAAAGTTCTGATTTTAAGTGCTTAAAATAGTTTCTTAAGGTTGCTTTGGTGTTTGGGGTTGTTTGACCCCTCTTAGGCCTTGTTTGGCCCCATTTTTTGTGCTATTTTGGTGAGCTTCAGGACCACCTTGTCTGGGGATGGTGCTTTAAGGTCCTAAGAAGGAGAGGGCCATCCCCTCTCCTTGTTGTCTTCAATATGTGTCATTTTAGCCTCATGTGTGAGCACCATTGTTGAGATCATGTTGGCCATGTCTTAGCTAGTATTTGTGCTTATTTTGTCATGATATAGCACTGTTTTTAATTGGTTTAGACACACCATGCTTGCTTTGCATACTTGTCTTGTAATGCCATGAATTTGCCTTAACATGTACTTAGCATTTAGACTACTATGCTTATTTGTTTTGGCCAAGCTTTATGAAGCTTTTGTGCATGTCTTAGTGTGCCTAAGGTCTGATTGTGGTTGCTTTGGTCATGTTTGACATGCTTTGCATAGCCACCTTGCATTTTGGCTTGTTAGCCTTGAGTGTGTGATGTCATGAGCATGCTTTGCTTAAGCTATTTCAGTGGTTTGGCTCCACTTACCATGTCATTTCAGTCCATTTAGCATGCTTGTATGCTTGCATTTGATGTTATTTTAAAGCCTTAAAGAGTTTGTGTTTCATGCTCCATGAAAGTGTCATTGCGTATGCCATCATGTTTAGGCCTCTAGGATGCCATGTCAATGTGTTTTTGGCTTTGTTTTAACATGCTAAAACTCTAATTTTGGTTGTTCAAATCATGCCATGTTTGGTTTTGCTAAGTGTAGTTCAATACCTCTTTGGTGAGCCTTAGGTTTTGGACATAATTGCATGCTTTGCTTGTCTTGTTTAGTTGGTTTGGCACCATCCTTAACATGATTTTCAGAGTTTGATATGCATGTCGTTTGTCCATATTTGTTTCCTTTTAAGTGTGCTTAAAAGTTGCTTCTTTATGCTTAAATGTTGGACCATATGTGCATGCATGTTTGTATGTGTTTTGGCCCTCGTTTCCATTGCATTTGGCCGCTGTTTTGGGCTTGTTAGAGAGCTGCCCAAACTAGTTTAAGACCATCCTTTGCATATTGTTGCATGCTCGCCTTGTGTGTTGTTGCATACTTAACCTATCGCATGTGTTGCATGCTTGAATCACATCGCATTTGGCATGCATTCTTCCTTTTTGTCTTGGTTGCTTAACATGTTACGTGTCTTGCATGTTTGCATGTTGGCATCGCATCTTGCATGCTTGTTAGCTTGCATATGTTGTTACATGCCTTGTATGCTTGTTTGCTTAGGTTGTGTGCATAGTGCACATTACTTGCTTGCATGCTCATATTGTACACTTAGCTCACATGCCTAGGTTGCATTTTGCATGCATGTCTTGCCTCTTGAAATCACCATGATAGAGGTTGGGCCTTATGTGTTTGTTTGGTTTTGCATTAAATTTGAAATCCAAATGCACAACTTGACTCATTTGGCCATCACGCATTGAAATGCGCGATTGGTGGCCCGAGGGTCGAGTGCCATACCCCTTTGAGTCATAAACATGATAAAGGGGTGTGGTGGTGCAAACATTGCTTTGAAATGCATCGTCATGCCCTGTTTTGCCCTCTGCTGCTGTCAAAACAGGTTTCTGTAGGAAAACATGGCCGATCGGCCATCTCCAGTGCCAGCCGGCTATCCATTGTTGGCCGATGGCTTCATTGGTGGTCGATGATCACTTTCCCATGGCCGATGACCATTCCTCATGGCCGGTGGCACCCCACAGTGTCCAGAGAATGCTCCTTGGGACTTGTGCAATTTTCAGAGGCATAAAACAGTGAAAACAGAGGCAGCTTGTGCATGGTGGTGGATTTCCGAGCGGAGCCGAGCACGCATGCATTGGACCCTTTTCCTGAGGCTGTTTTATCGCTTTATTAGCTTAGTTAATTTGCTTAACTAGTTAATTGGTTTGTAACTATTTAATTAGCTTGTTAGTTGATTAAATTGTATTATTCTTTCGGTCCCTCCGAGCGAGGGCGAATTTGTAATAAGCGTGCGTGTGTGTGATGCAAGTCTTCCAACCCCCACTTCTTTCTCCCTTTTACTTACCTGCTTTTGATGGTTAGTATTAGGACATATTTTGATTAGCATACTTATGATAGCATGTTTGCATCCATTCATTTGTATTGCATGCACCGAGCTCGGCGCATTATGCTAACTGCATAGTATTTTAAATCTAACTTGAATACGTGTTATTTGTTGCATTCCACATGCCATCCTAGGATTAGCTGAGCCTATTCTAATTGCATTTTGTATGCGATGCATTAGCCACTTAACATGGACTTGGATCATACATTAATTGCTAACAAGTTCTTTGTTTTGGCTCGGAATACTCGGTAAGCTTCTTATGCTTTAGCATCTTGTATGAGTGTGAATGTTAACATGACAGCATGCTTACCATGAGGCTATATGCTTATGTGATATAACTACCTGATTGCCTGTGGGTGAAGGTTGGATTGCTTAAGTTGGAACAACTCGGTGAAATCCGTGTTTTAGCCTACTTGCGAGTAGCAAATTTCAAACTGTCTTTCAAACGAGCGGATATGCAATGCTTTGTTCCAAATTAGGCGATCTAGTCTATACTTTTGTGTTGTGCACATCACATAGTAAGATTAGCTAATTAACCAGATTAAGAACACATAACGTTTTCAAAACTAGATATCATGGTTAGTAGAGGCCGATCTTCGGATCAGGCGAAAGGGGGTGCTCATAGCTGACCTTCCCCAATCGTACCCAAGTTCCCGAGCCGAGGCAACTTTGGTGATGACGGACACATGGCCTTAGGCAACGAGTCAGAGTTTCCTAAATTCTCCCATAAAAAATATTTAGGTGGCGGCTCTGTATCTGGCAAAGCAGTCCATGTTTGGCACTTCTTTCAAAAAATCTGTTTTCAAAAACGATTTGCCGGATTTGGACTCTTTGGTGATTTATCGGTCTTGCATTGCACTCTGCAAGATTAGATACAGGACCGTGACATTTGAGTCCGAACTGTAGTCGGCCCCAAATGAACAGAATGGGATCTCCCTCCCGGGACGTTCGGGGACGTCTACAGTATTTATGTGTATGGATGGTCAAATTCAATCACAAATCACTTTGTTAATCATATTATTTAATTTTGATGATATCTAAAATATTATTTGCAAATATTTAGATTTTTTAATATACATATTATTTGACACAAAATATTATCTGTTTAACATATATATATTTGTTAAATATTATTTAAATAAAAATATTTTTGAAAATTCTACTATTCACTTTTTGAAAATTTAGGCTGATCAATATTCACTTTTTGACAAAATTAAAATTGATTAATTATATTATTTTGACAAAATTGATTGATTGGTTGTATTATCTTGACAAATGTGATATTAATAAGTTGTCTTCTTTTGACAAAAGTGATATATCCAAATGGAGTGGAAGGTTATATTTAATTTAAAATCTCTACAACATATACAGAAAAATAGTATATATGATCAGATCTATTATAAATATTACTTAAAGGGATTTTACTATATATGCAAATATTTGATTAGAATATTATATAGAATGCATATAATATAAATAGAATACATCACGTGAGCAATTAAATTTTTTATTGATTATATCATATTATAATAAAACAAGAAGAAAAAGATGGAGTTATATATTATAATAAAACAAGATGGAGCAAATCATTTGCTTGTTTGAAAGTTGTAAACTTTGTATTAAATTGTCTACAAAAACGGTGGCTCCATGTTTGAAAAAAAAAAAAACAAAAAAGGAAAAGAAAAAATTAGTTTTACTTTTATCTTTTTAATTATTAACATTTACTAACTATTTAAAATCAATAAGCGTGCTTATGTAAGCCATGACGTCAGCAGCGTACTTATGTAAGCCATGACATCAGCAGCGTACTTATGTAAGCCATGACGTCAGCAAAAAGCGTCCAACGGGTATATTTTTGTATATAAATAGAAGTATTGTGTGTGGAGAAAAATCAAGAACTTGAAGAGAAAATTTTCTGTGAACTCCAAAATTCTAAGTATATTGTATTCTGCTCTTTCACTTTTAGATCTAAGTCTAGCCTTTGTTCTTACACTTTCATATTTACTCTTTGTGAGAGAATTATTGTAAAAGAGGGTTTAAGTACCACTTATTCTTATTCCTTATTTTTGTGAGAGATTTTGTAAAGGTAAGGCATTTATTGTTGAGTGAGGCTTAATAGATAAGAGTAAGTCCTATGCCAAATCCACAAGCTTGGTGGTGTATTTATTCAATTGATAGTAAAGAAATTCTCAAGGAGGTTCCTTGGGGAGTGGACGTAAGCCTAGCGTGCCGAACCACTATAAATCTCAATGTTTGATTTTCTCTCCCTATCTCTCTTACTTTTATATTGATAATTATTATTCTTTTTTTTATTTATTAAAATTCTGAATATTGTTTTAATTTTAATATTGTGAAATTTTTAATAACCCAATTCACCCCCCTATTGGGTTGCCTATCTGGGATAACACACTTAATATTAGTCAATTTATTGCGCGATTAAAATCATTTGATCATTTTTTTTTTTTTTTTTTGGAGTTAGATTTTCATCAGCCTTATGGGACTCATTATCAATTAGGGATGAGGATTGGATACATAATTAGCGAATTAAAATTGATTGGTACTTGACATCAATTTAAAAGTGACAAGAGGAAAAAAAAAAAAAAAAGTTAGGTTATGGTATTTTGATAATACAACCTGTAATATTTGTGAGTGCTGCTATTAATATCCCATTTATTATTTTGGACACCCTATTTCTTTGGAATCCTCATTATAGTATAAATTTTAAAACCTTTAAAATATCTTTCCTCCTTCTAAATAATACCAAAGTTATCCTTATAAAAATTCCACTTCCACTCAAATGCACATCCCCGTACTTCTAAAAATCATTATCTCTTAAAACCCTAACAAAAAAAAAAAAAATCTTCAAAACCCATTCTCTCTCTCATGACAGTGGAAGAAAAATATTATTAAAGTGAATTGATTGGGGGTAAGGAATGTGTTTCCTGTGATATTTACTTTTCTCTTCGCATTAGGTGCGTATGTCTTCCTTCAATTCCATCCATTTATTTGATCAACCTTAAACCCTAAAAACAATGGATATAAATACATATCTCTATGTGTAAGTATAGTTCGAAGGGAGAGCAAATCTACATTTTACTCAATCTTAATCTCGCTCCACCCCCACCCCCTATGTCTCTCTATTCTCCTCTTCACTGTGAATGTTTGGACCTGTGTTTTTGAACAAATAAGCTATGTTAAGACTTGTGTTTCCGAACAAATAACCAATGTTTGGGCATTTGTTCCCAAACTTGGTAAAACAAAAACTCCTATAAAAGTGAACAATTTTAACCCTTCAAAGTGTATCAAATTGTCATATTAGGACCTATATTCTCGAACAAATCAGTAATGTTTGAGCATGTATTTTTGAATTTTAGTCATATGTTCAGGAGTTCAGTACTGAAAAAAATACGAACAATTTTTGCCGTATTTTTCAAGAAACTTACCATTACAAGGCTTACCTCCTCCGAGCTAAGAACACATCAAAGTTATGCACTTTCTCTAAAGTTACATTGTTGTACTCCTCTCGTTTTATGAAGTTGTGGTTGCCTAAAAAATTTTCACTCAATAATATTGTTGGACAAGTGTGTGTAATCGAATGGTTTCCACTGTTGCCATCAAAGCACTATTAAGGTTTTGAGGGTGAGATTTGGAGAAGATGGATAGGTAGTGATGGAGGTGGATACTCTCATAAACCTTTTATCATGATTTAGTGTGTGTGGGGGCTTAATTGTGAGATGAAGAGTCCTAAAATGATTGGTGTTCTCTTTAGTAATTTCATTTAAGGTTATTATTGTAATAAAAAAAATGTAAAAAATAAGGGGTTCAAAAAAATAAATAAGGTGCCAATAGCAACACTCAATATTTATTTTATTTTGTTTTATGTAGTATATCCAACCAGATTGTAGATAAATTATTATATTTTCTTTTCTTTTTTCTCTAGCTTAATCAAAAAAGGAGAGAAATTGCAATATATTTTCTCTTAAATAGATCATGTTTTTTTTTTGGGGTCTGTCTTAAATATCCAAACGTATTGTAAGCTCCAAAACAACTCATGTAAGGGAAGTCAAAAAAAAGCTTTATCTATTCTATATTATACGAGACTGACACAACATCCTCAAACCTTTCGTATGTTCCCTTCTCTCTACTTTCCATTGTTTTACACTCACTCCACAGACACGCACATACAGACATACATGTATATATATATATAAGTGGCACACACAATGCATATATAATTCAGATAATTAATAATAAAAATAAATAATAAATAATTTAATATCATAATATGTATATCGCTTAAGCGATATTTTTAATAAAACTCAAGATCTTGAGTTTAAAATTTACTTATGCTATGTATAATAATTTTTTTATTTTAACATATATAAAATTATCACGTGATATGAGAAGAAGAAAGTTTCACTCAATCAATCTAAGCCTTCACTTAATATTAGTACTAACAGACGGCACACACGCGATACATGAGCAGCAATATAAGAGAAGTCAAAAAAGAGCTTTATTTATTAACTTTTTTTTTTTTTTTTTTTGATCGGCAAAGAAAATCTTTATTGATGAAACATACTAAGTATGAAAGATAACATCAATAAAGAGGAGCTTGGGGCTAAGAAAAGCACCAAGCGCCAGTTGGTGAGCAACCAACAAAAGAGAAAGAGAGAGGGAAGGGAGAAAGAGAACAGCAAAAGCAAAATAAGGGACACAGCAGCAACCAACAAAAGAGAGAGCAAAGCAAGGTTCAGCCTTATAAACCATTGCAATCCAGATAAGCACAGCCACAGCCTTCCCAACAATTCAAACCATTTGCATTCCAGATGGTCTCCCAAAACAGGACAATAAAACGAAACCCAGATAAAGACTGAGGAGCTGCCTTCCATTCTGAACAAAGAACCTGCCAACCAAATAATTCCAGATGGCCTAACATAACAGAACAACTGAACACCATTGGATAGCATACAAACTAGATACCAGATAAACTGGAAACCTGCCTTCCCATTCTGGACAGCAGCCCAGCCACAAGCAGCCATAAGCAGCCCAGCCACAACCTAACATTCTGAACATTAGCTCGAAGGAATGCATATACATTTACTACAGCCATATGCTCCAGTTGGTTGAGTGAGCAGCCAGGAAATCCATAGCAGTCATATCAGAATTCCAGGCTGATCATAGCAGTCAGACCAATTCAGACAGACCTTCCAAACCCCAAAAACAGCAGCAAAACACTCCCAGAAAATTCACAGCAGAGATGCACCAGGCTGATCACAACACTGAAAATTCACAGCAGAGATGCACCAGCAGAAAATTCACCCAACCCAGCTTAGCAAAACTAAACAGATGAACCCAAGCAAAACAGAACAGCCAAATGTAGACCCAGCCATAGCAGAAGCAGCCATATGCAGACCAAAAAAGAGATGGCTCCATGGCTCCAAAAATACCCAACAGAAGCAGCCAAAAGCAGACCATAAAACAGAACAGGCAATTCTAGCAAATTCAACAGATCAGAGAAGGAATCAGATAAGAGGTGCTCAGAAAAGCAAACTGGGGATTCAGGAATGGAAATTGATTTGATTCCATTTGAAGACTAAATCATCAATTGAGAATGGGAAGCTTTATTTATTAACTGACACAACATCCTCAAACCTTTCGTATGTTCCCTTCTCTCTACTTTCCATTGTTTTACATTCCCACTCACTCCACAAACGCACATACAGACATATATGCATATATATATATTAGTGAGTGGAACACACAATGTGCGTGTATAATTTAGATAATTAGTAATAAAAATAAATAGTAAAGAATTTAATATCATAATATATATGTTGCTTAAGTGATAAGTATATTTTTAATAAAATTCAAGGTCTTGGGTTTAAAATTTATTTATGTTGTGTATAATAATTTTTTTTATTTTAGCATATATAAAATTGCCACGTAATATGAGAAGAAGAAGGTTTCACTAAATCAATTTAAGCCTTCACTTAATAATAGTACTAGCGGGCGGCACACGAAATGCATGTGAAATTCATATAACTAATAATAAAAATAAAGAATAAAGAATTTAATATCATATATGTATGTTGCTTAAGTGATAAGTATGTTTTTACTGAAACTCAAGATTTTGGATTTAAAACTTACTTACGCCGTGTATAATAATTTTTTTTATTTTAGTATGTATAAAATTGTCACGTGTCATGAGGAGAAGAAAATTTCGCTAAATCAATTTAGACTTTCACTTAATCATAGTATAGATAGATTTTCAGTTATATAAGTCAAAAAAGCTTTATGTATTCTATATTATATAATCCATCATGCTAATTTTTACAATCAATTTTGTCCCACAAATAACAGATTCGGTTTCACAAACTTTGGAGGTAAACATGGAAACTAAAATTTATATTAACCACATTTTTTACATAATTCACGAACTCTTTCAATTTTTAGATTTTAAATTTAATCACTCTTTACAACATTATTTAGCAGTTAGTAATTTTAGGAATATTTTGCGTGAATAAAAGAACGTGACAAAGTTTTTGAATTGTGTGTTTTATATAATATTAGTAGGTGATACACATGATGTGTGCAATTCAACTAAGTAAGAATAAAAAAATAATAATAAAATTAATATTATAATGTATACTTAGTTTAAGTAGTGTGAATCATAAAATCTTAAATTCATGGTCATAGGTTCAAGCCTTGCTCATTTTCTTTTTGTGTAACATCTTTTTAAAAATTAAAAAATAGAGTCACGTGACAGGAGGAGAGTAAAGACTTCACTACACCAATTGAGGCATTCACTTAATAATAATATAGATAGATATATAGATAATAATAAAATATAAATTTTATTATTTTAACAAAACAGGGGAAATTCATTTTTACTTCCTGGTGGTATGCTTGATAGCACTTTACTTCCTGTCTCTTAAAAATAGTCATATACTCTCTATGTGATTTTAGATTAAAATACAATCTTAACACCGTTAATGCTAACCATAAAAAGACAATTTCACCCTTTATGTATTCTTTTTCTATTTTTGACTCTCTTTGTAAATAAATAATAAGTTTAAAATTGAAGTTGGAGCTTGGTTCCCAAATCAATTTGGTGGTATTAGATGGTCTAAGTTATGGGGTGATATCATAGCAGTGGCAGAGCATAGTATCAATCTATTCCAATTTTTTGCCAACAAATTCCAAATTAAAGTGGGTGATGGGAATAGAGTGAGATTTTGGCATGATTTGTGGTGTGGTGGCACTTGTTTTAAAGAGGCTATCCCTAGACTGTTTTCACTCTCTACTGAGAAGAATGGCTCTGTAAAGTTTTTTGTTGAGAAAAAAGGTATCTCTGGGACTTGGGATCTTTGTCTAAGAAGGGCTTTGAGGCAGTGGGAGGTTGAGGAGGTAATCAGGATCAATGCCTTGTTAACAGAAGCTCCTATGTTAAGTTTGGGGGTTAAAGATAATCCAAGGTGGCTGGATTGTAAACCAGGTCAGTCCTTTGTTGCTTCTCTGTACAGGAATTGTGAACTGGGTTTTGGTATAGCTGCAAGTACTTGTAATCTGGTGTGGATTAATTATATCCCACCCAAAGTTCAATTTTTTGGGTGGCTAGCTTGGAAACACAAGATCAAAACTTCGGCTTTCCTTCAAAGGGTTGGAGTGCTGGGTGAGGAAGCCTCAACTGAGTGTATTTTCTGCAGATCAGAGGTTGAAACTGCCACACATGTCCTCATTTCTTGTCCTCTGATCTGGAAGGTCTGGGCTGGTTTAGTGAAGTGGTAGGGTTTGGATTGGGTTGTACCTGGTTCTGTTGAAGGCTTGCTGAACTGGTGGGATGGCACCTGTCTTTTGAAAGCTGTTAGAAGAATTTGGCTTGCTATCCCTCTGGTTGCATTGTGGTCTATTTGGAAACATCGGAATGATTGCTTGTTTAATGGTGTTCAACCGGATTTGGAGGAGCTCAAGGAGTCTATTATTATCAGGCTAGCTATTTGGTTGAAGGCCTCCTCTAAGGATTGGCCATTCTCCATTAATGATTTTCTTTATAATATCAGCCAGATTCGAGTGTGTCTAGGTGGTCGGGGTTGAGGTGTGCACTCAGTTCTGTCTTCTGCTGCAGTTTAAGGCTGCATTCTGCTTCTGCTGGTCTGTTTTGGCTGCCTCATGCTGGTCTGTTTTGTCTCATGCTGGGTTTTTCTCTGGTTTTGTGATGGTTTGAGCGGGGTTGCTTTGGTCTGCATTTTCCTGCAGTGCCTATTTTTTCTGGGTTTGGCATGAACGCATCTAATGCTTATAGGGCTGCTGTGATGCTCTGCTGCTTGGATTTTATTACTAATCTGAGGCAAATTAGGGGGTGCTTGGGTGGGTTTGTTGCTGATTGATGCTCTTGGGTCTGTTATGGATGTGTAGTGGTAGCCTGAAGTGCTCTGAAGTGTGTTTGGTTCTGCTGGTATGCTGAAACTGCTGAAACTGATGTACAGCTCTAGCACTAGTGTGGTTTGGTGTTTCAAGCACAGTGATTTTGTTTGAGAATACTAATGCTTTGAATTGCATCAGGAGTTTGCTGCCAGTGCTTTTATCTTGCTGAGAATACTTCTGTTTGAGAATACTAATGCAATTGGGCTGAATTGAATAGATTGGCTGTGGCTCAGATTGAGAATGGAAGGCTGGTCTGAATTGCACATGTTGGCTGTGGCTCTGAATTGAAGGATGATTTTGTTTTGATCAGAAATGGGTTCTGTCAGCTGCTGTGTGAGAGTCCTTGAGTGAGAAAGGATGCAAATGGGTGACAATCTATCTAAAGCGAAGACAGCTCACATTGAGCTTCAGAAAGAAATACTTGGGAGGATTCCTAACAGCTACCAAAGAGTATATGATTATAAATGTTATTGAGGAAAGCAAGGACATTAAAGGCATCTACTCTCTCATCCTGAAGACTAACAAAGGCATTGCGAAGCTGCTCTTTGAAGATGAGAAGCAGTCTAGCATCTGGGTATCAACCATTTCCAATCTCTTACAGATGCACAACTCTTGCTGATAATTGTCTAGTCACAGTTTTCTGGTTCTGTTTTGTGTTTTTCTTTTTCTGTTGGTCTCTCACCAACTAGGAGGTTGGAGCTTCGCTTAGCTCCAAGCTCCTCTTTATTGATGTGTTTCCCTACTTTGTTTGGTTATCATCAATAAAGTTTTTTGTTTTGCCGATCAAAAAAAAAAAAAAGGGTTTACCTCAGTGACTAAGCAAAAAGAAAAAGAAAAAAAACATACCACAACTAATTTAAGAAACTACAATTTTCTAAATATTTTTTTTAATAAACTTAATTTTTAATTTTAATTAATTTATGATTTAATATATGTAGATGTTTAATTTAAAATGTTATTAAATAATAAATTGAGTTAAAAATTAAAAATTAAATTAAGGTACTTTTATGATTTAATTAAGGTATTTAAGTTAAATTAAGTTATTTAAGTTCATTTATGACTTAATTTGTTATATATATTTATGTATTATGTATATGTTTAATTTAAAATATTATTTAATAATGTAATTTTATGGTAATATTAGGGTATTTAATTTAATTTATGATTTAATTTGTTATACATATGTGTGTGTATGTTTATGTTTATTTTAAAATGTTATAAAATAAAAAATTAGGTTACAAATTAAAAGCTACATTAAAGTAGTTTGATGATTAATTTTTATAATAATAAATTAAGGTATTTAGGTTAATTTAATTATATATATATATATAATATGTATGTTTAATTTAAAATATTATTAAATAAGAAATTTAGATGTATATAATAAAAATAAAATAAAAAAGGATAAAACAATACTAGTTTCGTCTTCTCATATTAAAATTTAAGTTTGACTATTTTTTTTTTCCTTTCCCTACTCTCAAAATAGGCATGTGAGACACTTTTGGTTAATTTAGATGAAAAAAAATAATTGAAACATTTTAGTTTAAAATCATATGACAGATCTGTGACTATGTTTAAAGGACATGGAGTTGTACATCACTTTGCACCTACTACACTCTTGTAAAGTTGGACACTCAATTGAATTGGTAGTGTGATTAAAAACTTCATTCATTTTGAAATATTTGGCCCTTTGTTACTTTTCTTTATGTTTAAACATTATCATTAGCTATTATTGTCAATGCTCAAAATTTTGTGGATGAGATAGTGCACTCCGGTTCTGTTTGGTTGGATTTTCAAAAAAAAAAAATTAAAATTTTTTATTTTAAAATTAAAATTTAATTTGGTGAAAAAAATATAAAAAAAAAAAACACTTACGAATTTTATATAGTTTTCTCTTTTGAGAGAGCAAAAATAATTTTAAAAATTAAGTTTTTGATATTTATTTTTATCAAACTAGTTTTTAGTTTTTCAAAAAAAAGTTCTGAAAATAGTTTTAGAAATTCAAACCAAAGATGGCCGAAGTTTTTTTTTATTGATTTTCTTATTAATAAATAGTATTACATGTATTTATTAATATGGATCTCACTATTTTTATGTCTAGGAACAAAATAAACAAAAAATTAGTTATATATAGTAGGGCAAATAAAACTTGTAGTTTTTGTACTTTGTCTCTGGTGTCAATATAGTTCTTATAGTTTTAATTCCATCAATTTTACTTTTGAAATTTTCATATTGCGGTAATTAGTCCAATTGATAACACCTTAAAAAAAAATTAAATTGAAGTCCTCAAAGTGATGACAATTGACATATAAATTGAAATTGTTTATGACTATCTTGATCTTAATTTATGACTAATTTTTTAGTTGATATAGTCAATCATATTAAATTGACACTATGAAAAATAAAGGGTAAATTAATACAATTGAAAATATAGAGACTAAGTTGACATAAAAAGCATATTATAGGGACCAATGTATAATTTGCTTCATATAGTATTATTAAAATTTTAATATATATATATATATATATTGACAACATCTTAAATGAAGATTGGGGAATAAAATGACTATAATTTGTCTTTCATGATGAAGGAAGTACCACATATGTTGATGAAAAATAACCATATACTTAACTTTAAGGGGTTTGACATAATGAGATAAGAGACAACTAAAGAAGTTACCATTTAAAATGTCGCAGGTTTGAATCTCATGAAGGCCTAACATCCCAAACCTTAGGCCACTTGAGACTTGTATGGTCGTTAGTTTCAAGATCCTGGGATTAGTTAAGGCTCGGACATCCGATTATCAAAAAAATATATATATATATATATACTTCTATAGCTAGTTATATTTCAGTTGTTATTGTGGTACTACTTAGGTAAATCTTGACTACAAATTTGAAATTTTGGGTATTTTTTAGGGTGCCTTTTTTTTTTTTTTTGTAATATTTCTGTATATATTTGTATTAGTGACCAACGCAGAGTGGTGAATCAAACTACTCTTGGAGTCACGAAAACAGTTAATCAAAAGGTTGCTTTTGAAGGTAGTAATGTACAACATAACAGAGGAGCAAGGAAAATGTTTGCAAAAGCCCTTACTGGCCAACAGGTGGTGGGTCAATCGAGGTTAGTAGCGAAAGCCCGGGAGGTGGGCAATGGATGGTTATATGGGAGCGTGATAATTAGATTACATCATCACGTCACGAAGGCCGATTTCAAACATGAATCTCGATGTAGGGGAGTGAGGAAAGGACGAATTAGAGATGGGGGAGGTAGGGATATTGTTATCACATTCAGCTCACCCAAGGAGAAAGCGGAGGAAGTGAGACTAATGCAATGATGGTTGAATGAGTGGGGTGAGTTTGTTTTGGATTGGAAAGCTGGTATGCATGTTGAGCAAGAGAGATGTACTTGGATCTCATGCTATGGAGTGCCATTGAATCTATGGAGTGCAGAAACATTTACTTCCATTGGAAGAATCTGAGGGGAAGTGGTTGGGTTGGATGAAGATATAGGTGATCCGATGTCATTTGTATGCAGCAAGGTTAGGATTGTGACGAAGTGTATGGAGGCTATAAATGTGGTGATCAATCTAGAATCCAGTAGTGGTGTGTACCCAGTTAGAATATGTGAAGAGCAAATGGTGTACTCTAGATGCATGAACTTGGGCAATCATACCTCTGATGGGTTACATAGCTCCGGTGGGAACAGCGATGGTGTTTCAGTCTTTGGGTATGGTAAGGTTGAAGGAGAAGCTAAGATGGCACCAAATCTGGAGGGTGTAGTGGACAAACAAGCTGAGGTGGACAAGGCTCAAAGGGCTAGTCTAAGTGAAATGAGTAGTGGTAGAAGTGTTAGCTAGCAGAATGCATCAGTGGTAGCTGAGACTGTGGAAAGTATTAGAAATTCAAATGAAGGCTCTGATAAGATGGTTATATCATAAACAACATCAACGAAAAGGGGTAATGATGATATAGGTGTGAGGCTTGATGGGCAACTGGATGGGCACGTGATTACTTCTGGATTTATGAAGAGTCTTAGTGCAATGGACAAAAGTTGGCCTGAAGTCCATCTAGAGGTGTGTTTCTCTCAGGCCCATTTAGGAGAATTTATGCTTGGTGGGCCGGTAGGGCCATATTCCAGCTAGGGCATTGGGTCTGGTTTAGTGGGTCAGAATCTTAGCCATTCAAAGGCTTTGGCCCATGAAGGTAGCAGTAGGGCGTTAGGAAGAGGATCTTCACAACAACTTTTGAAAGCTGCTTCCTCAGCTCATAGGAAGGCTCCGAAAAATCATAGAAGTTTGAAGCTACCAATCTTTTCAAGGAGAAGAGGGCAGAGTGAGTCCTTAGCAAGAAGAAACTCCCAAAAAGAGGCTCTGTTCAAATCGGCTTCAGCAACTCTATCCAGGTCATTAGCTAACCGAAGAAATAGTAGGTCTAGAAGGGATGCTCTGATTCTAAATGAAGCTTAGGCAACTCTGCGGATGGGGAAATTACTTGGGGTGGAGTTTGAACAAGAGGAAGCAAGTATCGTTAATTGGATTATGGAACTTGAACAGCAGGACAAAGAAAAAGTGGGGGCTAGAATCGGTACAGCTGGGTAAATCAGTCTGTAGGTGCTTTCTAGTGTGTTAATTATTTTAATGAAGATACTTTCATGGAATATTAGAGGGCTGGGTCGGCTAGAGAAAAGGAGCAAAATTAAGAAATTAGTGAAGGAAAGGAAAATTGGGATGCTATTCCTGCAAGAATCAAAGAGAGCACTGTTATCAGTAGGGGATATTAGATCTATCTGGGGTAGTGATCGGTTTGAATACATGGAGGTTGGATCACAAGGTAGTGCGGGTGGCATAATTTGTGTCTGGGATCCTGAGTTTTTTCAATTAAAAGAGTGTTGTGGCAGCAGGAATTTTCTTCTTTTGGAAGGTACTATTTATCATTCCTTTAATTGTGTTTTGATGAATGTGTATGCACCTAATGATGTAAGTAAGAAGGGGCGGTTGTGGGAAATTATTAAACAACTTAGAAGCCATTTTCCTAGCCCTTGGTGTTTGGGGGGGGATTTCAAGGAAATTAGACTGATTAGTGAGCGTATAAGTGTGTCAAGAAGGGATAGGGGAATGCGAGAGTTCAATGACTTTATTGATTCTTGTGAGCTCACAGATATTCCCATGACTGGAAGAAAATTTACATGGTGTAATGCACAGAAGGGTGCGATATGGCGTAGAATCGACAGGTTTCTGTTGGACCCTGAATGGCTTGAGAGTTTCAATATTAAATTGTGGGGGTTACCAAAAATTGTATCTGATCATTGTCTAATTCTGCTAATGGAAGATGAAGGGGACCTAAACCATTCAGATTTTTGAATGCTTGGATTATTCACCCGGGTTTTCCTAAGGTGGTAAGGAAGGTGTGGGAAGAGTCACAAATAACTGGATGGGGTAGGTTTGTAATGCTCAAGAAACTTCAACAGGTTAAACAAGCTTTGAAGAGATGGAACGGCGAAGTGTTTGGTGCTATACCTATGAAGCTACAGTGTGCTGAGAGGAAATTACATGAAATTGATTTGATATTAGAGACCAGAGAGCTATCTAATGTGGAGAATTAAGTAGAAGGGTCATCAGAGATAAGGTGTGGAAATTGAGTAAGATGCAAGAATGGTTATGGCTCCAAAAATCAAGACTAAACTGGGTGCATAAAGGAGACAAAAATATTAGATTTTTTCATGTTATGGCAAGTTGCAGGCAGAATAGAAATGCCATTGGCTCCTTGAATTTTAATGGAATTGTTTATGATGAGCCAGTCCGAGTTAAACAGGAAGTGTTTAATTTTTTCAAAGCTCTTTTCACTGAAGTGTGGAGGTCTCGGCCAAAGTTAGTGGGTAATTTTAAATCTATTGGCAGTGCAGTAGTGGCAGACCACATTGAGGCAAACTTTACTGAGGCAGAAATCTAGGTTGTAGTGAGAAGTTGCGATGGCAATAAAGCTCCGGGGCCAGATGGATTTAATATGTTATTTTTTCAGAAATGTTGGAAGGGTGTAAAGAAAGAGGTTCTTCAGTTTATGCAAGATTTCCATCGGTATGGCAAATTGGTGGGTGGTATAAATAGTTCCTTTATTGCTTTAGTGCCGAAGAAAGATAATCCTATTAGTCTTGGAGACTACCGACCAATAAGTTTAATTGGGTCTGTGTATAAGATTCTCTCTAAGGTGTTGGCTAACCGACTAAAGGTGGTGATGCCTAGAATAATTGGCGAAGCGCAGTCAGCGTTTGTGAGTGGTAGAAGTATCCTTGATGGGATTTTAATTGCAAATGAAATTATTGACTGGTGGAAGAAAACCAAAAGACGAGGTATTATTCTGAAACTTGATTTCGAAAAGGCTTATGATTCTGTCAATTGGTCCTTTTTGCTATCTATGATGAAGAATTTTGGTTTTGGTGCAAAGTGGCTGTCTTGGGTGAAGGAGTGTATCTCAAATACTCGAGTTTCAGTTCTCGTGAATGGTTGCCCCACATCGGAGTTTAGTCCATCTCGAGGTCTTAGGCAAGGGGATCCTCTCTCCCATTTTCTCTTCAATATGGTAGCAGAGGGTCTTAACATCTTATTGACCAGGGCTAGGGAGTTAAACTTTTTCAAAGGCACAGTTCTTAGGGCTAACGAAATCTCAATGTCCCATCTTCAATTTGCTGATGATTCTCTTATTTTTTGTGAGGCAGAATGGGGGGAAGTGGTGAATATCAAGAGGATTCTTCGATGCTTTGAAATGATTTATGGGCTACAGATCAATTATCACAAGAGTGTTATTGCTGGCATCGGGGTTCAAGATGACTTGCTGGCTGTAATTGCTGATAGGCTGAATTGTAAGTGTCAAAAGCTTCCGTTTAAGTATTTGGGACTGCCTCTTGGGGCTAACCCAAAAAGATTGAAGACTTGGAAGCCGATTGTGGATAGAGTTAAAGTGAAGTTGACTAGTTGGAAAAGAAGGTTCTTATCCCTTGCTGGGAGACTTACTCTTATCAAAGCGGTTTTGTCTAGCCTCCCAGTGTACTATCTTTCACTATTTAAGATGCCTGAAGGAGTGGCTAAAGAGTTGGACAAGATCCAAGCTGCTTTTCTATGGGGAGGATCTGTGATCAAGAGCAAGATCCACATGGTTAAATAGTCTAAAGTCACTAGAAGTATTATTAAAGGTGGGTTAGGTATCAAGAGCCTGAGGGATGTTAATGCTTGCCTACTACTAAAGTGGTGGTGAAGGTTTGGCGGCGATGAGAATTTGTTGTGGAAGAAAGTCCTATGTGGGAAATATAACATTCAAGGCAGCAAGTGGTACCCAAATACGGAAGCCTCCCAGCTGCATTCCTGGTTATGGAAGGATATTCTCTCTGTGGCAGCATTCAACCCTGGCCTGCACAGTTTCTTTACTAGCAATACTTTCATATCAGTTGGTAATGGAGATAGAACTCTTTTCTGGGAGGATAAGTGGGCTGGTGATAGGTGTCTAAAAGAGGTCTTTCCTCAACTGTATAGTATTTCTCCTAATAAGCTGAAATCAATTAAGCAAGTGATTGAATTAAGGAGGAGCCTACATGAGTGGGAGGAATGCTTTAATAGAAGACTTAGAGCTTGGGAAAAGGAAGAGGTGGCTCTTTTGGTTAATAACACTCGTGGTTTGAGAGCTGATAAGGTTGATGTTCTTTGTTGGGGGGCTGCAAACTCTAGTTGCTTCAGCATATCATCTACTTATAAGTGGTGTGAAAATAGTTTGCAATCTACTGATTATGATATTATATCTAAGATGATTTTGAAGAATGTTTCTACTCCTAGAGCAAAAGCTTTTGTGTGGCTAGCATGGAGACAAAGGCTAAAAACATCTTCTTTCCTTCATCAAATTGGTGTCATTCCTGCTAATGCTAATATCCAATGTGTGTTTTGCAAAGCTGAAGCAGAGTCGATAAATCATGTTTTGTTGTGGTGTCCTTTTGTCTGGGGGGTTTGGGCTGATATCTTTCTCTGGTCGGGGTCTCAATGGGTTATGCCGGCATTAGTTGATGGAGTTTTACAGTTTTGGGCTGGATTTTTGGGTAATAGTTTTGAGAGAAAAGTCTGGAATGTTGTACCTATTGCTTCATTGTGGTCCATTTGGAAACATCGGAATAAGGTGTCGTTTTCTGATCTGCAACCAAACCTGTATGGTTTATGTGATTTAATTAAAACCAGGGTTGCTATGTGGGTTCGAGCTTCTGATCCGAGGCTGCCTTTCTCTATCAATGATTTTCTGTTTAACTTACAACAGATTCAGTTTAGTCGGAGTGGGATAGGTTGAAGCTGTGCTTGTTCTACTATCTCCTCTGTGTGCTGCTGCTAAAGTGTTCTCTGTTTTTTTTCTCTTCTGTTTGGTGATGCTGCTGAATCTGTTTGAATCTGTTTATTAATCTGAATCTGCTGAATCTGTTTGAATCTGCTGGTGTAATGCTGAAATGCAGCTGCTACTTGAATCTGTTTTTTGCTTCTTGTGGTTTCTCCTCTGTTTCCTGTTGGTTTTCTTCTTGTTGGTTTCTCGCCAACGGTTGTATTACTAGCGGATGTTTGGGCTAGCTCATTGGTGCCAAGTTTGTTTGGTTTTAATAGCTATGCTCCTGATGTATTTATGTTCATTATATATAATCTTCTTTCATTTGCTGATCAAAAAAAAAAAAGTAACATGCATGTTTTGCAAGAATGTAGATTATGGCATGAATTGCTGACTGCTATGCTCAGCAGTGGAAGTTTTTTTCTGTTTTTTCTTTGGTCTTCTGAGGTGTGCTACTGCTGTTGAGAACTAATATGCTATGCCCAGCAGTGGTAGTTTGCGTCTGATGTTGATGATCTGATATGCTATGCTTAGCAGTGGACTGATACGCCTAGTAGTGGACAGTTAATTTTTGGGTTGCTATGCTTAGCAAGGGCTGTTAATCTTGGTTCTGTTTTGTGGGGTTTTTGTTTTTCTGTGGTTGGTTGCTCACGAACTTGGCGAGTGCTAGCAAATGATAGAATGATTTTTTTGGTGCCAATCTAGTTGGAACGACTTAGTTCATCGTAATGCTTTTGCACTCGTCTCTCTTTATTGATGTTTTTGTGTTTTGTACCTTATACCCTGCTATTACATCAATAAAGTTTCTTTTTTGCCGAGAAAAAAAAATGGCATGAATCGCTTTGTGCCAATATACTTTGACCATCATCTTTCAAGGTTTTTATATTTTCAACACATTGTGTAATAAGTAGTGTTTTTAGCAATTATGGCACAAGATCATCTACTTAATATAGCAAACTCATAGCTATAAGATGGTGACTTGAGCTTTTCCATTTTTTTAAATTTTAATAGATTGTGTGATCAGAATTGTATCATGAATAGATGAACAAAGAATTTTAAGGACCAAAAATCTCTCATAATCTGCGTAAACAAATTATTTTTGTAAAGTAATTATCCTCATTTATAGGTCTACCTAAGCAAATTATGGAACAAGATCCTCCGTCTATATGATCCAACAACTCCAAGATTTAGGATCGTAACTTGATATTTTCATATTTTGAAAATTTTAACATGTTACATGATTGAGAGTGCATTACGAACATATAGACATACAGATTTTAACGATAAAAGATTCCTAACTGTTGATGTAAATTTAGTTTTTTTAGATGGTATGTAAACCTAGTTGAGATTCATCTTCGAAGCTATGATATATTTCTCTCCAGTTTGATCTCTATAACTGCTAATTCCTTTTATTAATAAAATTTCTCTTTTGTCGATCCAAAAAACAAATGTCAATATATAAACATATTATTGTTGTAGGATAATTACCCGCATCTTTTAGGTCCACATAAGTAAATTATGGTACAAGATCCTCATCCAACAAAATCTCAAAATGATACTTTCATATTTTCAAATTTTTTGCACATTATATGGTCAGAATTGTATTAAAAACACAAAAATACAGAAATTTGAAAATAGAACATCCCTAACCAATAGAGCCAACAATAGAGGTTTATATAACATAGGTAAAAGTCAAATTTTAACTTTTAATTTATTTTGACACATTTTTAATAAAAAAAAAATTAAAAAGTCAAAAAACCAATTTTTAAATAACTAACTTGTCAAAAAATATATAAAAGACCTATTAAAATGGACCACCGACCGTCCTATGATGTTTGGTCTCCACATTGATTGATAATGATAATAATGCAATGCAATCTTATAGACATTTATATATGTTTCAACTTTGAACATGGTACATTTATCAAGTCAAATACTCTTATTCATATTCATATTTAGTAATGATGAAGATAATGTACTAATTGATCTCATAGAGGGGGGTTCATATGCCTAAAGAAGCAATTTCGTCGGCCCCTTAACAAACATTCTCTCCTCTCACAAGTTACCTTTAAAATTGGATATATATGAGAGTTGTGTTTGAATTATAAATTTAAACAAAATTTTAAAATAAAAAATAAAAATGTGAGGGATTCCAAAGTCCTACTCACATTTTCCTTGCTTCTTCTTTTTTTTTTTCTTTTAAAAAAATTTTACTTAAATTTATCATCTAAACATAATTTAAGTATTGGTAAAGTTATGTTTGAATTATGAATTTTGAAGGAATTTGAAGTGGGAAAGAAAAAGTGAATAAAATGTATGTTATTTTTTGTTTTTCATTTTTCATTTTTTTCATTTTCAAATTTTTCATTAAATTTATAATCTAAACACAACTTAAATATTCTTAACTCGACTTATGTTTGTGTCCATAATTTTGACTCTCACATTGACTTGTTTTTTTATAGAGCTGCTTGTATGTATGTATATATATATATATTATTTTGAAATTTATATTAGATTTTTTTTTTTTTTTTATCGGCAAAGAAAAATAAACTTTATTAATGAAGCAAAAGCTAAAACATCAATAAAGGAAAAAAGAGAATGAGTGCAAAAAGTATCAAAGTGAGCCAAATCAATCCCAACTAGGCTGGTACCAATAAAACCGTCCAATCATATGCTAGTACACCATCAAGAATTGGTGAAGAACCAACCACTAACACCCAAAACAACCTCACCCAAGTAGGTGCTAACCAGACCTAATACATACCAAATAGGACAACAACAAACTAACACCAAACACACTACAACAAGACAACAACAAAATCAGCTGCAGCAGCCCACACAACCCAGCAGCAACCAAAACAGCAGATAATGGACATCAGCATCAGACCATAAACAGATCTTCTTTGTCTTTGGATTCAAAAGAAAAGATACAAAAAAAACAGAGTCCTGGAATTGTCTGATGAATATGCACATGAAAACCTGCATTCTCGCCTTATGTCTCTGAACTATTAGATTGTTGACATTTGCCTTGACTCACTTACTCATCTCCACGTGTAACCAAACTCTGCTTTTTATAACAAGTAAATTAATGTGTGAATTATTTTATTATTATTTACATACTTAACATGCTTTTTTATATGGTGTTACACTCTCTTATATAAACTGATATGTACGTATTCTAATTATTTGGAATCTCAAGGAGTCAGCTTAGGAGTAAAAATCTGATAATAAGATTTAAAATGTTGAATTCTCTCAAATAGTAATCAGAGGTTTATTTGATCGTTAATTTTAAAATTTATAAGAATTATCGGTTGTTCAAATACTAGATAATTAGGTTAGACTCAGAAGAAAATACCTGAATTATATATATATATAAGTGTTATAATTATTTGGTTAGCTTAGTAAAGTTTGAACACATGATTTAGTATTTACTTTGATATTGGATTGTTAACTATTAACTCATCTAGAGTTTGTTTAGGAAGTGCCATCGTAGTATATTTTTTTATTTTTTTATTTTTTTGAGTTATATCACTTTTTCACTTTGTATATTTTTTTTGTAAAAAATCAAAAAAATATACTTATTTGGCACTTTCCAAACAACTCTTTAACATGAGTTGGCTATTTTGCCTTTTTGTGGGTAAAAATAATGTAAGAAGTGATGTGACCTAAAATGAATTAAAAACTAAAAGCTGACTTTTAACTGGATTGCCAAAACAACCTGGCTTGTTTAAACTTGGCTAGTTTACTTTTTAAGAGTCAATCTAAAACTTGTTTTAACTGAGCTAAGCATGAATAGCTTGATTTTTTTATAATACATAGAAGCTTATATGACAATTAGTTTATATTCTCATGGATTTATTACACTTTCTACATTTAAACTATCGTCAAATTACCTATTTAGGCCTCGTTTGGGAACCCTCATTTTTAGCGAAAAAGTCAAAAAGTTACTAAATTAGCCAAAAAGCCAACAACTCATACCAAAAAGTCAAAGATTCTCTTTTCTCTCTACTTTTTGCACATCTTTTCATAAAAAACCAAAAAGTCATCCCAAACATACTAATTTTTTTTAGCTCATATTTTAGCCAAATAGCCAAAAAGTTACTAAATTAGCATGTTCCCAAACGAGGCGTTAGTTTCTGAACTCTTGATTGAATCTATTTAGTTCTTAAAGTATATAAATCAAAGTCTATTTCCCTAAACTATCGATTGAATTCATTAAGTTCCTAAAATATTTAATTCAAACTTATTTAGTCCCTAAAAGGATTAGAAAAGTAAAGGATAAATTACAAATATACCCCCTGAGATTTGATTAAAACACGAATCGCCTCTTGTGGTTTTCAAAATTACATTTCACTCCCTGAGGTTTCTAATTTCATAACAAATCGCCATTTTTATTAATAAATCATCAAGTCAATTAACAATTTTTAATGATGTAAAAATATGTTTCAATTAATAATTTATATAATTTTATTATTGTATAAGATAACAATTATGAATTTTATTTTTTTAGTTAATTATGTTAAATAAAAAATTCTAATAAGGGAGTATTTGTATTTTTTCAAACCACACGAGGCAATCTGTATTTTAAGCAAACCTTAGAGGGTGTATTTGTAATTTACCCCATAAAATAAAAGCTCATGAATATTATAAATTAGTAAAAGACCCTATCTAGTTAAAATTTTATTTTAAAAAAAAAAAACCTTAAATTTTTATTCTGTCTTTCAAAAGTGGGTGTCAATCCATGTATTGATTTTTTTATTTTTTTTTAATAAGGATAAGGGTAAATATCTATAACATTTTTGTATTTATCTTCTACAATGGATAAGTACTTGCCTTAATCTAATTCTATTTTTTCAATATATCTAATATTCATAGAATTTATTGACAAGACTGAAAAATCACACTCTAACATTAATTTAAACACACAACGAAATAATATACTTTTGAAGACAAAATAAAAATTTAGAAGATTTTTTGTTGTTATAAAATCTTAATTGAGGAGGGTATTTTACTAATTTTTAATACGTATGGACATATATTTTATTTTTGTAATTCTTTTAGGTATTAAATAGGCTTGAATTAAATATTTTAGGGATTTAATAGATTCAGTCAATAGTTTAGGGATTAAATAGACTTTGATTTATATACTTTAGGGACTAAATAGATTCAATCAATAGTTCATATACTAAATAAACAATTTGATGATAGTTCAGGAGAAAATGTAATAAACCCTATTCTCTGCAATAAATTTTTCAATAATGATTTTGCTGTAGTGATCTAACGATTTATGTTTAAAATTAAAATAAGATTATATCATTTAGATTTTGTGGAATGATCTGTTAGCTGTGGACTCTTGCTGATCTAATGCTCCAGCAAAGGGGTTTTTGGATGAATGGTATTCAAGGGGCGTGATATGTTGTTTTTGCTGTTAGGCTGGGCTGCTGAGGTTGTAGTTTTTTGGTTGCTTCTATTTGTTTTGTTTTTGTTTTGCTCTACATGTTGGTTTCTCACCAACTTGAAACTTGGAGTTTGTGCTAGCAGATGATTTAGCGTGCATCTAGGTGCCAATCTAGTTGGGATCTGAATGTTTCACTGTGATACTTTTTGCACCCTCGTCTTTACTGATGTATGTTATCATACTCTGTATGTTTTTTTCAATCAATAGAACTTTTTTTTTGCTGATAAAAAAAAAATATATCATTTAGATTTTGTGATTATAATATTATTTTATTTTAATTTTATCTCAAACTACTAGATTATATACTATAACAAAAAAGTATAAAAAAGATTTATACAACAAAATCCATCACAGAAAAACTTTGACTCAAATTCAGGATCTCCATTAGTTGAGTTCACACCCTGTGGTGCTTGATTTTCCCACATTTTTCCCCAGGAAACAAAATTTCCTTTTTATAGAGAAAAAACCTACCCAAAGACCAGCCAAACAGTCCTTTACATACATAAATGAACAAAGGGTAAATTACAAATTCACCTCTTGAGATTTAATTAAAATACGAATTGCCCCTTATAGTTTTGAAAATTATATTCCATCTCGAGGTTTCCAATTTCATAATAAATCACCTCTTTTATTAATAAATCATCAAATTAATTAATAATTTTTAATGATATTAAAAATATGTTTTAATTAATAATTTAGATGATTTTATTATTATACAGGAGAAAAATTACAAATTTTTTTTTTTGATTAATTTTGTTAAATAAAAAATTCTAATAAAGAGATATTTATAATTTTTCAAATTATAAAAAATAATCTATATTTTAAATAAATTTTAAAAAGGGTTGTAATTTACCCATGAAAAAACAATGAGCTCTTATTCTGTTCACGTGGCTGTCCTTTGATTCATGAGTCATGACTTATCCGCAAGCCATTACGATATCTGACCAACTTGTTTGGCAAGTTAGATTTTTTTTTATTTTTTTTTATTTTTATTTTTTTTTTTTTTAAAGACAATAAATTAAAATAGTTAATAAGATAAAAATATTACATCAAAAAAAATATTTCATATCACTAATGCATCATTAATGACGTGGCATCATGTGGACCCCACTACTATTGTGATAGTTTGGCCTTTATTTATTTTTATTTTTTTCTTTACATTGCCACCTCATTAATGGTCTTTTTCGAGCTTCTAATTTAGGTCTCGTTTGGCAAGTGATTTTTTTAGTCAAAAAGTCACTAAAAAAATAAAAAGCCAACAACTCATACTAAAAAGTCAAAGATTCTCTTTTCTTTCTACTTTTTGCACATATTTTCGTAAAAAGTCAAAAAGTCATCCTAAACATACTAGTTGTCTTTAACTCATATTTTACCCAAATAGCCAAAAAGTTACTAAATTAGCCTATTCCCAAACGAGGCCTAAGTGCTCTGAATCGGGACTACTATTCAAACACCCACTAAATCATTTGTACTATCTTCATGAATTTTTATCTCCAATTTTAGGGTAAACTACACTGACATCCTTTGAGATTTTTATTTAATACAAATCTCTCTTACATTTGAAAAATTACATATTTTCCTTTCGGAAGTTTGTAATCTCATTACAAATTGCTTCCTGAATTGCTGATATCATGCCCTAAATTTTTTTAAATAACCATGTTACCATTTTTTCTACCATTTATTTTCTATTATCATAACTACATTCTACAATTTTCCATCATTAAATTTTACCTAAATATATTCTTATTAGGTGAAGATATACACACATAAATTTTATGTAGAATTTTCAAATACAATGATATAGCTTAATAGTAACCTTTCACTTTAAAACAAAACACCCGCAAAAATGATTTATATTTATAACAATATCAATATCACAATATTTTTTTGTATAAATTTTTATATACGAATATAATTTTTTATTTTTAATTCCACCATGATATTTAGATTAGATCAATTTAATCTAGATATATTTAAAACGTATAAAATTTGTACAAAAAATCCATTGAATACAACAAAATAACATAATGTATTGAATTTTTTTAATTTTTTTTGTATTTGGTGAATTTAAAAAAAAAATCATAAAATATTATACTTTTTAAGTATATCTAGATTATGTGTATCTAAAAAATTTAAAAAAAAAATTACTTAAAATATTAAAAAAAAATTAGTAATAACAAAAATAACTTAAATTTTTTGTGTGAGTTAAACCAAAGAAGATAATTATTATTTCCCTTGAAATAACATGAATAAAATATTTGTATTATTTTATTATTTTATATGTATAAAGGTTAAGGGACATATATGTCATTTTAATTTGACATGAAGGTAAGTGTAATTTTTCAAATATGAGGGAAGAATTTATATTAAACAGAAATCTCATGAGGTAACCCAATTTTTTTTTTTTTTTTTTTTTTTGTTGAAAATGAGCTCTATGATATAGATTTAAAATTGGTAGGGTATGGATCATATCAGGAATGATTGTGATATATAAATATACCCTTGTGACTGTACAATTTCGAAATTTTGTAAGCTTCGTAAGAGTCATGTTTTGATATTTTAAACTATTCATTTTTTAAAGTACTTATTTATAGATTATACTTGAGAATAATCATATTGATTGAATAACTGACAAATATTTAGTTTTAGGTTCATTACAAGTTACACTTTCATAATTTGAACCATTTAATTTTTAAATATTTGTGTTTAAATTATTCTTTAAAAAAAATATATTGATTTGATAGCCACATAATTTCATATGTCTTTAAAAAAAATGACGGTATCCAGTGCGTTTAGTTTTAATTTTTTAGATTAAATGTTTTGAGAATTGAGTTTTTTTATTTTTTGTTTTTAGTGTATTTTTAAAATTGTAAGCAATTTTTTTTTTCTTTTTCAAATGCATCTTAGATGTATCTAAAAAGTAAAATATTTGTAAAAAATATTTTAAAAAATCAATAAATATACAAAAATATGAAAATATACTGAATTCTTGTATTTTTTTAATTTTATATTTTTAGTAGTTAGTGAATTTTTTAAAGATTTTTTTTCACAAATATTATACTTTTTAAATGTATTTATGTTAGGTGTATCTAAAAATTTTAAAAATTACTTAAAATATTAAAAAAAAATCAGTAAGACAAAAAAATACGAAAAATAAAAAAAATTAATTTTCTGAGAAGTGAATCTTGAAAATAGGAACCAAACAAGCTGATTGTTTTATGAAAATTTGTATGGGTAGGTAATATTGTTTTTATTTTTTCAAAATTTTATTTCTTGTCTTTGGACACTTGGGTATTTTTGTTTTTAATAGTAAGATGTCGGACCAACTTATACCCATCTCGATTAATTCTGAAAAATTAATCCCACCACTTACTAGTGACCTCGAGTAATCCTAAAGACTAATCCCACCACCAACGTATGGGGATTTCATTTAAAGCTGAAGTAAATGTCTTATATGGGCACTGCCCAAAAAAATTAATTACTGCTAATAAATATTAAACGTGAGAGTTAAAATAATACATCTCTAGTTCCCAAATTTGGCTTACTAGGCGAAC
This sequence comes from Camellia granthamiana, assembly GCA_036172215.1. NCBI lineage: Eukaryota > Viridiplantae > Streptophyta > Magnoliopsida > Ericales > Theaceae > Camellia > Camellia granthamiana. The sequence goes on along the minus strand of CM069908.1, from coordinate 6,938,618 downwards.
TGGAAGTTGGACTCTTGGGCATTCTGAATGGAGACTTCTCTGTCGCTTACTTTTCTTGTTATACTTGCCTATAAATAACCTTCTCATATGTCCAGTTGTTTCTCACTTCATAGTTAGAAAATCATCACTACATATATATATTGATAGAATCATATCTTTAGGGAGAGAAAGAAAGAAGAATGGGGTTGACGAGTTTGAATCAACAACTTTTGTCCAAGACAGCAACCAATGATGAACATGGTGAAAATTCTCCATACTTTGATGGTTGGAAGGCATATGATAATGATCCTTTTCACCTCACCAAAAACCCTAATGGTGTCATCCAAATGGGTCTCGCTGAAAACCAGGTTTTGCGAACTTCCATGTCTCTCATACTCCCAATGCCACTGACCCAGCATCCGTGCTCAGAAAAATGTTTAGTAAAATCAACGTGCGATTAGATTCACTCAAATAGCAATAATTTTTTGTGCACGGATTCTGGGTAAGAGAGAAAATGGGATTCTAACCATGATTTCATTCTCAAATGTTAATTAGTTTTTTGTGGCTTTTGTTTGCAGCTATGTTTTGACCTAATTAAGGAGTGGATTGAGAAAAACCCAACAGCGTCCATTTGCACAACTGAAGGATCAATGGCTTTCAAGGACATAGCCAACTTTCAGGACTATCATGGCCTGCCGGAGTTTAGAAATGTACGACTACTTGATCCATATGTTTTCTATGTCTGATTATGTATTTAATTTATGTACTTCTAATGTTGTTGTTCAATGACTAGTTTTCTCATTAATCTTTATTGTAATTCTACACGCGCAGAAATCGGTCACAGTATTATAATAAGTATTATTTGGTCGGTTCTTGTACACTAATTATTGTTTTTATTTTTTATTAACTTAAAACTTTTAGATGCGATCATGGTGGTGTTTCTAATGATGATATGTATTTTTTTAGGCTGTCGCGAAGTTTATGGGGAGAGTAAGAGGTGGGAAGGTTAAGTTTGATCCGAACAGGATAGTAATGAGCGGAGGAGCCACCGGAGCTAATGAGACGATCATGTTTTGTTTGGCCAATCCCGGTGATGCATTTCTAGTTCCATCACCTTATTATCCAGCGTACGTACTCATCTTTTATACAAATAATCACATAAACTATTACTAATAAAAAATATATATAATAATTCATATATATTGATATAACTGTATTGAGATTTAAAAAATATATTTGTTATTTAAAACTTCAAAAATATATTTATGGGAGCCGAATAAATAGAAGAGTCGGAAGGGATGTATCCCAGAAGTCAGAGACTGTTCGGCTCCGTACTAATCAACTAAGATACCGAATACATTGAGATCGCCGAATAGACAGGGAGATGTATGTTGGAATAAACAAAATGATAATAAGTAAAAAGTGGGTTCTGGACCCGAGGTCCAGAGAATGAGTATAAATACAATAGCTTCAGATTTAGAAAGGTATGTGTAGACACCCCATTTTTGACCGACCTTAAGACTCAGACGTCACCGATTGAGCGCTCGGTGATATTGCATATTGTGCTCGTTCAGAAGTTTCAGAGCCTCGGCTGCGAGCCTTGCCTCCGGACTTCCGGACTCTTTCGTGCCTTGCCTCGGTTTGCGAACTAGGCTCTGTTTTCTCTGTTTTCTCTTCCCGAAGGGAGGGAGAAGTCTCGTAGATCATCTCTCAGTGGCCGTAGGCTACGTTTCGTGGTCGTAGGCCATTTTTCCCATTTGGAGCCCAGTTTTCGATTTTTCGGAGCCGTCGGCCGTGTGCCTCGGTTCGGGACCGCTTAACCACCTCCGTTCGCTCCCGTTTTTGGCACACACTTTATTTCCTCCCTTTTGAGGGACACTGTGGTCCGAGAGACCAACTTCGTGGTCGAACACCACTTCCGGTGCCTAACAGTCAGTTTTCGGGGCCCCAGGCTGCACGTTTTGGCCCCCGAACCTTCGTTTTGCATCGGTTTGGGCTCATTTTTGGTGGAGGCCTTATTTTCATTATTAGGAAGGTTGTAGAAGGGTGGGAGGCCAGCAATTGTTCTGACAACCAGTTTTATTTCTTCATCACCCTCCGTCGCCCGTTTTTCTCACTAGAAAGCCAATGTTGACCACCCTTAGACCACTTTTTCTAGTCCTAAACCACATATTTGTGTTCCACACACCTGGGAGGCCACCAATATGATATGGCCGGCCAGTAATTGTCTCTGACCCTTTTGAACCCCTCTAAAAAAGTGGTTTTTCTCTCTCCTGGTTCACTTCTTCCAGTTTTTGACCACATAGTTGTGTTGTGCACACATGAGAGGCCACCAATATGATATGGCCGGCCACTAATCATGCTTGACCCTTTTGACCCTTGGCTGGCCGGCCACCTGAACCCTAGAAAACTGGCTGGCCATGATCCTCTCTCCAGGTACATTACAGATATGCCCTCATTTTCCCCCCCAAATCCTGTATCCGGGGGGGAGTCTTTTGGGGGGGGAAATTTGAATTCAATTTTCCCCCCTTTTCCTCCACTCCTTTGCCTATATAACCAGCACCCCCAGCCATGTTTTGGGGGTTACAACATTTTGGTTTTAAGCTCTTGCATTGAATCTCTCTCTCTCTACACTTCAACCCTCAAAACCCCTCAAGTCCTACACCCTTTCTACACCAACCCATAGCACCACACCTCCTCACTCCATTCCAGCAGCTTCAGGGACATTTCCAGGGGCTAGGAGCTCCATTTCTTGGACCAAGAGTTGTTGAAGACATAGGCTACAAGGGTGAGTCCCATTTTCCCTCTTTTGTGCATTTTTTTGGCCTATATCTTAGCTCATTGTGCTTACATTTTTGGGCTCCGACCCAAACTGGAAATAGTCTTATTTTAAGCTCATTTTCATGTTTGATTAAGGGCCTTTCTCTGTTTGAGGCCTCCTTCTTGCCCTTTGTGTTTAAACTCCCTTTTAGGCCTATTTTTGCATGGTATTTTAGGCTTATTTGTGGACTGTTTTGGGCTTGGTCACAAACTGAAAAGTGGCTTTTTTTGAGCCCTTATTCAACTTTGTTGAAGGGCTCTCATCTGTTTGAGGCCATCTGCTGCCACTTATTTCTTTATCCCTCTTTTAGGCCTTTTTCTTGCATGTTAGTTTAGCCTTGCTTATGTTCATTTTCGTGGCTTGCTATAAACTGTGAAGTGCCTTATTTTGAGCCCCTCTTCACCTTTTTTGAAGGGTTCTTTGCCATTTGGGGCCGGCTGCTGCCCCTTGTCTCTATTCCCTCTTTTAGGGCCATTTTTGCATAATAGATTAGCCCTATTTGTGTTTATTATTGAGACTTGCTATAAACTGGAAAAAGTCTTATTTTAATCTCATCTTCAAGTTTATTTAAGGCCCCATTTTTTTTTGAGGTCATATGCTCCATTGTATGCTTGTTTGCTTCTTACTTTGAGCCTTATACCTCAGCTCTTGGTGCATGCTTTGTTTGGTCTCCTAGCCACTGGAATCCAGTGGATTTCTAGTGGCTTTGATGTTTTTTTTGAGCCTCCAAATTAGAGGGGGGGTGACCCCCTCTCACCTTGACTTGTTTGTTGGCCATTTTGGCCTTTCAAAGGGACCCTTCTTTGCATGCCTCGTTGACTGATTTCAGGGCCAATTTTGTGAGTTTTGGGACTATCATATTTGATTTTCATAGTTTTCTTGGTCATGCTTCATGTCCATCTTGCATGTGCTTAATAACTCCTTGTATGGCCCTCTAAAGGAGCCCCTCATTTGTGCATGTGTTGGCTGCCTCTCCATGTTTATTTGGGCATATTTTGGCATGTTTAGTTCACTGATTTTTGCTGGTTTGATGAGTGCTCACTTGCTTCATGTACTTGCCATGTAATTCATGTTAACTAGTCAAAGTTGCATGCTATTTTAAGTCATCTTGCTAGCATCTTTTGGCCATACTTTGAACTGAAAATATGCATGTCTTGGGACTGTCTTGGTTCTGTCTTTAGACTTCATGATCAAATAATGCATGCTTTGTATAGCTGTAAGTCATTCCATGTGCCTAATTTTGAGTTTCGGGTCTCACCTCATGCATCGGGTGCCATATTTCCATGATTCGGGACTATTTTGTATCATATTTCAGTGCTGAAATTTGCATGTTTGCATACCATGTTCCATGCCTTACCATGCTTTGGTAGAGTGGCATTCGTGCCTTAGGTTCGGTCCTCGATTTGCGTGCATGCATGCACGCATCTCGAGAGTCTCTTTTTTCATCTAATGGCCTCTGATGTGAGTGTGGCTAAGGTCCACTCATGTTAGTGTAAGCCCATATTGCATTGTGTATGCCATCTCAGTCCTTTGCATTGCGTATGCTAGGTTGTATGTTAGAGCATTGCGTATGCCATGTTACCTCGTGCATCGTGTATGCCATTTCATAGCATTGTGCATGTTAGGTTGTATCTTAGTCGCATTCATGCATGTCATGCATATTGCATTGTGTTTGGGATAGGAGTTAGCCCGAGTACGGGAAACGAGGGATGTTTCGTACTTCGAGTGACGGAACGTGTCTCAATTCCCAGTCACCGACACTCCGGATTATCCATGATGGAGTCTTGGTCTTGTTGTGTTTTCATGTGCATTCATTCCATATTGAATTGTGCAATTCGTCTCCTCGGCCATCATGCATCGATATGCGTGATTGGTGGCACGAGGATCGAGGCATGCATACATATGTGAAAATACATTGCCATGCCCCTTTCCTGCTCTCTGTTGCAGCAAATCAAGAATCAGCAGCCTTCCGGAGCTTGGCACGCTTTCCAAAAAATAATTGCAAACAGAGGCTAATTGGGGCATCGCAGTGGATTTCCGCTCGAGGCAACTCAAAACATGCATCATCCATCATCCGGAGCAGAGCCGAGGCAGTCCCTAGCTTGCATGCTAGTTTACAGCTTTCCTAGTTTAATTTGTTAATTAATTAGGATTTTGTATTTATTTGGACTGTATTACTTATTTGGGACTGTATATTATTTATTCGGACCTTCTGCGCGAGGGCAACGTTGTAATAAGTGTGCGTGCGTGTGATGTATGTCTTCTAACCCCACGTCTTTCTCCCTTTTATTTACCAGCTTATGATGGTTAGATTAGGGCATGTTTCAATTAGCATACAGTATGATAGCATGTTTGCATTCATTCATCTGTCTTGCATGCATCGGGCTCGGCGCATCATACTAATTGCATTGTACTTCAATTCCAAGTTGAATACATGTTAGTTGTAGCATTCCATATGCCATGTTTAGAATAGCCGAGCCTGCTATAGTTGCATTTTTGCGTGTGTTGCATTAGGCATTTCTGTATAGTCAGGATCATGCATGATTTCTAATTAGCTTCTTTCTTTGGCTTGGAGTACTCGGTAAGTTTTATGCTTTAGCATCCTTGCATGCGTGTGAGTGACTGCCATGATAGCATGCTTACCATGAGGCTATGTGCTTATGTGATATATCTGCCTGAATGCCTGTGGGTGAAGGTTGTGTTATTTGGATTGGATCAAATCATTGACTGAGTTTTAAGCCCACTAGATAGTGGCAAAATCATGTTTTCTTAAGCCTACCTGAGGGTGACAAATTCACATCTTAGCCTACTTGCGAGTAGCACCATCAAACCATTTTCAAATAAACAAACATGAAATGTTTTGTTCCAATTCAGGTGACCCAGTCTATACTTGTATGATGTGCGCGTCACGTAGTAATCCTAGGCTAATAACCGGAATAAGAACGCATAATGTTTTCAAAACTAGATATCATGGTTAGTAGAGGCCGATCTTTGATCGGGCGAGCGGGGGTGCTCACGAAGTGACCTTCCCCAATCGTACCCAAGTTCCCGAGCCGAGGCAACTTTGGTGATGACGGACACGTGGCCTTTGGCAACGAGTCAGGGTTTCCTAAATTTCCCAAAAATAAAATATTTAGGTGGCGATTCTGTATCTGGAAAAGCAGTCCATGTTTGGCACTTCTTTCAAAAATCTGTTTTCTCAAAACGATTTGCCGGATTTGGACTCTTTGGTTCAGATTGAGAACCGTGACAATTTGAGTCCTGAACTGTAGTGAGCCCATAACGAACGGAACGGGGGACTCATCCCTCCCGGGGGCGTTCGGGGATGTCTACAGTATGTAAGAATCACTTCACTAAACTTAGTAAACAAGCTTTCTTGAGGATATGAACTGACTTGCCCGTCGGAGTGCTAACCCCAGCACCCCCGACCGGAGTGTTTGTCTTTACAGGTGACTAGCTGAGGATCAAGAGCGTCTCCCAGGATCTGAAGAGTATTTCCAGAACCACTTCCCCACAATATTTGTTACTCATCTTTTGTTTGGCCATTCAATAATTTTGGTCTACCACTTCTTAAATTGTATCAAAACAAATTTCTTCATCTTAACATATGTTTATAAATATTTTACAATTAGTAAGAATTTAAATAATAATAATAATAAGAGACAAATTTAGACATTACATTGAGTAAAAAAGCCTCGTCTATCGGGTCAATCTCATACTTGTTAAATATAACTAATCTTATAAGAAAATGTTTGAATGTGTAAAGTGCATATTATATGTACTTACATTACCTTACAAAATCACGTAAGTTCTTATAAATATAAGTAAGTTATGATTTCTCAAATTTTTATGGATTAACTTAGATATGTTTGTGAAAACTTTGTAAGATAACTTGTTTATATTTGTAAGAACTTATGTAAGTACATATAGTATGTATTTGCACACTTAAGAATTATCCAATGTTATATAACCAAAAAGTAGAAGTAAATATAGAATGACATGATTGAATTTCCCTTTGTTTTAGGTTTTATTATTTCAAAACAAACAAGATGAAACTTTTGTATAAATTTAAGAGTTAATTACATCCAAACTTCATTAACTATTAGCGAATCTTACTTTTTGGGTGTATAAATATTTTTTTTTTGGTGAATAACTTTTATTTCTTCATCTATCAACTAATTAATTCATTTTGGTCCCTTCAGCTATAAAAATATATTACTTTCCCCTTTCCAAACCACCTCCAAAATTTAATAAGAATCAAAAGAATTCTAGTCAAATATTAATACAAGGGTGAATTACACTAACGGTCCCTATAGTTTGGGCCTTGTATCATTTTGATACTTGACTTTCAATTATGACACATTTGACCCTGAATTTTGAATCGTGTTCCAAATAAGGACAATTGGAGATACCATTGAATTTTTCAAGGGCAAAATCGTCGATTTGATAAAATATAAATTAATTTGACAAAAATAAATGTCAAAAAATATTTTTGAATTTTTAAAAATTATTTCTACCTACTAAAGATAAAATTATGTAAAATTCATAAATTTTTTAGACATTTATTTATTTACCAAATTAATTTTTATTATGTGTTTGGATGATAATCATGTAATTGGTGGTTATTTTTGTTTTCATTAAATTAGTTTCTATTTTTTCAAAAGTCAAATAGCGACAAATTTGATATCATTATTAAACAATCTATTAAATCAAAAAATTAAAAACTAAAAATATTTCATATATTAAATATATCGATTACACATTAAAAACTTAACAACCACTCATTACATGATAACCATCCAAACATATAATAAAAATTAATTTGGTAAAATAAATAAATGTCTAAAAAATTTATTAATTTTACATAATTTTATCTTTGGGTAAAAATAATTTTGAAAAATTTTAAAATATTTTTTTGACATTTATTTTGTTAAATTAGTTTATATTTTATCAAATTGACAATTTTGCCCTTGAAAAGTCCAATGGTATCTTCAATTGTCCTTATTTGAAACAAGATTCAAAATTCATGGTCAATTATGTCACAATTAAAAAGTCAAAGATCAAAGTGACACAAACCCTAACCTATAAGAACTGTTAGGATAATTTACCCTTAATACAAAGAACTTTTGAATTTTCTTCTCATTTTTTCCTATATAGCCATTAAGTTATTACGTGTTGACAATAGACCACTCATTGGATTTGGACCACCAAAAAGTTCATACCAACTACAACACACAGTTGGGTTTTTGGAAAGTGTGTGAGTGAAATTCCGATCACACTGCCCTCCTTAGGAATCCAGCTGTAGAACACAGGCAGAATAGATGGCTCCCTGTAATCTGCACAGAAAGAAAAGGCTCCGGCGGTGGTTCTTCCACCCGGGGGTACTCCGACGATCAAGTCAGTATCTCTCAAAGATAAACAAGTGCTTAAATTACTGCTCAAAACTACAAATTGCGTACCTTAGACCCGCCGGGGGTGCCCTTCTTTTATAGTCTTTCTCTCTGTCCTAGTCCCACTAGAAGTCTCACTTCTATGGACTCCAATTCCGGATTTACCTCTTTCAAGAGATAAGGATAGACTTCCCTCAGAATATCATCTGTATCCATCTTGTTGTCTTTCTTCATTCTAGGACTCTTGTCCCTTATCCGTTTATCCCGGATTTCGATATCTTCGGAGATAACCTCGGCAACTCCGAGATTACCTCGGCGTAACTACCACGACACGTGGCACCTCGGCTGACACTTCGGTATCACCTCGGCCACGTGTTGGTACTCAGAAAATACATCCCCACAACTGCCCCCTAGGTTCTATTACCTCGGCATTCTAAGATGATGGAACCTATATTGAACTTTTTTCTCGTACATCGGCTTAAGATCTTATAGCCGAGATCATCTATTCCAGGCCGAAATGTCTTCTTTTCAAGAACAAGAATTCACACGAACTCCCCCAAGTGCATGAGCTGTCATGCATCATTTTTCAACCGTTCTCCTAACGCGTTTTACCCTTATTGGTCCGTGCTGGGGATGCGCCTGTAGGCCATCTTTTCTCTGCTTGCGCCGTCTGACGCGTGCGTTGCCCTAGGCACAATAATTACCCTATTTTTGCCGCCGTTTCACCTTTTGAACAAAAACATTTGCCTCTCTCTCTTCATTCTTTACTTTTTGCATTCGAGTTTTCCCTACTTTCTCTCTCTCCGAACCTTCCCAAATCCGCCATTGCTCTTGCTCTAAGCTCTGCAACTGGTTTTATTCCTCCATTCTTGCGAAGCTTTGGCCACTGTTGCCTCTGTCGTTTGATCTCGGCGATACTCACTCCGGCCTTCATCTTTTCTGGTAAGCAACTGGCTTTTCTCCTCTAGTTCTTGATTTTTTCTGGAACTTCTTGCTACTTGACTGTTCTGCTCACTATTTGATTTGTGAATCGTTCATCTCAGTGTGTATTATTCCCTGGTTCTTGCATATGTTATGAACACTTGCACTGTTGCACCTCTTGTTCTTGGTCTTCCACCCTTTGTGTTCTTGAATCTGAGGCTTCGTTTTTGCTTTTCTGTTTTCTAGATTTCTGTCCTTCATACTCGTTCTTCGTAGATTTAGGTTTGGGATTTGTCTATAGAACCTTTAATTCTTAGGGAAAACTGCAACAATCTTTTGCCAGTATACACCTAGGTTTAAGCCGAGGTACCAGTAACCCTTCAAGATCACACTGTTTCTGTAGCCAAGTGCCTTTGCTCCAAAAGCCATGGGTATGTGGAGACACAGAGTAAATTCCCCAACCAAACTCGAATTCTTTAGGCAAGAGTTCTCTATCCCTGCCGATGTTCACCTTAGGCTAGCTGGGGATGACGATTCCATTATGCCTACTGATAATACAATGCCCTTTCCCGTTATAGCGTTTATTGAGTGTGGACTTCGGCTCCCACTTAATCCCCTTTTTCGTGAAGTTCTCCACTACTACACTTTGAACCCTATGCAACTCACCATCAACTCCTACAGGATACTTAACGGTATAATAGCCTTAGCTCAACAGGAGAATGTTAGAATTACTCTCGCCGACATCCAATTCTGTTACACTATGTGCGCTCTCAATCTGAAAGAAAAGGGCTTTGTATATTACCTTAAGCCAAGGTCTACCGAATTTAAAATTGTAGCCAACCTTCCTGACTCCAACAAAGGTGCTGGGGATGACTACCTTATTGCATCTGGTAACTGGGAGTTTGGCCCAGATGAGGAAGTCCATCTCTACCCTCTTCCCCGAACAGTTAAAGAGGGCAAGGGTAAGAGCCCAGCGTCAATTACTTAGCTGTTGTTTGTTTTTCTCCAAGTATACAAGAGTTTTTGTTTGTTTCTGATGTTGTGCTCCTTGTTGCAGACGTTCGTAAGCCTCCCAAAAATTTTCGCCAGTCTTACTTCCTCGGCAAAGACTTAAAGAAGCTTCTGGATCTTCCTATCCAAAAGCGAAAAGCTCCAGTCTTACTGAATTTCATCCCAACACACAGATCAACTCTTCCCGACATTCCAAGAAAGAAGAAAAAGAGCTCCTCTTCTCTTACTGTAGTAACTCAAACCGCATCCACATCTCGGACTGATCAAGGTTCAACTTCTGATCCAGCCGATCATCCTTCAACCTCGGCACCATACTTGGTACCGATTTCAGAGAGAAAGCGTCGATGACGTCTTGTAAAAACTGCCGAAATGGTTCGCCCGAGACCTGTCGCCTGAGACCTTCTGGCCGACCTACCAGACGATGTTGATGCCATTCCGACCCAACCGATGCCCCCACCAAAACCCAGACGAATAAAGAAGGCTCTGCCAAAGACCAAGGCTACTGATGCTGAAGCCGAGGACGCTGTACCCATCTCTCCACTGGCCGAGAACATGAAGAATGCTTCCTCCTCGACTAAAAGGTCTGCTGAAACTCAACCAGCAGAGCCACAGAAATCAAAGAGGCCGAAGTCTTCTTCTGGCACAACTTCAAGATCCAAAGTGCCCAATGTCCCTTGGACACCTGCAATCACTCTGGAGAACGAGCCAGTCTTGGCTAGTGACAGTGCTGATGACATAAACATTGGCGTTGCACTAAGCACAGCCCTTCTTCTCCCAGGCGATCTTGAAAAGAACGCCGAGATGAGTGAGTTTGAAAATTACGCCTTTATGCTCCAGCGTAGCGTTCAGGTCAGTGTCTTTTACTTGTTGACTTGTTCTTATCTTTTTTATACTTGCAGAGTTCTGTAATTAACTTTTTGCGTCTGTGTTTCTTTAGGCGATCCAGCATGCACACTCCTTCTCCATGCAGTCCTTCGAGACTAGGGAGAAGTTGAATGACTTGAAGAAGGAATTTACAAGCCTTCAAAAGATAAATAAAGGTCTTCAAGCAAAAATGAAGAAATTAGAAGATCAGGTCGAGGCTGCTACCAAAGCCCAAACACTAGCCGAAGAAAAGGCTGAATCTTTAAAGGCCATTAAAAATGTTGCTGAGGCTCAGAAGAAAGAGGCTGAGGGGAAAGCAGCTCAGGCCGAGAAGGAGCTCGCGGATGCCTTGGCCACGAAGTCGGCTGAAATGAAAAAAGTTGATGAGAAGGCTTACGCCCAGGGCGTAGCCGATGTCACTGAAGACTACAAGCTCCAAGTCAGACAGGCATGCAATAAGGGATTTTCCCTGGGTTGGATGTCCCTGGCGAAGAAGCTTGATCTTCCTGCTGACTCATCCTGGCGCAAGGCTGAAGCCATTCCTTTGCCGTTTCCTCCTCCTCCTCCTCCAAGTCAGACTGAGGAGGAAGCTGAATCTGAATCCCAGGCTGAGGATGAGGATGAAGACAACAATGATGATGAAGCCTTGGTGAGGAAATCCAAGGATGCCACTAAGACCAAGTCACCTCCTCAGGGTGATCAAGTCCTGGACTTAACCCAAGAGGAGGACGAGGAGGTTGAGATGGTGCCCAAGGAGGCGGACTCAGTTCACTTATCATCTGACCTTCTTTTGGCTGAGAGAAATGTTGAAACAACTCTTGCCGAGATTGATGCCGAGATAGCGGCAGACAAGGAGAGCGAGGTTGCGGTTCAAAAAGATGCCGAGGTCGTGCTCCCAGAGACTACCGATGTCCAGATCTAGAATGTTCCTGAAGCTGAAGAATCATAGCTTTTTTCCTTTATCTTTTGTACTTTGTTTCTTTTCTTTGCTCTTGTTAATGTTCCCTGAACAATGTAAGCTTCTTCTTTATGGCCGATGTGCCTTTCTTTGTGACTTTAGAACAATTTACTTCTGCTAGGCCATTGTGCCTCCTTTATATACAACTGTTTCTCTTTGAATGCTGTAGTCTTTAATTTCTCTTCTTTGCTTCTGTTTGATTCTATACTTAGAATATTTTGCATGATTTATATAAATCTTCCTTCGCTTAATCTCCTCGGGGTTACATACCTCGGGCATGTTTACCTGAAGATTTACCTCGGCTAGGACTTCACCTGTGAACTTTTCATAAACTTCAACAAGTATAAAGCGTATAAACTTAATTCAACTTCATCTTGTAAATTGCTACAAATTTCAACAAGTGAAGGTAAACAATTATATCGGCTTAGCTTTAACTTGTAAATTGCTACAAATTTCAACAAGTGAAGGTAAACAATTATATCGGCTTAGCTTTAACTTGTAAATTGCTACAAATTTCAACAAGTAAAGATAAGGAATTTATCTCGGCTTAACTTTAACTTGTAAATTGCTACAAATTTCAACAAGTAAAGATAAGGAATTTTTCTCAGCTTAACTTTAACTTGTAAATTGCTACAAATTTCAACAAGTAAAGATAAGGAATTTTTCTCAGCTTAACTTTAACTTGTAAATTGCTACAAATTTCAACAAGTAAAGATAAGGAATTTATCTCAGATTAACCATGTTTAAACATAATCTCGGTTTAACTTCGGCTAAACATTACTAATGTCTTCTCTCTGCCCCCAATGTGAACCTAAGTTCCACTTGGGTTCTTATTATGCAAAAAACAACATCATGCATCGTTTTATAGGTTCTGAAAAATTCTGCTAAGATTTTATTGATCATATCGGCAAAAAATCAAAGAACATCTAATGATAGAAAAACTTTAAATTACAAGTGTTCCACGGTCTAGGCAATGCTTTGCCCTCATTATCTTCGAGCCGATATGCCCCATTTCCTAACACCGAAGTAATTCTGTAGGGTCCTTCCCAGTTTGGGCCAAGCTTGCCCTCTCTGGGATCCTTCTTATTGCCGACGACTTTTCTCAAGACTAAGTCGTTGACTTGAAAATCCCTTGGATTGACCTTCTTGTTGTAAGCTTTGGCAAGCTGTTGCTGGTATGCTGCAAGCTGGATTGCAGCTTTCTCTCTTCTTTCCTCCAGTAGATCCAGATCTCGGGCTAAGAGCACATCATTAGACCCGTTCTCAACTCCCTGGGTTCTGATCCCTGGGATGCCGATCTCCAATGGAATGACTGCTTCGGTGCCATAAGTCATGGCGAAGGGGGATTCCCCTGTTGATCTCTTCGGCGTAGTACGATATGCCCAGAGCACATTGGGCAATTCTTCTACCCACTTTCCTTTCGCTGCCTGCAGCCTCTTCTTTATTCCATCCAGAATTACTTTGTTGGATGCTTCGGCTTGCCCATTACTTTGGGGAAAGCTTGGTGTTGAAAAGTAATTCTTTATCTTGAACTTTGCACAAAAATTCTTGATAAGTTTGCTGTCAAACTGCGTTCCGTTGTCGGCAACAATTGCTCTTGGAATCCCAAATCTGGTGATGATGTTCTTCCAGATGAAGTTCTTCACATCCACATCTCGGATTTTGGCGAGAGGCTCTGCTTCTATCCACTTTGTGAAGTAGTCTGTTGCCACTAGTAGGTACTTCCGCTGCCCAGTTGCTTGGGGCAATTGCCCAACGAGATCCATGCCCCATTGGGCAAATGGCCAAGGGCTGGAAACCGGGTTTAGGTCGGCAGCTGGCTGATGTATCAAAGGTGCAAACCTCTGGCACTGTTCGCACTTCTTCACATAGGCTTCTGCATCTTTTTGCATATAGGGCCACCAATACCCCTGGGTAATGGCCCTGTGAGCTAACGATCTGCCCCCTGCGTGGCTTCCACAAACTCCTTCATGAATTTCGTATAGAAAATCCTCGACCTGAAGAGGGTGTACACACCTTAAAAGAGGTCCAGTGAAGGATCTTCTGTAGAGATGTCCTTCTGCTGTTAGACTGAATCTTGCCGACTTCAATCTGATCTTGTGTGCTTCCTTTCGATCTTCTGGCAGCTTTCCCTCTTTTAGGAATGCAATAATTGCATCCATCCAGCTTGGTCCCATGTCCACACATAATGCCTCTGGCATCGTGTTCGGTGGCTCTATGCTCGGGCCTTCTAGGTAATCGATCATTATTGTCCTTGTCTTTCCGGTTTGCATTGAACTTGCTAAATTGGCCAACGCATCGGCGTGGCTGTTATCATCTCGGCTAACCTGAAGAAGTCGGCAGTCTTGGAACATGTCTGCCAGCCTGATGACTTCTTTTGCGTATGCCGACAACCTTTCATCTCGGGCAGCAAACTCTCCTGTAGTTTGATTCACTATAAGTTGTGAGTCACAAAAAACTATTACCTCATCTGCCTCTGCTGCTACTGCCAGCTTCAGTCCAGCAATCAATGCTTCATATTCCGCCTCATTGTTCGAGGCTTTGAACCCCAGTCGAATAGACTGCTCCAATATCTCCCCATCGGGGGAAATTAACACTACTCCTGCCCCTGCCCCCTGCCGGTTTGAGCTCCCATCAACGAAAAGTTGAAAGGAGTCGCCGATGTAAATGCTGCAGGGTCTGAGTTTTTCCTTCCTTGATTCTTTAGCCTTTGGCTGGGCTTCTCCGTCCTTGTTTGGACATCGTTCATCTCGGCTCAACGGAGCCCGATGTTCGATGTATTCTGGCGAGAACTCGCCCACGAAGTCGGCCAAGACTTGGCCCTTGATTGCTGTTCTCGGCCTGAACTCCAGGTCGTATTGGCCCAAAACTACGGCCCATCTTGCTATTCTTCCAGTCAAGTCTCCTTGCTGCAACAGGGACTTTAGTGGGTGCTCTGTTAGAACCACTATCTTGTGAGCCTGAAAATAATGGTTTAGCTTCTTTGAGGCCATTACCAAGGCCAGCATTAATTTCTCCAGTGGTAAATACCTTGTTTCTGCATCGGCCAAGGTTTTACTTACATAGTAAACAGCCTTCTGCTCTCCCTTCTCTTCTCGGATTATCACAGCGCTTACTGCGTGCTCTGAAACTGCTAAGTATAAAAACAGTTCCTCCCCAGGTTGAGGTGTTGAAAGGACTGGAGCCGAGGTGAGATATTTCTTCAGGTCAGCCAAAGCGGCCTCACATTCCTCTGTCCATAGAAAATCCGTGGCCTTTTTCACCAGATTGAAAAAAGGCTTACACTTGTCCGAACTTCGGCTTATGAACCTGTTTAGGGCTGCGGCCCTTCCAGTAAGCATTTGAACCTGTTTTGCCGACGTCGGACTCTGTAATTCCAGAATGGCCTTGATCTAGTCTGGGCTGGCTTCAATGCCCCTTCTAGTCACTAGGTATCCCAAAAACTTACCGGATCCGACTCCAAACGCGCATTTCGATGCATTTAGTCGGAGCCGATATGTTTTGAGTATGTCAAAGACCTCTTTTAGGTCAGCAAGATGATCCTTTGGTTCCTTGGTCTTCACGACCATGTCATCAATATAGACTTCTACTGTTCGGCCAATCAAGTGTTTGAACATCTTGGTTACCAGCCTTTGGTAAGTTGCTCCTGCGTTCTTCAACCCGAAAGGCATGACTCTGTAACAATACAGACCTTTGGGAGTGATAAACGCTGTCTTCTCTTCATCCGGGGGGTACATGGCTATCTGGTGATACCCCCTATATGCGTCCAAGAAGCTCATTTTTCCATGTCCCGACGTGGCGTCCACCAACTGGTCGATCTTTGGCAGAGGGAAGCTGTCTTTGGGACAAGCTTTGTTCAAGTTTGTAAAATCTACACAGACCCTCCACTTGCCATTCTTCTTCTTCACTACCACGGTGTTCGACAGCCATGTCGGGTAATTAGCTTCTCTAATGGCCCTGGCCTCCAAAAGTCTGTCCACTTCCTCCTCCACTGCTTCGACGTGTATCAACGTCGGTCTTCTGGCCTGTTGTATTACAGGCTTTGCCGACCTGTCAACGTTGAGTCTGTGACATGTGACCTCGGGGTCAATGCCAGGCATTTCATAAGGTGTCCAGGCGAACACCTCAATATTCTTCCTCAGAAAGGTTTCCAGCTCCCTTTCCTCTTCTTCGGCTAATCCTGTGCCGAGAAGAAAGAAACGTTCTTCATCGCCCTCCTGGACGAAGATCTTCTTCAATGCTTCTTCACTTTTCTCAGTCGGCTCCTTGCCGACATCATCTAGGACCTTCATGTCCTCTTTTTCAACTTATGCCTTCTCTGGTTCCCGAATGCTGCAGGTTAACTTCATTGCTGCCATGGAGCAATTTTTCGCCTGCAACTGATCTCCTCTAACTTCCTCAATCCCATGTTCTGTTGGGAACCGTAGCAGTTGATGCAATGTTGAGGGAACTGCCCCCATTGCATGCAACCACGGCCTCCCTATGATGATGTTGTAAGGCGAGGGTGTGTCAATCACAATGAATTCTGTCTTGATCTTCTTCGTGCCAGCTTGTACTTCCAGGCTTGTTGCGCCTAATGGCCATGTCGGCGTTCCATTGAAGCCGACCATCGGGCCGTTCGACTGATCCATGTCGTCAGGGTGAAGGCCTAGCTCCTTGTAACATCTGACATACATGATGTCGCAGGAGCTGCCTTGATCAATCAAGATGCGTTTCACCTGGCATTCCCCAACCTGGAGGGATACTACCAAGGCATCATTGTGCGGGTGCTAAACCATATCTAGGTCGGCTTCTGTGAAAGCTATCATCTGTCCTTGGCATTCTTCAGGCCGAGGTCTTTTTAGTCCGACCTGGTTGACATGCTATAGGTGTCTTACCCTCTGTGTCTCCCCCCGTATGTCGTTTTCATTCACCTTTGAGTGGATCACATTAACCACCCGAGGTCCGCCTGCCTGTGGTTGCTGTGCTGGCGGTGGCGGGGCTGCTGGTGCTTGAGGCAATCGTGCCTGTTCCTCCCTCGTTTTGGCCTCATCCACAAGGTCTCTCAGATGGCCTTGCCTCACCAAATCTTCTAAGTGTGCCTTAAGGGCTCTGCAACCCTGAGTTGGGTGCCCCTCCTCATTGTGGTAGGCACAACGCCTACCAAGGTTTCTTCCCATAAATTCTCCTGGTGCCCTTGCCGGCGCCCTGAAGTAGGGCTGATTCCGAATTTGATCAAGGACTTTGTGAAGCGGAATTCGGAACACCGTTGTCACTGCCTGCTTGGCCCTCAACTTTGTCTCCTGTTTGTTGAGTCCGTTGTTACCTTGGCCTCGCTTCGGCGAGCTGTTGACTTTTTCTGTCTTTGTCTCCTTGTTCCCCGAGGTATCTTCCTCGGCTCGTGCATACTTCTCAATTCTCGCCATGAGTTCCTCCATGCTCTTTGGCAGGGTTTTCGCCAAAGACTTCCGCAGCGGACAGTCATCCTTCAGGCCGTTCTTGAAAGACACAACGGCCACCTCCTGGTTGCATTCAGGTATTCTGTTGAACACCTCATAGTACCTCTTTGCATAAGCCCTAAGGCTTTCGTCTTTGCCGATCTTCAGAGCCATCAATGCATCCACCCTTAATGGCTGAAGTTTGTTTGTTATGAACCTGGCCACAAACATCTCGGCCAGGCCTTCCCAATTCTTCATGCTCCCCTTCGGTAATTTGTGGAACCAGTCCGATGCAATCTCCCCGAAGGATGAAGGGAACACTTTGCAGAGCAACGGCTCGTTCCCACTATATAATGCCATTGAATTCAAAAATAATCCAACATGGAAGTTAGGGTCTGACTTACCATCATATATTTGGAACCTCGGCATACTGAATCTTTTCGGCGCGACGAATCTGTCCAATTCCACCGAGAATGGTGTCCTCGGCATAACCGAGGAGGTCACTTTGACTCCGGCATTCTCTTGTTTCCTCTTGAGGTAATCTCTCAAGTCTTCTTTACTTCTCCCTGGAGCCCGGCTGTCTTTGGACTTCAGCCTTTTCGGCGCACTACTCTCGGCCTCATGGTGGCCTCTTTTCGATCCTTCCCCGCAGGATGCATCGAAACACAATACCCGTCCCTGAACATGCCGATGTTCCTTGGGGTCTGCCTCCTTCTCGTGATATGTCCTTCGGGACTCTTCTCTTCTTGGTTCTTCTCGGCCGACTTCCTTGGAAGGTCGGTGAGAGTGTCTTCCACTCCTCGTGTGCTGAGGGGCTTCGGGGATTACTTTCTGCCCCTTCTTCTGGGCGTTTGCTGCTGGCATTGGTGTGTCCTGTAGCGGGTAGGGCGGCTGCATTACGTTATTTTGCATCATGAAGTTGACGACCGATTGAAGGTCTGCCAACTTGTTTGCCATCTCCTTTACTTCTTCGTCCCTCCTCAGGCATCTGTCTTTCCAGGTCTGGAGGTCGTCCTCATTATAGTATTTTCCCCGGTCCGCTTTCTTTGCTGTGTCGCCATCTCGGCCGACGCTTTTCTCTGCGTGATTCTGATCACGAGTTTCTTCGTTGTGGTTGTCTCCTTCGACATCAAGGTCGATAGGCCTGCCACTCCCGGCGGGAGCGTCGTCCCCAATCTTTTCCTTCTGCGTGTTACTGGCCATCTACTCTTCTTTCGTTCCCACAGATGGCGCCAAATTGTGTGAGTGAAATTCCGATCACACTGCCCTCCTTAGGAATCCAGCTGTAGAACACAGGCAGAGTAGATGGCTCCCTGTAATCTGCACAGAAAGAAAAGGCTCCGGCGGTGGTTCTTCCACCCGGGGGTACTCCGACGATCAAGTCAGTATCTCTCAAAGATAAACAAGTGCTTAAATTACTGCTCAAAACTACAAATTGCGTACCTTAGACCCGCCGAGGGTGCCCTTCTTTTATAGTCTTTCTCTCTGTCCTAGTCCCACTAGAAGTCTCACTTCTATGGACTCCAATTCTGGATTTACCTCTTTCAAGAGATAAGGATAGACTTCCCTCAGAATATCATCTGTATCCATCTTGTTGTCTTTCTTCATTCTAGGACTCTTGTCCCTTATCCGTTTATCCCGGATTCCGATATCTTCGGAGATAACCTCGGCAACTCCGAGATTACCTCGGCGTAACTACCACGACACGTGGCACCTCGGCTGACACTTCGGTATCACCTCGGCCACGTGTTGGTACTCAGAAAATACATCCCCACAGAAAGTTTTCCAAAATGATGGATTTACTTGTGCAAATTGTCCAAGTCTCAAGCTGACTTTGGGTCTTAACAAAGAATTTAGGTCCACCATATTTAGGCTCGGTTTGGCATCTTCTAAAAAAATCAAAAAGTCAAAAAATCACTATCCTATTTAAATCACATCATCTTATTTAAGTGACATCATCTCTCTACCACATCACTTCAAACTCAACTCATATTTCATAAAAAGTCAAAAAGTACACTTATTTAAAACATCCCAAACAACCCCTTAGTAACACACTAGAAAACACGTATGGTATGGAGTCCATTTTTTGCCGTTCTAAACTATTATGTTATTAATTATTTCAATCAATCAATTAAGCAAAGTGGGGATTCAAGGTTTTATGTGATTGAAATCTGCCTTTTCTGGAACTGCAAAGTTGGGATCATGAACTCACTTTTAAGATTGAGTTGACTAATTTTGACTGGACAAGATCACTAATGACGTTGAGATCATTAAATATGAGTAATGATATTAAAAACATAAAATTCATACAGAATTTCTTTTCGCTCTAAAATAAAACACCATAAAAATGATTTTACTTATAAAAATAACTTTGCCATATCATTTTTATGGTATTTTATACATAAATAGATTTTTGCATTAAACATCTTCTCATTTGTGTGACGTTGACCAAATAATCATATATTATGTTGAATGATATGAGAGAAAAAAAAATTAAAATTTGAAAAATATTATTCATAAAGAATCTTTATACAATTTGTAGCAGTGGTATTTTTGAAATTAAATGTCATTTTTTTTATGGGTACTCTTGTGTTAAAATAATAAGTTTTAATGCAATTGTCTCATTTTTTTTTTTTTTTTTTTTTTTGCTTTTCGCTTATACCTTATGCATTTGGAATATTTCAGATTTGTTTGGGATTTGAGATGGCGAACCGGTGTTCAAATAATACCAGTTACCTGTGAGAGCTCAAACAATTTCCAAATCACCATAGAAGCCTTGGAAGAAGCATACAACAAAGCAATAGAGGCCAACATTAGAGTGAAAGGCTTGATCATAACCAACCCATCAAACCCATTAGGCACCATTTTAGACAAAGACACTCTCAAAAGCTTGGTGAATTTCATCAATGAAAGAAACATCCACCTTGTACGTGACGAAATCTACGATGCCACCATTTTTAGGCCTCCCCACTTCACTAGCATTTCTGAGGTCATTGAAGACATGGATAGCAACGATGATCTCATTCACATCGTTTACAGTTTGTCAAAAGACATGGGTTTTCCTCACTTTAGGGTTGGTATTGTTTACTCATACAACAATGAACTTGTGAGTTGTGCTCGAAAGATGTCGAGTTTTGGATTAGTCTCTTCCCAAACTCAATACTTACTCGCTGCAATGCTCTCTGACGATGATTTTGTGGGGAGGTTTCTTGATGAGAGCTCGAGGAGGCTAGAGTGCAGGCACAAAATTTTCACAGAAGGATTGAAAAAGGTAAAATGTTAGCATATCTCGTATGTTGGTTAGTTTAATTGCTTGTGAAATTAGCATTAATTCTATTACAATTGCAATTTTTTAGAAAGCATTTTCGACAATGAAATTTATATATATATATAAAATCGAATGCATAGCTAGATGGGAAATAAGTTGCGACGTTTATTTGAAAGTATTAATAACAAACTTAAAAAATGAGGGTAATTTTAAAAGTTCACATATCTACATGTTTTTTTTTTTTTTTGAAACAATAATATCAATATTTTTTTTTTC
Source organism: Camellia granthamiana (assembly GCA_036172215.1). Classification (NCBI taxonomy): domain Eukaryota; kingdom Viridiplantae; phylum Streptophyta; class Magnoliopsida; order Ericales; family Theaceae; genus Camellia; species Camellia granthamiana. Next base: position 6,917,713 of record CM069908.1, on the reverse strand, counting down.
TTTGTGATTTGAGAAGTTTAAATTATTACATTTTTTTATTGACAAAGTGTGATTTTTTTTTAAAAATACAATTTGTAAAATTTAAGATTTTGCATGTTTATCATAATAAAAATGTTTGGAAACGCCACTGCAGATAGGGATCAATTGTTTGAATAGCAATGCCGGACTTTTTTGTTGGATGGATTTGCGACCGTTGCTCAAAGAACCAACTATTGAAGCTGAAATGGCGCTATGGCGTGTGATAATCAACGATGTGAAACTCAATGTCTCTCCGGGATCATCTTTTCACTGCACGGAGGCTAGTTGGTTTAGGGTTTGCTTTGCTAACATGGATGATGATACAGTCGAAATTGCATTGCAGAGAATTCAAAAATTTGTGACTAAGAAGAAGGAAGGAGAGGTAGCTACAGTGAAGAAGAGGTGCCAAATAAATCTTCGACTAAAGCCTCGTTTGGCAAGTGGCTTTTTTAGCCAAAAAGTCAAAAAGTTACTGAAAAAGTCAAAAAACCAACAACCTATACTAAAAAGTCAAATATTCATTTTTCTTTCTACTCTTTGCACATCTTTTCATAAAAATTCAAAAAGTTATCCCAAACATATTAGTTTTTTTTACATCATATTTTAGTCAAAAAATCAAAAAGTTATTAAAAAAGTATGTTCCCAAGCGAGGCCTAATTTTCCCGTCTCGAATATATGACGATGGTCTTAGGTTGCCACATATGTCGTCTCCTCACTCTCCTCATCCTCACTCGCCTCTAGTTCGAGCCAGGAATTAATCGGTTTAGAGGACTATTATGTATCATTAGTATATAAAAAATTTATAATGTCAAAAAAAGTAAATTAAAAAATTTTCAAAAAATAAAATATACGATGTGAGTCACAATTAAAGTGAATCACGTCTACACTTTATTTTTTGATTACTTTTTGGATAACTTTTTTCGGACTATGTAATATTATTGTTAGAATATTTCACCAAAACTTCACCCTCAACGTGACTTTCAGAAAGTGAAATATATGAGGTGATAAATATATCATTTCTCATTTTATGCACCATTAATTTGTACCAAGAAGACAGGTAGATTTATTCTTTCCATTGGAAATAATTACTACCTATAATTTAGGCAAGAGAATGTTTTAACAATATGTAATTTATTTGGGTGTAATGTGTAAAATATTATTTGAAGTTTCAATTTCATTAAATAATATTGAAGTCATGTAGCAAATCTCTTCTTATTCTCTCTCTCTCTCTCTCTCTCTCTCTCTCAAATGTTTCTTGAATTATTCTTTATCTTAATATTGATGTTGAATGAATGAATTGAAAAGTAATATCCAAATATTATGATCAATTGTTTCATCTTACTAAAATTGCTGAATTACTTTAAATAATCATATGAAAACTTATGCTTTTAATTCTTTGAAGCGCCTTGCTTTTCTCAATCAAAATTTCATCTCTAGTTTTATTTTTTAATCCAATTTTTAGTGCTATTTTTTGAATAATGTCACAAATTATTTCAATACTAAAAACTGACACAAGACTGTGGGCACTGCCAAGACTATCTTTCGACAAGGTTTTCTGACTCTAACCGTGTGACAAAGAGTGAGAGTTTGAAATAGAGAAACAGAAGGGAAATGACACAGAAGATCCGATCTCATGTAAAACTTGGGGGCACTAACAGTGTCCAAGAGTATTGTTCTCATGGGCCGGATTGTAGTTTCGGTTCCCGCCACCTCTCCTCGCCTCGCCTTGCCTCCGTCGCCTCTCCATTTATTGCCTCCGTCGACTCTCCGTTCGTCACCTCTCTCTCTAGCCTCTCTGCTCGTCTGTCTCAGAGGCTAGTGTAGACGCGCCCGAACGTCCCGGGAAAATCCCGTTTTGTTCAATAGGCTTACTACAGTTCGGACTCAAATCTCACGGTTTTTAATCTGATCTTGCAAAGTGCAATGCGAGATTGATAAATCACCAAAGAGTCCAAATTCGGCAAATCGTTTTGAAAAACTGATTTTTAGAAAGAAGTGCCAAACATGGACTGCTTTGCCAAATACAGAGTCGCCACCTAAATATTTTATTTTTGAGAAATTTAGGAAACCCTGACTCGTGCCTAAGGCCACATGTCCGTTATCACCAAAGTTGCCTCGGCTCGGGAACTTGGGTACGAGAGGGGAAGGTCATGCAATGAGTACCCCCGCTTGCCCGATCAAAGATCGGCGTTTACTAACATGATATCTTGTTTTTGAAAACACATGTGCTCTTATTCCGGTTATTAACCTAGAATTACTATGTGATGCGCACAGCATACAAGTATAGACTGAATCGCCTAAGTTGGAACAAAACATCTCATGTTTGTTTTTGAAAGCGGTTTGATACTCGCAAGCAGGCTAAAATGCGGATTTTGCCACCCTCAAGTGGGCTTTAGAAAACATAGTGATTTGCCACTCTCAAGTGGGCTTAAAACTCGTAATCAATGAATTGTTCCAATTCAAGTAATCCAACCTTCACCCACAGGCACTCAGGCAGTTATATCACATAAGCAAATAGCCTCATGGCAAGCACGCTATCATGGCAGTCACTCACAGACATGCAAAGATGCTAAAGCATAAACACTCATCGAGTACTCCAAGCCAAAACAGAAGCTAGTTAGTAATCAATGCATGATCCTAGTTCATGTTAAGATGGCTAATGTAACACATGCAAAATGCAACTAGAAATAGGCTCGGTCATTCTGAGATGGCATATGATATGCTACAGATAAGATGTATTCAACTTGGAATTGAAATACAATGCAGTTAATATGATGCGCCGAGCCCGGTGCATGCCATACAGATGAATGGATGCAAACATGCAAACATAAGGATGCTAATCAAAACATGCCCTAAAACTAACCATTGAAAGCTAGCAAATAAAAGGGAGAAAGAAATGGGGGTTGGAAGACATGCATCACACACACGCACACTTATTACAACAGTTGGCCCTCTCAACGGAGGGTCCGAATGAATAATACAGAACCAACTAGCTAATCTAAGCTAATCTAATTAAACTAGTTTTTACACAGCAGAATGAATAACAAGCTACAGCTAATTATTACACAACTCTAACTAATTAACAAATCAGCTAAGTTAGCAATTAAATAAGCATATAAACTATATGATATAGGCTGCCTCAACTCTGCTTTGGATGACAAAGGATGCATGCATGCTCGAGTCGCCTTGTTCGAAAATCCCTCGCGACGCCCTGATTTGCCTCTATTTGCAATTGATCTCAAAAACTTGCACCAAGCTCCAGAGAGATGAAACTCCACCTTGGGAATCTGTAGGGATGCTGTCGACCAGATATTGACCTTGGAGACCAACTGCCAACCACTTTTTGTGGTGAAAACCAGAAAAAGTGGTCGGCTAGCCACTTTATCTGGTCGGCCGACCAGTTTTTGTTGCTAGTTTCTGGTTTTCTGCAACAGAGGGCAAGAAAGGGGCATGGCAAAGTATTTGCAACACATGTATGCACGACCACCCTCCCTATCATTACATAAGCTCAAGGGAGTGTAGGTCTCGACCCTTGGGCCGCCAATCATGCATCTCGATGCATGATGGCCGAGGGGCCGAATTGCGCAACTCAATATGATATGAATGCACATACAAACACCTAAAGCCTAGAACTCCGTCATGTATAGTCAAGAGTGTCGGCGACCGGGAATCGAGGTACGTTTCATCACTTCGAGTATGAAACGTCCCTTGTTTCCCGTGTTTGGACTAACGCCTATTCCAAACACAATGCAACAAACATGGCATGCACAGTGCGACTCAATTATGCAACTTAATGTAACACAACTTGGACATGCAAGCATGCAAGGGATGATCATGCAAACATGCAAGCTAGCATACACGATGCTATGAACTATATGGCATATACAACGCTCATGACACTAACATGCACAATGCACGTGGTAACCAACATATATATGTAGACACCCCATTTTTGACCGACCTTAAGACTCAGACGTCACCAACTGAGCGCTCAGTAATGTTGCATATTGTGCTCGTTCGGAGGGCACGGAGTCTCAGCTGCAAGCCTTGCCTCCGGACTTCCGGACTCTTTTGTGCTTTGCCTCGGTTTGCGAACTAGGTCCTGTTTTCTCCATGTTCTCTTCCCGAAGGGAGGGAGAGGTCTCGTAGATCATCTCTCAGTGGCCGTAGGCTGCGTTTCGTGGTCGTAGGCCATTTTTCCCATTTCGGAGCCCGGTTCCTGGTTTTCGGAGCCATCGGCCGTGTGCCTCGATTCGGGACCACTTAACCACCTCAGTTTGCTCCGGTTTTTGGCATACATCTTATTTACTCCCTTTTGAGGGATACTGAGGCTCGAGAGACCAACTTCGTGGTCGAACGCCACCTTCGGTGCTTAACAGTCAGTTTTCGGGGCCTCGGGCTGCGTGTTTCGGCCCCCGAACCTTCGTTTTGCATCGGTTTCAGTTCATTTTTGGGAGGGATCTTATTTTCATGGTTGGGAAGCTTGTAAAAGGGTGGGAGGCCAGCAATTGTTCTGAAGACCAGCTTTATTCCTTCATCGCTCTCCGTCGCCCGTTTTCCTCGCTAGAAAGCTGATGTTGACCATTCCTAGGCCACTTTCTTTGGCCCTAAACCCCATATTTGTGTTGTACACACCTGGGAGGCCACCAATATGCCATGGCCAGCCAGCAATTCATCCTGACCCTTTTGAACCCCTCTAAAAAGCTAGCTTTTCTCTCTCCTGGTTCACATTTTCAGGGTTTTGACCACATAGTTGTGTTGTGCACACATGGGAGGCCACCAATATGGGGTGGCCGGCCACTAATTTTCATTGACCCTTTTGACCCCGGCCGGCCAGCCAGGGGAGGTGGCCGGCCGGCCACCTGAACCCTCAAAACCTGGCCGGCCTTGTTCCTCTCTGCAGGTACATTACAGATATGCCCTCTTTTTCCCCCCAGATCCTGTATCCGGGGGAGGTCTTTTGGGGGGAAAATTTGAATTTGATTTTCCCCCCCTTTCCTCCACTTCTTTGCCTATATAACCAGCACCCCCAGCTGCATTTTAGAGGGTTACAAAGTTTGTCTTTAAGCTCTTGCATTGAATCTCTCTCTCTCTACACTTCAACCCTCAAAACCCCTTAAGTCCTACACCATTTCTACACCAATCCATAGCACCACACCTCCACACTCCATTCCAGCAACTTGAGGTTGTTTTTCAGAGGATAGGAGCACCATTTCTTGGTCCAAAGGCTGCTGGTTCATTGCTCTTCAAGGGTAAGCACACTTTTCCCCTTTTCTAGCCTTTTCTTGGTTCATTTATAAGCCTTTCTTCCAAGCATTTTTGGGCTCCGACCCAAACTGTAAATAGTCATATTTTGAGCTCCTTTTCATGTTTGATTAAGGGTCTTTCTCTGTTTGAGGTCTCCTCCTCACCCTTTATGTTTAAACCCTCTTTTAGGCCTATTTTTGCATGATATTTTAGGCTTATTTGTGAGCTGTTTTGGACTTGGTCATAAACTGTAAAATGTCTTTTTTTGAGCCCCTCTTCAACTTTGTTGAAGGGATCTCCTCTGTTTGAGGTCAGTTTCTACCACTTGTCTCTTTATCCCTCTTTTAGGCCTTTTTCTTGCATGATAGTTTAGCCCTATTTGTGATCATTTTCGTGGCTTGATATAAACTGTAACGTGCCATGTTTTGAACCCCTCTTCAACTTTGTTGAAGGGCTCTTTGCCATTTGGGGCCAGATGCTGTCCCTTGTCTCTAACCTCTCTTTTTGGGCCATTTTTGCATGATAGTTTAGCCCTATTTGTGTTCATTTTTGAGGTTTGTCATAAACTGAAAAATATCTTGTTTTAATCTCATCTTCAAGATTGTTTAAGGTTCCATTTTTTTTTTTTGAGGTCATATGCTTCCTTGAATGCTTGATTCCTTTTTATTTCGAGCCTTACACCTAAGCTTTTGTGGCATGCTTTGTTTGGCCTTCTAGCCACTGGAATCCAGTGGATTTCCAGTGGCTTTGATGCTATTTTGAGTCTCCAAATCAGAGGGGGGTGCCCCCCTCTCACCTTGACTTGTTTGATGGTCATTTTGGCCTTCCAAAGAGACCCTATCTTGCATGCTTTGAAGTCACACTTTAGGGTCAATTTGATGAGTTTTGGGACTATCATATTTTATTTCCAGAGTTGTCTTGGTCATGCTTCATGTCTATCTTGGATGTGCCTAATAATCCCCTTGCATAGCCCTCTAAAGGAGCTCATCATTTTCGCATGTGTTGGCTTCACTTCAGTGGTTATTTGGGCATTTTTTGGCATGTTTTATTCACTGATTTTTGCTGGTTTGATGAGATTCCATACGCTTCATGCACTTGCCATGTAAACCATGTTTGCTAGCCAAAATTGCATGCTACTTTAGCCCATCTTGCTAGCATCTTTTGGTCATGCTTTGAACTGGAAATGTGCATGTTTTGGGACTGCCTTGGTTCTGTCTTTAGGTCTCATGTTCAAATAGTGCATGCTTAGTATAGCTATAAGCCATTCCATGTGCCTAGTTTTGAGTTTCGGGGTTCATCTCATGCATCGGGTGCCATGTTTCCATGTTTCGGAGCTGTTTAGCATCATATTTTAGTGCTGAAATTTGCATGTTCATATGTCATATACCATGCCTTGCCATGCTTTGGTAGAGTGGCATTCGTGCCTTAGGATCGGTCATCGGTTTGCGTGCATGTGTGCATGCATCTCGAGTGTCTCATTTTCATCTAATGGCCACTGATGTGGGTGTGGCTGAGGTCCACTTACGTTGGTGTAAGTCCATTATGCATTGTGTATGCCATTTCATTCCATAGCATTGTGTATGCTAGGTTGTATGTTAGAGCATCGTACATGCCATGTTACATCGAGCATTGTGTATGTCATTTCATAGCATTGTGTATGCTAGGTTACATGTTAGGGTTGCATTCATGCATGTCATGCATATTGCATTGTGTTTGGGATAGGAGTTAGCCCGAGCACGGGAAACGAGGTACGTTTCGTACTCCGAGTGACGGAACGTGTCTCAATTCCCGGTCACCGACACTCCGGATTAACCATGATGGAGTCTCGGTCTTGTTGTGTTTATATGTGCATTCATTTCATATTGAGTCGTGCAATTCGACTCATCGGCCATCATGCATCGAGATGCGTGATTGGTAGCACGAGGATCGAGGTGTGCATACATATGTGAAAATACATTGCCATGCCCCTTTCTTGCTCTCTGTTGCAGCAAATCAGAAATCAGCAGCTTTCAAAGGCCTTGCACAATATTCCGGATTTAATTACAAACAGAGGCTAATTGGGGCATCGCGATGGATTTCCGTGCCAAGCAACCCGAATATGCATCACTCATCATCCAGAGCAGAGTCGAGGCAGTCCCTAGCTTGCATGCTAGTTTACAGCTTTCCTAGTTTAATTTGTTAATTAATTAGGATTTTGTATTTATTCGGACTGTATTATTTATTTGGGACTGTATATTATTTATTCGGACCCTCCGAGCGAGGGCAATGTTGTAATAAGTGTGCTTGCGTGTGATGTATGTCTTCCAACCCCACGTCTTTCTCCCTTTTATTTACCAGCTTATGATGGTTAGATTAGGGCATGTTTCAATTAGCATACAGTATGATAGCATGTTTGCATTTGTTCATCTGTCTTGCATGCATCGGGCTCGGTGCATTATACTAACTGCATTGTATTTCAATTCCAAGTTGAATACTTGTTAGTTGTAGCATTTCACATGCCATGTTTAGAATAGCCGAGCCTGCTATAGTTGCATTTTGCATGTGTTGCATTAGGCATTTCTGTATAGTTAGGATCATGCATGGATTTCTAATTAGCTTCTGTTTTGGCTTGGAGTACTCGGTAAGTTTTATACTTTAGCATCCTTGTATGCGTGTGAGTGACTGCCATGATAGCATGCTTACCATGAGGCTATGTACTTACATGATATAACTGCCTGAATGCCTGTGGGTGAAGGTTGGGTTATTTGGATTGGAACAATTCATTCACTGTGAGTTTTAAGCCCACTAGATAGTGGCAAAACCATCTTTTCTAAGCCCACCCGAGGGTGGCAAAAATCTGCATTTTAAGCCTACTTGCGAGTAGCAAATCGTTTTCAAAAACAAACATGAAATGCTTTGTTCCAATTCAGGCGATCCAGTCTATACTTGTATGTTGTGCGCATCACATGGTAAATCTAGGCTAATAACCGGAATAAGTACACATAATGTTTTCAAAACTTGATATCATGGTTAGTAGAGGCCGATCTTTGATCGGGCGAGCGGGGGTGCTCACGGAGTGACCTTCCCCAATCGTACCCAAGTTCCCGAGCCGAGGCAACTTTGGTGATGACAGACACGTGGCCTTAGGCAACGAGTCAGGGTTTCCTATATTTCCCAAAATAAAATATTTAGGTGGCGACTCTGTATCTAGCAAAGCAGTCCATGTTTGGCACTTCTTTCTAAAATCTGTTTTCTCAAAACGATTTGCCGGATTTGGACTCTTTGGTTCAAATTAAGGACCGTGACAATTTGAGTCATGAACTGTAGTGAGCCCAAAATGAACGGAACGGGAGTCAACCCTCCCGGGGTGTTCAGGGACGTCTACAGTTTCTGGCGACTCTGCTGGGGATTTAGAGAACTTGACTCGAACTCATGATATCTTGTTTTGACTACACTTATGTGTTTCTTTGCATTGCATTTTGCATTGGTGCGCCTAGGACACCGTGTTTGCCATCTGCTATTCCTGAACGGTTTGCCGGAGGCTTGTCTTGTCAAGGCATGACCATAAGGCTGACTGGTTGTGGGCTCTGCCAGTATGGGAACACAAACCCCGGTTTTACCGGGGCACCCCCTTTTTGCCCATTCGACCTAGTGCATATTCGGAACCGTAGTGACCATTCCAAACTAGGACAGGTTGCTTACCCGATATAGGTTGTTTGAAACCACTGCGTGTGTAGTGAAACCCTAGCTCCTGACAAAATAGGACAGGGAAACCCTACCCCAACATAGGGGTGTTTTGGCTCTCACTTATCTGCTATGTGCTTTTAGAGTGCGTCTCTACAGGAATGCATGTATCAGTTTATAAATTTGGGCATCAGGCCTACGGGCATCAGTTCAGTTCTTTTGGGAATCAGTTATCTGCGGGTATCAGATTCAGTATTGGGGGAACAGTGATTCAGGGATAATGATCAGTGTTTGAGGACAGTGTGTATTCAACTTATCGACCGTGTGTTGTTATGCCCAGCTGTGTGTTGTGTATTTATTTTAAGCTGTTATGCTGTTCGTTTATCTGGTTATTTATTTCCTTATTGCTTTATTTATCTTTTTGCTAGGACAGTTTTAGCACAATTGCTTCAAACCCAGCAGATATTCCCCAAGCACTTTGGACAAGAGGTCGTTGGCTCAATCGATCTGAGGATCTGGTTGACGGACAGCCAGTGTTTCATTCTCTACCCCCGGTTGTCAGACGGAGGCCGAGAAAACGTAGTGTGTCTGAACAGAGGTTACCAGAACAGTGGTCTACCCTAGCAGTGAACAGTTGGGCTGAGGTTTCAGTTTCTGCCATAGAGATACACATACTAATCAGTCAGCAGGATCAACAGAATATAGCCGGGATAGAAGACATGATGCGACAGCTCCAAAAGAGCATGAAGCAAATGTAGGAGGACGCTATCCGCCAGGCAGAGTTCTCTAAACAGCAGGCCACAATCATGGCCCAACAAGCTGAACTCATCACTAGACTCCAGCAGCAAGCCGGAGCATCAGCCTCACATCCAGTTCCTCCCCTACCAGGGGTCCCGCTACCCAAGCAGGCACCAGTTGCCTAGAATGTCCTGCCAAATGCCCAGAGCACCTTGCCAAATGTCCAGAACGTCCAGGAGGACACAAACCTTCCAACGGGGCCGGTTCCGCCCCCACTTCCGCCTCAACTGTCCAAGGCGCCTATGCCTATCAACCACCCGGACTCTCCCTTCGAGTTCGAAATAGACCCAACAGCACTGAAATTGAGCAAGCTCGAGAAGTTTTTTAAGAAATCACAAGGGGTAAAGGCTATTCCGGATATCGAGGATGGATATACCGATGTGGCCGTAACGCTGCCGGATAGATTTAAAATGCCGCAGATCGATCGCTTTGACGGGTCTGGGGATCCTATGGTCCACCTCCGGCTATTCTCAGATATACTGCAGCCAATGGGCCTAACTAGACCCCAGAAGCTTTCACTATTCGGCCGGACCCTGTCGGGTGTAGCCGCTATCTAGTATGCGAAGTTGGAGGATGATGTCAAGCGAAGTTGGGATGAAATGGCTGAGGCCTTTGTTGCGCAATACTCTTACAACACCCAAATTGAGATTACAACCCGTGATCTCGAAACAACAAGGCAGGAGCCCAAAGAGAGTTTCTCAGATTTCGTAACCCAGTGGAGGGCGAAGGCCTCGATGATGACTTTAAGGCCCACCGATAAGGACCAGATCAGGATGATTGTGCGCAATCTCCAGTCAAAACTGATGCAAAAGATGATTGTACTCCCCTTCACCACTTTTTCAGATCTGCACGAGATGGGGGTACAAATTGAAGATGCAATGAAACAGGGTCTGATCGACCAAGATAGGGAGTAACCAAGGAGGACTTTCAACCGTAACAACAATGCAGGCCCGAGTGGCGCTGCAACTGCAAGAGCTTCAGAGGTGAGCATGGTCACCACCATTCCCCCTCCCCTTCCAAGACCCATGGCAGCCACGCCTTTCTCCGGTGCATCCGGAAGCAATACGCAGACCACCAAATACCAACCCAGAGGCCAAAGAACCTTCACACCCCTATATATGCCCCTGTCCAAAGCTCTGTGGGTTTTAATCAGGAAAAAGCATTTGAAGCCCCTAGAGCCGAGGCCACTACCAAATCCACTCCCTCTCTCTCATGACCTGGCAAAATACTGTGCGTATCACCAACAGCACGATCACGACACCGACCATTGTTTTAGATTGCGTCACGAGATCCAGGATCTTATTGACAAACAGGTGATCGCGCCTCCCGACAAACCCAATGTCACAACCAATCCTCTCCCACCACATAACCAAGCTCCCCCTCCCAACAGAATCAACTTTATCCAAACTGGGGTCGCCTCTTATGATCCTAGTATCTATATCACCCCATCCTACCTACCTAAGCCGGATGTGCTCCATCCTGACTGCACCAACTTTTTGTGCATGTTGGACATCTCCACAACCCAACCAGAGCCAACGGTGGTGACCATCAAAGATGGGGCAGGGCAGATTTCAGAAGAGAATGGAATTGTTGAGTCTGGGATTAAGCAGTTTGGGAGTTTTGCTAGGAGAGCCTATGATCCGAGTGAGTACATTCTGTCAGCAGGCCAGGTCGAGCCAGGTATAGAATTGCCAGAGAAGGCAGAGTTGTGTGTGATCTAGGGGGATGGATTTGAGCAAGGGGGAAATGATTTAACGGCTGTAGAGGAGGACTTTGCCAACCTACAGTTTTTCGATGACCAAGAATCGGGGGGCGCGGCAGTCAACTGGTTTGATTATGAGGAATCGGCAGAGGCCACTGGATGGCTGGATGATCAACCGGATGTGGTGGAAGAGTTCCAACTAAAACAAAGCCCAGCAGGGGCAGGAATATTAGCTGTGGCCGGAAGGGCCGGAAGTCAGAGTACATTGCCGGAGAGCGCCGGTACGAAGAATTTCGCTCGTAACTGGGACAGTGTGAATGCAGGGAAAGCTGAACAACAAACTGCGCTAACGCAGGCAGAACAAGAAAAGATTTGGGATTCTGAGAGGATCCGGAAAGCCAAAACCCATGAAGGGATTGAAAGTGCTGTGTGCACAAAGACAGAAGATGCTGCGGGCATGTGGGCCGAAAATACTGAGAGTACAAACATACCAGAGCCAGACAGGTGTCTCTCGGTAGTTGATGGAATGTGGTGGGAGGACGATGATTTATGTCTTACCCACACAGACGAAGATTGGGGAAACCATCAGCCAGACGACACCTAGTATGTCGGAGAGGTCGACCATATGACGAGAAGCGGGCGGTATTTCAAGCCCCCGCACCTGGACCAGCCAGAGGCATCTGGGAAGGATAAAGAAGCTGAGAAACAGAAGGAGAAACAGCTTGAAGAGGAGGCTGTACTCAAACAGTTAAAGAAGATACAAGCAGACATCTCCATCTGGGGACTGCTTATGGCATCACGAGTGCACAGGCAGGCTGTCCTATCTGCTATAGACAAGGCCAAACTCTCTATAGATACCACACCAGAGTAGCTGGTTGGACTGGTCTTCCCGGGAGGAGGTTCCCCGACATTATCCTTTTCAGACCAAGAACTACCGCCTGAGGACGCAAATCATAACAAACCCCTTTACATCTCTGTGGAATGTAGAGACAAGTGGGTGCTAGTGGTTCTTATCGACACGGGATCCGCTATTAATGTGTGCCCATCAAGGACAGCATATACGATCGGGTTGAAGCCCGCGGACTTCGTGCCGACTACTCAAGTGATCAGAGCCTACGATAACACCAGCAGGGAGGTGATGGGGACTGTCAAAATTCAGACCCAGGTTGGTCCAGGACAACACAACATTGAATTCCATGTCTTGGACGTTCCCGCAACCTTCAATCTACTCTTGGGGCGGTCGTGGTTGCACCAAGTGAAGGCAGTCTCTTCCACTTTGCATCAAATGCTGAAGTACCCTCATGAGAAGGGGGTGGCCATTATTTTCGGGAATTCATCAATCCATCCACCGCCAGAAGTGTCTACACCAGTCTTGGAAATCGAGCACGGCATGGAGGATGTGTTCTTATCAGGGTTTACTCTAGCTGAAGCTCGGGTTGTGCAGAATATCATGGCTGTTAATGAGGGAGTGTACGTCAGTGCTCAATCTGTATACCTCATGAACAAGCTACAACACATCCCCGGGATGGGATTAGGAAGGAGTGGCTAGAAGGGCGTCGCAGCGTTGGCTGAAGTGCCACACAACCCTCATACCTTTGGATTGGGTTATCTGCCCACCAAAAAGGACTGGGTAAGGAAAGGAAAGGAAATGGCTGGAAGAGCCAGAGCAAAGCAGGCTGGGAAGCCTTTTGAACTAATACACAGGCCCATTCAGGGTACCCTAAACGGACGCTTCATCCGGGAGGGGGAGGACTTTCCGTTCTGCGGCTTCCCAGAGCCGTGGCTGAACACGGAGAAGAAGCGCGTGCCAGGTTTCGAGATCTTCTTCGACCTGCAATTGTCCGGGGATCACGTTGCCGAAGAGCAGACAGACCCACCAACTGAGGTTGAGCAGTGTAAGGCAGTGGACTCCGAGGGCACCGAACTTGAAATGGGGGTAGCACTGGCATGTCTACTTTTAGATCCTCCGATCGACCAAAAGTGCTTGGGGGATAACTTCTCGGTTTCCATGATTGAGGATGAAACGGCTGCGGGCCTACCGGCAACTATTTTGGACGCATCTATCGCACCCTCTCTCACTTGGCAATACGAAGAGGGATTTTTGTCCAGCAGCACCGGGTCAGGTAGTGAGCCGGAATCTGATTCCACCGAGTCCTGTGAGTCGGAATCAGGTTCCAGCTCGACTGAGTCTGAGTCTGGTAATCCTGGGGATGATAACCCGGATGCCACAGTCTTGTCCAGGTCGTCTTTTTCTTTCTCTTTTGAGTCTATTGTAACCGAGGAATCGGACGACTTGGATGTGCTTAATGAGAATCAAGTAGCTGTGGTTTCTGAGTACTTTTCTGTGCCCTTGATTTATTGCATTAACTCAGACTTTCAAAACTTTGATGAAAATGACGAGGAAGAAATTCCTCCGGTTTTGCAACGCTTAATTGAACAAGAGCAGGAGAGATTTGTCAAACCCCTAATGGATGAAATCACTACCGTGAATGTTGGTACTGAGGAGGACCCGCGGCTGGTCCAGATCGGGTCCACGTTATCTTCAGAGGAACGCGAGCGCTTAGTCGCTTTATTAAAAGATTTCAAAGATGTTTTCGCGTGGTCCTACGAAGACATGCCTGAAATCGATCCTGAGATTGTACAGCATCGGATCCCTCTCGACCCCGAGGCCCGACCCGTTAAGCAGAAGCTCAGGAGGATCCGCCCAGATTGGGCTCTCAAGATTAAGGAAGAGGTCACCAAGCAAATCGACGCAGGCTTCCTGCTGGTATCCGAATACCCGACTTGGTTGGCCATCATCGTTCCGGTGCCAAAGAAGGATGGCAGGATCCGAGTATGCGTGGATTTTAGGGATTTGAACAGAGCCAGTCCGAAGGACGACTTTCCCTTACCGCATATTGATGAGTTGGTGGATTTCACAGCAGGGCACGCGTTGCTTTCATTTATGGATGGCTTCTCAGGCTACAACCAGATAGTGATGGCACCTGAAGACTGGGAAAAGACTGCATTCACCACCCCGTGGGGGACATACTGCTATAGAGTCATGCCGTTTGGGCTGAAGAATGCTGGAGCTACTTATCAACGGGCCGCGACCACAATATTGCATGACATGATCCACAAAGAGGTTGAGGTGTATGTGGACGACATGATTGTCAAGTCCAAAGATAGAGAGGGCCACTACACCGCCTTGCAAAAGTTCTTTCAAAGGATCAGAGAGTTTCGGTTGCGGCTGAATCCTCAGAAGTGTACATTCGGTGTTACAGCGGGAAAAATGCTGGGGTTTCTGATTACGCAGAGAGGTATCGAAGTCGACCCTTCCAAAATCAAGGCCATCTTAGAAATGCCACCACCAAGGACTGAAAAGGAGGTGCGAGGCTTTCTGGGCAAAGTGCAATTCATAAGACGGTTTATCTCAAAATTAACCTTGATTTCTGAACCACTTTTTGGTCTCCTGAAGAAAGGCAAGAAATTCCAATGGGACGGCTGATGCCAAGCTGCTTTTGAACAGATCAAGGAATATTTACAGAACCCGCCCGTGTTGTCACCACCAGAGCCGGGGAAACCGTTGATATTGTACCTCTCAGTGACTGAGACCACAATGGGCTGCATGCTTGCACAAGAATCTGAAGACAAAGTGGAGAGAGCCATCTACTATCTGAGCAAGAAGATGCTGGAGTATGAGACTCGCTACACACCGTTGGAGAAGGCTTGCTTAGCTTTGGTATGGGCAACCAGGAAGCTACGGCACTACCTGTTAGCTCACTCTGTAATGTTGGTTTCACGACTCGATCCCATCAAATATATTTTCGAGAAACCAGCACTTACAGGTAGGCTAGCTCGTTGGTTGCTGTTGCTCTCCGAATTTGATTTGAAATATGTGACACGCAAGTCAGTCAAGGGAAGAGCAGTAGCAGAATTCTTAGCCGACCATCCAGTGGAAGGGGGTGAAGCAGTCGAGTACTTATTCCCAGATGAGGCCATTTTGCACGTCGACGATGAAACTTGGACGATGTACTTTGACGGAGCGTCAAATCAGTACGGGTATGGGATAGGAGTGTTGCTGATAGCACCCGACAAATCCCGTATCCCTCTAGCCTTCAAACTCTGATTCAAAGTCTCGAACAACGAAGCAGAATATGAGGCATGCATTGCTGGTCTAGAAGCAGCCCTAGAACTAGGGGCAAGACGGTTGGACGTCATTGGAGACTCGAACCTTGTTGTGTCTCAAGCAAAGGGAGACTGGAAAGTCAAGGAAGAAAAGATGATGATGTATCACCAGACCTTGGACTTGTTAATTCCTCGGTTTGAGAAGCTAAATTTTGCTCATCTACTAGGAGAGAACAACAGGTTCATAGATTCTTTAGCAACTCTATCTTCCATGATAGATATCCTGTTCGGAGTCCGGATGCGTCCAGTCATCATTGACCAGAAATTTGCGCCAGCCTACGAGTCGATTGCTGCTATAGATGAAGTTCAGGACGAAAACCCCTGGTACCATGACATTTGGAATTTCCTGGAGAAGGAAGCATACCCGCCAGGGGTAAATGCCAAGGATAAAAGGGCAATCAGAAGAATGGCCGTTCAGTTCATCACCTGTGGGGGTAAGCTGTATAAGAGAGGTCATCTGGGAATGCATAAGCTGTGTGTCGATGCCGAAGAGTCAAAGCGTCTAATGGAAGCCATCCATGGGGGGGAATGCGGTGCGCACATGAATGGAGTAATGCTAGCAAGGAAGATCCTCAGACAGGGTTATTACTGGTCCACCATGGAGGAGGATTGTATCGGTTTTGTCCGGCGATGCCACAAGTGTCAAATTCATGCAAACCGCATGAACATTCCGCCGTCGAAGCTATACAATATGACTTCGCCATGGCCATTCTCAGTCTGGGGAATTGATGTGATCGGGGCTGTCACTCCGAAGGGGTCGAATGAGCATGAGTTCATCCTGGTCGCGATAGATTATTTTACAAAGTGGGTTGAGGCCCAATCCTATGCGGTGTTGAAGGCTTCACATGTCGCGAAGTTTATCAGAAACAACATCATCTGTCGCTACGGGGTCCCAAATGAGATAATTTCAGATAACGGTTTCCACTTTAAGAAAGAAGTGATTGACTTGTTGGAAAAATACAACGTGGCTTTTCATAAGTCATCCACATACCGGCCACAAACCAATGGAGCGGTTGAGGCCGCCAACAAGAATATCAAACACATATTGCAGAAGATGGTGGAAACCTACCGGGACTGGCCAGATAAGCTGCCGTTTGCTCTGTGGGGCTACCGGACTTCAATCAGAGCTTCTACTGGGGCGACTCCGTATTCATTAGTTTATGGGATAGAGGCCGTTCTACCTATCGAAATTGAGGTTCCGTCTTTACAAGTATTGGCTGAGTGTCAAATAGCCAAGGCAGATTGGCAGCAGAGCAGATTTGAGGAACTCATGCTCTTTGATGAGAGAAGACTGAAAGCACTGTACCATGTTCAAGGTTATCAGCGCAGAATTGCCCGGGCTTTCAACAAGAAAGTTAAGTCCAGGAACCTAAAGGAAGGAGATTTGGTGCTCAAGGACAACTGAGCTCCCATCCACGACCCAAGGGGCAAGTTCAGACCCAATTGGACTGGTCCCTACATCATTAAGTCTATCTGGTCAGGTGGAGCTGTGGTTCTGATGGACCTGGATGGCTTAGAGTTCTCACAACCGATGGACAAGTTGAAGAAATATTACCCTTGAGAGGCTCGCTAGGCCGAAAACCCGAAAGGGCGACCTAGGCAAAACTCAGAGCACAAAAAAAATTTGAAATTATAAAAACTGAGCTCGCAAGGTTGAAAACCCGCAAAGGGCGGCCTTGGCAAAAGTTAGAGCGCAAAAGGAGAGTGAAAATACCCGAGTGAACCTGAGCCTGAACTACGTAAGGCTTGATTCCCATCTTTGGGATACGTAGGCAACTTCATCTTGAAGTTCAGCCATAAACATTTTTCCCGATCAACTTTGTCCATTTGATCATCTCAGTTATCTTTGTCCATCAGCATTCATCGTGATCTCCGGTGCAGTGCTTTTCAAACTAGGGGCAACTTTCCGTTGCTGTGCAGTGCCGCGGTACTATGCAGATTAGGGGCAACTTTCTAGTTACAGGAATCCGGGGTTGTGCATCTCAGTGACAGATCTCAGGCGTGTCCAGTTCTGATCCATATCGAAAATAGTTTTGAAAAGTTTTAATAAAAGTTGACTTTGTTCAAATTAATCTTTTTACAACTAAGACCATTTTTGGACCAAAGCGGAAAATTTTCAGTACCCACAACCTTCAATTTCATTGATTTCAAAACAGAGTTCTCCTGCTCTTGCATACAAATTGAAGTTGCTTTTTATTACATTCATAAAGAAAACTTGAAAGTACTAGTAAAGCAATAAATCCGGGGCATAGATGAGTCAGGTGTCCTTGCGCCCCCTCCTAGAGCTGGTAGAAGCCTCCGATACCAAGCTGGGCCCAATATGTGCCTCTTCATTGAGCCAATCCAAGCACTCGTCAGACAAAGTGCAACTGAAAGTGGGAGCGGGAGCCAGGAGCTCTCTAGTCCTCCAGGCTGTGGCATAACGGGCAAGTTATGCGCCTCGGACCGAGAATGCAGCCTGATACTCTATCCCCTCTGGCGGGCAAGTCTGATCATGCCCAAACTGGCGTTGGAACCGGAACGGAAAGTAGAACACAGTGGGTCAGACCAATCAACTAGATCCCGGTCAGCCGGGATATGCTATAGCTCATCGCCGGGAGATTGAGCCAAGGACAGCGCCAAGCAATACGGTCTGCAGACAAATTGCACATCCAATCAAACCACCACCCTTCGTTAGGGGCATCGACTAGGCGTTGTCGAAAGAAGTAGCCGCGAGCTGAGTAGGCTAGGCAAGAGTCCACAACCTGCAATTTATCCATCAACCATACCTGGGGAGGGATGAAAAATGAGAGAATAAAGAATAGAGAGACGTACGATGAGAGAAAAATAAGGGAAGGGTTTTGTGAGAAAAACCGAGCCTGAGGGTCGAGTGATGTGAGCAATATATATGTGAGATTGGGTGGGAAACATTACCTGCAGCAGTAGTGGACTCCCCGCAAACCTGGTCGTCTCCCGACGGTAGAAAGCATCTAAGCCCATCAGTGTCTCGGCCAATGTCATGGCGATGCAGCTCTTCCTTTCTTTCAAGCCTTGAGCAATTTCAATCAGACGAATGCTAGATCCACCAAAGCCTGGGGCGAGCAAAAAGTGAGACAGCATACACAAGCAAAGGGCATGTTGCCGAAAACATTGCCAATAATGGTTGCCACGGTCACCGGCATCAGAAAAGCGATGAAGCAGACCCAGGATGTCCAGTTCCCTGTTGCAGATCAGAGACCGAGCATCATGCATAGTGAGCCCACACATCTGCCCTAAAGCTTGGGCGTGGCCAAAGCGAAACTGAGGCAAAATTTCTTCATAGCGTTCAGATTCCATCAAAACTTGAAAATCTTTGAAAGTTGGACATACCTCTTGCCCGCCGAAGCTAAAAACATGTGTCACCGGGTTCCAAAACCTCGCCGCGGCATGAAAGAAGGGAAGGTGCAGCGGAGTACGGCTCAGCGTAAATAGTGCATTCAAGCCGAAACCCTGGAAGCTCAACTTTTCCGAGCCATCTAGAGAAGCGATCCAAGCTGTGAGATTTTCGACGAGAAACGCCTCCATTTTGGTGCAAAAACTGAGATGAAATGAATCAACCACGAGGCTAGAGCTTTTAAAGAGGATAAGACACTGTTCAAGGGACACGTGTCAAAAATTTGGTGGTTGCTGGGCTAAGTGGCCGGCCGGCCACCTTTTCTAGCAGGCCGACCACCCCTCTTCTCTTCAATGTAAAAAGCTAGCCGGCCAGCTCCCAAAAGTGGCCGGCCATGCTGCAATGTATGCCTCAGGCCCTGTTTTACCTTCTGGAAGGAGGTTCCTAGCATTTCCATGCATCGGGAGTGTCGGAGGCCCCAATTTCCCTCAATTTCGGATGCGTTCCGTCACCCAGATCGTCCGAACTACACTTTGTTTATTGAGTTGTTGTTTAGTCTTGCTTATCGAGTTGTTGTTTTGCTTATCAAGTTGTCGTTTTGTTGGTCGAGCTGTTTTGTTTGTCGAGTTTTGTTTATTGAGTTGTCAAGTTTTGTGTATTTGAGTTGTTACTCTTTGCTTATCAATTTTGTTTTGTTTTGCTTATCGAGTTGTAAACTTGCTAAGGTTTTGTTATTTCTTAGTAAGTTAGGTTTGTTGTGTCGGTTCACTACCTGACCGGGTAAATACACAATGCACATTTCCATTCAAATCTCACTTTTGTGCAAAATGATGCGCTGTGATGCTAAAAACATAAAATACAACACTTTTTCGAAAGCTATTTCATTCCATCATGCTTCCTTTGTTACAACCCCTTTTTACAACGAGGGTACAAGTTTTGCAGAAAATAAAACTGTCTAATAATGTACAATGTGCTACTACTACTAGCAAAAAGGTAAATAAAACAAGGAACAGCTGCATCAATGCTCTAAAGAGCAGGAATAAGAGGCCCTCTTCATCCTCTTCTGCGAAGCAGCCTCTGCACCACCAGCGCCATCTGAGTCGGAGCTGTCGCCCTCGGGGATCCTCCTCAGCCTCACCTCCACTCCCGGAACCGGGGTCGGAGCCACCCTCTCTATCAGCAGATGTCTCCGACTGGCGATCTGCAGCCTCCTCCTCCTCCTCGCTGGGCTCCTCCTCTATGATGTGCGCCCTGCGTCTGCCTCGTCCGCGAGATGACTCCCCTCTCCCAGCTCCTCGAGAAGGCCTAGATGGCCCAGCTCCTCGGAAAAGCCTGGATGGCCCGGCCTGTGGCTGAGCATACACCGGAGATATCTGAAAATGAAGAATGCAGTTTGAGTACATCAGCCAAAACATGTATATCAGATACAGATGCAAGCAAACTACACAGAGCGGATGTATGCAGGTATAGTGCATGAATGTGGTGTGTGTCAGATGTGCTCTACACAGGCAGCCTATAAATGCAGTAAAGATGTTCAGGATCAACATGTCATCAGAAGTATGATAAATAGAAAACAAAAGGGTACCTGGAAACCCGTGATGGACAACTACACCTCCCTCCGCAGGACCATGCCCTCAAGTGAGGCTACCATCTCAAGCACCTCGTCCATGTACTCTCTGGGTGGCTGCAGATACGAGCTCAAGTCATCAATGAATAAACAAATGCCAAAGTATCTGTGTGATACACGGAAAACAGTAGAACATACCGGTGGTGAGTCAGGGTCACTGACATATCAGTGGCCAGGCATCGGAGGCTCTATCAGAATCGGAATCGGGGAGGTAGTCCCGTACTGCCATCACATCAACTCAGTCGGCATATCTGGCCATCCGGGATGATGATGAGTCGGGGGAATCGGGGGAACCAATCCACCCCCACTCCTAGATGTGCCAGCCCTGCTGGTGGAAGGGGCATCTGCAGTCCGAGCCCTGCTCAATAAGGGCATACCAGCGGGCCTCCTCGTCGGGGTACAAACTCCCGTCAGCGGAGGCATCAAGTAGGTGTGACGGTAGGTCGCATAATCCCCCTGCTCCAGATGTAGGGAGGCATCGGTACCGTGCATGGCATCAATGACATTCTGAGGAGAGAGCCTATCAGCGGTCCGCATATCGTCTGGAGGCGCTGAAGGAACGTCCTGCTCGGGGTAACCCCATACCTGATGCAAGAAGCTGTCCCCTAAGAACCAGGCCCTACCAACTGGCCCCTCGAACAGGATCCGATATTGAGAGGCACCCCATGCTCCAGCAAAATGGAATCGGAGGTCTCTACCCAAAGGCGCCCAAGGCTGCCATATGATCTGCGGATAATCAATGCATAAGCTGATCAGAAATTGTAAATGTGCAAGATTGGAAGCGTGAAGAACTGAGAGTTCTAAAATACCTCCGATGACCGCACTGTGTCAAAATACTGCCGTAAATAGAGAAGAGACTCCCGAGGTCTCGGCCGGTACTGGCCCTCGAATACGAGTGAATATGGGGTCGTAAGGGGCACCTCCACTATAAGCTCCGGAGCCAGTGTCAGGAAGTATGCGTAGACCCATAACTGTGAAAAACAAGGCAATAGCCATCAGAATACAGAATGCTGAGTACAGAATGCAAATACAAAATGCTAAGAGCAAAGTGCAAGGTACAGAATGTAAAGTGCGCCGTGTGTGCAATGTACAAGGAATGAGAAGCAGAAATGTAAATCAAGAGGGCAGAAAGTACCTCCCAGGCCCTCTAATAGCCGCCGACCATGTTCCCCCGTCCGCGGGAGGTCGCACTCATATAGCAATATAGAGTAGCCAGGCTGGCGCCACCCCAGTCATATCGACTAACCTGTGATAGGTCTACTAGGGCACTCAGCAGGTAGAGCCCAACAGTATTCCCCCTATCGGCAAACAGAGTGGTGCCGAAGAGGAACATCAAAAATCCTCGGGTGTACTGAGCTACCTCCTTAGGAGTCTCGGGCACTCTCTCTCTGAAGTATGAAGAAAACCAGGTATACCGAACTCTGCCTGAAGATCTGTCAACAGGCGGGCGAGCCCCCAATAAGAATATCCATGCAGCCTCCCACTGGCCCATATCCTCGTCATATGGGATGGCCCAACCTCCTACATCAAGGCCCGTCAATATGGCGAAGTCAAATGGGGTCATGGTCATATCCCCGGTGGCAGAAAAATGGAAGGAGTTGGTGGTGTCCCACCATCTCTCTACCAAAGCACCCATCAATGTCCTACTGGCAGGACAGCGGGAGAGCCCAGTGCAAAAGGGCCCAAACCCTGCCGCATCAACCAAATCCCGGACAGCCTCCGGGAGCTCAACATACCACTCTCTCGCCATAACAAAGCCATATCCTCGCACGGCACGAGAAGTCACCTGCATTCAGGATGAATACGTGTATTCAGTTTCAGAATAAAATGTATAAGCTGTGTGCAGAATGAAATGTACGAGCTGTGTGTTCGACATCAAAGTATGGGCTATGTGTTCATCTCAGAATTCAAGTGTGTGTGCTGCGTGTTCACCTCAAAGTTCGAGCTGTGTGTTCAACGTCAAGTATTTGGGCTGTGTGTTCAGATTACAAAGTGTGTGTGCTGCGTGTTCACCTCAAAGTTCGAGCTGTGTGTTCAACATCAAGTATTTGGGCTGTGTGTTCAGATTACAAAGTGTGTGTGCTGCGTGTTCACCTCAAAGTTCGAGCTGTGTATTCAACGTCAAGTATTTGGGCTGTGTGTTCAGATTACAAAGTGTGTGTGCCACGTGTTCACCTCAAAGTTTGGGCCGTGTGTTCAACTCTCAATCAGTGTGTGCTGTGTGTTCACCTCAACAACGAGCTGTGTGTTCAACGTCAAAGAGTGGGCTGTGTGTTCATTTCAATTTGGGGCTGCGTGTCCGACTCTTAATCAGTGTGTGCTGTGTGTTCACCTCAACAACGAGCTGTGTGTTTGACATCAAAGAGTGGGCTGTGTGTTCATCTCAAAGTTTGGGCTGCGGGTTCTACTCTCAACAAGTGTGTGCTGCGTGTTCACCTTCAGTTTGGGCTATGTGTTCATCTCAGAGTTTGGGCCGTGTGTTCAATTCTCAACAAGTGTGTGCTGTGTGTTCACAACCAATATACGGGCCGCATGTTCAGAAAGTCAGAGTATTTGAATTGTGTGTTCAAAATGTGAACAGAATACGGTGCTATGGATTAAACATCCAAAACAAGCTGTGCGCTTGAATGGGCAGATAAACATAGCGAAGGCACGAAATAGACGGAAAATGCGGAATACATTGCAGAAAATGCAAAAGTGGAGTAAATACCTCTCGTGCCTCATGAAAGAGGTGAGACTCCGGCTCTCGCAGAAGTAGATCCCTAGGCGCTCGGTCGTCGAAATCAGTGAAATGGTAGAAAACCGCCTGAGGAAGGACGTGCTCCTGAGGATGATACCTCACGGGATCAAACGGCCGAACTCTCGGAGGTAAATCCATAATGTCGAGATCATCTCTGGCACCTGGAGGACCTCCACCATGAGGGAAATGACCAGCCATTTCGAAAAATCTGCAAAAAGGAGCAAAAATGAGCAAAATGAGCCAAAATTGGAAAAAGTCAACAAAAGTCAACTCTCAGGAAATGAAAAAGTCAACAAAAGTCAACCCCCGAGAAAATCTTCCAAATGTCGAGACAAACTTACCTCAAGTGGTGAAAATGAGAAAAGAAGCCCCGAAATCAAAATTTAATCGGTTCAAAGTGAAGAGAACTGAAAGTTTTCGCGAAAACAACTTGCGTGGGGCGTTGGAAAACGCGTATAGAGCGCAGATCTGAGAGAGAAAGTGGTGTGGGAAGGAGGGGAGAACAATTTCGGAGCTGCACTTGTGAGGAAAAGTGCTTTGGATGAGTATATTTAAAGAAATGAGGGTAAAAAGTCAAAAATGCCCCGGATTTAGCCTAGGTGGCCGGCCGGCCACCTTTTCTGGCAGGCCGGCCACCCCTCTCCCTCAAACCTGGCCGGTGGCCTCCACCTGGGAATAAAACTGGCCGGTGGTGTTCCCCATGTGGCCTCCAAGGTCCCTGCAAATTTTGGTGATGATTGGAGTCCCCGGAACCTGAAAAAGTACAAGAGAAGTGCACATTTCGTCGCGAAATCGCTCCGCTGGAACTTCAACTTCAACTTTCGATGCGTGTCTCATCATTACTCATCAAAAGCAAGGTGTATCCTTTTTGAATATGTTGTGACCCTTCCGGGAGGTGAACTGGAGGCCGCGATCGAGTCGCCCTCGCCGAAACGCGCATTTCTTTGCTCGTTGTTTTGTGACAAACGTGCAATCTAGTTTACACTTGTTCTACATTGTTGTGCATGTCACTTGCATTCTCATATAACTTGCATTGTTATGCACGTTTCCTCGATATTGTCATGCCCCCATGGTTAAACTCGCGTTGTTACGCGCATGCTTCTCGCATTGCGATGCACTCTCCCATCAGCACCGCGTTTGTCTGCATTCGATATCACGCTGAACATATGTTGCTAACTATGTTGTGCTTGTTAAGTTTCTTCCTTTTTTCAGGCACAATATTGTATGTACGGTTCATTTGAGGCTGGTGCGACCAGATGAGCCACACAGGTATTGTATCCCCTTCGTGTGAGACGTAGTGAGAATTCAATGATCCTCTGCATTCTTCAAACTGCATGAAATGAAGTTTTGCTTTGCATTTTTGCTTAAAATTGTTGCATCTATTTGTGAATACTTGCTTCGTTACAGCTTGCTGCATTTGCATGATCATCGAGGTATCTTCGGCTTTGCGCATATCGTTTTGCATTTTGCCCCTGCCTGCGGGCACG
>CM069908.1:6756712-6892712 GCA_036172215.1 Camellia granthamiana | reverse complement strand
CTCTTTGATAGACTAATAGTCACATCAGAAATGCAAATTGGACGTGTAACTTCTAAACCATTCCCTATATAACCAACAAGGGGCTCTGATAGCTTTGTTGCCAACTTGTCACGCATGCTTTTCCTCTTCAGCTGCTTTATAATTGTTCTTCGTATTTATATTTGAACTTTACTGTGAGCTGTAAATATTGACAACCTGGAGGACCTGAGGAAGAGTATTAGGGGTTCCTAGGTCAGTCATGGACAAGGGCACAAGATGATGGATATGAAATGATTTGCATTTGATGTGAAAGGTTTAGTATCATTTAGCCTACTGATTGGGACTCCTGAATCCCGAGGCTGTGAACAGAATTGGACACGAATTGGTCTGTGATGCTGTGGAAGGACATTTGAAGGGCTATCAAGTGGGAGCTATTATACATAGGGTCTAGAGGGTCAATCTTTTATGGAAATTTGATGTATTGGCTTAAAGGATTCTCCCTATCCTCCACTCTCTCTCTCTCTCTCTCTCTCTCCCCCGCACGTGCACGCACACACACACACTCGCGTGCACACGCACACACACACTCACAAAACATGTGCATCAATCCTATTTGTTTTGGGGATTAGGAAAATCAAATTAGGTGGCATACTGCTAGCAGGACATTTTTGTTTCAGGCATCGTACCATTAATGTCATCATTCTTATTGTAAGAATTACTCCCTCTCTTGTAACTATTATGTAGTGTTTGGTTCACTGGAATGAAATAGAATGTTCATTACTTAGTTATTCCTTTTGAATGACTATTCTCTTGCACTGGTGAATGATGATTCCATTTGTAATGCATTTTCCTTTATTTTCTTAGTGAACCAAACGTGAGAATAGACATTATGATGGAATAATCACTCCATTCCACTTCATTCCGGTGAACCACATAAAGCACTGAGATCTTGAAATACTTGCCTTGGTTGTCTCTAAAGGGCATTCCTATCTCCTAAAGTGGTTGAGTTGTTTTGTGTATGTCAAATATTTATGTTGTTTGTTTTAATTTCCTTGATTGTAATATTCTATAAGATAAATATAGTTGTCTTAGCATCTTGTGTTGTATTCTAATTGCAGGTTTATTCGCTTGAAGATGGTCCTGTGCTTTCGGTTTGGAAAGATATGGGAATTCCAGTCACTATCATCAAAACCAGTGAGAAGATGGATGTCGTTGTAGATTGGCTATTGTATGCCTGTCATGTTTTTTCTCTCATCTATAATCAACTGCAGACTAAAGTTTATCCTGGACTTTTAAAAGATGAGAACTAATATAGGATCCTCCCAACCCAACCATGGTTTTAAATAACGGTATGAGGATATGTATCAATATTGGCGATACGGTCATATATTAATCAATATTGGACAGTATCGTTCGATATATTAGTGAAAAAAAAAAAAAAAAATCAAAAATCCAAAATCCCGTTACATAATGGCTGATGTTATATGTAATGGCTAATTTTTAAAATCATGCTCCCATCTAGCACAAAAACAGTCGATTCCATTGTTTTTCTGTTTGTATACAATGCCTTTGTTGTCCTTAGATCATTTGTAGTTTTTGATCTACCTCATTGTTATTGTTATTAGGAACTATCAGCAAAGTTATGTGGTGGCCTAAACAGAAATGCAACTTCTTGTAAAGATTTCTATAGTTTTGATGTTTTGTTCTTAGTACCTTTTGGTGATGAAAATTGTTATCTTATATAATTTTCGCAAATGAAAAAACAAAAAATCCAAAGCTATTTTGGATGTCGATACACTGCCTACAGTTTAAGAACAGAGTTGATAAAACATCTATTATAGGTTGCTTGTTAATTCTAAATAAATGAGAATCAATAAATCTTCTTCATTTCTCATTATGGTATATGCTTCTTGCAGCTATGATGGCATAATTGTGAATTCAATTGAATCCAGGGAAGTCTTTTCTCGGTAAGTTCTATCATGTTGCTTAATGATTCCACAAACTTCCTACTTTGTACGTTGGGCTCAAGTTTTTCTTTCTTGCCATTTTTTTAACTGCAGAGTTATATATCACAGTCCATCTAACTAAACATCCCTGAATTTCATTTTTATCTTATCTAATTTAATTGTTGATGAATCCTCTATAAGATTTCAGAAATCACTCAAATTTGTCCTAGATTTTTCTTGTGATTGGTTGGTTTCTCTGTATACATTGTTGCATATGCTTCCTGTACAATGATTTGAATTATGATTAACGTGATGAAAATTAACTTGACTAATTTTTCTGCCAGTGTTAATACACCTGATACTATGCTAAACTTCCTGAGATGAGGATATACATCACATTGTCTAATAGTTGCAAACATTGGTTGAGAATTTGCTTCTATATGATCCAAGATGGATGGGTTATGTGATAAGGTTGGAAGGGCTAGGGCTAGCCGAAAAGAAATTAGGTTCAAAGTTATTAAGCAATGAAATGTTGGATTACTACTTATATTGCCCCAAATAAATTAGTGGGTGGATCAATATTTTGTAGTTAACCTCTAACAGTTGGGGCTGTCATTATGTTGTGTTTTTGAGTAAACTGCAAGAATCTCTTTTGCTCCTTCTCGTTATTATTTCTTATGGTTAAAACTGTACATGTCTATGCCTTCTCATTTATTTCTCTGTAACATCCAAAATTTCCGCAACTAATTTGGTGAAAAAAATGAAAAAATACCCGTCATTTTCATTATGGTTTTATCTTTGTGGGGGCAGAAATAATTTTTGAAAATTCAAAAAATCTTTTTGTTATTTATTTTTTATCAAACTAGTTTCTAGTTTTTGAAAAAAAATTCAGAAAATCTGAAAATCAAACCAAACAGTAGGAACATTCTGCTGGTCAGAGTGAGGTCTTGGTAGTTCCAGTGTCACTTGATAAGATATCTAGTGAACCTTTGCAATAACCTTTTGTAGTTCTACGTACATAATCCAAACTCTGAGATATCCTTTGGCTTTGTGCATATAGTCTCTCAATGATGATGGTTTATATGAATGCTTGTGTTTGTTTGTGTTATTTCATTTTCTTTATTTGGTTATACATTTATCTAAATATGATGCAGCGGCAAAACACATGGTTACTAATTACTTCATGAGTGTTTCACCACTTTCTTTGGATAAGTTTCTTTAATTCACAACCTGATAATAGTTCGGCAGCATCTATTTTCAATTAAAGTGAATGATTTTACTTGTCACAGTCTTCTCCAGGAACCTTTCAAGTCTGTACCCCTTATATGGAGCATCCATGAAAGAACACTTGCTACTCGTTTGAGACAATACATGTCGAGTGGCCAGGTTGAGCTTGTAAATGATTGGAAGAAATCCTTCAACCGTGCTACTGTTGTGGTCTTCCCAAACTATGTGCTGCCGGTAATATTCATTAGACAAGTCTCTTGTTCATTTTGTTAGTGTAATGTGAAGACATGGTGTCCATAGGAAGGGCAATAAGGAAAGGTTGTTACCACTCTTACTTAGAGGGTTGGTGTTTGGGATGATCTAAATGAATATACTTTTTTGAAAAAGATGTGCAAAAAAGTAGAGAGGTGATGTGATTCAAAAAAGATAAAAGATAAAAAAGTGTGCTAATATAGGGGATGCCAAATAGCCCCTTAGGGTTTGGGAGATATAGTAGGCAGGCTGCCTGAACCCACTTTTTAGTGGAGAGGCCAATTCTTGTGAATTGAACCCGCTCCACTATGCTGGAGGTGGATAACATTTGCTATTGTGCTACCCTAGGCCACGACCTCTCAATAAGAACATAACCGTCAATTTATGCAAGTATCAATTAGGGGAAAAAATTGTGTAGCTGAATTTCCTTCAAAAATTGACATGATTGGATGGTAAGAATTTTTTAATCATATGTTGTTCCAATCAAGAGCAGGGTGAGCAATCCAAGAGGACGTAAAGAGTTGTATGCAAATTGTAGATTATTGGCTTATTAACTGGAGCAAACTCACTCTCATTGTCTCCCTTGACTTGAATTCTTCATTCCGAAGGATACTAGTACCAAACTGATGAATCGAATCGTTGAGCAATATCATCTAGTGGACCGACCAATTGATAGGAAGAGAAATAGCCGCTCGCAACTCGCAGCTTGCAACTTTGATCATGTCCTTTTTTTTTGTGAAGGAAATATATTTTTAATATATTGCCTGAGCTTGTTTGAGGTCCTAATCATGATCATTATACTATTATTTGGCAGTCATGCTTCATAGGTACATAAGTTGGTTTTGAAGTTAAGTTTTTGGATCTCCTTCTGTGTTTTTGTCAGATGTTCTACTCTGCATGTGATTCTGGAAACTACTTTGTTATTCCGGGTTCTCCTGCTGAAGCATGGGAAGCAGACAACTTTATAGTTCCTAACAAAGATAATCTACGTGTCAAGATGGATTACAGGCCTGAAGACTTTGTTATCGTGATTGTGGGAAGTCGATTTTTGTACAGAGGTTTGTGGCTGGAGCATGCCTTTGTTTTAAAGGCTTTATTACCACTACTTGCAGACTTTCCTTCTGATAACAAATCGAATTCTCATCTTAAAATCATCGTTTTAAGTGGGGATTTGGCTGGAAATTACAGTGTGGCTGTTGAGGTAAAGCTTTGTCTAATGTCTTGAGGTACTTGCTTGTTTTAGTTTCATCTTGGTTTTTGCTTTAATTGTTAATGTTTTATCTTCTTCTTCTTCCTTTCTTTTCTTTTTTTTTTTTTTTGGCGCATAGGCCATTGCTCTTAACTTAAGATACCCAAGGAATATTGTGAGGCATGCCATTGATGAAGACGCAGACAGTGTTCTAAGCTTAGCTGATATCGTGATATATGGATCCTTCCTTGAAGAGCAATCTTTTCCGGACATCTTCATAAAAGCCATGCGCTTTGGGAAGCCAGTCATTGCTCCGAATCTTTCCATGATTAAAAAATATGTATGTTTCTAATGATGCTTTCTCTTTGCATATACATGTTTTTTGGTTATTATAGATTTTTATTAGAGCTAAGAGAATTTTGTAGTGTGAAATTTCACATCTCAGAAAAGTTTTTGCTAATGTTTGGGTGTTGGATATGATTACATTAAAAATTTAGAATTATCATTAGTTATGATTTTACTTGGACTGAAACCTTTTAAATCAGACTATCCCATCATTTTGTGGTTAGATACTTTTCTCAATGAATCTCATTTATTGTAGCTGATTAACATATGGGTCACTAATTTCTAATATTCATCACCTGTATGGATGAACTATTATATGGACAGACCATTGATGATCACTGAGATTTTGGGATTCATGGTTATAATTTATTACACCCTCTGTCCCGTTTTGTTTGTCTATCTTTCCATTTTGGGATGTCACAAGAAGATTATCCACTTTCAAACTTCAAAGCATAAAGTGTGTAAGTTTTCAAAACTACCCCTTGTAAATAGTTATTAGTATATTTGAAATAGAGAAATAAAGGGGCAATTGTTAGAAAATAATGTTTTCGAATTTGATTCCAAGGCATTTATTGCATGTCCCCTTAAAAAGTCGGAATTCCCAAAATGGATAAACAAAATGGGACGGAGGAACTATGTAATTCATATTTCAACTTGTTTGTTCTATATTTAGTTACTTTTTAGAAAATCATACATTTACGTGTTCTGTGCAAGCTACTGACCGCCTTGACAATAACAATTAGGTTGATGACAGGGTGAATGGTTATCTTTTTCCAAAGGAGAATATAAGCGTTCTCACAAAGATAATCTCGGAAGTGGTCTCAGAAGGGCAGTTATCACCTCCAGCTCGCAAAATTGCAGAAATTGGCATACACACTGCAAAAAACCTTATGGTTTTGGAAACTGTTGAAGGGTATGCTTCTCTACTAGAAAACATTCTCAAGCTCCCATCGGAAGTTGCACCTTCCAAGGCTGTCAATGAAATCCCTAGCAAATTAAAAGAGGAATGGCAATGGAAACTATTTGAGTCAATATCAGATTCAACATATCCAAATAGAATGTTGAGAAGCCACAAATTTTTAGAGAAAATCGAAAAGGAGTGGAACCATACTCAAACACCCCGTTCTGGTCCTGCGATTGCTACAGATGAAACATTCTTATATAGTATATGGGAGGAGCAAAAATACACTGAGATGGCTAATACAAGGAAGCGACGAGAGGACGAACTGGTAAGCGATGCAGGAGGCTATCTATTTTTCACAAATTTGGGTTGAAAATTTTCTGATGACCGTCTCTATTATACTAAGAATCACGGACACGGACAGGGATACGGTGAAATTGAAAAAATTAGGATAAAAAGAGTGGGGATGCGGAATTTTTTAAAATATATTTTTATTTGCTATTTATATGAATTTAAATTTAGGGCATAGATACAACTAAGATGCATCAATGTATATGTGGGTGTATTTTTATTCCTTTAATTTTTGTTCCTCTCTGTTTATATTTTACTTTGACCCTAAATTATCTTTCTAAAATTATAAAAAAGAAACTTACAGAGGTGTCTGGACACGCGTGTTCAAACACATGACACACTTGTCTGTGAAGTGTCCCCAAAGTGTCTTGCAGAAAAATAGTAATTTAAAAAATTAACACGCCATGTGGCATGTCCGACATGTGGACATGCATGTCGCTGGAGTGTTTGTGTCCCACGTGTTCAACACACGACACCCATTTTGAAGTTTTGGTGCTTCATAGGTATTATTATATTTGTCCTTCTGGAAATTCATGTGTCCTTTTGGAATTTGATCCAGTTAAAGGACAGAACTGATCAACCTCGTGGAACATGGGAGGAAGTATATCGAGGTGTCAAAAGGGCTGATCGGTCTAAAAATGATTTGCATGAAAGGGATAATGGAGAGCTTGAAAGAACAGGTCAACCATTGTGCATCTATGAACCATACTTCGGGGAAGGAACCTGGCCTTTTTTGCACAGTACTTCACTCTATCGCGGACTTGGGCTGGTAAGTCATCAGGCTCGTTGTCAGCCTTTTTTTATGCATGCTTTACTGATAAGAATTCTCAAAATCCTTAAATAGGATTTTAGGAGGGATTTTAAAGCTCCAAATACACATTTGAAATTCATATGCTACTTACAAAAAAATGACCTATGTATTTGAGCATGGCTTAGATTTACTGTTAGTAGTCATTATAGTACTTGTTTCCTTAAAGTTACGCAACCCTCTTTTTCTATCTGACATGAACACATGGACTGGTTGATTGTAGTCCACTAAAGGTCGAAGGCCTAGAGCAGATGATATTGATGCAACTTCTCGTCTTCCACTTCTTAATAGCCCTTACTACCGAGATGCCCTTGGTGAATATGGAGCCTTTTTTGCTATAGCTAACCGTGTTGACCGCATCCACAAAAATGCTTGGATAGGGTTCCAGTTGTGGAGAGCAACAGCAAGGAAGGCATGTAATCTCTCTTGGCATCTGTTGTTAAACTTGCATTTCTTTTAGAGTAATGATTTTAACACTCCAATTTTAGAATCAATCTACTCGCTTTGTGAAAGGCTAAAAGACAACAAATGGATTGTATCATTTACTCTTCTTTCGTTGTGAGTTGCTGATGTCAATATGACCTTTGGTTGACATCAGCAGCATTTGTGACCTGTAGTCTGTAGATGAAACTTTTCTGATTGCCCAACCCCCTAACATGTGAGTTGCAACCAGGATTTAAAATTTGTACTGTAGAATATTCTAATATTTGGTTAAATATGAATTACATTGGATCCACAAGCCATCTTGGAACAAAGTTTTGATGAAAAAGTTGGCAGTTGTTCGCTCATGCTATTTGCAATTTAAGAAGAAATGTAAATTATGATGTTTTCAACTGTGACAAATTATGTTGAAATTTGATCTGAACAATTTCATCATAAAATTATCAAGGAAATTTAGAAAATATATTGTCTGATTCTGTTTTTAATATGGCAATTCTAAAAATATCAAACACTGGGGGAGTTCTGAATTCTCTAAAAAGTGCTGCTCCTTTGCTGTGATAGCATTGCATGATAGTTGATTTGTGTTCTTGTTGAGATGAAACTTTCTTATCAGTAACCTTTAACTCTGTACAACTTAGTCAATAGATGATGCAGAAAGTAAATGCAGAGATAATTTGTATTTGGGCTTTAAACTCAGTATTGCTTCATATCTAATGTGGGGGTTTAAACAGGAATCTTTGTCTACGAATGCTGAAACTGCATTATTAGACGCCATCGAAGCGCGAACACATGGTGATACTCTCTACTTTTGGGTTCGTATGGATATGGATCCAAGAAACCCATTACAACTGGATTTTTGGTCATTCTGTGATGCTATAAATGCTGGAAATTGCAAGTAAGAGTGGTCATGTCTATTACCTGATTTGATTTTGTTTAATTATTATCTGTAACTTCACATTTTATCTTGAGGATTTCATTTTATATTTGGGTGTTCAACCAAGTTTACTTCTCTCCATTTCTTGCACGGGTTGTGCCCTCTTGGTGCCTCTTTAGTAAAGGATAATGCTGTACATAAATGGATTTCGCACCATATATTCTTACCTCTAGACACAAAGCTAGTGGGACCCACATTAATAAATATATGTGGGGTCTATACATTCGTGCCTAATGATAAGAAAATTATATGAGAAATTTGTTTATATACATAGCATTTTACTTTTACTTACGAAAAGAAAAAAAAGGTTTACTTCTCTCCACGTCATTATTGGCTGCAGATTTGCCTTTTCCGAGGCTCTAAAGAAGATGTATGGCATAAAGAATGATTGGACGTCTCTGCCTCCCATGCCTATAGATGGGGACACGTGGTCTGTCATGCACAGCTGGGTTTTACCAACCAAGTCCTTCCTGGAGTTTGTAATGTTTTCCAGGTATCAAAATTTGCATAATTGGTTCTCTTTCCGCTTGTCATGATTTTTTCTCTCAATATGGTTTTAAGAGTTCATTGACTTGCGAAGTTTTTTGTAACTGTGTGATGTCATTTGCAGAATGTTTGTAGATGCATTGGATGCACAATTCTATGAAATGCACCATCAAAGTCGTTATTGGCATCTGAGTTTTTTCAAGGTGACTTTCTTCTACTTAAACAACTTCATTTGTAAAAACAACGCCCAGATAGTACACATTAATGTGTGCTTGTGTGTTCTTGCAAAATAGTTCTTTTGATCTTACCATCCTTTTTTGGTTTCTCAATTCAGAACCAAAAACTGATCAATATAGATGTACCTCAAAGATTATTTTTCTTAGATAAAGATTGTTTCAACTGTGGGTTCTAATGAAGATCTATCTCCTAAAAATAACTCTGGTGTTTCTGACTTCTTGATATATAAACCTTGGTTAATAATTTTATTTTGTGTTTAGAGTTCAATATCATGAATTATAATATGTAAGCTATCAAATCAGTTCATCGTTGGGAGTTGAATAATATACTTTTATTTTTTTTGGCTCTGCAATTGAATAGCATACCATAAGATCTTTTATCAATACCGAATCCAAAATTTGGATATCCTCTGGTAGAATGAAACTTCCCTGGAAAAATATGCGAAAATAGTCTCTCTTCATGCGGGGATAAGATTGTGTACATCTGACCTTTACTAGATCCTGCAATGGTTGGTGCCTCGTGTATTGGGCTGCCCTTTTTAGTTAGTTTTCAATTAAGTTTATTTTATAGGAATCGTAATACTGGTATATAATCCAGCAGGACAAGCATTGCTACTCTCGAGTGCTTGAGCTACTCGTAAACGTCTGGGCATACCATAGTGCACGAAGGATGGTGTATGTGAATCCAGAGACCGGAGCAATGCAAGAACAGCACAAGTTGAAGAACCGGAGGGGTCAAATGTGGGTCAAATGGTTCTCATACGCCACCCTTAAGAACATGGACGAGGACCTAGCCGAGGAGTCTGATTCTGATAACTCGAGGAGACGGTTGTGGCCGTCAACGGGCGAGGTCTTTTGGCAAGCAGTGTATGAGAAGGAAAGAAACCAAAAAATTCAAGAGAAGGAGAAGAGGAAACAACAAAGTAAGGATAAAATGTTGAGGATGAGGAAACGGCATCGCCAGAAAACGATAGGAAAGTATGTGAAGCCTCCGCCGGAGGAAGTAGTAGTGGGAGATTCAAACTCAGCAGTGGTTGTAGCCAAGGTTTTGAGATAGCATTGTTCGACTGATTGGTTATTGAGGAAAGTAGTCTAGTTTGATCATTCAATTCTTTTTTTCTTGAAATTTACCCCTTGATTTTTTTTTTCCTTCAATTTTGTCAGAAAGGATGCCTAGGGTTTGTATTTTGTATGTGAGAGGGCTGTTGTATGTTAACCACAGTTGTATCCTTCTGATAATGATATGCCAATGAATGCTTGAAATGTATACCCAGTGTGTTTGTTGTTTTTTCACTTCTCTCTAGCTTAGGCATTTGGAACGAGTAGAAAGAGGCAGATAATATCTCATGAACACTGTTCCCTAACACTAATTTTGTGGATAAATGATATATATATATAAGAGGTGTTTAGTTGCTTGGGGTTTGTCTTTTCTTTCTGATTTTATCTTTTTATTTTGAATAATTTATTAATGTTGACCTATATGTTGAGTGAAGTTTTTTCGTAATTATGCAAGTATTCTTGGTCAATTATGCAACAGATTTTTTCGTATTATGTAAACGTTTTTGGTCAATTTTGAAATAGGTTTTTTCATAATTATGTAAACATTCTTGGTCAGTTATGAAATATAAATATTTATTTTTTGACAAATTACAAATACATTCATAAAGTTTCTTTAAAATATGAATGAATCCTATAATACTAGAAATTACAACTATTGTTTATTATAAATTTTAATTAATTTAACACAATACTCAAGGGAAAAAAAAACTATTCTCTTATGTAATAATAAATTATTAAAATTGTTTATTGAAAAATATTTCTCATATTATTAAAAATTGTTAATTGACTTAATGATTTATTTATTAACAATAGGGCTAATTGAAAAATATTTTTCTTATCATTAAAAATTATTAATTTACTTAATGATTTATTTATTAATAAAATTGATCATTTGTTATGCGAGTATGATTTATGTATTAATTAAATTAGTTATTTGTATATATATGTATTTTTTTCGCTCCTTTATTAGTTCAATGACTTATCTTAGTAATTTTTTTAGATAGGAGAATTATCTTAATATTTATTTTATATTTATCTATTGAGAAAAGTTACACACCATAAAATTTTTTTTTTTGGTATAAATTTAGAAGAAATGTTAAAGACTCATAAATTCAGCCTAAATGACATGGTAATAGAATTGGAGTCGACATCATTGGATGTATAACAAATTAAAAAATGTACATATCATATCACATAATTCTATCGTATATCTCATGATTTATTCTATTCAAATTCATAAAATAATATTTTAATTTTTAAAAAATTATCAAAATATAAGACTTAAATATACTATAATAATAGCATGTGCCATGCACGGGCCTGTGTAAACTAGTATATATATATAAGAATTGTTTTGCTATAAATGAGTTGTTTTTTCATTCTCATTTTGCCCTTCATTTTTTTTTTCATTTTACCATGAGTAATACTATAAATTCACACTTATCCATCCAACACCTCACATAGATTTCGCATTACAGAAATAAATTTTTGCCATACCGTCATTCAGCCCGAAAATTGTAAGTGGTAAGCCTGCCTTACCAGACCTTTCCATTACTAAATGCACAATTGTCCAGACTTTCCTGTTATATGCGCAATTGTCTCATGTGATGACTAGGAGTAAGGCACATTCTCGTACACTAATAATACCATAATTATTATTTTGTCTCGAAAAATTAATTTCACTAATGTTATAATTTTTATGGTATTTACTTAAGGTTGGGTTTAGGGAGTATGTGGAGTATATCATGGATCATGTTTTGATGATTTAAATTATTCATTTTGTAGGATATTCTACATATATTATCCATAAAAAATTAAACCGATCTAATAAATATAATATTTTTATTTTGTTGTATTTTTCTTCAAAAATGGGATGATCTATTTTTAAAATGATCATTCATTTTTTTGAAAACACGTGATAAAAGAAAAATACTACAAATTATCAAATTAACTTCACTTTTTCGTGAATAATATACACAGAGAGCTTTATAAAATAAATAGTACAAATCATTGAAATAAGACTCATGGTAGGCCTCATACCTCTCAAGTTCTCTCAGTTAATTTTTTTTTAAATTTATTATTGAGATTTAAATATGAAAGAAGTCAAATACTTTATTTAATCCTTTATTTTCTCTATTTAATCTTTTATTTGAATATTAAAATTATATATAAATTTATATTGTGTTAAATAAACGTTAGACTTAAAAAAAATAATTTATTTAATCTTTATTTAGAGCATCTCTACCTAAATTATCAATTTTGAGGTGACACTTTTAAGACTAAAAGGTGGTATGTAGTTATGGTTCATTCGAACGTACAAATTGAGTTGCTAATTAGTATATCTTAATACTAAATTTGGCATAGAAGAAAAAGATGTCAAATTTTTTAATTCATTGTTTTAATTGTAAGGACTTATAAAAGATTTTGAAAAATAAAAAATAAAAATTTTAAAGTGAAAATAATAACCATTACAACCGTCCAAAAATAAATTGTATTAGATAACATGAATATTTTCATTTCGATTTTACTTATTGGCATATGAATGTTTATAAATTTGTTTAAATAGTAAGAGATTCTTCCAATGATATAGTAAAATGATAGAATATCTCTACTGATGCCCCAAATCCTTAACCCAAAGTCAATTTTAATTAGGGAAAATTAGCCTAACATCCCTCTTTCACTTTTAGTAATGGAAAAAGTCTACAATATTATTTTGTGATGTCTAAGATCTCTTAATCCTTACACTCGTACATTATAGAGAAATTTGATTTTCTCATGTCAAACCTCATCTCTCTCTCTCTTCATCTGCCGTCGCTGCCTGATTTGCCATCGCCGCTAGCCACCACCTGTCGTCGTCATGCTTCTCTCACTCTCATGTCGCCGATCTCCTTCCTCTCTCTTTCCTTCCTGTCTCTCTTCTTTATCTTCTCTCTCGGAACCTGCTTTAAAAATCGAAACACGCTGGCTTGTCTCTTTCGACCTCACTTTGCTGCCTCTTTTACACCGACAACCACCGTCCACCACTGACAACGGTGGTGGATGACCGATGATGACCACAATTGGGTGTAGAAAGAAATTTATGGGGCTGTATTTTGAAGCTCACTGGTGATGAATTAAGGAGTCTCTCTCTCTCTCAAAAATCATCAATGGAGAAGAAAACAAGAAGAAACTTTGGAAATCTGTCTCCAAAATTCAAAGGTTTCACTCACTTCTTTGTAGAATATGTATATAATAACTGTTTCTGATTCCAAATTCTCACACTCCCTTCTTTTTCCACTTCATTTCTCTCACATTTCTCCGTTTTTAGAGTTTTCCAATTGTAGATTTGTTTTGAAGATAATCCATAACCTAAGGTTTCATAAAGTTCTCCATCAATTCAATTCAACCACATATTTTGAAATCTGAACATCTAGGTCAGATTGTTGTTCATCTGCTACCAAAGAGGTAGTTGTGGAAATGAAGAGGTTTTGAGTGTAAGAGTGAGGACAAACTTAGATTCAATCATAAATTTGACTAAGAATATTTTCAATCCTCAAATTTTTTTTTTTGTTTTTGCGTGTTTGTTGAAGGTTGC
Organism: Camellia granthamiana; assembly: GCA_036172215.1. Taxonomy (NCBI): domain Eukaryota; kingdom Viridiplantae; phylum Streptophyta; class Magnoliopsida; order Ericales; family Theaceae; genus Camellia; species Camellia granthamiana. The sequence goes on along the minus strand of CM069908.1, from coordinate 6,878,984 downwards.
TAGAAATTTTTCTGTGAAAAATCACAATTTCCTCTAATTTGGTTAAAACACAGAGAAAATTATGAGCAAATAAGAGAAAATTGGTCAAAGCACACAATTTTTTTTGAGCAAATCACAGAGAATTTTGTGAGTAAACCAGAGAAAATTCAAGCTTTTTAGATTTTATGAGGCGTTCAAGCTTTTTGTGAGTAACATTTATGATGTGATCATCATTAGGAAGCAAGCCATGAATTTCATACAATTATTGGTGAAATTTACTAGTCTGGTTAAGTGTTGTGTTGTGATATCCATTACTTTTGGTGTTTTGATTTCTAGAATTCATCCTTAATTCGATTTAATATTGTAAATTAGAATAATAATGATTTGATTTTTGGATGGATCTCGTCATCTATTTCCCCCAAATTGACGAGGTAACTCTCATTTGCTCTATTTGTATGTCCAATATTTGATGTGTACACTAGAAGCAAGATCGCTTCGATCAACATTGGTGCACCTTACAGTCCAGAGAAAATTGGTGAAAATGAAAATGGTGGTTATTCAATTTTCTCTGTTTTGATGTTGTCTGAATGTCTTACAGTCCACAGAAAATTAGTCAAAATAAAAATGGTGTTTGTTCAATTTTCTTTAGGTTGTTGTCTGAATGTCTTACAATTCAAAAAAAATTGGTCAAAATGAAAATGGTGGTTGTTCAAATTTCTTTGGTTTGATAAAAAACACACAGAAAATTGTGAGCAAACTAGAGAAAATTGGTCAAAAGCACGGAGAGAATTTCTCTGGACAGAATATCTCTGGGAGGTCCAGAGAAATTATTTGGGAAGTGCAAAGAAATTTCCAGAATTTCTCTGAAGAGAAAATCTCTGGAAAGTCTAGAGAAATTCTTTGGGTCGAATTTTTTCCTGAATCGATGTTGAGAGACCTTAGACATTATGAAAATATTGAGTGCTCTTTATGCTATAAAATCTTAATAGCACAGACCTTAAAAAAAAATCTCCTTTTAATTATACCCTCGTAAAATGTAAAATAAAAATAAAAACTCTAATTATCTGCCAAATTTTCAAACTAAAATTTGTTAAAGTCAAATTTAGTGTTAAATTTGTCACTTTCGTAGTGACAATAATGATCATTAATTATTATTATTATTATTATTATTATTTTAGAAATAGATTCAACGTGTCAAAATAACACAAAGCTATTATTGGCGTGATTTTGTTTTGTTTTGTTTTATTTTGTTATTTTTGAGCATTATAGCAAACCCAAAAAAGAAAAATAGGCAAAATTATTTTAACTTTCAGCACCAATACACCACTCCCAAACAGCCGACCTCCACTACCATTAGCACTGGCACTAATATAATTATTAATGCATGAGTTTTAAATAGGAGTGGATAAGCATTGGACAGAATTGAGTTCGGGCTAGGTTGACATTATATAATAAGGGAGTTTGTGTTTGTTTAAGCTTGGCTCTATCTGCTTAAGCTCGATTTAAAAAATAATTATAAATCTCAAGTTTACTCATCAGGATATATGTTAAAAAACTTAAAATATTACATAATTAAATTCAATAACACATTATATTTCTTAAATAAATATATTGACATCATTATAAATTGAAAGATTTTGTGTATAAATTGAAGGATTTTTTAAATAAATTCCATCACACATAATCTCAAATACGAGTTTTAATAAAATGTACAAACATTAATTTTAGATTCCAATAAAAAATATATATTTTAATGTGTTATAAATAAATAAATAAATAAATAAATAAATAATTAATTAATTTAATAATGGGTTGGGATGGGAGAGACTAAGTTGAAAGTATAAATCTCAAGCCAAGCCCAGCCCATTAATATTTTAGATTGAAAATGTTGGTCCAACCTGGCTCTATGGATTAAAACAACCTTTCAAAACCCTAGAAAAATAGGACTAGGCTAGGCAAGCTGGGCAGGCCAACGGGCCGATGTCACCCCTAGTTTTAAGATTGCAATGTAAATATGCTTCATCTGTTTATACGTTAGTCATGAAAGCGAATGTAATAAAAAAATGTACAATATTTTAAAGTTTTCTTATCATATGCCCCTAGGGTACATGTTAACAAGACCCTTTAAATAAATCTTAGGGAGAATTTTACAATACACATTGCTTACCATACACATCCTTAGTAATGACATTTTTTTTTTCCCTTTAGTTATGACTAATAAAAAATGTACAACATTTTAAAGTTTTCTTATCATATGCCCTTAGGGTGTATGTTAACAAGACCCTTTAAGTAAATCTTAGGGAGAATTTTACAATACACACTGCTTACCATATTCATCCTTAGTAATGACATTTTTTTTTCCCTTTAGTTATGACTAATTTTCTCCTTTAATTATGACATTATTTTGATATGTTTGGTTATGCCTCATATAGTGTTTGGTTATGACTTTTTTTTATTTTTATAATTATGACTCAGAAAATATAGAATTATGTTATTTTCTTCTTAGTTATAAGGTGCATATGGTATACACCCTTTGAGGGGGGTGTACCATAGTCTTTCCCAAATCTTAGAAGGTGTATTTGTAATTTACCGTTGATTTTTTTGTTTAAATTATAATTTTGATATTTACTTTAAGGTAGTGTTTGTTTTAATAGGAAAAAAAGATATAATGGAATGATTATTTTAAATAATCATTCCATTCCATTTCATCTAATTCAATAACATTTCACCTTCATATGGATTATCCCTTGTGATTTTGAAAATTATAAATATTTTTTGTCATAAATTTTTATTTAACATAATTAACGAATTTTTTTTAACGGCTCTCTTATACACTAATAAAATTATTTAAATTATTAATTGAAATATATTTATGATATTATTAAAAAATATTAATTAACTCAATAATTTATTAACAAAATAGATAATTTATTATGCAATTAAAAACTTGAAACCACGAAATATAATTTCTACAATTATAAAAAACAATCTATATTTTAAATAAAATTAAAAAAATACGTTTTTAATTTACTTAAAATTTAAATATTATCTTTAAATGGCCCGTGCCTTGCGCATACAGCCTACAGGCACCACTTTCACATTTTTTTATTATAATATATTATAAAATATTTAAAATATATTATTTATACTAATTTATTTAAAATATATAAAAATACACAAATCACATAAACATTATTAAATTATACAAATAAATAGATTAATAAAATATATATTAACAAGCTAAATATATAATGTTTATGAATATGATTCACCTAAATAAATGTTAAATGAGTAGTATTGCAGGAGCACCCAGCATCACACAATAAGCAATAATATTACAAGAATTTTCGCTTTTAGCTATTAAATTTTTAGTCGCTGAAGGGAATTGGCGACTAAATTATTTGGTCGCAAAAGTAATCGTCGAAGAATTGTCGTTAAAGGTCATTAGCGACTAAAATTATTTCAGTTGCCAAAAGGTTGGACATTAAATTAAATTAAATTACTACATTTTCGGCGACCAAACTTTTAATTGCCTAAAGTCCCATTTTTAACTACTAAAATTTTAGTCGGCAAAGAGTTCTTCTTTTGACTACTAAAAATTTGGCCGCCTAAAGTCCCTCATGTTTGGTTACTAAAATTTTAGTCGGCAAAGAGGTCTTGTTTTGGCTACTAAATATTTAGTTGCCGAAAGTCCCACATTTTTAGCTACTAAATTTTTAGTTGGCAAAAGTGTTTTTATTCTTTAGCTTGTGTTTTTAGCTACCAAATATTTCAGTCGCCAAATGTTTGATTTTCTTTTGGTTACAAAACGTTTAGTCGCCAAATGTCTATTTTTTTATTTTTTTTTGCTACAAAACTTTTAGTCGCCAAATGTTTATTTATTTATTTTTGGCTACAAAACTTTTAGCCGCCCAAAGTATTTTCCCAATTCTTTTTAGCTACTAATTGTTTAGCCACCAAAAACATGATATTATGTTTTATCGCAAAATTATAATGTAACAACCCAGATTTTTAATTATTCTGTAGAATTTATACTAATATTATTTAATCTCAGTTCGAAAAATATAAAATTTATCATATATTATTATGCGTAATTTTGTAAAATAATATAATTATTAAAAGTTTAGGGGTCAAAACATAAATAATAATAATATAGATAATATAAATAATAATAATAATGGGTGTGGTACTAAAATAAATAATTAATTTTTTATTAGTATACGATAAAGTGTAATTTAATTAGGAATTAATTTATTTATATAAATTGGACTTTTCTTAAGTGTGCAACCCACTTACGGTTGCACACCATATGCAACCTCACAAAAGGTGTAAGTGTAAGGTGTAAGTGTAAGTATAAGGTGTAAGTGTAAGGTGTAGGTGTAAGTGTAAGGTGTAAGGTGTAAGTGGGTTGCACACCATATGCAACCTCAAAAAAGGTGTAAGTATAAGGTGTAATTTTAAGTATAAGGTGTAAGTGTAAGGTGTAAGGTGTAAGTTGCACACCATAACAAGACCCATATAATTATATTAAAATATTGAGTCAAAAAATAATTATTTTAAATATCTATTAAGGATAAGAACGAATCTATATAATTATTAATTGAATCTCGATTTTAGCCACGTATGCGCCTTATTCCCTATGAATAGAGAGCGCTGATCTGGGCCGAAGGAAGAGGAAAGAAAAAGAAGAAAGGAAAAGTAAGAAGAAAGAGAGAAAGGAAAGAAAGAAAGAGAGAAAGAAAGAGAGGAAGAAGAAAAGAATAGTGGAAGGTGAAAAGGTCTTTAATAGTGAAAAGAAAGAGTAAGGTATTAAAGTTAAGGTGAGTTATATTATATCTTGAGTCACCATAATATTTCACATATGTTTTAACTTACCAAAATCTGTTTTACACAAGTTATGTTTTATTAGTATATTAATAAAAGTTATGTTGTATAAAGGTTTTAGTTACGTGGTTTTATTTCTGAACCTTATTTGCTTAAAAGGATACCCATGGATATGTTTGTTTATATTTTAAAGAATATTTGACTATGACCTTATAAACAATTATGTTTTGTAAGTACCACCACGAGAGTCCCACGCCTTGGAAGACTTAAATAATCATTGGCTTCTGTTTGACCACTTTGTGGTCCTCTCCTCTGTTTTGTGCGGAGCAAAGTGCTGTACGGAGCTAAGTGCCACATTATTGTGGGAGTCACCTCTAAAATCCGTACTAGCCACCTCTTGAATCCGTACTTCTGTTCTGTACGGACCAAAGTGCTGTGCGGAGTTAAGTGCTACACTATTGTGGGAGCCACCTTTAGAATCCGTACAAGCCACCTCTTGAATCCGTACCTCTGTTCTGACTATCATTTCTGTAACCTTTGTTCTGTTCTATTCTGTACCGTAGTTATAGTCATTTACTTGCATAATTTATGTATTTCGGTTTCTGCTATTTAAATGATTTATTTACCAAACTGAGTTATGTAAATATTTTGGCCTAACTAACTATCCATGGTTATTTCGTGTCCCTTATACTCTTGGTATAATATTTCTCACTCTGCCATGTGCTTATAGTTATTTACCAATTTTCAGGAAACAATACAATTCAGAAATAGTTTTTAGAAAGTCTTAGATGCGGGACTGCGGAATAGACACACACACAGTATTTTTTATGATATTTTTCTATGTAAATATCGACATTTTTTGTCAGTAAATTTTGTAATAAAAATAGGAGTTCCGATGATTATTTTGGTACCCTTATTTAAATATTACTTCCGCTTGTGTTTATTAATTTGTTTAAGAATTGGCCGGAGGTAACCTCAGTTATTAGCCATCACGATGCTTAACCCTTGGGTACGAGGAGCGGGTCGTGACATATAATATCTCCACAACTTGTCTATATTCCATGCAACTTGTAATATGTATATAAACAAAATGATACATACTATCAATCATTCCACAATCTGCATCCATATACAAAAAATAAATAACTTTAAATGTCAAAATCCATACAAACCAACTATTGTCCAAACTAAAAGAATAATTTCATACAAAATATGTCATACAAAAATCAAAGTCCTTCGTATACAAAAAAAATACATTTATTACCAAGCAAAATTACCATTTGGCATGGTACAAATTACCATCGTAATTTGTACTACGACAAAAGGTGATATATGTACCACGACAAAAGTTTTTCTATAGACCATGATAAAAAGTCATATATGTACGCCGACAAATGGTCATATATATGTACTGCAACAGAAAGTGATCTATGTACCACGACAAAAGTTTTTCTATAGACCATGACAAAAGGTTATATGTGTACGCCGACAAATGGTCATATATGTACCACAACAGAAGGTGATTTCTGTACCACGGCAGTCATTATCTGTTGATTGCCAAAAGTTTTCTGTATCAGTAATAGTGAAATACACAAAAGCTGATGACGACAAAAGTATTATATTAGTTCTATACAAAAGTGAAAATTCTTATCCATACACCAATATGAATTATCCATAAGTCCACACAACAAAGTCATCTACAAAAAAAAAAAAAAACAAAAAACAAAAAAACAAAAAACAAAATAATGGAATTGGGTACAAAATATCAACCGAATCAGCCATAGACAAGGGCGGAGCTAACAAGGGCTTGGGGGTCACGTGCCCCCCCCCCATGGGTTTTGGAATATATATATATATTATTTTTTTTAAGCAAACATAAAGAAAATATTTTAAATAAAAAATTTTATAAAAATATTATTTTAAATGTCAATGATATTTTTAAAATAATAAGAATAATAATAGTTATTTTGATTGAAAATAAATTGATTAAGATATTATTATCTATGAAAATTTCAATATAATGGTGATGTCTATCACTATTGACATGCAAGCATAATTAATCTCAAAGAAAATATAGAATTTATTGAATTGTTAGTTACATTTGACATGTAGCGTTCATTTTCCATGTGTTTCTTTACTATTAGTTGGTGATATCACTTGTTAATGATGACATGGTATAACTATTATATTAAATTTTTATCCATATTTTGTATAAAAAATTACTTTATCATTATATAATTTATTTTAAAACTTTATATCTATGACTTTTTTTAATATTGTCCATGATACACTAATTACAAATAATATTTAGCTTATTTGGTTCTAATTTTCAGAAAACAGTTTTCAAAAAATTTTACATTTTTATTTTCTGTATTTTAATGTTTTCAATAAATTTTTTTAATATTTTAAGCAAATTTTGTTTTAATTTTTAGACACACCTAACATAAATATACCTAAAATGTATAATATTTGTGAAAAAAATCTTTAAAAAGTACACTAAATACCAAAAAATATAAAAATAATATGAAAATTCAATACATTTTTTGTATTTTTATGTATTTATTAATTTTTTAAAATATTTTTTCACAAATATTTTACTATTTGGATACATATCTAAGTAATGTGCATCTAAAAAAGTAAAAAAATTGTTTAAAATTTAAAAAATATTCACTAAAACCAAAAAAATACGAAAAATAAAAAACTTAATTTTCAGAAAATTGAATTTAGAAAACTAAAACCAAACACACTGATTATTATTATTTTTTTAAATCTTTCTCGAAGTTAATAGTAAAAATTTATGTGAAATATTTTTATAAATTTTTTTAATATTATAATTAATAAGTGCCTCATCTGATTTAATTTTTTGGCTTTGCCACTGGTCACAGGGAATATGTTCTAACATCTATTTAAAGTAGAACAATCGAAAAATGTCTTATTGGAAATAAAAGAAAGTATAGATATATGTATCGTGTAATATTTATTCCAACCAACTGCACAAACAATCTAATATGTAATTTTTTCGTCCTATAAATATATAAAGGCAAGTATTAGAATATGTTGATGTTATTTTCATAAAGTTGTCGATCTTTAAACTAAGTGTTTTGAGTTTTTCGTCTAAGTGTAAGGCGTTTTTGGCTCAAACCCCAAGCCCACGGGTCCTAATTACATTCAGTCAGTTGTCACAGGTTATAATTATCATGGGAAAGCAGTCTGTGAGAGCCACAGGGTGGTTCGGGGGCTGTTATAAATTTTCGCCCCCGAAACGCTCTTTTTCGACTAAGTTTAGGACGTATTCGGCTCTAACTCCCTACCTACGGGTCTGAATTATATTCTGTCAGTTCTCACAAGTCTTATTTGTCATAGGGAACCTGTTCGTCTGAGTCATATAGTGGTTCGGGGGCTGTTTCGAATTTTTGCCCCCGAAACGCCCTTTTTCGACTAAGTTTAGGGCGTATTCGGCTCTAACTCCCTACCTATGGGTCCGAATTACATTCCTTCAGTTCTCATAAGTCCTATTTGTCATGGGGAACCTGTCGGTGTAAGTCACAAGGTGGCTCGGGGGCTGTTTTGAATTTTTGTCTTCGAAACGCTCTTTTTCGACTAAGTTTAGGGCGTATTCGGCTCTAACTCCCTACTTACGGGTCCGAATTACATTTCGTCAGTTCTCACAAGTCCTATTTGTCATGGTTAAACTGTCCATGTGAATCACACGGTGGTTCGGGGGCTATTTTAAAATTTCACCCCTGAAATGCCTTTTTTCTATTAAGTTTAGGGCGTATTCGGCTCTAACTCCCTACTTACGGATCCAAATTACATTCCGTTAGTTCTCACAAGTCCTATTTGTCATGGAGAAACTATCCGTGAGAGCCATAAAGTGGTTCGGGGGCTGTTATGAATTTTTTAACCCCGAAACGCTCTTTTTCAACTAAGTTTAGGACGTATTCGGCTCTAACTCCCTACCTACGGGTCCGAATTACATTCATTTAGTTCTCACAAGTCTTATTTTTCATGGGGAAACTGTCCGTGTGAGTCACACGGTGGTTCGGGGGCTGTTTTTAATTTTCGCCCCTTAAACGCCTTTTTTCGACTTAGTTTAGGGCGTATTCGGCTATAACTCCCTACCTACGGGTCCGAATTACATTCCGTCAGTTCTCACAAGTCCTATTTGTCATGGTGAACCTGTCTCTATGAGTCACATGATGGTTCAGGGGCTGTTTTGAATTTTAGACCCCGAAACGCTTTTTTTCAACTAAGTTTAGGGTGTATTCAGCTCTAACTCCCTACCTACGGGTCCGAATTACATTCCGTCAGTTCTCACAACTCTTATTTGTCATGGGGAACCTGTCCGTGTGAGTCATACGGTGGTTCAGGGGTTGTTTTGAATTTTCGCCCCCGAAACGCTCTTTTTCGACTAAGTTTAGGGCCTATTCGGCTCTAACTTCCTACCTACGGGTCCGAATTACATTCTGCCAGTTCTCACAAGTCCTATTTGTCATGGGGAAACTGTCCATGTGATTCACATGGTGGTTTGGGGGCTGTTTCAAATTTTTGTCCCTGAAACGCCCTTTTCTGACTAAGTTTAGGGCGCATTCGACTCTAACTCCCTACCTACGAGTCCGAATTACATTTCGTCAGCTCTCACAAGTCCTATTTGTCATGGGGAACCTGTCCGTGTGAGTCACACGGTGGTTCGGGGGATGTTTTGAATTTTTGCCCTCGAAACGCTATTTTTCGACTAAGTTTAGGGCGTATTCGGCTTTAACTCTCTACCTACAGGTCTGAATTACATTCCGTCTGTTCTCACAAGTCCTATTTGTCATGGAGAACCTGTCCGTGTGAGTCACACGGTGGTTAGGGGGTTGTTTTGAATATTTGCCCCCGACATGTCCTTTTTCGACTAAGCATTGACATATTGAGTACACATTTTTTAATTCTTCAATTGCAAAATCTTAGCTTGTCCTCATGCTTAACAATAATGAGATAGTATTGTTTAGTGAATATGTAAATCTAAGTTTGCATAAGTTTTAGTATAATATGAATAAAATTCTTCTTACCAAATACGACGATGACCATCTGAACCCTTCAACAGTGTTGGGAGTCGTAAAACCATAGAGTTCAAATGATTAAGTTGTTCTTGTTGTGTTTCCCTTGCTTTTTTTCCTTCTTCTACTTCTTTCATCAACTCCTCTCTCTCTCTCATCATCTCTTCACAATCTCTCTGGCGCTCTTATTTCTTCGTCATCAAATCTTCATGAAGAACCTCTATCTCAGATCGCATTGCCTCCATTTGTCTGTCACAAGATCGTGCCACAGTATCAGATGACGAATAGGGTCGTGGGCCACTCCCAAATCCAGGCAAGTAATTCTTCCTCTGTCCAAGCACTTGCCGTGAGAGTTCCTCCTGTGTTAATGGGATCCTCGTATCCGTGGCTGTCGTTTGTAGATTCACTATCGCATCCTGTCATTATCAAAAAAAGTAGACTATTCAACAAAGGCACAAACAATGACATGCAATTTTGCGCTAAGATAGGAATTAATATTAAATACAATTGGAAAAAAAGTTTACTCCTTACATGTAGCTCACCACATTTGGGATCAATCCATTCATTGGTTTTCTTCGATTTGTGTGATTTGGAATAAAATTCCAGAAAATCCAACTCCCCATTTTCATCTACCTATTACTTTTAAATAACAAAATTAATTTGTCACAATAGTAACCATGATTTTCATCTTACATATATAAGTGATGACAAATATGTTCCAAATGTATCTAGCTCACCATGAGCGACATTGCTAGTGGAAAGGAGCGAGATCTACTGGTGTAATTGTATGGTAGCAAACTCCGGTTTGCTTTACCAGCTTTAGAGCGTTTCTAAAAAAAAAGAATTATTCAGGAATTAGTACATATCAATGTATAATACACAAATAAAGCAATAAAGTCGTTTATGTTTATTTGTTACCAAATGAGATGCATCTTTCCAAGCCACATCAATCATGTATTTCCAATCATCCAAGCAAACTCATGTAGGCGGATGACTATATGGGTCATCAACACCCTCTTCTATAAGTTTTTCGAAGTGTTGCTTCAGCATGTACCTCCAATCCTTGTACAAGAGATACACCTTCGTATCAACGATCTCTTGAGCTTGTTGATCAGTATGAAAATCCTCACCAATTTCAAACTTGTCCTGCAAGCATAAGTGTGTGACGTATTACAGAAATTGAATGCAACAATTGCAACTTTACATAATAAAGACATTTAGTTTAAGGTCAGAAATTACTAGCACAGCTTGTACTACAACATCTTTAATGCTCTGATCAATTTTCTTCCATGACTTCACTCCCTTGAGAGGGCACAACTGCCTTATCTGCAATCCCAACTCATTTGTTGTAGGAGTGGCATTCCCTTCAGTGAGTGCATTCAGCATGCGATTGATATAAACATGTAGTTTCTCCTATTTTTTGCTCGCAATCCTTTTTTGCACTCCTTTTCCGAGTGTAGGACGGCGTACATGAGTTGACATACTTTTCCCTGGTTAAGAAGGTGCAACAAGTGTAAGGCCTTTAAATTGTAAATAGTGTCCCAAACATATAATTGACAATAATTAATATTAAATTTGAAATTTTATCAGCAAATTTGCTAGGGGATTACAATTTTTTTATACATGGAAGAAATTTTCTTACCTACGTCAGTCAGTCAATCAACCCTGAAGATGCAACAAAAAAATACAATGGTCTTACTTACGCCAGGTGCCTGTGCCTCTTCCACAAATGTTTGTGTGTCATCCGGGGGTTGTGTCTCATCGAATAAAGTCTGTGGTGTGACAATAACATGTGCAGATATTCTTGAGGGTGATGCTATGGGGTTAGTTGCTATTTTCTTACGCCGCCCTGTCTTTGTCCCAGGAACCATGCTGGTAGCTGCAAAATAGTTGCAAACATGATATATTAAGTACAAACATCACATGCATCATCGATATTATGACCAATATGGATTGTTTATAGAAGCTAAAGTATTCACAAAATTACAACTAGACATGAGCATCAATCTCCTTGTATTGTCTTTAATATCGTTTTTGTTTTAATAATGGAGCATCAATCTCCTTGTATTGTCTTTCAAGTGTTAGATGAGACTTTTGCATTATATTTGGCAAAATTTATGAGAAGAATGATACAAGACATGAGCAAATAATTGACCAAATATCTCCACTTATTTATGACGTCTTCAACATAAATAACCAAACATATACTCATTACTAAAGCTGCATATGATATTTTTTCCTATTTCCCTATTTTGTAAGGCAGGAAGCTGTAGATGATATTTTTCCCTTTATTAAAATTATTACCCTTAAAAATTTCATACTAAAAAGACAATAAGGTCTAAAGTTTGATGAATTTTTTTGATCGTCCAAATACAAATTTTATTACATCGAATAGATATCTATTTCTTTGATTATCTTGATGGTATTGCCCACTATAAATTGACATAATCAAAACTCTTTTTAATTTTATTCTACAAGGTAATCACAAGTAAATAGTTCTTTAAGTATTATTTGCCATGCATATTAATCTATTTCAAGGGTTCCTCATAACCTTGAAATCTTCGGCATGTTCCTCATACCTCAATCTATTTTCTCTTATCTTCTCTTTCATTGGTACCATTTGTAACTTGCACTGAATGTATTTTCATTTCTATCTTTTCTTATAACCACCTCAGTATATAGCAATCCCAAAAAATAGAAATTTTACTTATAGCTCAAACATCATCACATGCAGCAGAAAGTTGGATTTGGCAGTTCAATCTGTTCAAAATATCTACGTCTATTAACTTAATGCGAGAGTGAGAATACCAATTAAGCACATAAACATGTGGACATAGATACATGTAAACATATAATAAACTAAATTACACTTGCAACTTTATGTCTTAGAAAAGAAGCATCAACACAAAGATGCTTCTAGATAACAATGACTCAAATGAAGCAGGTAGGAAGCATCTCTTTTAAGGGGCAAGAGGCAAACAAGTAGATGGATATTCATGGCTTAATAGGTAGAGAATCTATTTCAACATAAACAACTCAGATTCATGTTAACACAAAATAATCCAAAATCATCCAAGGAAAACAAACCAATATCAAAAAATATCAAAATCATAAAACAGTAAAAAAACTTGAACTAAGATAAAGCATCAGGAAAAAAATTTTGACCATAAATCCAAAAGGGAAAAAAAAAAAAAAAAAAGTTAACAAATTTTCCATAGCACTCGTGGTACCAACTCTCAATTAACTAGCAAAATTGTCCATTGAAACTCCAGTCACTTTAGATAAATCTATTGGAAGTATAACTTCACTACCAATACTTATACATAAATTGTTTAAAGAAGTGCAATTATTAATTGTGATAATAAAATATAAATTAAACATGGTTAAAAACAAGATTGAAAACATTGTCATTTGCATGCACAGTGATTAAAAATGGCACTTTTATCAAGTATGCATGCTGTGTACACTGTATACACACAAACAGAGAGGGAGAGGGGGGAGTTACACTTGGCCTATTGAGTTTTCTTTTCCTTGTTAAGAGGCAATGGAAGCTTTCTTAGGATATTATCATCAATTTTCCTAAATTGCGTGTGAATGATCTTATGAGCTACAATAAGATTCTCGTCAATTTGATCTTGGTACTTCTCATAAAGCACAGGGACCGACAGACTAAGAAGAACCCCTATGGGAAAAACAAAGCAGATAATCAAATTGAATTAAAATATTCTATGGAAAGGCTTGTGCACTTATATACAGAGAAAGACCACGAAGAAACTCACCAATATAGACCAAAGTAAGGAAGTTGAAGAAACTACCAATGTAAGAAATTATCCACAAGACCAATGCAACCTGAAGACCAAAGCCACATTACATTGGCACATTCAACTATTTATATGTCTCTGTCAAATCCATAACACAAAAATCAAATCCATAAAACAAAAATCAAACCCATTTTGGACATGAAGAAATCATAATTTCATAGAAATCAAACACTTCAACCAATGAGCCCTTAACCGAAATCAATACAAAAATAAACTAAAAAACCATATAAACCCTAGATGAAGTGTGAGAAATAGGGAAATAAGGAAGGATGAGAGAGAGAGAGAGGGAACAGAGAGATGGCTTGATAGAGAAAGAGAGAACCAGATCGTAACACCCGGGAGAGGACTGAACAGAGAGAGACAGAGATAGAGACAAACCTGTGATTTGCAGTAGTGTTGGTGGTGATTTCGGCGGCGGCGGTGGCGGTGGCGACGTGCGACGGTGGGGACGGATGGTAGCTAGCGACGGTGGTAGTGACAGTCGGTGGTGAGCGGGCCTCTGGTTTGTGGTGAGTGGTCTGTGTTTATGAGATAGAATAGATACAAAAAAAATATGTGTGAAATAGGAGGGCACCAATTCATAAGCTTCCCTCTAATTTTTTTTTGCCTACTTTTAGCGACCAAATTCTGATTAGTCGGCAAATAATAGACAATATTTGTCTAATTTGGCTACTAAGTATTCTTTTTGTCGGAAAACACTAACCATGCAATGACTAAATTATTTTAGTCACTGATAGTTTAGTAAATAAGCCTATCTTTTGGCGACTAAACTTTTTTTGGTCGCCAAAAGGCTATGTACGTCGACTAAAATCATAATTAGTAGCCAAAAAATAGACAAACGCCTACTAAAACCTTTTTAGTCGCCTATTTACATGAATTTTAGCGACTAAATTTTTTTTAATTGCCAATAACTAATATATGGCTACTAAAAAATTTTAATAGCTAAAATTCTAAATATTGGTGACCAATAGCAACATTAGTCGGTAAAGGTCTGACTTTTGGTGGCTAAAAAGGTTTTAGTCGCTAAATTTGGTTACTGAAGGTGCAAATTGTTGTAGTGTAAGATGGCTTGCAAATTTTGAAATATAATTTAGGTCTACCATGTTTTTAGTTGGAGATTATGATTGGACTATCCAGTTCACTCTGTGAACTTATTTTTGAGTTTCACTTTGATGATTCAAATTATTTATATTTTAGGATTCGTTGAATATATTTTCCCTATAAAAAATCAAGTTGATTGAACCACCATATTTTTTCATCTTACAGACCTGACCTCAATTCACAAGATGCACTTTCCTTTTCTTGAGGGTATCACCCCAAAGAAAGTTTCTATTTATTTTGTCAATCTCATCACAAACTTTCCTCGGAAGCTCCATAGTTTGCATGGCATAAGCTAGCATAGCACTAGTAAGAGATTGTATCAAGGTTGTCCTCCCTGCCAAAGACAACATTCCAGCCTTCTACCCAGCTAGTTTGTTTTTAAGTTTTTCCAAGATAGACAGAAAATGATTTTTGCTCACTCTAGTATAAAGTAAAGGGATCCCAAGGTATTTCCCCAAATTATGTGTTAAGGGAATACCGCTCATAGTACTTAGCCGAGTTGCTCTCCTCCTAGCAATGTTAGGAGCCACAAATAGATGGGATTTATGTAAATTGACCTTCAAACCAGAGATTGCACTAAACTCATTTAGGACTTGCAAAATGGTGTTACAATTCCGATCATTTGCTTTAGCAAACAAAATCAATTCATCCGCAAAAAATAAGTGAGATATAGTAGGACCATTTTTAGCCAAGCAAAGCCCAGTCCACTCCATGATTCACTGGTATTGCACTCCATGATTCACTGTTTCACACATTTCACCGAAATAGAGAGGCACTTGCTTTCCTCTAGTCAAATTCACACATCACCAAAATTACTGAGAAGTTATTAGTCCTTCCTTGATAGGTGCCTTCACATAAACCAAGTTACTCTAAGATAGGCAACCAAATTAATAAAAAGTAAAAATAAATAAAGAAAGGGTAAATTACACTTACCTTTCTTGAGATTTCTAATAAATATAGGGACCTTATTTATAATTTCAATAATTACAAAAACTTTCCCTATTTTTGTTAAAAATATTAAGATTCTCCAAATCAGTTAATTTTGCACAAACATCGTTACTTTTTTTTTTAATCCAAAATGACCATATTGCCTCTTTGAACTAATAAGTTATTTAAATGAAAATTTTTACTAATCTCCCCTGAGGTTTTGTGTATATATATATTATTAAAAATCTATACATATTTTAACTTGACACGCTAATAGTTTAATAAGATCCTAATAATTAATATAATAGTTATAAGACTTATTTCATACTATATAAACAAGGAAATATTTATCAATTTTAGGGTTTGTTTGGGATGTGGGTTGGCTTTTTGGTTATTTTAGCCTAAGGCTAAAAAATCTCACTTAGAATGAGTTTTTTTAGCTTTTTTGACTTTTGTGTGAGAAAAAATGTAATAATTATGGATTGGATGTAATATTTTGTCTTATTGGACTGAAAAACCTATTTTTTTGTGTGTGTGACTATTTTAACCAAAAAGCCTGGGGCTTTTTCTTTCCAAACGAGCTATTAATTAATATATTTATTATTTAAATTCCTTTTTTCTTTTTTTTTCTTTTTTTTTTTTTAAGTTGAAACATACGGATTCATTTTTTTTTCCTAACAATTTGTCATACTTATTTATTCATATGTAAGAAAATTATTTATTCCTAAATTGTTAAGATATTATTAACAAATTTTAAAATTTATCTTTGAGTCATTAAATATCTAATCGATGCATTTTTTAAAAAAAGAAGTTATCTTTGAGTCATTAAATATTAATCGATGCAAATTAAACCTTGGAATTTATATTGACATCATTATAAATTGGAAGATTTTATGTATAAATTGAAGGGTTCCTTAAATAAATTCAATCACATCATCACAAATGTGAGTTTTAATAAAATCTACAAACATAAAGTTTAGATCCCAACAAAAAATATATATTTTAATGTGTTATAACTAAATAAATAATTAATTTAATAGCGGGTTGGGACAGGACGGGCTGGGTTGAAAGTATAAATTCCAAGCCCAATCCATTAATATTTTGGGCTGAAAATGTTGGCCCAGCCTGGCTCTATGGACTAAAACAACCTTTCAAAACCCTAAAAAAATAGGGCTAGACTAGGCAAGCTGGGCAGGCCAACGGGCCGATGTCCCCTCTAGTTTTAAGATTGCAATGTTAATATGCTTTGTCTGTTTACACGTTAGTCATGAAAGCGAATGTTATAAAATATGTACAATATTTTAACCTTCCTTATCATATGCCCTTAGATTATATGTTAACAAGACCCTTTAAGTAAATCTTAGGGAGAATTTTACAATACACACCTCTTACCATAGACATCCTTAGCAATGACATTTTTTTTCCCTTTAGTTATGACTAATTTTTTTCTTTAGTTATGACATTATTTTGATATGTTTGGTTACACCTCATATAGTGTTTGGTTACGATTTTTTTTAAAAAATTATTTGTAATTGTGACTAAGAAAATATAGAATTATGTTATTTTCTTCTTTAGTTATAAAGTGCATATGGTACATACCTTTACCATAGTCTTTCCCAAATCTTAGAAGGTGTATTTGTAATGAGTGCTGCTATTAGCACCCCATAAATTATTTTAGACCCCCCAATTTTTAACCTTTTTTTTATTGCATAATAACCTCAAATAAAATTACTAAAAATGACATCATTAATTTTGGGACATCCCATCTCACAATTAAACCTACACACTTCCAAATCCCATCTTCAAAACCTACCCACCCTCAAAACCTTGAAAACCCTTTGGTAGCAATATTCCGATGATAACAGTGGCAACTATTTGACTACCTACATTTCTCCGGCAATGGCAATATTCCAGCGGTAATAGTGGCAACCCTTTGGCGGAATATAAGCCCGAACATTACTTATTTGTTCGGGATGGCATTCCCGAACAAATAAGTAATGTTCAAGAATATAGGTCCAAACATGGAAATTTCTTAACACATTGAATGATCAAAATTGTTAATGCTTGCAAAAGTTTTCATTTTTTTAAGTTCGGGAATACAGGCCCAAACATTACTTATTCGTTCGGGAGGTCCGAACATGAAAATATCTTAACACATTGAACGGTCAAAATTGTTAACGTTTGCTGAAGTTTTCATTTTTTCAAATTCGGGAATACAGGCCCGAACATTACTTAGGCATTCCCGAACAAATAAGTAATGTTCGGGAATGCAGATCCGAATATGGAAATTTCTTAACACATTGAATGTTCAAAATTTTTAACACTTGTAGAAGTTATCGGAAATATCCCAAATCCATTATTAGGTTCAAAAGTTATTCCTTCATCCCATAGCTTTGATAATATTGCTGCCTAGTTCTCTGTTGAACACACAATTTTATAATATCTACCAACAAAACTAACCAAACCAATTATTATAATTTTTTTCTTCCAAGAGAAGAAATTATTATGAGAAAACTAAAAAATTATGTATATATATATAGAGAGAGAGAGGGGGAGAGAGCATACCAACTTTGACAATGGTGGATGAGGCAGCAGAGACAGTAATCACATTGGCTCTTATTCTTCTTGGTGAGTTTTGTTAGGGTTTTTTTAGAAGAGGGGTTTTTTTGGAGTGTGGGGGGTGTACATTCAATGGCTGGAATGTTTTCATAAGATAATTTTGATATTATTTGGGAAGGGAGGAAAGAAATTTTGAGAGTTTCAAAATTTATAAGTGCGGGCCCAAAGAAATGTGGGGTCCAAAATAATTTATGGAGTGCTAATAGCACCACTCATTTGTAATTTATCGTTGATTTTTTTGTTTAAATTATAATTTTTTTTATTATTTATTATTTATTTTATAAACTTTAAGGTAGTGTTTGTTTTAATGGGGAAAAAAAAATAATATAATGGAATGATTATTTTGTAGAGGTTAAAAAATAATAATTCCATTCCATTTCATCTAATTCAATAACATTTCATGTAACATCCTAACCCTTCACATGTCATCGATATTGTCCGCTTTGAGGCACGCCTACACGGATTTATTCTTCCTAGTGGGTCACCCATCCCAGAACTACTCCAACCTAAGTATGCTTAACTGGGGAGTTCTGTTAGGGATTTCACCACCCGGGAAAAGGCCCTGATGCTATATAAGGGTCCAGGTTTTACTTTTATAGCCTAGAAACTCCCCCTCCATTCCCGATATGGGACACTGGGACTTTACAATCAACCCCCCTTAAGGCTGCACGTCCTTGTGCAGTACCTTACCAGCTCACAAGCCCGTCCACATGTACCGCGAGAGACGACAAGGGCCTACACTCGATACTTTGGAGCGTCAGCTATGATACCATTCGTTTCACCCGTAGGATTTGGATGATAGAATATATATTGGGGTTTAGTCCTAATTTAATATTTAATGGCCCAAATTTTGGAGCGTGACATTTCACCTTCATATGGATTATCCCCTATGATTTTGAAAATTACAAATTTTTTTTTGTCATAAATTTTTATTTAACATAATTAACAAAAAAAATTCTTGTTAATTGAAATATATTTATGATATTATTAAAAAGTATTAATTAACTTAATAATTTATTAACAAAATAGATCATTTATTATGCAATTAGAAACTTGAAACGACGAAATATAATTTCTACAATTAGAAAGAACAATCTATATTTTAGATAAATTTTAAAAAATATATTTTTAATTTACTTAAAATTTAAATATTATGTGTAAATGGCCTGTGCCTTGCACGACATACTTATAATATGAGGTGTTTTGGAAAATTGATTAAAAATTGACTTTTTAATTTTTTTAAAATTTTTTACTATTTTATATGAAAAGTAATGTGACTCAAAATGAAATAAAAGTTAACTTTTGACTATTACCTCATGTTTCCAAATGTCCCCTACATAAATGGTGGAGTAGTTGCCTACAGGCACCACTTTCACATTTTTTTATTATAATATATTATAAAAATTTTAAAATATATTATTTCTATTAATTTATTTAAAATATATAAAGATACACAAATCACATAAAAATAATTAAATTATGTAAATAAATAAACTAATAAAATATATATTAACAAACTAAATATGTAATATTTAAGCTCCGATGAATATGATATGATTCACCTAAATACATGTTAAACAAATAAGTATTGCGGGAGCGCCAAGCATCACACAATAAGCAATAAGATGACTTGCAAATTTTGAAATATAATATAGGTCTACCATTATTTCAGTTACAGAACAAGACTGGACTATCAAGTTTATTCTGTGAACTTATTTTTGGATCTTATTTTAATAATTTGAATTGTTATTATTTTAAGATTCATCAAGTATATCATCCTTGTAGAAAATTAAATCAATCGGATAACGACAACTACGTGTTTGAATCAGTTTTATTTAAACCATTTATTTTTTCACCGTCGATTTTTTTTATATAAAATTGATTCGAACACATAATTGCTGTTATCCGATCGACTTGATTTTTTTACAGGGATAATATACTTGATGAACCTTAAAATATAAATAATTCGGATCATCGAAACGGAATCCAAAAGTGGGCTCACGGAGCAGACTGGATTGATCTCCAACTGGAGACAAGCTAGACCTTATAATTTAATATTTTGACAATATATTTAGATAAGTTATAAATAAATAAAGGGTTTATTACATTTTTTACTCTTAAACTATCGTTAAATTGCCTATTTAGTTCCTAAATTATATTGAGTCCACTAATTCTATAATAAAGTATATGAATCTATTTAGTCCATAAACTATCAATTGAATATATCAAGTCTCTAAAATATTTAGGGTAAATTACACAGACACCCCCTGAGGTTTATATTTATTACAATTCCCCCCTCACATTTTGGAAATTACATCTCCCCTCATGAGGTTTAAAGTTTCATTACAGATTCCCCCTCAGCAATTTAATTTTTTTAAATACCAATTTTGCCCTCATTGGGTAAATTACATTGACACCCCTCACATTTTAGAAATTACAATTCCCTCCCTAAGGTTTAAAGTAGTATTACCAATTGCCCCATCGATTAGTATTAGTTGGAAAAAAAAATTCATTGAAAAAAAAAATTTAATTGGAAAAAAAAATTATTTGAAAAAAAAATTAATTGAAAATTTTTTTTGTTAGTAAAATTTTTAAATTTTTGTTTAAAAATCAACGTAAACTTGTTTTTTGAATTTTCATTTTTTCCTCAAATTCACAAACTGATACAACCATTTATAAACCAAAAAAATTATCAAATAAGTTTTTATGACAGTTTTTTTAATTTTTGTAAATATAAATTGAAAATTAAAAACGAAATGGTTACCGAATAGGCCTCAGATGATGAAAATGTCGTAAAATTAACAAATAATTAAATAAATTACCAACATAAGAAATGATTTATCAAAAGATTCTTAGGCTATATATGGTTTGATTTTTAGAATTTTTTTTTTAAAAATTACAAATTAATTTGGTTTAGAAATAGAAAAAAAAAAATTATCATTTAAGGGTAAAAAATAATTATCATTTTAACTTTTGGGCTGGTTATATACATACGTATGGCTGTTTCAATTTAATTTGTAAAAAATTATTTCTAACCACTCGAAAGATAAAAATTATATAAAAATGATAATTATTTTTTATTTTTTATTTCTTAACCAGATTAATTTTTAATTTTTAAAAAAAATTTCTAAAAATCAAATCATACATAGCATAAGAATTTTTTGATAAGTCATTTCTTACATTGGTAACTTATTTAATTATTTGTTAATTTTACGACATTTTTATCATCTGAAGCCTGTTTCGTACCCATTTCATTTTCAATTTTCAATTTATATTTACAAAAATTTAAAAAACTGTCATAAAAGCTTGTTTGATAATTTTTTTGGTTTATAAATGGTTGTCTCAGTTTGTAAATTTGAGAAAAAAACGTAAATTAAAAAAAATGAGTTTATGTTGGTTTTTAAAGAGAAATTTAAAAATTTTACTAACAAATTTTTTTTTCAATTTATTTTTTTTTCAAATAATTTTTTTGCAATGAATTTTTTTTTCAACTAATACTAACCGAGGGGGCAATTGGTAATACTATTTTAAACCTTAGGGAGGGGATTGTAATTTCTAAAATATGAGAGGTGTCAATGTAATTTACCCAATGAGGGCAAAATTGGTATTTAAAAAAATTAAATTGCTGAGGGGGGAATCTGTAATGAAACTTCAAACCTCAGGGGGAAGATGTAATTACCAAAACGTGAGGGGGGAAACTGTAATAAATATAAATCTCAGGGGGTGTTAGTGTAATTTATCCAAATATTTAATTCAAACCTGTTTAGTTCTTGAAAGAATTACAAAATTAAAATATATGCCTGTAAGTATTATAAATAAGTATAAGACCCTACCCAATTAAAATTTTATTTTGTCTTTAAAAAGTATTTTATTTCGTTGCATGATTAAATTAGTATTAGAGTCTGATTTCTCAGAATTGTCAATAAAATTATCAGTATTAGATATATTGAATAAGTAGAATTAGATAATTTAAATAATAATATTTTGCTACAAATAATAAGAGAAAAAATAATATATTAGTTAAATTATAAAAAGAACTTAACAAAACACTTAAAAACAATTAATTAAAAATTATAAACGAAATTTGACATGCAATACTAGATAAAGGCAAACACATGTAGTCATTTTAGAAGATAAATAAGAAAATACTATAAATAAATACTCTTATCCTTATAAAAGAAATTCACCATAAGAGCTAACGCTCACTTTTTAAAGAAATAATAAAAATTTAAAGTTTTTTTTTTAAATAAAATTTTAACTGGATAAAGTGTTTTACTAATTTATAATATTTATTGGCTTATATTTTATTTTTGTAACCTTTCTAGGGACTAAATATGTTTAATTTAAATATTTTAAGAACTTAATAGATTCAATTGATAGTTTACGAATTAAATAAATTTTAATCTATATACTTTAGGGACTTTTTTTTTTTCTTTTTTTGATTAGCAAAGAAAGAGACTTTATTGATGAACCAAACATACAAACTTATATGAAATTACATTAATAAAGAAGAGATAAGTGCAAAGAATATCATAGTACATATTTTAGATATTTAATAGGCTCAATTGATAATTGAAAAATTAAATAAATAATTTAATGATAGTTTAAGAATATAAAGTGCAATAAATTCATAAATAAATAATTTTGATACTAGAAGATCCTCTTTCATCATCATTATTATTATTATTATTATTATTATTATCAATTATGTGAATGTGAGATAGGGGAATGTGGTTTCGAAGCAAGTTCATTAACTTGTATTGCACTCCATGATTTCATGTCTCACTTTGAGAAACATCTATTCACTGGTTCACACATTTTACCGAAACAGGGAGGCACTTGCTTTCTTTTATGCCCGGTTCGTTTTCAGAGGTAGAATGGAGGTGATTTATAGGTAGAATGGAGGGAATTCATAGTGAGAGTATGGGGTGTGAATGACAACACGTGGCTGAGGTGACGTTGACGTGTCAGCCAGTGCGCCACGTGGCTTGGTTATGTGTGAGATGATCTCGGCTAGGCCGATGTTATCTTTGGAGATATCGGAATCCGAGATGAGCGGATAAGGGACAAGAGTCGGGAGGATCTCAGTTTGGATATAAATAAAGCTCTTAGGGAGTTTATCTTTATCTAACTGGGAGTCCAAGATGAGCATTGAGCAAAAGTTTATTGAAGCTAGGCTTCTACAGGGATTAGGTTGGTGCTGGCTATAAAAATAAGGCACCCTTGTGGGTTTAAGGTAGGTTTTTTATGTTCTGTCTAGTGAGTTAAGCACTATTTGTTATCTTTGAGAGATAGTGATCACTGATTTGATCGTCGGAGTGCCCCAGGGTGGACGAACCAACGTCAGACTCTTATCTTTCTGTGACAAGTTGTTCGGGCTTAATCTATTCTACCGATGCTCTCTTACTGGGTATTCCTTGTTTGGTTATGTGGTCAGAAATCAACACCCACAATTTGGCGCCGACTATGGGAAACGTAAGGAGAATAAATGCTGATCCTAACGTAGAGGACGAGAACTGTAATGAAGAACCTCGGGATCAGAATACTGGGAAAAAGGACATCGGCCAAGAGGGAGACGTACCGAAGAAAGCAAGCCAAGGCGAGTATTACAATGAAAGTGACCTCTAGGTATAGAAAGATAGGTGCCTAAGGAGGGACAGCGAGATGAAGGGAATGGCAAACAAATTGGCTGATCTACAATCGGTTGTCAACTTCATGATGCAGAATAACGTCATGCAACCACCGTTTCCTTTGGAGGACACGCCGATTCTAGCAGCCAAGAACGACGCCCCAAAAGGGGGGTAAAAAGCAATCTTTACAGTCCCTTAGCATGCAGGGCAAGTTAGCATTCACATTGGCTTTCGCGAGAGGTCAGGCGAGGAGAGTCGATGAGAGGAGAGTCTTAGAAAACACATTGTGCCAAGGGAACTTATGTCATGGAACATCGGCATGTTCAAGGGAAGGAACTTTGTTTGGACACGGTGAATGAAGAGAAGTCCAAGAGGACACATAACGACACCGGGAACAGTGCACCAAAGAGGCTGAAGTCCGTTGACAGCCGAGCTCCTGGTCGGACTAAGGAGGATCTGAGGGACTACCTCCAGAGGAAGAGGCAGAATGCCGAGGTCACATCTCTGGTCAAGCCAAGGACGCCGTTCTCAGTAGAACTGGATAGGTTTGAGGCCCCAAAAAGGTTCCATATACCGAGGTTCCAGATATATGACGGTGAGTCCGATCCAAACTTTCACGTCGGCCTGTACCTAAATTCAATGGCACTATACACTGGGAATGAGCCGCTACTATGCAAGGTGTTCCCCTCATCCTTTGGGGAAATTGCATCGAATTGGTTTCACAAGTTGCCGAAAGGAACTGTGAAAAGTTGGGAAGGCTTGGCCGAGATGTTTGTGGCCAGGTTTGTTGCAAACAAATTGCAGCCATTGAGGGTAGACTCCCCAATGGCTCTGAAAATTGGCGAGGGTGAAAGCCTCAGGGCATATGCAAAAAGGTATTATGAGGTGTTCAACCGAATACTAGGATGCAACTAGGAGTTAGCGGTCATGTCTTTTAAGAATGGCCTGGAGGATGATTGCATGCTTTGAAAGACACTGGCAAAAACTCTGCCGAAGAGTATGGAGGAACTCATGGCCAAGATCGAGAAATATGCAAGAGCTGAAGATGATACGCCAAAAACGAAGACGTCAAAACAGGAGAAGAGAAACGGCTTGCCGAAGCGAGGCCGAGGTAATACAAATTTTAATAGACAAGAAACAGGATTGAGGGCTGCATAGACAGTCACCACTGTGTTCTGGATCCCGATTTATAAAGTCTTGGAAAGGATCAGGAACTAGACATATTATAGAGCACCAAAGAAGATTCCTGACACATTTATGGGAAGAAGCCTGGGCAAGCACCGTGTCTACCACAATGAAGATGGACACCTAATGTAGGGTTGTAGAGCCCTGAAGGTGCATTTGGAAGATCTGATTAGACAAGGTCACTTAAGGGACCTAGTAGATAAAGCTAGAACGAGAGAAGAGCTGGCAAGGCTGCCCCAGGCACCAGTAGCACCACCTCTACCAGCACCACAATCGCAAGCAGATGGACCTTGAGTGATTAATGAGAATGAGGTACGTGGGGAGACTTAGAGGGTAAAGCACTTATAACATGTGTATCAAGTCCAGCAAAAGAGGCCTAGGACAGATGAGTACCAAGGACCAATGGTGTCCTTTACAGAGGCCGACCTAGATATGGTATAGTATCCACACAACGATGCTCTG
This sequence comes from Camellia granthamiana, assembly GCA_036172215.1. NCBI lineage: Eukaryota > Viridiplantae > Streptophyta > Magnoliopsida > Ericales > Theaceae > Camellia > Camellia granthamiana. The sequence goes on along the minus strand of CM069908.1, from coordinate 6,853,394 downwards.
GTGGTATCACTCAAGATTGAAGAATGCTAGATAAGGCGCATTCTGATTGACCAAGGCAGCTCTTGTCACATCATGTATGTCAGATGTTACAAGGAGCTCGGCTTTCACCGAGATGATCTGGAGCAGTCCAACAGCCTAATGGTCGGGTTCAATGGAACGTCGACATGGCCCCTGGGAGCAATAAATTTGGAGGTGCAGGTAGGCACCAAGAAGGTAAGAACAAAGTTCACAGTAATTAACACCCTATCCCCTTACAATGTTTTCTTGGGAAGGCCATGGTTGCACGCAGTAAGGGTTGTTCCTTCAACACTGCAGCAGTTGCTGTGGTTCCCAACAGAGCATGGAATTGAGGAGGTCAGAAGGGATTAGGTGCAGGCAAAGAATTGCTCTATAGCAGCAATGAAATCCACCTACAACGTACAAGAAACAGAAACAGTAGAAATTGATGACAAGAACATGGAGGTCCTGGACGACGTCGGCAAAGAGTCGGCCGACAAAAGTGAGGAAGCCCTAAAGAAGATCCTAGTCCAACAAGGGGATAAAGAGCACTTCTTCCTTCTCGACTCAGGCTCGGCCGAGGAAGAAGAGAAGAAGTTAGAGTCATTCTTGCGAGCAAACATAGAGGTGTTTGCTTGGACCCCATACGAGATGCCTGGCATTGATCTCAAGGTCATTTTCCATAGACTAAATGTAGACAGGTCGGCTAAACCTATTATTCAACGAGTAAGGAGGCCGACGTTGGTTCATGTGGAGGTCGTAGAGGAAGAAGTTGACAAATTGTTGGAGGCCAGAGCCATTCAGGAGGTAAACTACCTAACTTGGTTGTCAAACGCAGTTGTTGTGAAAAAGAAAAATGGGAAATGGAGGGCCTACGTGGACTTCACCAGCCTAAATAAGGCTTGCCCCAAAGACAGTTTCCCACTGCCCAGGATTGATCAATTGGTAGATGCCACTTCAGGGCATGGAAGGATGAGCTTCCTGGATGTTTTCAGGGGATACCACTAGATAGCAATGTACCCCATAATGAGGAGAAGACTACATTTATTACCTCGAAAGGGTTGTATTGCTACAGAGTGATGTCTTTCGGGTTAAAAAATGCAAGAGCAACCTACCAGAGGTTGGTGACCAAGATGTTCAGATATCTGATTGGCAAAATAGTGGAAGTGTATATTAATGACATGGTCGTAAAGACCAAAGAACTTGAGAATCACCTGGTCGACTTAAAGGCAATTTTTGACATCCTGAGAACATATCGGCTCCAACTTAATGCTTCGAAATGCGCATTTGGAGTCGGGTCTGGTAAGTTTCTAGGATACCTGGTTACTAGAAGAGGCATTGAGGCAAGCCCAGATCAAATCAAGGCCATCCTTGACTTGAAGAGCCCAACATCGGCAAAACAAGTACAGATGTTGACAGGAAGGGCTGCAGCCCTGAATAGGTTTATAAGTAGAAGTTCAGATAAGTGTAAATCATTTTTCAGTTTATTGAAGAAGGCCACAGATTTTTTATGGACAGAGAAGTGTGAAGTCGCATTGGTCGACTTAAAAAAGTACTTGACAACAGCTCCAGTTCTGTCAAATCCAGTACCTGGAGAGGAGCTATTCTTATACTTGGTCGTTTCAGAGCATGAAATGAGTGCAGTCGTAATCAGAGAAGAGAAGGGAGAACAAAGGGTAGTATACTATGTGAGTAAAACCCTAACAGGCGCAGAGACTAGGAACTTACCCTTGCAGAAATTGACACTGGCCTTAGTGATGGCTTCTAAAAAGTTGAATCATTACTTCCAAGCCCATAAGATTGTGGTATTGACTGAGCATTCCTTCAAGACCCTGTTGCAGCAAGGAGATTTGACAGGCAGGGTAACCAGATGGGCAATGGTATTGGGCCAATATGACTTAGAGATTAGGTCCAGAACGGCAATCAAAGGCCAGGTTCTGGCCAACTTTGTGGCCGAGTTCACATCTGGTGCAATCCTACGTTGGGCTCCGGTGAGCCGCGGGTTGGGGTGTCCAGGGAAACAAGAAGAGATCTAGCTAGGAATGAAAAATCCCATAGCAGAATAGAAGAAAGAAGAGAAACCCAAGCCCTGCGATATTTACATCGGCGACTTCTTCCGCCTGTTTATTGATGGGAGTTCAAACCGTCAAGGAGCAGTAGCAGGAGTAGTGTTGGTATCACCAGATGGGCGAATGCTGGAACAGTCTATCCGTTTGGGGTTCAAAGCCTCGAACAATGAAGCAGAATATAAGGCACTAATCACAGGGTTGAAATTAGCAGTAGCAATGGAAGTTGACGATGTGGTAGTCTTCTGTGACTCCCAACTTATTGTAAACCAGGCAACAGGCGAATATGCAGCCTGAGATAAAAGAATGATAGCCTATGTTAAAGAAGTTGTTAGACTACTAGCCTTATTTCAAGATTGCTGACTACAGTAGGTTAACCGAGATGACAACAGCCATGCCGATGTCTTGGCTAACTTGGCTAGTGCAATGAAATCAGGGGAGGCAAGGACAATAATGGTTGATTATTTGTCAGGCCCAAGTGTGGAACCACTAATCACAGAGTATGAAGCAATGTGTGTGGAGATAGGTCCAAGTTGGATGGATGCAATAGTAATGTTTCTTAGGAACGGCAAGTTACCAGATGATTGCAAAGAGGCGTACAAGTCCAGACTGAAGTCGGCAAGGTTTAGCCTAACAGCAGAAGGACATCTCTACAGAAGACCTTTTTCTAGCCCCCTTTTGAGGTGTGTGCACCCTTCCCAGGTTGAAGACTTCGTATATGAAATACATGAAGGGGTATGTGGTAGCCATGCTGGAGGCAGATCACTTGCTCATAGGACCATTACTCAAGAGTACTGGTGGCCTTACATGCAGAAGGATGCTGAAGCCTACGTCAAAAGGTACGAGAAGTGTCAGAGGTTTGCACCTTTGATACATCAACCGGCAGTAGATTTGAACCCAGTGTCCAGCCCTTGGCCATTCGCCTAGTGGGGCATGGATCTTGTTGAACAACCGCCCCAGGTAAATGGATAGAGAAAGTTCCTACTGGTAGTAACTGATTACTTCACAAAGTGGATATAAGCTGAACCCCTTGCGAAGACTCAAGATATTGATATGAAGAACTTCATATGGAAGAACATCATCACCAGGTTTGGAATCCTAAGGGCAATAATAGCAGATAATGGTACACAGTTTAACAGTAAGCTAATCAAAAGCTTCTATGCAAAGTACAAAATCAAGAACTACTACTCTACTCCAAGTTTCCCTCAGAGTAATGGTCAGACAGAAGCATCCAATAAGACTATCTTGGATGGGATTAAAAGAGACTGGAAGCAGCAAAGGAAAAATGGGTGGAGGAGTTGCCCAATGTATTTTGGGCATATCGGATTACGCCGAGAAGATTAACTGGGGAATCTCCATTTTCCATGGCTTATGGCACTGAAGCAGTTATCCCACTGGAAGTCGGCATTTCAGGGATCAAAACCCAGGGAATGGACAATGGTACTAATGAGACATTTCGAGCCTAAGATCTAGACCTATTGGACAAGAAAAGAGAGAGAGCAACAATTCGGCTAGGGGCATACTAGCAACAACTTGCTAGGACTTACAACAAGAAGGTCAACTCAAGAGAGTTCAAAGTTGGGGACCTTGTGTTAAGGAAAGTAGTCGGCAACAAGAAGGATCCTAGGGAGGGCAAGCTTGGCCCAAATTGGGAGGGGTCTTATAAAATCATCTCGGTCGCTGGCAATGGGGCGTATCGGCTTGAAGACAGTGATGGCAAAGAGTTGCCAAGACCTTGGAACACTTGTAACATGAAATTTTTCTATCATTAGATTTTTGTCTTTCCAAAGTCTATGTCATTAGCCGAAGTAATAATAAAATTTTAGTTTGATTTTTATGAATCCAAAATTTGTGTGATAGGAATGACCTGTCCTATGGCGATATTTCTGAATGAAGCATGACGAATAACTTAGACTTATTATATGCTAGAGTTAAATTATACTTGCATATAATAGAGTTGAACTAAGTTGGCGATGTTTCTAAAGTGAAACATGACGAACAACTTAGACTTATTATATGGCAGAGTTGAATTATACTTGTATATAATAGAGTTGAACTAAGTTGGCGACGTTTCTCAAGTGAAACATGAAGAATAACTTAGACTTATTATACGGCAGAGTTGAATTATACTTGCATATAATAGAGTTGAACTAAGTTGGCGATGTTTCTAAAGTGAAACATGACGAATAACTTAGATTCATTATATGGTAGAGCTGAATTATACTTGTATATAATGGAGTTGAACTATGTTGAAATTAACTTGGACTTGCCATATCGGCAGATTCAAACTCAAAAGAGAACTAAGTTCATTAATAGAGAAACCGAGCTTGAAACACCTCAGGAAATCTTTGTTTAAAACTGACTTCGGCGAAAGGCTATGTGTACTTAATGTGAACTTAAGAGAAACTTAGGTTCACATTACAGGGCAGAGAGCTGGAGAATGATGAATAAAACTTAAAAGTTTAAAGTGCTTGGGACTTGTTGAAATTTTATAGAAAAATTTACAAGCTAGAATTGGCTTAACACTTGTTGAAATTTCAAAAAAATTTACATGTTGAAGTTAGAAGAGTGAAGTCTTAATAGAAGACAAGCTATCAAAACTACCCAACCAGGTTATCAAAACTTGGAAAGGGTGAGGTCTTAATAGAAGACAGCATATGGAGGTAGAAAAACAATGCTTGACTGAATAACACTTGTAAAAATATTTTAATGTTTTTAAGTGTTATCCAAGGTATACCAATGGTTGGCCGAGGAAAACATTCAAGGTTTATATCCGAGGTATTATATCCCAGAGTTATTATACAGTTAAAGTATACTTTGAAGAAATGCAAAAACATTGTAAGTATGGAAGCATGAAAGGCATGAAAAAAAGCAGTAAACATGCATAGAGGAAAAGAAGAAGGCACATATTCAACACTTGGAAGAAAAAAAGACTTGCATTCAGAAAAGAAACTTTTGTTCAGATACAAAAGGGGCACATCGGCCAAATATAATGCTAAACATTGTTCAAACAAAACAGAGGTACAATTGAAAGAAGAAAATTCTAAGTGCTGGTGGCATGGGCATCGGTCTTAGATTGCTCAACCTCGGCTGTTGGAATTGTATCGGCCTCGATTAGCAGTGTTGTATTTTTCTCCGCCTCTATCTCAGCATCTATTTCGAGTAAAGTTTGATCCAAACTCTTCTCGGCACATTTACCTTGGCCTCCGAAGTGGCTGGTCTAGGAGAGGTGCCCTTGGAAGCCAAGTCATCCTCTTCATCTTGAGTCAAGTCAAGGACTTGCTCATTTAGGGTGGGGGACTTGACATCAGTGGCAGCCTCCTCCTCCTCTTCGTCGGCATCATCGTTGTCGGCTTCGTCGTCAGAGTCTTTGGGCTCTGGAGGGAAAGACATTTGAAGTTGGTTGATGTCTCGGAGGTCGGAGTCCATTGGAATGGATAATTTGTTTAGTGCCGCCGTCCAGCAGAGGTAATAACCTCTGTTGCAAACTTTATTGACTTGTTCTTTGTATTGGTTACAAATGGCGGCTTGACCCTATTTAAAGGCTTTTTCATCAGCTGCTTTGATCTCGTCTTCCTATGATTGGATGGCCTCATTGAGCTTGGCCTCGAACTTTGTTCCCTTGGCCTTGACCGCCTCAACTTTGGCCTTTGCGGCCTGGGCAACTGCCTCCACAACTTCGACTTTTGCCTTGGTTTGGCCTTGTGCAGCTTTGGCAGTCTTGGCATGATCCAGCAGTTTTCGGTTGCTAGCCTTGGCATGGTTCAATGAAAACAGGAGGTTAGCAGCTTCTTGGGTCTTTTTTACTAACTCTTTCTTCGTCATCTCGGCTTTGACCGTATACGAATATGTGTGTTGGATGGCCTACAAGGAGAGTAAAATAGGCTAGTTAAAGATTTTGGCTAAGTATTGAAAAAACTTTATCAAGGAAAAGAAAGAGATTTACCAAGACCGAGTGTTGCATCATAAGGCCGAAGTTTTCATATTCATGCAATTCAGCCATACGGTTCATATCTTCTGGTAAAAGAACAGCCGTTGACAGGGCTACGTCGACTTCAATATGTATTGCACTGTTGCCAGCTGTCAGGGGTTTGTCATACACCATGACCTCGGGAGCCCAGGTCATATTGTGAGGGAAGCTGTGGCTACCCTTAGGTTGGTCAAACCTCAGCTTTTTGGGCGATTGGGAGTCGGATGCATCAGCCTCAGCTGGCCTCTTCTCGGCGGTCGTTTGGCTCTTCTCTACCTTGGCCAATTTCGAGATTGGCACAGTGTCCTCAGAATCAATCTGAGTCACTGTGGCCTTAGCCTTGGTTCTTTTTACCCTCTTTGGTTTTGATTTGGTCTAGGATGGAGATGAGGAGGATTGAATAGCTACCAACCCTGGAAGGGTGGCAAGGAGATCTTCAACAACTGCTGGTTTGCGGCCTATGTCATTAGATGTTGTAGTGACAGTAACCTTGGTATCGAAGTGAATTGCTGGAAGTGCAGTTGGTGGATTTTCTGGGTCGTACGCCGAGGAGATTGATTCTCAGCGTGTACAGTTGCGAGTCCTGCCGGCTGGAGCATTTGGTGGAGCTCTACGTCGACGTCGGCGTCGGCGCTAAGACGGTGGGTTAATTGAGTTGGAGCAGAAATAGAAGGCAGCTTTACTAGCTTTGATGAGGAGGCCTAGTCTAGCCTTGAGGATGACACAGATGGTGGAGTCGTTGCAGATGAGGAAGGTTTGCTTCGGTGGGGAACGTCGGGCAAGGTAGATTTGTACGTCGAGATATAGTCAAGCAGTAGTGGGGCCTTGCGCTTCTCGATAGGAAAACTTAGCAGCTTTTTTAGGTCTTTGCTAGGGAAGAATGTCTGGCGAAAGTCTTTCGCTGGCTGAGGAAAAGGTGCAAATAAAAGAAACATTAGCATGAACAAATGAAGGTTAACAAGTTTTAGGTAGAGATAAAGTTAGTAGGTAGCACAATTCTTACCCTCATTCTCTCTAAACACTTCTCGGTGCAATGGAAAGAGATGAAGATCGTTGTCTGGTGCAAACTCCAGTTGCCCGAGACGATCAGATAGTCATCCCCAGCACCCTTATTGGAGTCAGGAAGGTCGGCTACGATTTTGTAGGCGGTGGATCTGGGCTTGAGGTAATAGGTGTAGCCTTTTTCAGACTTAAGGCCGCACATGGTGTAACAAAACTAGATATCGGCTAGCGTAATCCTAGCATTTTCTCGGCGTGCCAGTTCTATGATGCCATTGATAACCCCGTATGAGTTGATGGCTAGTTACATGGGGTTGAGCTTATAATAATAGAGGATTTCCCTAAAAAGGATGTCTAGGGGAAACCTGAGTCCACACTCTACGAAGGCAACTACTGGGAAGGATATAAGATTACCATTAGGCATAATGGAGTCCTCTTTCCCGGCCAATCTCATTTGAACGTCGGCTGGGATAGAGAACTCTCTCCTAAAGTTCTCAAGTTTCTCTGGAGTGTCTACCCTCCACTTAAACATGTCCATAGCGTCGGCTTAAATGGAAGATGGTACAAAATTTCAGAAAAGAATATTTGGTGTGGGTTTGAAAACCTCGGCTAAACCTTAAACTAGTATCGGAGCTAGGATTTTGAAGATCTAAAGGGATCTTGTTTTAGTTTTCCTAAGGAACAAGGTTCTAAATCAAATCCCAAGCCTAAGTCTATACAGAAACATGAATCAAAATCAAGAATCTGGAAACAAAGTAAGAAGACCAGAAAAGAAATTCAAAAATCAGGGGTGAAATAGAAAGACAAGTGTGTACATCCAAAACTTCAAGACACTGAGTGAGTGTGTGAAGAACAGTGTGCAAATGACTTAAGCAAAAAACATGATTGGCATTTTCGAAAGACTATATAGATTCAAGATTCAAGAACAGGAAATTGATTCATAATCGAAGAAAAAACATATTGCAATCATGCAAACGGATTCAATAGCAAACAGAATAGACACATGGTAAAGAAGGAACATATTCAGAATAATGGAGGGCTGAAACTGAAATTGAAAGAAGCTAGAAACTCACTAGTTGGGTCCAGGTTGAGGACACCGGCTTGAGGTTTCCCGGAGTTAGATGGTGACGACGAGTGGAGCAGGATAATAAATGTTTCGCTGAAGGAGGTGAACGGAGCACAGATACAGACAGCTCGAAGAAACAACAATAGAGGTTGGGGAAATGTTAGAGAGAGAAAAACTTGAGCATAGAGAGAATGCAAGAACACAAAGTGAGAAGACAAAGAGAGAGAGAGAGAGAGAGTTTTGTTAAAACTCAAAAAGGCGGCAAAAGGAAATGAATACACCTTAGATGACGTGTCTGTCAGGTGGCGTGCACAGAAGCGACGCGACCTGGTGGCGCGTGTCAGGTATGAACTAATGAGAGAAGGACGCGTGACGGAAACGGTTAAGAAAATCTTGCGCGACAGCTCATACACAGATTAAACTCTTGGAGTTCTTGATTTAATGAAGTAGAAACCTTGGCTAGAGGAGCGATCTCGGTTAAGGAACTTGAAGAACTTGGTTATTGGTTCTTGGTCATTGATAAAGTAGACCGTAGAGTCTTGGTCATATGAAGTCGACGAGTGATGATCTCGGTCGTAAATGATAGAGTAAGTCTTGACCGACATAGTACTTGAACGAACAATGTAGGTTCCATCACCTCAGGATGCCGAGGTAATAGAACCTAGGGAGCAGTTGTGGGGACATATTTTGTGAATAACAACACGTGGCCGAGGTGACGCCGACGTATCAGGTAGAGTGCCACGTGGCTTGGTCATGTGCGAGATGATCTCGGCTAGGCTGAGATTATCTTTGGAGATATCAGAATCCGAGATGAGCGGATAAAGGACAAGAGTCGGGAGGATCTCAGTCTGGATATAGATAAAACTCTTAGGGAGTTTATCTCTGTTTAACTGGGAGTCTAAGATGAGCATTGAGCAAAAGTCCATTGAAGCTAGGCTTCTACAGGGATCAGGTTAGTGCTGGCTATAAACGTAAGGCACCCTCGTGGGTCTAAGGTTGGTTTTTTATGTTATGTCTAGTGAGTTAAGCACTATTTGTTATCTTTGAGAGATAGTGATCATTGACTTGATCATCGGAATGCCCTCGGGTGGACGAACCACTGTCGGACTTTTATCTTTCTGTGACAGGTTGTTCGGGTTTAATCTATTCTGCCGGTGCTCTCTGTAGACACCCCATTTTTGACCGTCCTCAAGGCTTGGACGTCACCGATTGAACACTCGGTGATCATCCATGATTGTGTTCGTCTTGAGTTCCCGGAGGCCTCGGTTGCGCGCCTTGCCTCGGGATCTCTCGACTCGACTGTTCCGTGTTTGGTTTTTGGCACCAAACACTTGTGGTTTTGCCTTGAAGGGCAGGGAATGACTTGTTGGCCATCCCCACATCCCACTGGCCCTACCTTTGCCTCATTGGCCTCTCCTGGGTGCCACCGGCCATGGTTCCTTAAAACCAATGGCCGATCGGCACTATATTTGGCCGACCGACACTTTATTTTGCCGGTGACCATTTTGGCTGGCCGGTTTGACTCCTTTGCACCCTTGAGGCATGGTGCATGCCAGCTGTGCCAGTTGGAATGCACCATCACTCCTCCCTGTGCAGTTTTGGCTGGTGTGACCCCTTTGAACCCCCTTTCCTTCTAGAAGCTTGAACCCTTTGGCCAAGCTTCTTGGGGAAGCTTGGCCAACTGTATTAGCTTCTCCAAGAAGCCAAGAACTCTTTGTACCCTTTGCACCCTTCATTTAGCTTCTTGGAGAAGCTTAAACCCTCTTTTTTGCCTATATAAGTCATCCTTCCTCTCCTTTGTCTAGGGTTGAAAGTTTTTGATCAAAGAACCAGAGAATACATACATATATCTTGTATATCATCCTCTCTCTCTATATCTCCCTCTCTCTCATCCTTAGTGGATGTTTGGAAGCCCTAAAAGTGCATTTTTACCTTACTTTTGCACTAATACACACACCATTACACCTAGCTCCGAGATTGAGAGGTTTTAAGGGTTGATTCTTGAGCTTTTGGACTGATTTTGATCAAAAGAAGAGAGCTACATTGGCTGTTCTTGAGGTGTTCTTCAAGGGTAATCACTTTGCTTTAATTTCCTCAAACTTGCACTAGTTTTCCACCTGTCTTGCTTGCTGATTTAGGCTTTGTGCATAACATAAAAAAAGCTTATATTTTCATGCTTAAGAACTTTCATTAAGGGTGTTTTGTGGTTTGAGTTCAAACTCACCCTCTTAGGCCTTATTTGGCCTTTTTTGGTGCTTCCTTTGTGAGGCTTTGTTTGCTTGAGTGTTTTAGTCTTCTCACCACTAAAAATCAGTGGATTTCAGTGGTGAGGTAGGTGGTTTGAAGTCTTGTATAGGGGAGGGACACCCCTCTCCCCCTTGTCCCTCTTTTATCCTTGCCTTTTGGGCTTAAAAGGGCAACATGCATGCTTGACTGATTTTGGCCCTATTTCAGAGGTTTTTGGGTGTCCCTAGGTCACATGTTATCTCTGTTTTTGGTCGGATTTGTGCCCCTTTGCATGCTTAACATACTTGCTTTGCATTCCTCCATTTGGCATAGAAATGCATCTTGTGTTTAGGCCATGATTCTCGCATGTGTTAGCCTAACTTCATGAAGGAATTGGCATTACTTTACCATGTTTAAAGTCTGCTGGCCATCTGTTTCAGTCATGTTTGCCATGTTTGGTGTCATCTCTTTGTGTTTTGGCTTGTAAGCCTTGAGTATATTGGCCTCTAGCATGCTTAGCTTAGACCATCCTCATGATTTGGCATCATTTAGGATCGTATTTCAGTCCATAAATCATGTTTGTATGTTTGCACATGTGACCTCTTTCATGCTTTGAGGATGTGTCCTTTTATGCCTAGAGTGAACTTAGGTGCATGCATCTCATTGAAGCCACTTAAGCTGCCATACCAGTGGGTTTTGGAGCCCATTTTTGCATACTAGAATTCTGTTTTTGCTTGTCTAATTCATGCCATGAGTGGTCATGATTAGTGGAAGTAAAGTGCCGTCTTTTGTGCCTTAGCTTTAGGCCCACTAGCTTGCACATTGGCATGAGTGTTAGTCCACCATTTTGGGCACTTTTGGCCACTGTTTTGGGGTGGATTGAGGTCTGCCCCTTTATGGTTTAAGTCCACTATTGCATGCTTGTCCCATGTTTGTTGCATATTTGTTTAATAAGGTCTTGTCACATGCTAATCTTTTTACATGATTATCCATGTCTAGCATTGCATGCTTAACATGATAGATTGCATTACATTTGGCATGCTTGCATTTTAGCATTAGGTTGCATTGTGGAGCCATGTTTGCATAACATGCATTGCATTACTTGGTTTGGGGTGTCAAGCCAAGTGTGAGGGTTGAGAAGAGTTCATATTACAAGTGATGCAACTTGTCTCAACTCTCGGTCACCGAGGCCCTTGACCTTGACATGATAGGGTCTTGGTCCTCATTAGTGTGTCGCATGCATTTTACATTAAATGGCAAGTTTGGTCCCTTAGGCTATCATGCACAATTGATGACCCAAGGACCAAGGGCCATGCTCCCCCTGAGTTCAATACATGATTTGGGAGAGTGGCCATGCTTACATGTGCTTGTAGTTCCATGCCATACACTGCCTGTCCTCTGTTGCTGTCAAAACTGTTTTCTGCAGGGAGTTTCTGCCGACCGGCATTGTTGAGTGCCGACCGGCAAAGAATGAATGGCCGATTACCTCAAATCCAGCCGATGGACATTTTCCATGGCCGGTGAGAATTTCCTTCAGCCGATGGTGTTCTACAGTATGCAGGGAACCTGTCCCAGGATTTTGGTGGTTCCCAGAAAGGCAGGGCAGTGTAAACAGAGGCAGCAGTGGCATGGTACGGGCTTTCCGGGCAAGACGGATCGAGCATGCATCATTCACGCATTCCGAGGCAGGGCTGAGGCCACCTTCTTTTTACATTTAATTTGTTAATTAATTAGAAGTTTTGTAATAATTAATTTAGTATTATTTATTTGGGCTGTAATATTTATTCGGACCCTCCGAGCGAGGGCAATTGTGTAATAAGTGTGCGTGAGTGTGTGCATGTCTTCCAACCCCACGTCTTTCTTCCCTTTTATTTACCCGCTTATGATGGTAGATTAGGACATATTTAAATTAGCATACCTTATGTTATGCATGCGTGCATCCATGCATTTGTTTTCCATGCACTGGGCTCAGCACATCATGCTAACTGCATATGTATTTCAAATTCCAAGATGAGTATTTGTTAATTGCAGCATTTCACATGCCATGTTTAGGATAGCCGAGCCTATTATACCTGCATTTTGCTTGTGATGCATTAGCCACTTAACATGAACTAGGATCATGCGTTGATTACTAACTAGTTTCTGTTTTGGCTTGGAGTACTATGTAAGCTTTTATGCTTTAGCATACCGCATGCGTGTGAGTGTTGCCATAATAGCATGATTACCATGAGGCTAGCTGCTTATGTGATATAAACTGCTTGAATGCCTGTGGATGGAGGTTGAATTACCTGAATTGGAATAATACATTAAAACTGTGAGTTTTAAACCCACTGGATAGTGGCAAAACCATCTTTTCTAAAGCCCACTCGAAGGTGGCAAAACCTGCATTTTAGCCTACTTACGAGTAGCAAACCATTTTTAAAACAAACATACAATGTTTTGTTCCAATTTAAGCGATTTGATCTATACTTGTTTGCTGTGCGCATAACATAGTAATTTTAGGCCAATAACCGGAATAAGAACACATAACGTTTTCAAAAACGGATATCACGGCTAGTAGAGGCCGATCTTCGGATCGGGCGAGAGGGGGTGCTCATAGCTGACCTTCCCCAATCGTATCCAAGCTCCCGAGCCGAGGCAACTTTGGTGATGACGGACACGTGGCCTTTGGCACCGAGTCAGGATTTCCTAAATTTTCCCATTAAAAAATATTTAGGTGGCGACTCTGTATCTGGCAAAGCAGTCCATGTTTGACACTTCTTTCAAAAATCTGTTTTTTCAAAACGATTTGCCGGATTTGGACTCTTTGGTTCAGATTACGAACCGTGACAATTCGAGTCCGAGCTGTAGTAACCCAAAACGAACAGAACGGGACTTACCCTCCCGGGACGTTCGGGGACGTCTACACTCTCCTGCTGGGTATTCCCTGTTTGGTTGTGTGGTCAGAAATCAACACCCACAGAGAAAATTGATAGTGAGGGAATTAAGTAAAATTGTATTTATTTTGATGATAGCTGTTGGTGTAGGGATTGTTAAATTATTTTTATATAAAATAATAAAACAAATAAAAAAATATAAAACATTAAATATTAATGTTCAAAAAAATGCCCAACATGTAAAAAAAAAAAAAAATTTCAAAAAAAATAAAAATAAAACAAATAAAACAATGATTTTTACTTAACCAAAAATATAAAAAATTAAACATTAATCTTCAAAAAAAATGCCTAACTTGTAAAAAATAAAAAATAAAAAAATAGTCTGACAGACTAATTTCTAATACCAAATCCTACAGGCTTATCATAATCCCCTCTCCAAAGGGATTCGTAGTGCGAAGGAGATTACGAATCCCTCTCTATCTCTCAAAATAAACATAATATTAGTGAGTCCCAATATTACCATGAATCCCAACCTCCTCCCTACATAACTCAAAATAAATTGGCCTTAGTCAAATTCACACGTCACCAAAATTACCGAGAAGTTATTAGTCTGTCCTTGATAGTTGTCTTCACATAAACCAAGTTACTAGAAGATGGGCACCCAAATTAATAAAAATTTTAAAAAAATAAATTAAAAAAATAGGTAAGTTACACTTACCTTCCCAAGAGATTTTTAACAAATATAGAGGTTTCCTCTGTACTTTTGCTGACAATATAAGATTGTCCAAGTTCGTTAATTTAGCACAAACGTTGTTACCTTTTTTATATCCAAAATAATCAACTTGCCTCTTTGAACTAATAAGTTATTTAAATGAAAATTTTTACTCATATCTCCTGAGGTTTTGTATATATATACATATTTTAACTTAACATGTTAATAGTTTAATATAAGACCTTAATACTTAATATAATACTTATAAAACTTAATTCACACTATATAAATAAGGAAATATTTATCAATTTTAATTAATGCATTTATTATTTAAATTCCCTTTTTCTTTTTCTTTTTTTAAGTTGAAACAAATGGATTCATTTTTTTTTTCCCTAGCAATTTGTCCTACTTATTTATTCATATGTAAGGAAATTATTTATCCCTAAATTGTTAAGATATTATTAACAAATTTTAAATTTTATCTTTGAGTCATTAAATTTCTAATTGATGCATATTTTAAAAAAAATGCAGGTTATTTTTACATGATTATAAAAAATAAAAAATAAATATAGAAGTAAAAAAAATCTAATCGCCTCACAATAAATTAAAATTAGTTAATGAGGAATAAAAAATCAAAAAACTGTTTGAGAATAATAAATAATTCAAACAATTTCTCATTTCTTACACCTAAAAATAAAATTAATCTTTACTTGAATGGAGAAATTATTTTAGAATACTAAAATACTCAATTAATTTGTTGTATGATATACTTAAAATATATTTCTCCATCTTTGTTTTTCTCATTTAAACTTTTTTTTTATTAAATTAATCTTAAAATTAATTTTTTTACCTTAATTAATGGTTAAAATTTTACTTTATTTTTTAATTTCTCACCTTTATTCTGTTCTATTATTATTTATAGCGAAATATTATTATTTAAATTACCTAATTTTACTTCTTTCGTATATGTAATACTCACATAATTTTATTTTCTGAGAAATTAGACTCTAATACTAAAAGCCAAAAAGTTGGCTTTTTAGTTTTTTTGAGTCACATCACCTCTAATTTTTTACAGCTTTTTTTTCTTTTTTTTTTTATATTAAAAAAAAGTCAAAAAATTGACTTTTAACTTACTTTTCAAAATATGCCTAATTTAAACATACAACGAAATAAAACACTTTCTAAAAAAATATATAAATGCAATTTAATTTGCCCTATTAAATATATATGAAATTATTATTTATTTTTTTATAATTTTAAAAAAAATATAAATGTAATGTCTTGACTATTTTTTCCCAGAACAAGTTTTTGAACTTTTATAAACAAAAAATAAAATAAAAATTCAACCATTAATGAAGGTGAGAAATAAATTTTAAGATTTAAATTACTAAAAATAGTTTAAATGAGATAAATAAGAAATAGATTTTAACCATCATGCATAACAAATTAATTGAATATTTTATTATTCTTAAACAATTTTTTCATTCAAGAAAAGATTAATTTTAATTTTAGGTGTAAGAGATGACAAATTGTTTGAATTATTTATTATTCTCAAATGATTTCTTAATCTTTCTTTTTCTATTAACTAATTTTAATTTATTGTGAGGCGATTACAAGTTTAGTGACTTAAAGATAAAACATTAAAATTTAAGAATAATATATGATTGAGAAAAGATAAAATAATAACTTTTTTACATATGAACAAATAAGTAATACAAATTGCCCAAAAAAATTATATCTATTTATTTTAACTTAAAAAAATTCAAATAATAAATGCAATACTTAAAATAATAAATTTTAGATTCTTTATGTGGTGTGGAATAAGTCTTATATTAAATTATGATGATGTTATCTAACATTAATTTTAGAGAGATTATTTATTTTTAAGTATTTTATCAATAAAAATTAATTTTTTTGCATTAAATGATTTAATAATGTCTTAACAATTTAAAGATTTTATTTAATATTGCATGAGATTTAAGAATTTTATTAAATAATATATATGCAAAATTTTAGGGGAGGTGAGCGAAATTTCTCATTTAAATAGATAAAATAATTAATGGGTAATTTCATCATTTTTTGTATGAAATCAACATAACATCAGTAAATTTTGTTAAATAGCCTAATAGTGGGAAAATCTTGATAAGTTTCAAAAGTAAGGGAGGTTAATGTAATTATTGAAATCCTATAAAAAGTCCCCGTAATTATTAGAAACCTCAGGGGAGGTATAATTAAGTAATTCAACTATTTTGTAAATCAAAAGTAATATTCTTTTTAACAACTAAATAAATAAAAACTGAATTAGTTACAAAGGAAATTAATGATAAAAAATCACTTGACTTATTGAGATATGAAGAAGAAAAATGCTAGGGATATCAAATATTTTATTAATATTTTTATCAAATGTCTCACATAGGTGCGAGACACACACCCATGTGAGATATTTGATAAAAATGTTGCTAAAACATTTGGGATCTCTAGCATTACTCTTTAAAAAAATATAATTAGTCCTACACTTTTGACATAAAATATAAGAGTAAATTACACTTTCAATTTTTCAAAAAATATATAAAAAATTTGTTTAGAAAATTATTTAAATTTTTTTTTGGAAAATACTATTAAAATTTTTTTTTTTTGAAAACTGTTATTACACAAAATAGATGTGTATTTTCAAACTTTTTATTATTATTATTATTAAATTTTTTTCAAAAACATAAAAAAAATTGCACCCAAAACAAAAAAAAATTACAACTAAAAATTTCCTTTCCAACTCTGCCAAGAAACAAAGAAAGAAAAAGAGGTGAAAACATTTGTAGGTTAATTTAAAGTAGTGGCCGTTTTTCTTTTCCTTCTTGAATGAATGATAATTTAAAAGGATGTTTTGTTAGACTAATTGATGCACAAAAACAAGTTGTGACCTACCCACCTTGATTACATTTAGGCCAAGTTTGGCAATTGCAAAATAATTCATCTTTTTATCTTTTTTTCATTACATCACCTCTTTACTTTTCTGCACATCTTTTCGTAAAAAGACAAAAAATACACTTATTTAGGTCATCTCAAACAACCCCTTAAACTTTTCAAACAAGACTTACGAAGTCCTCTTCCAAGGGGGCGCATACGTATATATATATACACTAGTAGGCATCGTGCTTCACATGATTATCCATGTTCATGTAAGTAAAAAAATTAGTAATTCAAAATACTAGTATAAAATAATTTTTATTTCGATGACAAGAATTTTTGTGTAATTCTTGTTGCATGAAATATTATGATGATAACAATAGAAATTTATTTCAAAATATAATGAATAAGTGCATGCATACATAAAAGTCGAAATGTAACAACCTTATTTACGCAACAGCCATATGAAATAGTTTGTTAAATTCTAGTATTTTGAAAGAGAAATTAGCATGAAGTATTATTATGATAAGAATTGTCATTGTGCTCAGAGTTTTTTTTTTTTTTTTTTTAATATTCTAAAAGAAAAAATAATTTAGAGAATTGACCCAATTTTCAAACTATTTAGGAAACTAATCTACTTTTTGAAATTGCATTTTGAAATTGTGATTTTGAAATTGAAATTGCATTTTCAACATGCGATAATTGCATGTTGAAAATGCAATTTCAATTTAAAATTACATTTTCAAAATGCGATTTTGAAAAACAGGTTAGTTTTCTAAATAGTTTGAAAAGTGGGTCAATCTTCTAAATTATTATTATTTTTAGAATATTTAAAAAAAAAAAAAAACTCTTGTGCTCATATGGTAAACCATCTTTTTTTTTTTTTGAATTTTCAATTTAGCATCGCACATAACAAATATCAGTAAGAGGAGCAATAGATGAACATTTTCTATGAACACATAAAAGTAAAAAATTCTCTTCATATGAAAACAACATAACATTTGAAGAATCATAACATAAGAACAAAAAATTCTCAATATCCATCATCTAAGAATTCTTTGGAATAGATCGAATTGACAAAGATCTAAGACAGTGAAATGGCAATTAGTTTGGTTGTGTTAATGTATAATAAACCAATTTACTTTCATGCAATAATAGAGATGATAGTCGATTTTGTGGGACAGCATGTTCTTGGTTTGGAAGTAGTAATGCAGAAAAATGAACAACAAATTTTATTTCTCGTGTTTGTTTGTGTAGTGTCAATCTATGACAAAAAAATTCAATTAAAAACACCAAGTATATGACAAAGTTAATTTTTTTTTTCTCAGTAAATTAAATTTTAGGAAACTAATTTTTTTTCTTAAAAAAAAATTTAATTTTAACTGAATTTTATTTTTCTAATTTAAAAAAACAATATTCTATCATTATATTTTTTGTTTGATTGACTCGAAAATAAGTGACAAAATATATATTAGGAAAACAAAAACAAAAAATATGAACCTTAAAATCTTATTTTACTTAGAAGACTAAAAAAGTCATGGCACCTTTAGTCAAAATAATAAATTATATATAAAAGATATAATTTATTCTCCGTAATGCAAGTTCAACACAACTTGACTTAATATTCATATTATCAAATTGTCTCATATTTATGTTTATCGGAGAATGATCAATCATGATCACCTAATACAGTGTGATTTGTGTTAAAAAAGAAGAAAAATCATCCTCGGCCTTGGTTTGGCTATCATTTTGGAGCTTAAAAAACACAAAATGATAAAATAAGCTAAATAAGTTAATAAGATAAAATATCACATCCAACTCATAATCATTACACTTTTTCTCTTATAAAGTCAAAAAAGCCAAAAAATTCAAACCAAACGAGGCTAAAAAAGTCCCAATAAAAAAATTAATTATATTAGCCAATGCCAAACGAAATTTTAATTCTTGGTATATAAAAATTAAGGGTTAGTTACAAAAAAACCTCCAACTTTTCACACATTTTTCACTTTAAATTTAATTGTTTTAATTTTTACAAATTAAATTTTGGAGAAAAAAAGAAAAATCATCCTCAGCCTTGGTTTGGCTATCATTTTGGAGCTAAAAAAACACAAAATGATAAAATAGGCTAAATAAGCTAATAAGATAAAATATCACATCCAACTCATAATCATTACACTTTTTCTCTCATAAAGTCAAAAAAGCCAAAAAATTCAAACCAAACGAGACTAAAAAAGTCCCAATAAAAAAATTAATTATATTAGCCAATGCCAAACAAAACTTTAATTCTTGGTATATAAAAATTAAGGGTTAGTTACAAAAAAACCTCTAACTTTTTACACATTTTTCACTTTAAATTTCAGTGTTTTAATTTTTACAAATTAAATTTTGGAGTTTCATTCATATTTTAATTTGTCTCATCCGTTTATCTTTGTCTGTGTAAGATAACAAAAGGGGTTTGAAGTGAAAAATATTGAGTTTAAAGTAAAAATGCGTGAAACATTGGAGTTTTTTTGTGTGTAATTAATCATTTTTTTAAAAATTAAAATCACTAAAAATAATAAATTACAAAATAAACCCAAATATTTCACGTATTTTTTTACTTTAAATCCCAATTTTTTCATTTTAAACTCCTCTATTACCTTATACATATGGAGATGGACGGAGAGAGCAAATTAAAATATGGATGAAATTTCAAAATTTAATTTTTCAAAATTAAAATATTGAGATTTAAAATAAAAATACATGAAATCTTGAGAAATTTTTTTTATTATTTATTTTTTTTTATAAATTTTATTTGTAACTAATCCTACTTTTGATTGTGTTTGTCTTGGTGGAAATCTTTTCTTCAACTTTTTCTTGGTGGTGTGACATCATTTTCATTTCACCCTTGATGAGGCAAAAATTGGGAATTTCTCCTCATTGGAAAAAAGGAGGAAGGAAAGAAAAAAAGAAAGTAAAAAAATGTCACTTCTAATCAAGAAATATTTCACCTCTAATCATGCCAAATGCTTAGGGAAAAATGATTTCAAGTTGATGAACAAGTCCACTATAGACTATGGAGTATAAACACCTAATCAACTATTTCTTTGGCCGTTTATATGTAACAAAACAAAATAAATAATAAATAAAATAAAAATTCCGTTTTGTATGGGTCTAGATGGTGCTTATTGTCATATATTGGTGAATCAACAATATGAGTTTTCAGGGTAGTCCAAGTCTGGGAACAGGGCATTAAAAGTGATCAGTACAAGTGGGGAAATTTTACTATCCTCGCCACTTGAAATTTTAGAATATGTTATTTATTTATTTTGGTTATAACTATGATCAATTTTTTTGTTGAATTATAATATTGTTTTATTTATGATTTATGAGATCTTTGATTTTACCTTAAGTGGTGATTGATTATGATTTTTTTTAGTTATAATTCAGAAAATATAGAGTTATACAATTTTTTTCTTTCTTCATACACACCTTTTGAAGTGTGTACCATAGCATTTCCTATACAAGTAACCCTATTTTGACAGTTGTGTTAATCATCAAATTTCTGGTATCAAATAAAGTTTAGTTTGAGCAAAAGATAAAAATGAATGATTTGGTTTCTCTCATTTTGTCATTTTAATTTGAGAGAGCGTTTAGATTTAGTAAGCTCATTTTTTAACTAATTTTAGTAATCTGAACCGTTTATTTTTTAAGACTCGTTAAGTAAAATATTCATGTAAAAAAATCAAAATAATTTAACATCGATAACTATATGTTTCAATCATATTTATTTAAAAAAATAGACGATAAATATAATTTTAAGAATAATCACCTATTTTTTGTAATACAAATTGGATTCAATTATATAACTACCGATGGTTGATCATCTTTATTTTTTACATGAATACTCTGTTGGAACAATCTTCTGTGTAAATAAAATAAATTGAAACTAAATCAAACAAAATAAATAAATAACATACCGAATTTATTTATCGAACCGAATTAAAAAATTTAAAGACCAAGTTGAGTGTATGATACTCTGTCCTTAAGACAGATTCGCCCCGCTACGGTGCTTACGGTTGAGTGGCGTCTATCTCCCAGGATACAATGATCTTAACCAATTTGTAGTAGCACTCCAAAACAAATTGTTCGGCGAACCAAATCTGTGTTCTAACTCTCTGAATATTTATTCCTAAAATTATATATGAAGAATAAAATGCACCAGAACAAAATGGACAGTAATGAGACAAAATCTAGACTGATTTTTTGGATTGAAAATTCGATCCCAAGACTGCTGGAATTGAAGGGTATATATAGGCACAAACATTGTCCGAACAGGTACCAAAACCAAATGAACAGATGCAATCTGTTTCAAACAGATTTTTGCCCATTGCACATGGAACTGATTTCCGTCCAAACAATTTGAAAAGTAGCCGTTTGAAGGACCAAGTTCAAAACTGTTTGTAATAGTTTTTTATTAAACTATTTGAAATATATATATATTAAACTATTTGAATATATACTATTCATCACTCAATCAATCTGGTTAAAGCTGCATCATCTTTTGTCAATCAACCGAAAGTATCCGACAGCCTGCTTTTGTCCATGTGCTGCCAGCTACTCTCCTACTCAACCAATTCACATGCTGCATAGTTCTTTTCCTTCCTATAAAATGTAATGGTTAATTCATTTGTAAGGGACTAAGAAAAACAGAGTGAAAAAGAAGTGCTCTTCTGTTTAAATCCCTGTTTTTGATTATGTATTTTGGAAGCAACTCTTTGCATTAATTTCCAAAACAATTGTAAGTTATTTTCGATTAAAAGTTATTTTAAAGTATTGTAATTTTAATTACTGTTTTAGTTTTGTGTATAATTCCAATATGCTAATCATCTAAACGTGCTCAGTATATTAATTACCATCAGATTCAAGCTCGTCGCCATTTACTTGCTGTTTATTACAATTGTTTGGATTACCATCAACAATATTTAGACCTTTTAAATGGCTGTTAATCTTCATTGCTAATCTTTGTTTCTTTTAAACAGATGTCTCGTCCAAGGCCTCCTTCTCAAGACTTGGTCCCCTCCAGTCAGCCTTTCGTTCCTCCTCCTCTAGAGCTAGTAACCCAGTACCATCCAATTGAAATGATAAACCGTTACCAGGTTCTTGGGAACATACCTAAACCCAGCTATACATCTGCTTTGGCTAATGATCCTTTTGCCTCTTTCAGCCAAGCAGTAACTCCATATCCTCCTGATCCTATTAAAACAACCCGTTCTGATTATGTTAAATTCACCACTACTAATCTATTCTTCAAAGAACCTAGTCATCCTAAGAGTCAGTCTGTTAATGATCTTGCTAAATCTTATTTTACTCATGGATGGCATTTTGTTCCAATGCATCCTGAGAAAACCATCACCTATTACAAAGACATCCTATATAACCACCAATCCATTTTGATTAAATCTATTTATGATCGAACCTATACTAGTAAAGTTGTCTATCATTCCCTCTACATTCACCACATAGTTTCTTTAGCTGAATGGGGTCCTCCTTCTCAGCTTCGAGATTTACCTAATCACTCCCTTCAGTATAGTTATTATGACTATATTGATGCCTACTTCAAAATATTCCTTTACCAAACCGATACATTTAGTCACTTCTGGTTTATTCAATTTGATCAAAAGTTTAAATCTAAATTTCCTACTTGGTTTATGAGATGGTGGACTCATTATGGCGGCATTTCAGATATCTTTCCATTAACTGTCATGAAGTAGGCTAACTATTTTTCAACTGTTTTCTCATATTCCCCACAACAGAAGAAATTCCCTAAACTGCTTATTTTTATATCCAAATATAAAATTCCTTGGATATTTAGATGGCAATATGACATTTCTGATGATGTTGTTCAAAGGATTCATATGGTTAAATGGTGGGATAACTACAAAGTTTCCCGCATTGTTGAAATTGTACACCTTTATTTCGTAAAAATAGTCAAATCCATCTTGGCCCCACTTCCCATAATAAGATGAAAGGTATAGATAACTCTACTACATCCCAAATTAGTAAACCCGTATATTCTACTAACACACATTTACCTGAAGATGATGATGAATCCCAAGCATCTCCCACTCAAACTGATTTCGAAGTAACACATCCCATCAATCCTCAATTAATGACAATTAAGAAATCTTTTACCCCTGATCTTGATAAACTTCTTATTGTTTAACTTGTTAAACAATAGAAGTGTGGGCAGAAGACCAAGGAGGAGGATTATCTTTCAACCTATCAAATAAGGGTTGACAAGTTTTCCGAAGGTCTTTGTAGAATTCAGCAATGTAATTTAAGGACCCTAGGAACCATTGCAATTGGGTTTTATCTAAAATTTCATCAGGAAACTTAGATGCAAACTGAATGGAACGACTAATAGGTAAAATGGTATTTTGGTGAATGTTGTATCCTAAAAATCTAACTTTAGTGTGAAACAATTTAATCTTGGGAGCAGATATAACGAGACCATGACTTTTAATAGTATAAAAGAATGCAGTTAAATGTTTCCAATGTTCATTAAGTGATTTGGAAAAAATTAATATATCATCGATATAAACAATGGAGAAATGACTGAAAGGGTTAAATATATCATTCATAATATGTTGAAATTCACTGGAAACATCTTTTTAATCCAAATGGCATGACATTCCATTCATAATGACCAAAAGGTGTAGTGAAAGCAGTTTTATATCTATCTTTAGGATGAATTTGTATTTGCCAAAAACCACTTTTTAAATCAAATTTACTAAAAATAACAGCTTGACTAAGGCCTCGTTTGGGAACCTTCCCTTTTAGCCAAAAAGTCAAAAAGTTACTAAATTAGCCAAAAAGCCAACAACCCATACTAAAAAGTCAAAGATTCTCTTTTCTCTCTACCTTTTGCACATCTTTTCGTAAAAAGCCAAAAAGTCATAGCCAAAAAGTCAAAAAGTTACTAAATTAGCCAAAAAGCCAATAACCCATACCAAAAAGTCAAAGATTCTCTTTTCTCTCTACTTTTTGCACATCTTTTCGTAAAAAGCCAAAAAGTCATTCCAAACATATTAGTTTTTTTTAGCTTATATTTTAGTCAAATAGCCAAAAAGTTACTAAATTAGTCTGTTCCCAAACGAGGCCTAAGTCGTTTAATTAGATCTTTTTTTATTAGGAATAGGATATCGAATCCATTCTATATATTTACAATTTGGCTTCAATCAATACTCTCTTGAGAAAAGCTGCCATTTTGTATTTATATTGATTCCACCTGTTAAATCTCCACCGAAAGTAATGAACTCTTCTTCCACCTGTTAAATCTCCACCGAAATCAATTAACTCTTCATTCCGCGTCTTGAATGGTATCAGAGCCAAGTTATGTTACTATCTATGGCTTACTGTTTTGCTACTTCTGAGTCAACTCTATTTTCTTTCTGATTAATCTGTTGCCAGTCATCTTAATCTGTCAAAATTATATCTGTGTCTTTCCACGTTGTTACTAGTCACCCACTTTCGTCCCAATCCTTGGTAAGTCCTTTGGTTAAGTGGTGTTGGATTTTAAGGGTCTTCCGAATAGGGTATGTATGAACACAGCGTATGTGAAAACATGATCAATTTAGACAATGTATTAAGATTCCTATAAAACAGTTTAATTCAAAGAAAAATGAGTCGATTATTTAGAAGTAACTCTTCAGTCAGTTTTAGGTCCACAACTTTGCCCTCAATACCTAATCAAGGATTAGTAATTAATGAAGAAGATGCTGAAATACAGAATGATAAAATTGATTCAGGCTGGAATATACCCAAATTACCAATCAAAGAAATTTATAAAACTACTTTTATACAGAATGCTTTCAATGTTACATTGCATGTTAAAACCATTGAACAAGTTTATGCTTTAGAAAAATCTAGGGAAACTTGCCAATTATTTGATGCTAACTTAATCAAAAGACATTTCAAAAATGGTTATAATTTTATCCATCGGTTTAATTCAAGTTGGTGTTAATCCCTTAACCATGATAGGTAAAAATACTTCTGTTTTGTTATGTTTACGAGATACTCGTTTTCTTGATTACAATGATAGTTTAATGGGTATGATGGAAACAGGTCTTCATAAAGGTCCAGTACATTTTAATTGTTTTTCTGATTTTACACTTAGTCTACGTGATCCACATATTCTAGATGCATTAACTTTAAACATTCAATTAAATGGTTCATTTACTAATACGAAAGAAAAAGTTCATAATATTGCTTTAATTTATCGTGTTCATTATAAATGTATGAAAACCAATTTAAATGTTCAGGCTTTACATAAAAGTCCCAAAGATAAAACACTGTTAATTCAAAGTAGTAGTACTGATACACATATCAATGTCCCTCAAATGATTGAATGGAAAAATATTAATCTCCCAGATCAATGGATTACTGTTAATGAAAATTACAAACATAATCAACAACAATCTTTAATCCAAGATATCCAAGATATTCAACAATATAATGATGGTTCAGTCCGGATTAAATATATTAAACTATTTGAATATATATATATTAAACTATTGAAATAGTTTAATAAATGAAGGAAGAGGTACAAACTTTTACTCCTGATCTTGATAAACTTCTTATTGATTTTCGATCTAAAGAAAATAGAATCAAAAGACATGCTTATCGTGCTAAATATGATTCTACTCAACAGTCTCGAATAACTCGTAAATGGTATGATTTTATGATTGAATATACTCTTGAACTTCCTTTCTTTGACTACTTTGAAAATTATTACAAAAAAATTAATACAATCACAAAACATAAATGGAAAACTTTTCCTACTACTACTGTTAGTTCTAGTCATCCTCCTTTAGTTAATATTATTATTGATCATCAAGGAACTGAAGTCCCAGCCTCTCCTTTTAAGTTGCCTGGTACAGACCCTGACATTAAAAAAGTTATTGAACAAAATAATTATACTAATCAATGTTTAAAAACAATTGGTACACAATTAGATACAATTGGTACACAATTAGATAAAATTGAAACTCATTTCGATTCAACTACTGTTACACCTAAATCTTTAGATCAACCTTTACTTAATCTTTCTAGTAACAGATCCAAAGAACTAGTTTAGTTACCAATGATAATTCCACTGTCAAAGCTATAGAACAATTACTTACTAAACTCACTCCTTCTGATACCGCCTCACCATCTAAAGACAAAGGTTTTACTGTTTTAAACCAACAAATTATTGATACTGTTCCTGATTAATCTGAAACTGATACTACTGATAATGAACTAAACCTCCGTTTGGGAAGTGGGTTGGCTTTTTGGCTTTTTGGCTTTTTTGGCTATTTTAGCCTGGGCTTAAAAGTTTGGTTTGGGAAGGGCTTTTTGGCTTTTTTGACTTTTTTTGTGAGAGAGGAGTGTAATGATTATGGGTTGGATGTGATGTTTTGTTTTTTGTGGCTAAAAAAGCCTATTTTGTCTTTTGTGGCTAAAATAGCCAAAAAGCCTGGCTTTTTGGCTTCCCAAACGGAGGCTAAATCAATTAACTCAACAATTTCAACCCTCTACTCTTGCTAAAATTCATTATCCCAAAGTAAATCCTCAAACTACAAAAAATTGGTATTCTCGACCTACTCCTCCTGATATCCAATTTGAAGAAACTAATCTTTCTAATCAATTTTCTGTCTCTGCTAAAAAATTATATGAATGGAATATTGATGGTCTTAGTGAAGATCAAATACTGCAAAAATTAAATCATTTATCTACGGTTACTAATAGTTATCTTAGTAATTACCCTGAATATACTCAAGCTGAAATTGTCTTATTAATAACCTTTGGTTTTACCGGTATGCTAAAATCTTGGTGGGAAAAATACCTTAATGAAGATCAACGCGAATCTATATTATATGCAAATCAGAAAGATGAACATGATCTACCTATTTTTGATGACACTATTGGTTATTACAAACTTGATGGTATTAATACTCTAATTTATACCATAGTACGACATTTCATAGGAACCCCTACTAATATATATTCACGCATACATGATCAACTTAGTAATCTTACCTGTCCAACCTTAAGTGATTTTAGATGGTACAAAGATGTATTTACTTCTAGAGTTATGTTAAGAGAAGACTGTACTAAATCTTTTTGGAAAGAAAAATTTATTAATGGATTACCTAGCTTATTTGCTCACAAAATTAGAGATGTTCTTAGTCAACCTACTGGTGTTATAGAATATGATAACTTAACTTATGGTGATATAATTAGCACTATTCAAAAAGAAGGATTAAAAATGTGTATTGATCTTAAACTTAGTCAAAAAGCTGCTAAAGATAAATATAAGGCTAAATATAAATTAGGAAATTTCTGTGAACAATACGGACTACCTCCTGTTGCACCCTCTCGTAGAAAATCACACAAATATTCCAAACATAAACATAAATCCTCTTACAACAAAAATAAAAAGAATTATTCACCTTCTAAATCAAATGATAAACTCTATACTAAATCAAAAAAGAAATATTATAGAAAATCTACTCATCCGAAATCTAAATCTAATAAAGATATTACCTGTTATAACTGTGGCCAAAAAGGTCATTATTCTAATACATGCAAAGAAAAACAAAAATTAAAGGATAAGGTTAATCAACTACAAATCAATGATGAATCTAAAAATCAATTATACGAAATCTTTCAATTAAATCAATCAGTTAGTGATTCCTCTTCTATTAATCCTAGTACATCATCTGCTGATACTTCACCTAGTGAAGATTCTGATAATAATATTGAATTAGGATGTAATGATGTTTGCTGTAAACCAATTAAACAAATCACTGTTCTTACTAAACAAAATCAAGAAGAATCTGCTCTTATTGAATTAATTAGTCGATTAGATGATCCAGAATTAAAAAAGAAATATACTAATAAGTTAAAATCCTTATTAACTAATCCTGATCGAACACCTAAAACTGATAAACCTATCATTAGTCTATCCAAAACTTTAGAACGATTTAAAAATAAAAATAAAGAAATCACTCTGCAAGATTTATAATATGAAATCAATCAGATTAAACAAACTATTAAATTTTACAAAGTAAAGATAAATCTTTAGAAGATGAAATTATTACACTAAAACTTAATAAAAGTTTAGATAATTTCCAAGATAATCAGAATGAATCTCCTAATGAATCTGACCATGATTCTGATCCTACTAATCCTGAGAATCTCTTATTTGATAATTGATCTCATCATTCCAATCATTCTGAAAATAAACGATTAAATCTTATTAATAATTTTTCATGACATTTTTCATAATATGTAGTAGGGAGTAATCCTTCTTGAATGCAATTTAAATCAGCACCAGTATCAGAGCCAAGTAATGTTGCTATCTATGGCTTACTGCTTTGCTACTTCTGAGTCAACTCTATTTTCTTTCTGATTAATCTGTTGCCAGTCATCTTAATCTGTCAAAATTATATCTGTGTCTTTCCACGTTGTTACTAGTCACCCACTTTCATCCCAATCCTTGGTAAGTCCTTTGGTTAGGCAGTGTTGGATTTTAGGGGTCTTCCGAATAGGATATGTATGAACACAGCGTATGTGAAAACATGATCAATTTAGACAATGTATTAAGATTCTTGTAAAACAGTTTAATTCAAAGAAAAATGAGTCGATTATTTAGAAGTAACTCTTCAGTCAGTTCTAGGTCCACAACTTTGCCCTCAATACCTAATCAAGGATTAGTAATTAATGAAGAAGATGTTGAAATACAGAATGATAAAATT
The DNA here is from genome assembly GCA_036172215.1 of Camellia granthamiana. Taxonomy (NCBI): domain Eukaryota; kingdom Viridiplantae; phylum Streptophyta; class Magnoliopsida; order Ericales; family Theaceae; genus Camellia; species Camellia granthamiana. The sequence continues at coordinate 6,824,795 of CM069908.1, read as the reverse complement.
GATTCAGGCTGGAATATACCCAAATTACCAATCAAAGAAATTTATAAAACTACTTTTATACAGAATACTTTCAAAGTTACATTGCATGTTAAAACCATTGAACAAGTTTATGCTTTAGAAAAACCTAGGAAAACTTGCCAATTATTTGATGCTAACTTAATCAAAAGACATTTCAAAAATGGTTATAATTTTATCCATATCGGTTTAATTCAAGTTGGTATTAATCCCTTAACCATGATAGGTAAAAATACTTCTGTTTTGTTATGTTTACGAGATGCTCGTTTTCTTGATTACAATGATAGTTTAATGGGTATGATGGAAACTGGTCTTCATAAAGGTCCAGTACATTTTAATTGTTTTCCTGATTTTACACTTAGTCTACGTGATCCACATATTCTAAATGCATTAACTTTAAACATTCAATTAAACGGTTCATTTACTAATATGAAAGAAAAAGTTCATAATATTACTTTAATTTATCGTGTTCATTATAAATGTATGAAAACCAATTTAAATGTTTAGGCTTTACATAAAAGTCCCAAAGATAAAACACTGTTAATTCAAAGTAGTAGTACAAATACACATATCAATGTCCCTCAAATGATTGAATGGAAAAATATTAATCTCCCAGATCAATGGATTACTGTTAATGAAAATTACAAACATAATCAACAACAATCTTCAATCCAAGATATCTAAGATATTAAACAATATAATGATGGTTCAGTCCGGATTAAATATATTAAACTATTTGAATATATATATATTAAACTATTGAAATAGTTTAATAAATAAAGGAAGATGTACAAACTTTAGGAAACCAAAATTTGAATTTAGAATTAAATTAAATTCCCACAATAATTTTTATTGAAAAAATTCAAATGAATTTTATCTAAAAAATTAATGTTAGACCCAAAAACGACGTTAATTTTCCATTCACCACTCATAAATGGTTTTGACGTTCCGTCTTCACCGTTTGACTTGCCACGCGGCAAGGAACACTTCACCTCTTCGGACCCACCCCAAAAGACGTTTGGGGCCCACTCAAATTGGGCTAAAAAATATGCTTATATTAAACCATTTTTTTCCAACAATCCCCCACATGAATGGAATTTGACGGAGAGAAAATGCAACAACATGATCTAATTACAGAGAGTACAGAAATTGGTAATATTCTGCAAAGGATAGGTAGTTTTTGGCTTTGAACCTGCCCTTGTGAGACACTATCGAATTTTCTAGCTAACCAGTAAACATGATGTCTTGAACTGTTCAGCCGTTTGTGTAAATCAAGACAATAGAACTCACACAGTATATTCCCAGACACAGTTTAGTTCTCACTATTGTGTTCATTTTGGCCTTGAACAACCTGGTCTTTTATGAGTGCTCTAGAGAATTGTAGCCCTTCACAAATCTCATAAAACCGGCCCAGTTTACACTCACATAGGTGATTCTTATGAAGAGTATCCTGGCATACTCCACTAGGTTTACCTAGATATAAGAATCATTAAAATTTTACTTAACCTCAAATGCTGCAGACATCACTATTTCATCATAGAAATGAGTAGGAGTTAGACTCCCCAGTGATCCTTCTGAGTTATTTACAACTCGGTTGTCCCTTTGAACCTAGATCTTGGGATCTCCAGTCAACTAGGTTGGGTTGCCGTTGTGGTAACTCTTATTTAATAGGCTTAAGTCCATTCCCCTCGATGAATTCTTAACTAACTCTCTTGCTAACCCTTTGGTTAGTGGACCCGCTATGTTGTCTTTAGACTTAACATATTCTATAGAAATAATTCCATTAGAGAGTAGTTGTCTTACGGTATTATGTCGACGTCGAATATGTCGAGACTTACCGTTATACATATGACTCTGTACTCTACCTATTGCAGATTGACTATCGCAATGTATGCATATAGCAGGCACCGGTTTTGGCCATATTGCAATATCTTCAAGGAAGTGGTGAAGCCATTCTGCCTCTTCCCCTGCTTTGTCTAAAGCTATGAATTCTGATTCCATAGTAGACCTAGCAATGCAAGTCTGTTTGGAAGATTTCCAAGATACAGCCACCCCACCAAGAGTAAAGACATACCCATTGGTGGATTTTGAGTCTCTTGTATCCGATATCCAATTTGTATCACAGTATCCTTCAAGTACTGCTGGATATCTAGTATAATTCAGCCCAATATTACGAGTAAATCGAAGATACCTTAGAACCCTTACAATTGCTTTCCAGTGTTCTACTCCTGGATTACTCGTATATCTACTTAATTTACTTACTGCATAAGCTATATCTGGGCGAGTGCAGTTCATCAAGTACATTAAGCTTCCAATAATTTGGGCATACTCTAACTGAGAAATACTTTCCTGTACATTCTTAGAAAGATGTAAATTAACATCTACAGGTGTTCTAGCAAGATGATCATCATCTTTGCTGAATTTGTCATGTATTTTCTCAATATAATGAGATTGTGACAAAGCATAACCTTCTGATGTTTTGGTAATTTTCATACCAAGAATCACATCAGCAATGCCCATGTCTTTCATGTCAAAATGTTTATTCAACATTTTCTTGGTAGTTTTAATCATTTCATTATTACTACCTATGATGAGCATATCATCCACATAAAGACAAATAATGACATAACCTTTGTCTGTGTTTTTAATATAAACACATTTGTCACACTCATTAATTTTAAATCCATTTGACATCATTGCCTTGTCAAATTTCTCATGCCATTGCTTTGGCGCTTGCTTTAAACCATATAAAGATTTAACCAATTTACATACTTTCTTTTCTTTTCCTAAAACAAAAAAACCTTTTGGTTGTTCCATATAAATTTCTTTATTTAACTCACCATTTAAGAAAGCGATTTTCACATCCATTTGATGAATTTCTAGATTGTATAGAGATGCAATGGCAATTAGCATTCTAATGGATGTTATTCTAGTAACCGGTGAGTATGTGTCAAAGTAATCAAGACCTTCTTTTTGTCTAAATCGTTTGATCACAAGTCTTGCCTTGTATTTGTTAATTGATCCATCTGCTTTCATTTTCCTTTTGAAAATCCACTTGCACCCAAGATGTTTACAATCTGGTGGCAAGTCCACTAATTCCCAAGTGTGATTTTGCAAGATGGATTCAACTTCACTGTTGACAGCTTCTTTCCATAAAGGAGCTTCAAGACTGGACATAGCCTCTTTAAAAGTTAAAGGCTCATTTTCTAACAAATATGTTAGAAAATCTGGACCAAAAGATTTTGAGGTTCTAGCACGTTTACTACGCCTAAGTTCCTCTTCCTCATTTTAATCTAACACTTGTTCTTGATCCTGACTAGTAATTGCATCATGAGATCTTTTATTGTTACTAGTCTCTTGTCCAGTCTTATGTGAAAATACATGTTCACAGAAAGATGCATTCCGAGATTCAATAATAGTATTTACATGCATTTCGGAATGTTCTGATTTATGAATCAAAAATCGATATGCACTACTATTCTTGGCATAACCAATGAAAATGCAATCAATGGTCTTAAGACCTATCTTAGTCTTTTTAGGACTAGGAATAGCCACTTTAGCCAAACACCCCCACACTTTTAAGTATTTGTAGGATGGTACTCTTCCATGCCACAATTCATAAGGTGTTTGATTCACTTTCTTTCGGAGTACTTTATTAAGTATATAATTTGCAGAAAGTATTGCTTCCCCCCACAAGTTCTGAGGCAATCCAGAACTTATTAACATGGCATTCATCATTTCTTTTAAAGTCCTATTTTTCCTTTCAGCAATTCCATTTTGCTGAGGTGAGTAAGGAGTAGTAGTTTGATGAATTATTCCATGTTCTTTACAAAACTCACCAAAAGGTGATTCATATTCACCACCTCTATCACTTCTAATTTTCTTACCAAGTTGATTTTCAACTTCATTCTTATATTGAATGAAAGTTTCCAAAGTTTCATCATTGGTTCGAATTAAATAAACATAACTATATCTAGTATAGTCATCTATAAAAGTGATAAAATATTTTTTCCCACCTCTGGTTTGAATGAATTTAAAATCACAAATGTCACTATGAATTAATTCTAGTGGTTCCGTACTTCTTTCAATTGAATGAAAATGAGTTTTAGATAATTTTGCCTCAACACAAATTTCATATTTATGATTTGAATCAATGTCAAATTTAGGTAAACATTCCATATTAATTAATCTACGCAAAGATCCATAATTAACATGTCCTAGTCTACCATGCCATAAATTTGAAGACTCAAGCAAGTAAGAAGAAGATATAGTATTATTAATAACTGAGGGTACAATGGTCATTATATTTAACTTGAAAAGGCCATTAGACATTTAACCTTTTCCAACATACATTCCATTCTTTGTAAGTACAAATTTATCACTCTCAAATACTAGCCTAAACCCATTCTTACTCAACAAAAATCCGAAAACAAGATTCTTGCGAATGTCCGGTACATGCAGCACATTGTTGAGAGTGAGTTCCTTTCTTGATGTCATCTTGAGAACAATCTTTCCTTGTCCTTCAACTTTGGAAGTTGAGGAGTTACCCATAAAAAGTTGTTCACCATTGTCCACTGTAGAATAAGATGTGAACATCTTTTTGTCGGCACAAATATGACGAGTAGCACCAGTGTCCACTAGGGGTGTACACGGTCCGGATTGGTTCGGTTATGAGAAAATCCAAGAACCGAACCGATCCTAACGGTTCTGTGATTTTGAGAACCAGACCAGACCGTTACACTTGTAAAACCGGACCAGAACCAAACCGAAAAAACGGTTCGGTTTCAGTTTGGTTTACGGTTCCAAAATTTTTTATTTACAAGAATAAATTTTTAATATTAGCAAAATAATTACTCAAACTAATTACATTTGACTCATGATAAAAACTAATAATATTAAGGCAATACTTAATATTACATATATATACCATCTTAATTTCATTAAAATTATAAAAAACCAATTAATAAAAATAAAACTTGATATATATATATCTTTTAAAATTCGGTTCGGTTCGGTTCGAACCGCGGTTTTTTCATAAAATCCATTAACCGAACCGTTTCTACGGTTCTCATATTTCTTAATCCGAAACCGAACCAATTCTTAATAGAACCGAACCAAACCGTATGATTCGGTCTGGTTCGGTCCGGATTACCGGTTTGAACGGATTTTTGAACAGCCCTAGTGTCCACCCACTATTCTTTAGGATTTCCGACAAGATTTGCCTCGGAAACAACAGCAGAAAGATTGATGTCATCTACACCATTGGAAATTTTGTCCACTTCGGTCATATGGGCTTGAGCAGGCTTCTTGCTTGTTCTTCTTTTGCTTTTGCCTTTGCTACGGCAATCTTTGGCCTGATGTTCCTCTTTGTCATAGATGTAACATTTGCCATTAAACTTGTACTTTTTATTTTCCCCCCCCTTTAGAGCCTTGTGATGAACTTTCTCCAGAAGACTTTCGTTTCTTGGTTTTTGAAGCATGTTCCACCACATTTGCCTTAGACTCCATAGGATGCTTACCAGCCCGCTTTTCAGAATTGCGGTTGTCCTCCTCAATCCTTAAACGCACAATTAACTCGTCCATAGAAATTTCTTTGCACTTGTGTTTGAGGTAGTTCTTGAATTCCTTCCAGCCTTTTGGTAATTTTTCAATTAAGGCTGCAACTTGGAAGGATTCACTGAGAGACATGCCTTCTGCGTGAATGTCATGCAGAATGAGTTGGAAATCTTGAGCTTGACTGATCACAGTTTTTGAATTAACCATTACAAAATCCAAGAATCTGCCAACCACAAATTTCTTTGAGCCGGCATCTTTCATTTTGTACTTTTTCTCCAACGATTCCCAAAGTTCCTTTGCTGTCTTGATTGGACTGTAGACGTTGTATAATGTGTTGTCAAATCCGTTCAAGATGTAATTCCAGCAAAGGAAATCGGCATGTTTCCAAGCATCAACCGCAACAACCACTTGCCGGTCAGTTTCATCATCTTTCAGGATAGGAGCATCTTCACGGAGGAAACGAGCCAGGTTCAGAGTTGTAAGATAGAACAACATTTTCTATTGCCATCTTTTAAAGTCAGTTCCTGAGAACTTCTCTGGCTTCTCTACATGATTTATTGGTACTGTCACCACAGGAGAGGGGGTTAGTGCAATTGCAGCCACCACAGTAGTACTTGTTTAGGCATTTGTTTCAGTAGCCATCAATTCTAATTTATAAAACAAAATTATTATTAGAATTTACACTACACAAAATTAAACCAAATTCACAGAGTTAAATTTTGTTAAAATAAAAGAAATAAGAATATAACTTTTATTTTCCATTTAATTTGGAAATAAAATAAAATTTTATTGAACCAAATTAATTCCACACAAGAAATTAAATTCTGTAAAATAAAAGAAATAAGAATATAACTTTTATTTTTCAATTAATTTGGAAATAAAATAAAATTTTATTCAACCAAATTAATTCCACACAGGAAATTAAATTCTGTAAAATAAAAGAAATAAGAATATAACTTTTATTTTTCAATTAATTTGGAAATAAAATAAAATTTTATTCAACCAAATTAATTCCACACAGAAAATTAATTTCTGTAATATTTCAATAATTAAAAAACTAAAACAAAATTTTAAATAATGAAAACTTAGAAAATAATTTCTAAAACCCAAAATTAATTTCTGAAAAAATTCTACAAAAATATATTCTGAATTGTTAATGACACCAGTATCGTACTACTAGTTGTCAAAGAAAATAGACAGTATATTACTACTATCTGTCAAATAGCATATAATCACTATTTATTTTTCCAACCAGAATATTATTTTGTAAATTTACAGAAAATTTTTTTTCTTAAAAGAAGAAAGAGAAAAGGAAGCAAACGAAAAAATTCTGTAAACAGAATAAATTCGAATCTGTCTTAAGATTGTTGGAACAATCTTCTGTGTAAATAAAATAAATTGAAACTAAGTCAAACAAAATAAATAAATAACATAACGAATTTATTTATCGAACTGAATTAAAAAATTCAAAGACCAAGTCGAGTGTGTGATACTCTGTCCTTAAGACAGATTTGCCTCGCTACGGTGCTTACGGTTGAGTGGCGTCTATCTCCCAGGATACAATGATCTTAACCAATTTGTAGTAGCACTCCAAAACAAATTTTTCGGCGAACTAAATCTATGTTCTAACTCTCTGAATATTTATTCCTAAAATTATATATGAAGAATAAAATGCACCAGAACAAAATGGACAGTAATGAGACAAAATCTAGACTGATTTTTCGGATTGAAAATTCGATCCCAAGACTGCTGGAATTGAAGGGTATATATAGGCACAAACTTTGTCCGAACAGGTACCAAAACCAAATGAACAGATGCAATCTGTTTCAAACAGATTTTTGCCCGTTGCACATGGAATTGATTTTCTTCCAAACAATTTGAAAAGTAGCCGTTTGAAGGACCAAGTTCAAAACTGTTTGTAATAGTTTTTTATTAAACTATTTGAATATATATATATATATTAAACTATTGAAATAGTTTAATAAATAAAGAAAGATGTACAAATTTTAGGAAATCAAAATTTGAATTTAGAATTAAATTAAATTCCCACAATTACAAACTTTAGGAAACCACTTAGGAATCTAAAATTTGAATTTAGAATTAAATTAAATTCTCATAATAATTTTTATTGAAAAAATTCAAATGAATTTTATGTAAAAAATTAATGTTAGACTCAAAAACGACGTTAACTTCTCATTCACTCATAAATGGTTTTGACGTTCCGTCTTCACCGTGTGACTTGCCACGTGGTAAGAAACACTTCACCTATTCGGACCCACCCCAAAAGACGTTTGGGGCTCACTCAAATTGGATTAAAAAATATGCCTATATTAAACCATTTTTTTCCAACATACTCTACTCAACGAGTTCTAAAAAATAAATGGATTGAATTACCGAAATGAATCATAAAATAAACTTATCAAGTCTAAACGCTCTCTGAAATTAAAATAACAAACTTAAAAGAAACCAAATTCAATATAATGTAACGATAATATCAAGTCCACTATTGACACATAAGATTATTATTTAAAACCTTAAACATTACTGTTTCTATACACTATATAAGGCAATTGAACCATTTTGAACGGTGCTTTTACTCACTGTTTGTTTGAACGGATTAGATAAGGAGAGATTGGAATTCATCGAATTGTAATCTTGAGATTCATAGTCCTGAGACTATTTGATTGGATAAGATATATATCCCATGTTTGTTTCGTCATGAGATTAAATATCAGGAAAGGACTATTTGGTTAGATAGGATATGAATCCTATGTTTGTTTGGGATATTATGGAAAATGATAAATGCTCAAATGACTATTTTACTCTTTTTAATTATTTACTAAGTAATAACAATATTAAACATATATTTAATATTTTAATAATTATTTTTAGCTAGATTAAATAAAAATTTATTATTTTTTTTACACAATTAATTAAATTTATTTTTTAAAAATAAAATAAATAAAATATCAATAAAATATATATGTTATTTTTTAATTAAAATTTTAAATAAATTTATTTTAAAAAATAATAATAATTAAATAAAGCATCTATTAAAATTTAAATAATGAAATTAAATAAAATATAAACAAAATTTTAAAATAAAATATCAATAAAATATCTATAAAAAATTAAATACATAAAACATCAATAAAAATTAAATTAAATAATTTTATTTTTAAATTGATACATTTAAATTTTACTAAATATAATACATAATTAAATAGTAGAAGGTCAAAATATAATCCCATATCTCCCCTTATCTCCCCATTTGTGTTCCTCCATGGGACACAATAGTCTAACACATTTGGAATTAATAGTCTGGAGGAACTATCAATCCGGAGCAAAATTAGAAAATCAAACAACAAAATTGAAAAACCAAACAATGGATATAAATGTTAGGGAAAATCGATGTGATTCCCCACAAGTAAATCAAATTAAATCAAAAGCAACACAAGAATTTTACGTGGTTCCCTCAATGTGAGGTACATCCACGGGATCGAAATCCGATTCCACTATCAACCAAATAAGTTCCAAACGATTACAAACGAGACACTAATGGTCTCACAAAACCACCCTTAGGTGAATTCCAAATAATCACAAATAAACAAGAGGAAAGACCTCACCAAATAGATGAACCAAAATCTTCAGAACCTGAGTTGAAGAAGACCCAAAATAACGAGCCCAAATCAATTTCACCAAACCAGCCGAAACGACGAAGCAGAGAAGCAAACCAAAAAGGTACCAATCCTTAAATTGACCAAGTCAACTTCACCAAATCAATTAGTTGTTCCACAAAGCAAATTCCACAAATTAATTGATCAAAACAAGTGCTGCTGCCGTTGGGCCTTTTCCGAAGTCACTGCCGCCGCTATACTTGCTTGGGAAACAACACACCAAAAAAAATATTATGAATCTAGGGTTTTGTAATCAAACCCTAAATGTATCCAAATTGGATTGGGCCTCCACAAATATAATATATAAAAATATATTATACTAAACCAAGCCAAATTAAAACTTTTTTTCCAAAACCAATTGGGTCCCACACTCCAATAAGGAGGTATACCCAACAATTCTCCCCCTACCGACTTAGGTGGAGAGATCAACCATACCCGCCAAAGTTCGACACTTTAAATGTTTGTCCCTTGACAAAGTCTTTGTCAACATATCCGAGATATTATCATCTGTGTGAACCTTTTCGAGTTGCAATAATTTCGAATCTAACACATCACGAATCCAATGATATCTCACATCAATGTGTTTCGATCTCGAATGAAAAGTAGAATTTTTACTCAAGTGAATAGCACTTTGACTATCACAATAAAGCACATACTTTTCTTGCTTCAAACCCAATTCTTGCAAAAATTTCTTCAACCATAACTCTTCTTTGCAAGCTTCTGTAATGGCAATAAATTCAGCTTCGGTAGTTGAGAGAGCAACACATTTTTGTAATTTAGATTGCCATGCCACAGCTCCCCCTGCAAAAGTCATCAAATACCCCGAAGTAGATTTCCTAGAATCAACATCACCAGCCATGTCAGAATCTGTGAACCCATCAAGCATCGGTTTACCATCCCCAAAACACAAACACACCTTCGAAGTCCCTCGAAGATATCTTAGAATCCATTTTACCGCTGCCCAATGTTCTTTACCCGGATTAGAGAGAAAACGACTCACCACACCAACGGCGTGAGCAATATCCGGCCTTGTACAAACCATGGCGTACATCAAAGAACCAACTGCTGAAGCATAAGGAACTTTCAACATCTCTTCTTTGTCTTTCTCACTTGTAGGACATTGATTCGAACTAAGTTTGAAGTGACCCGCAAGTGGACAACCAACCGGCTTTGCTTTATTCATGTTGAACCTCTCAAGAACTTTCTCAATGTAGCTTTCTTGAGACAACCAAATCAGCCCCTCTTTGCGATCACGAACAATTTTCATACCAAGTATTTGCTTTGCCGGCCCCAAATCTTTCATAGCAAAAGACTTGCTCAACTCTAACTTCAACCTGTTTATCATGGTAGAATCTTGACCAACAATTAACATGTCATCAACATAAAGCAAAAGAATAATAAATTTCCCATCCGGAAAATTTTTCACAAACACACAATGGTCTGAAGTGGTTTTAGAAAAACCATTATTCATCATGAAAGAGTCAAATTTTTTGTACCATTGCCGCGGAGCTTGCTTGAGACCATACAAACTTTTCTTCAATTTGCAAACAAATTTCTCTTTCCCTTTTTCCACAAAACCTTCCGGTTGTTCCATGTAAATTTCTTCTTCAAGATCACCATGAAGAAATGCGGTCTTCACATCAAGTTGTTCAACTTCAAGGTTCATACTTGCAGCCATGCCAAGTACAACCCGAATAGAAGACATCTTCACAACCGGCGAGAAAATCTCGTCAAAGTCAATACCTTTCTTTTGCCCAAAACCTTTCACAACAAGACGTGCTTTGTACCTCAGATTCTTCCTATCATTCTTCAATTTGAAGACCCACTTATTTTTCAGAATTTTCCTCCCTTTAGGCAACTTCACTAAGTCATAGGTGTGATTTTCAAGTAAGGAGTTCATCTCCTCTTCCATGGCCTTTTTCCAATCACCTTTCTTTACATGCTCAATTGCTTCTTGGTAGCTCTCCGGCTCCCCTTGATCAGAAATCAACACAAATTCATTGGGAGGATACTTTCTTGAAGGTTGTCGGTCCCTTGTAGATTTCCTCAACTCAAGTTGTGGTGGCGGTTCTTGAGTTGGATGCTCTTCCTCAATTTCTGGCTCAACTTCATTAGGATTAGCATCATCCTCCACATCTTCAATAGGTGGCTGTACATCTCCCCCATTTTCATCATCAACTGGAGATGAAGGAGATGGATCCATGTCAATGAGATCACTAGTTTTTGGCTCCGGTTGATCACCTTTACCAAAGTCTTCAATTGTTTGGTCTTCAAGAAACACAATATCACGGCTTCGAATAACTTTCTTGTCGACCGGATCCCATAATCTATACCCGAATTCATCACGCCGATAGCCAAGAAAAATACATTGTCTTGACTTACTATCAAGTTTGGACCTTTCATCCTTTGGAATGTGAACAAAAGCTCGGCAACCAAACACTCTCAAGTGCGCATAAGAAACATCTTTACCGGTCCAAACTTTTTCCGGAACATCACCATTCAAAGGATAGGAATGAGACAAATTGATCACGTCAACCGCTGTACTCATTGCCTCACCCCAAAAGGATCTTGGCAATTTAGTTTGTGAAAGCAAACACCTTGTTCTTTCCACAATGGTGCGGTTCATCCTCTCGGCAACGCCATTTTGTTGAGGAGTCTTCTTAACTGTCTTTTGGTGCCGAATACCTTGGCTGCGACAATACTCATCAAATGGCCCAATGTATTCACCACCATTGTCAGATCGGATGCACTTCAATTTCTGCCCTGTTTCTCTTTCAACCATGGCCTGAAAATGCTTAAATACTTCTAGAACTTGATCTTTAGTTTTTAGTAGATAAGCCCAAACTTTCCTTGAATAATCATCAATGAAAGTAACAAAATAAAGTGCACCACCATGTGTTCTAACTTTTAAAGGACCACAAACATCCGAATGAATCAACTCCAACACATTTTCTTTTCTAGAAGCAACATTTTTATGAAAAGAAACTCTATGTTGTTTACCCGCTAAACAATGAACACAAGTTTTAAGATGTGTACCTTTCAAACCGGGTAGAAGCTCTTTCTTGAACAAAACTTGCAGCCCCTTTTCACTCATATGGCCAAGCCGCTTGTGCCACAATTCGGTAGAAGTATCATCTTCAAGTGCATTGACAACACCTTTACAAATTTTCCCATGCATCGAATAAAGTGTATGACTCTTCTTGCACTTAGCCACCACCAAGGAGCCCTTTGTGAGCTTCCATATTCCATCACCAAATTTGTTGTTGAAGCCTTCATCATCTAGCTTCCCAGTAGAGATCAAATTGAGGCGAATGTCGGGAACATGCCTCACATCTTTAAGCAACAATTTGCAACCCAAATTTGTTTCCAAGCAAACATCACCCATACCAATAATCTTGGACAAACCTTCATTACCCATTCGAACAGAACCATAATCTCCTGCAGTGTAGGTAGTGAAGAAATCAACTCGAGAAGTCACATGAAAAGAAGCACCGGAATCAATCACCCAATTGCTCTCTTGGCCCACAAAATTGATACAATCATCTTCACAAACGACCATGAGATCATCGGTAGTAACTGCCGTTATGTCTTCTTGCTTCTTATCCACACTTTTGTCATGCCTTTTCTCCTTATTCTTGAGTTTTCGGCATTCTCGCTTCATGTGCCCTTTCTCATGGCAATAATAACACTCAATGTCTTTCTTTGAAAAAGAACTATATTTTGATTTGTTACTATCACCCTCAATGGGTCCATACAAATCTTTACAAAATAAGAGGTCATCTATTTTAGTTTGCCAAGTTACCCAATTGCTTCCATTGAAGCTAGACATACGACCCACATTCCCCTCCATTGATTTACACAAATAAATAAATCCAAATAAACCGTAAGCTCTGATACCAGTTGTTAGGGAAAATCGATGTGATTCCCCACAAGTAAATCAATCAATGGGAATAAAAACTAATGCGGAAAAAATTAAATCAAAAGCAACACAAGAATTTTACGTGGTTCCCTCAATGTGAGGTACATCCACGGGATCGAAATCCGATTCCACTATCAACCAACTAAGTTTCAAACGATTACAAACGAGACACTAATGGTCTCACAAAATCACCCTTAGGTGAATTCCAAATAATCACAAATAAATAAGAGGAAAGACCTCACCAAATAGATGAACCAAAATCTTCAGAACCTGAGTTGAAGAAGACCCAAAATAACGAGCCCAAATCAATTTCACCAAACCAGCCGAAACGACGAAGCAGAGAAGCAAACCAAAAAGGTACCAATCCTTAAATTGACCAAGTCAACTTCACCAAATCAATTAGTTGTTCCACAAAGCAAATTCCACAAATTAATTGATCAAAACAAGTGCTGCTGCCGTTGGGCCTTTTCCGAAGTCACTGCCGCCGCTATACTTGCTTGGGAAACAACACACCAAAAAAAATATTATGAATCTAGGGTTTTGTAATCAAACCCTAAATGTATCCAAATTGGATTGGGCCTCCACAAATATAATATATAAAAATATATTATACTAAACCAAGCCAAATTAAAACTCTTTTTCTAAAATCAATTGGGTCCCACACTCCAATAAGGAGGTATACCCAACAATAAATTCCATCTCACCCTCCAATTCCTCCAAACAAACAACACCATACTGTTCACAATAGGCTCTCATTTTTGATTTCCGATTTTGTCCTTTTCTTTTTTGGTTATGGTCCAGATCCTCCTTTAGATATGAAAATACTTTTTTACCCTATACATTGAAACCAGGGTAGCCTTATGATCATCATCCTCTTCTTTGGCACTTTGGGAAGTTGGGTTGGGTTGGGTTGGGTTGGGTTGGCGTGGATTGAGGTTAAAATAATCAAAAAAAAAAAAAAAAAAAAAATAGGTTTATTAGTTTTAAGTTAAAAAATATCATATTAAATTATAATTATTTTATGAATAAAGATTGAGAGTTTTAATTTTAGAGCTTTAAAAAGAGCTCTAGTGATGTAATAAAGAGTGACATCCATATGTGATGTGATGTATGTGCCTATATTTTTATTTATTTTTTTGTCATATTATTAGAGCTCTCTTTAGTGTTTCAAAATTAAAACTCTCTATTATTGTTGTTATTTTATTTTTTCTCTCATAAAAATTAAAAATATCAAAAAATCTATTCCAAATATTTTTTTTTAATTCAAACTAACATAATTAAAAATTAAAAAACCTACCCACGTTGTAAACGAAAGATTAAGTTCAAATTGTAATTTTCTCACCCCTCCGAGGTTGGTCTTATGTTGCCTACGTACAGAACTATAGGTCATTATTGCACTTGACTTCTCATTTAGGAGAAATGAATATTTTTCTTGGCATCACCATCAACCTATAATCACCATCAACCTATAATCACTTGCATTTGTATTAGAATATCTACTAAAACAAAATTTATATACAAAGGGTAATAAAAGGGAATGCTTCGTAGCTCGAAATTATTTGGTTCGAGTGGCCTGCAAAATATATCTTCTCTTCTCTCTTTCTTCTCTGTTTCGAATGAAAAATGTTTGGTGGCCACAAATTTTGTAGCTCAAATGACCCGAATATGTCAAAACGATATCGTTTTACACCCAAAATAATATCATTTTGAGTGTTTCGAGCCATTCGAGCCATGTATTTTCGGACCACCAACCATTGCTAGTTTCGAATAACTATCTCTCTCCAAGAATCCGGATCCTCGGCCGCCCTCCAAAACGACGTCGTTTTGGAGGTTTTTTTTTTTTTTTTTTTTTTTTTTTTTTTTTTTTTCTTTTTCTCTTCTTTTTCTTGCTGCCAAATTTAGAGAGAGAGAGAGTGACAGAAATGGACCACCCTCACGGCAGCATCAGCAGCAGCAGACCGGAGGCAGAGCGGTGGCTCCTCATCGCCGAGAAGCTCCTCGCCGGCCGTGACCTCATCGAAAGCAAGACATTCGCGATCCGAGCTAGAGAATCCGAGCCGAGACTGGAAGCCGCCAACCAAATCCTCACCGTCGCCGACACTCTGATTGCCTGCGAGAAGCGGATCAACAACTAGCCTGACTGGTATGCGATCCTCTAACTCGCTCGACTCGTTCGCGACACCGGACTCATCACGACTCAGTATCGGCGACTCGCGATCCTCCTCAACCCTTAGCGAAATCACCTTCCCTACGCCGACAAAGCCTTCAAACTCGTCTGCGATGCCTGGTCGGCGCCACCGGCCTCAACAACTGAAACCCATCAACAGAAAGAGAGAAAAGAAAGAAAGAAAGAAAGAAGAAGAAGAAAAGAAAAAGAAAAAGAAAAAAAACCTCCAAAACGACGTCGTTTTGGAGGGCGGTAGGGAGGGCGGAAGGGGAGGGCGGCCGAGGATCTGGATTCCTCTCTCCAAAGCCAAAAACCATTCTCTCATTTGAGATCACGCTCACCTCTTCTCTCTCATCTTAGATAACGCTCACACATACTCAACAATCTCTCATCCACGCTCACCTCTGCTCAGCAGTCTCTGATCTTATCCCAGATCTCTGTCATTCCTCTCACCTCTTGATGCTCTGTGATCGACGAAAAAAGAGGACGAACGACGACGAACAACGGCGAAAGACACGAAATCTGAGGTAAACCTACGAGAAAATCAAATTTCTGAGGTAAACCTAAAATCCCAAAACTAGGGTTTACGTTTTGGCTTCAATGTTTGTGGAAATTAGGCGATTAACTCCTTCGATCCCTCTCACCTCGGAGGTAAACCTAAAATCCCAAAATAATTTTTGTAAAGTCGTGGGTAATCCCAAATGCTGTTATCAAGGTATTGGTTCTTGTGATACTATTTTATGAAGTTTTGAATTTGTACTGTGATAGATTTTAGTTTCATTTTCTATTGAGTTAGTTCTGGGATTTGGAATATAAATTATATAGTGTTAGTTTGATTTGGAATATGGTGTTAGTTTGTTTGACTTGGAATATGGTGTTAGTGAAAACAGAAAATGAAAATGAAACAAAATATGGTGTTAGTTTGATTTGGAATATGAATTATATGGTGTTAGTTTGTACTGGGATTTGGAATATGAATTATATAGTGTTAGTTTGATTTGGAATATGGTGTTAGTGAAAACATAAAATGAAAATGAAATAGAATATGGTGTTAGTTTGATTTGGAATATGAATTATATGGTGTTAGTTTGTACTAGGAATATGAATCACAAACATTGAAGAAATGGCATTTTCTGTTTATGGCCAGCCCATTAGGTGAGTGCAGTTGAACCAGTCCTAATTGGTGAAATATGACTCACTCAATAAATTCTTGATGGAGATGTAATTTTTTACTGGGTTTGGTTAATTAACAACAAATTCTTGATGGAGATGTAATTTTTTTACTGGGTTTGGTTAATTAATAACAACCCAAACACGACCTTAATGAGACAAACTAGGTCATACTAGATTTACACCCACCATCAACTAATTTCTTGACTTCAATTCAACAACTACCTTCATTCCTATCCATCAAAGGGCAAGTGAAACTGAAATCAATTTGTCTATTTTGATATGCATTTCATTTCTTTGACTTGTATTATAAAGTATAGATTATCTTTCATTGAGCAATTCAATTTTCTTCTAATTAATTAGAATCCTTATATCTTATTATAAAGCTAATGGTTTAAATCTTATTCCTTTTCTCAAATTATGACTTCTGCTATACAAAAATAAAGCAAAAAGCTTCGTAGCTCGAAAAAGTTGATAATGTTTGTGATGCTAACCCATAAGTTATAGTTGCTGAGATTATGTAGTTGGTCTTAAGTTTACTCTAATCAACTTGTGTTTAGTCAAGAAAAAATTGAAATGCATTGCGTATTATGTTGGAACAATCTTCTGTGTAAATAAAATAAATTGAAACAACTTCAAATAAAATAAAATAAAACTTACAGAATTTATTTTGTCGAACCAAATAAAATCAAAAGACCAAGTCGAGTGTGTGACACTCTGTCCTTAAGACAGATTCGCCTCGCTACGGTACTTACGGTTGAGTGGCGTCTATCTCGCAGGATACAATGATTTTCACAAATTGTAGTAGTACTCCAAACAATTTGTTCGGCGAACCAAACCTGTGTTTTAACTCTCTGAAATTTATTCTAAATCTAATATGAAGAATAAAGGACGCAAGAGAGCAAAATGAAGGCAATGAAAATGAATTTTCGGAATCAATCAAAATTGGAATGGGGCTGCTTTTATATAGGCTTTGTTGGCACCTATTCAATTTGAATAGAAAAGGTATGAAGAAGGGATATAACCCTTCCTTTAAAATAAAGAGACACCATAAAATGTTTGCACCCTTTCATTCAAATGGAGGTTTGACCCTTCCTTTAAAATAAAAAGACACCATGAAAGGTTACACTCTTTCATTCAAAATGGAGTCTATTTCAATTCACAACTACCTCTTTATAAATTTTTCAACAATCCCCCACATGAATGTAATTGACAGAGAGAAAATGCAACAACATGATATAAATACAGAGAGTACAGAAATTGTAAATATTCTGCAAAGGATAGGTAGCTTTTGGCTTTGAACCTTCCCTTGTGAGACACTATCGGATTTACTAGCTAACCAGTGAACATGATGTCTTGAACTGTTCAGCCGTTTGTGTAAACCAAGACAATAAAACTCACACAATATATCCGTAGACATAGTTTAGTTCTCACTATTGTGTTCATTTTGGCCCTGAACAACCTGGTCTTTCATGAGTGCTCTAGAGAATTTGTAACCCTTCACAAATCTCATAGAACCGGCCCAGTTCACACTCACATAGGTGATTCTTATGAAGAGTATCCTGTCATACTCCACTAGGTTTACCTAGATATAAGAATTATTAAAATTTTACTTAACCTCAAACGCTGCAGACATCACTATTTCATCATTGAAATGGGTAGGAGTTAGACTTCCCAGTGATCCTTCTGAGTCATTCACAACTCGGTTGTCCCTTTGAACCTAGATCTTGGGATCTCCAGTCAACTAGGTTGGGTTGCCGTTGTGGTAACTCTTATTTAATAGGCTTTAGTCCCATTCCCCTCGATGAATTCTCAACTAACTCTCTTGCTAACCCTTTAGTTAGTGGATCCGCTATGTTGTCTTTAGACTTCACATATTCTATGGAAATAATTCCATTAGAGAGTAGTTGTCTCACGGTGTTATGTCGACGACGAATGTGTCGTGACTTACCGTTATACATATGACTTTGTGTTCTACCTATTGCAGATTGACTATCGCAATGTATGCATATAGCAGGCAATGGTTTTGGCCATATTGGAATATCTTCAAGGAAGTGGCGAAGCCATTCTACTTCTTCCCCAACTTTGTCTAAACCTATGAATTCTGATTCCATAGTAGACCTAGCAATACAAATCTGTTTGGAAGATTTCCAAGATACAGTCGCCCCACCAAGAGAAAAGACATACCCACTGGTGGACTTCGAGTCTCTAGTATCCGATATCCAATTTGCATAACAGTATCCTTCAAGTACTGCTGGATATCTAGTAAAATTCAGCCCAATGTTACGAGTAAATCGAAGATATCTTCGAACCCTTATAATTGCTTTCCAGTGTTCTACTCCTGGATTACTCGTATATCTACTTAATTTACTTACTGCATAAGCTATATCTAGGTGAGTCCAGTTCATCAAGTACATTAAGCTTCCAATAATTTGGGCATACTCTAATTGAGAAATACTTTCCTGTACATTCTTAGAAAGATACAAATTAACATCTACAGGTGTTCTAGCAAGATGATCATCATCTTTGCTGAATTTGTCAAGTATTTTCTCAATGTAATGAGATTGTGACAAAGCATATCCTTCTGATGTTTTGGTAATTTTCATACCAAGAATTACATCAGCAATGCCCATGTCTTTCATGTCAAAATGTTTATTCAACATTTTCTTGATAGTTTTAATCATGTCATTATTACTACCTATGATGAGCATATCATCCACATAAAAACATACAATGACATAACCTTTATTTGTGTTTTTAATATAAACATATTTGTCACACTCATTAATTTTAAATCCATTTGACATCATTGCCTTGTCAAATTTCTCATGCCATTGCTTTGGCGCTTGTTTTAAACCATATAATGATTTAACCAATTTACACACTTTCTTTTCTTTCCCTGGAACAAAAAACCCTTCTGGTTGTTCCATGTAAATTTCTTCCTCTAACTCGCCATTTAAGAAAGCAGTTTTAACATCCATTTGATGAATTTCTAAATTGTATAGAGATGCAATGGCAATTAGCATTCTAATGGATGTTATTCTAGTAACCGGTGAGCATGTGTCAAAGTAATCAAGACCTTCTTTTTGTCTAAAACCTTTGACCATAAGTCTTGCCTTGTCTTTGTTAATTGATCCATCTGCTTTCATTTTCCTTTTGAAAATCCACTTGTACCCAAGAGGTTTACAACCTAGTGGCAAGTCCACTAATTCCCAAGTATAATTTTGCAAGATGGATTCAACTTCATTGTTGACAGCTTCTTTGCATAAAGGAGCTTCAGGACTGGACATAGCCTCTTTAAAAGTTAAAGGCTCATTTTCTAACAAATATGTTAGAAAATCTGGACCAAAAGATTTTGAGGTTCTAGCACATTTACTACGCCTAAGTTCCTCTTCCTCATTTTGATCTAACTCTTGTTCTTGATCATGTTCTTCATCCTCACTAGTAATAGCATCATGAGATCTCTTATTGTTACTAGTCTCTTGACTAGTTTTATTTGGAAATACATGTTCAAAGAATGATACATTCCGAGACTCAATAATAATATTTACATGCATTTCGGTATGTTATGATTTATGAATCAAAAACCGATATGCACTACTATTCTTAGCATAACCAATGAAAATGCAATCAATGGTCTTAGGACCTGTCTTAGTCTTTTTAGGATTATGAATAGCCACTTTAGCCAAACACCCCCACACTTTTAAGTATTTGTAGGATGGTACTCTTCCATGCCACAATTCATAAGGTGTTTGATTCACTTTCTTTCGGGGTACTTTATTAAGTATATAATTAGTAGAAAGTATTACTTCTCCCCACAAGTTCTGAGGTAATCCAGAAC
Source organism: Camellia granthamiana (assembly GCA_036172215.1). NCBI lineage: Eukaryota > Viridiplantae > Streptophyta > Magnoliopsida > Ericales > Theaceae > Camellia > Camellia granthamiana. Next base: position 6,804,450 of record CM069908.1, on the reverse strand, counting down.
TTATTAACATGGCATTCATCATTTCTTTTAAAATCCTATTTTTCCTTTCAGCAATTCCATTTTGCTGAGGTGAGTAAGGAGCAGTAGTTTGATGAATTATTCCATGTTCTTTACAAAAATCACCAAAAGGTGATTTATATTCACCACCTCTATCACTTCTAATTTTCTTGATTTTCTTACCAAGTTGATTTTCAACTTCATTCTTATTTGAATGAAAGTTTCCAAAGCTTCATCCTTGGTTCAAATTAAATAAACATAACTATATCTAGTATAGTCATCTATAAAAGTGATAAAATACTTTTTCCCACCTCTAGTTTGAATTGATTTAAAATCACAAATGTCACTATGAATTAATTCAAGTGGTTCCTTACTTCTTTCAATTGAATGAAAAGGAGTTTTAGATAATTTTCCCTCAACGTAAATTTCACATTTATGATTTGAATCAATGTCAAATTTAGGTAAACATTCCATATTAATTAATCTACGCAAAGATACATAATTAACATGTCCTAGTCTACCATGCCATAGATTTGAAGACTCAAGCAAGTAAGAAAAAGATGTATTATTATTAATAACTGAGGGTACAACGGTCATTATATTTAACTTGAAAAGGCCATCAGACATGTAACCTTTTTCTACATACATCCCATTCTTAGTAAGTACAAATTTATCACTTTCAAATACTAGCCTAAACCCATTCTTACTCAACAAAGATCCAGAAACAAGATTATTGCGAATGTCCGGTACATGCAGCACATTGTTGAGAGTGAGTTCCTTTCCTGATGTCATCTTGAGAACAATCTTTCCTTGTCCTTCAACTTTGAAAGTTGAGGAGTTGCCCATAAAAAGTTATTCACCATTGTCCACTGTAGAATAAAAAGTGAATATCTTTTTGTCGGCACAGATATGGCAAGTAGCACCAGTGTCTACCCACCATTCTTTAGGATTTCCAACAAGATTTGCCTCGGAAACAACTGCAAAAAGATTTATGACATCTGCACCATTGGAAATTTCATCCATTTCGGTCATTTTGGCTTTAGCAACCTTCTTACTTGATCTTCCTTTGCCTTTACGTTTGTAACGGCGATCTTTGGCCCAATGTCCCTCTTTGTTACAAATGTAACACATGCCATTAAACTTGTATTTCTTAGTTTCCCCTCCTTTAGATAGCATTCTCTTCTGCCATCTTTTAAAAACAGTTTCTAAGAACTTCTCTGGTTTTTCATCATGATTACTGGCACAGTCCCAACATAAGAAGAGGTTGGCGTAATGGCAATCACCATACCAGTACTGGTTTGAACATTAGTTTGACCAGTTTTAGTTGCCATAAATTCTAAATTATAAAATAAAATTATAATTAGAATTTTAGACTACACAGAAAATTTAAACCAAAAAACACAGAGTTTTAAATTCTGTAAAAATAAAAGAAACAAGAATTGTAACTTTTATTTGCAATTAATTTGAAAATAAAATAAAATTTTATTTAAACAAATTAAACCAAAACTACAGAAATAAATTCTGTTAAAATAAAAGAAACAAAACAAAATGTAACTTTTATTTTCAATTAATTTGGAAATAAAATAAAATAAATAAAATTTTATTTAACCAAAATAATTCCACACAGAAAACTAATTCAAATTCACAGAATTAAATTCTGTAAAAATAAAAGAAACAAGAATGTAACTTTTATTTTCCAATTAATTTGAAAATAAAATAAAATTTTATTTATCCAAATTAATTCCACACAGAAAATTAAATTTCTGTAACATTTCAATAATTAAAATACTGAAACAGAATTTTAATTAATGAAAACTCAGAAAATAATTTCTAAAAACCAAAATTAATTTTCTGAAAAAATTCCACAAAAATATATTCTGAATTGTTAATGACACCAGTATCGTACTACTAGTTGTCAAAGAAAATAGACAGTATATTACTATTATCTATCAAATAGCATATAATCACAATTTGTTTTTCCAACCAGAATATTATTTTGTAAATCCACAGAAAATAATTTTCTTAAAAGAAGAGAGAGAAAAGGAAACAAACGAAAAATTCTGTAAACAGAATAATTCGAATTTGTCTTAAGATTGTTGGAACAATCTTCTGTGTAAATAAAATAAATTGAAACAACTTCAAACAAAATAAAATAAAACTTACATAATTTATTTTGTCGAACCAAATAAAATCAAATGACCAAGTCGAGTGTGTGACACTCTGTCCTTAAGACAGATTCGCCTCGCTACGGTACTTACGGTTGAGTGGCGTCTATCTCGCAGGATACAATGATTTTCACAAATTGTAGTAGTACTCCAAACAATTTGTTCGGCGAACCAAACCTGTGTTTTAACTCTCTGAATTTATTCTAAATCTAATATGAAGAATAAAGGATGCAAGAGAGCAAAATGAAAGCAAGGAAAATGAATTTTCGGAATCAATCAAAATTGGAATGGGGCTGCCTTTATATAGGCTTTGTTGGCACCTATTCAATTTGAATAGAAAATGTATGAAGAAGGGATATAACCCTTCCTTTAAAATAAAGAGACACCATGAAAGGTTTGCACCCTTTCATTCAAATGGAGGTTTGACCCTTCCTTTAAAACAAAAAGACACCATGAAAGGTTACACCCTTTCATTCAAAATGGAGTCTATTTCAATTCACAACTACCTCTTTATAAATTTTCCAACATATTATGTATACAAATTACAGACCTATGGCTTCTTATTCTACTAATAATAGCAACATAAGATTAAACCTAGAATGTGTGATTGTTGGAGAACAACATCGATGTATATTGTACGAACGAATAAGAATGGAAACCAAGGACGTTTGTTTTTTGTTTGCCCATTGAAATATGTAAGTATGTATTGTAGAAATTGATCTTTTACTATGTACAAAGTTAATTTAGTTATTTGATTGACTACTTCTTATGCATTGGTAGAGTCAAAAGGAACACTGTAATTACTTCAAATTCGCAGATGAGGATGATGATAACACTAGCTCCACAATTCGTTCCAATGTTGGACTTTGGAAAACTATAAGAATAGAAGAATTAAACGATCTAAGGACAAGGCTTGGTGAGATGGAAAATGAAATTCATGAGCATGGTAGAAGGATTCAAAGGATGGAGAAGAACTTCAAGGCAATGATTTATGTAATTGTGTTTTTTTTTTTTTTGCACTTTATCATGTAAATGACTGACTCTCTATCGTTCTGGTGAATTTCATAGATGTAATGAAAAACTTGTTTTGTAATTTGCATGTTTTTGGACTTAATGATGTAAATGACTTAGTTAGGTTTTGGGAAATGGAATTAATATATTTTGTAAATGATGTAAATGACTTAACTCATATGTTCTGTGTTGTATGTGGATGAGTTTGGATTGAATTGATTTTTATAGGATAGTAATGAATGTGAGCCTTCCAGAATCCAGAAACCAGAAACCAGAAACCAGGAGGATGAAAAATTTGTTCTTGATATTTGTTCTTGAGTTTTTGCTAATTTCTGTCAATTTTTCCATTTGAAAACAGCGGAGGCAATAACTCTGGGATTCCAGCACTACATCTTGGATTTTGTTGAATGATGAATCTTATATTTGTCTATTAATTTATTTCTTCAATTAAGTATATATATGCTGATTTTCTTCCATTCATGAATTTTGTGAATCCTATAAATTACAAAAGTTTCAACTTGTTCTTCAAAGTGTAATCTATTAAGTTAATTCTCAATAGATAAATGATGAATCTTGCAAAGCATATACCTATATAAAAAGGTGAGATCCATAAAGAAGAAGGCTACTAAGAATCAATATTGGAATTTTCTGAGGATTATGAATTCTATTTGATACTAATATGTGTTTTTGTAATTAAACTAATTTCAAGCATTAAACTATAAATGCACAACATAAATATTTTAACACGTACCGGTTCATGCATAGTGTTTTGCACGTCTCCCGTAGAAGTGAAGTTTAACTTACGCGGTTCACCTTTACGCACCTTGGGAGCCTATAATAACACACATTGGTGAATATTTTAAGTTAAAAAATTTCTTAAATTTGCATATCTACTGTGAATTTAATAATTTACCTGTATGAGAGTAGTCTTCTTATTCTTTCTGTTTAACCGATTCACTATTTTATCAACCCTGCTAACCTTCCCTTTCGTACATGGACGTCCTCTTCGGCTAGTAACCAACAGATTGACTACCTTGCGAGTGATGCTGGCTTTTGTAGTATTCAGACCAGACAGGCTTCTCGGTGAAGTATGGGAAGGTGGTAAAATATTACTAGAATGTGGTACAGTATTAGTACATGGCACATTGATCGCACTACCTAATTCAATTACTCTCACTCGATCCTTGATTTCCATCAACCCAAGTTGAATCACTTTGTGTTTGCCATCATCATTGGTGGCAGGTTCTAGGATCTCATCCAATGTGTTGTGATAGTTATCATGCAATTTTGGATTTAGAGCAGGCCCGAAGTTAGTATATGATGTTAGAATGCATGTGTACCCTATTTCCAAATCTTTTTTCCATCTATCAACAATGTATTTATTTGGCACCTCATATATGGACCTCTCAATGAGCACACTAAGTGAGTGAGCACACATGATACCTCTAAACTCAAACAACCGACACATACATTGGAGCTCACATTCACTTGAATTACAATATATAACAAATTCCACTTTCTTCATACCCTCATCCAAAAGAATAGCCTCCCTCACATGATAGGTACAAATTGATCCCTCTTTGGCAAGATTCGGCCGACAGTACACTAGACGCTTCATTTCTGCTTGAACTTCTTTAAATTTTGAATTTGTATAGGCTGCACGAAATTGCTTCTCAAAATGATACACCGGTAAGCAATCATACAATTGGTTACAAGATTTAAAATCCGCTTTTGTCTCATTCTCAACTTTACTTCTCAAGGTATTGTCATATTGCTCAACAAATTGCTTTAAGGTATATCCATCAAAAAATGCATTCATGCTTTCATTTCGTTGTGTAGTTGACATGCCAACCCAAATACGTCTTCAACATAAGCAGGAATCCACCTATGTCGCTCACAGTATAACACCCCTAACTACTCGTTATCATTGAGATTGAATTTTGCAACCATTGTGTGCTAGATTTCCTCAAATTCATATTTTGTAAATGAATCATAAACAACATTTTGCAAAGCAACCTTTATGGATTCATATTGTGAATATCCTTCTAGTTTCTCTGGAATTTTCTTCATTATATGCCATAAGCACCAACGATGTCGAGCCTGTATGAAGACAATTTCTATGGCATTTTGTATAGCTTTGCACTGGTCAGTTATTATAGCTTTTGGGTGAGCATCTGACATGCAACTTAACCATTCTTTGAATAGCCAAACAAATGTCTTAGTGTTCTCATTAGATAACAATCCACAACCAAACAAAATTGATTGTCCATGGCGATTCACTCCTACAAATGGTGCAAACGGCATATCATATTTGTTTGTCAAATAGGTTGTGTCAAACCCAAATGCTTTATAAGTCACCCTACTCCTTGCATCCGCCCAAAACAAGTTGCGCATGCGACCATCTTCATCAAGGTCAATTGCCGAATAGAAGTTTGAATTTTGTTGTTGTATTTTATGAAAATAATGTGTAATTGATTCGGCGTCTCCTACCCTAAGTCTCAATTTTCTAGCATTCTCAATATAATTCCTTGTATCTCGTTCATCAAACGTTAATGCCTCATATCCCTCCGTGTCAACAACTATGGAATGAAAATTCTTAGCCACTCCAATCCCTGCTGCATCGTTAACTTCTAGTCTTCTTTTCCCCGGAGTAAGAATCCTCTTATTCATTGCAAAATGCTGTGAGTCAGTAGCAACCAAATCATGAGTGCGCTCAAGCACAACTGTGGTTAACTTATATGTTCCATCTTTTTGTAGACTAGCTTTTACCCTTACTTTACAATCAATTTTTGATGACAAAGATGGTTCCAAGGGATTTATTTATAATCTTTTTGTTCTGTTCCGCGCCCGAGTACATTCAATTTCAAAGTACTTTACTTCCCCATCACTTGTTAGATTTTGTATTCTATAAGCTATAGCAAATCTCGAGTGTTTCGCATATTTTCCATAAAATGCGTACAGCTCTTCCTTTGAGGTAAAATACATTCCCTTCTTAGGTTCTTCAACTTCACCACTCTCATTAAATGAAAGAGTGTTATCTTGTTTTTCAACTTCGTCACTCTCATTGAATAAATTATTGTTCGAATCAATATCCATTCTAGCTTCAAACTGAAATAGAATAAAAATTTTAGAGTTAGTGGACAAAACATTGATGGCCTCCAACATTCTTATCACACAACAATCAACATTACAAGGAAGAAAACAAGAACAATATTTTGGAGGTCAAGACATATAGTTAGTGGACAATTTTAGAGTTATGTCCTCAAATTGTTGCAAACATGAGAGTATATATGATGAAGGGGTAGCTTTTATACCACCAATGTTAGGCAAAAATTCTATTTATACCACCAAAAATTTATACTAACAGTGTAGTGCCCAGTGCCCAATTTATACCAACAGTTCAAGTATTTTATGAAGAACAGTTCAAATTTGGTCTTTTCTAGTAAAAACAATTATCTTATTGTAACAAATATTGAGATTTGTATTAGTAGCCTTCTAAAAAAAAAAAAATTTCTGTAACAACTAATTCATTAAAGCTATTTGAGATATGCAAAACAATGACAAAATTTGGGAAAAGAATGACAAAGGGACATGGCAGCCACTTTAGGAATTTGTCATTGAACAAAATTTGTCATTGTTAAAGAATTCTTGAAAAATCTGTAACAACTAATCTTTTTGTTATGACATATATACCCATATATGTATTTTAGAAATCAAAATTCTGTATTTAGAACTTCTGCATTAAAGATCCAAATTAGTATCGAATTTCTATCAAATTAGTACCAAAACAGTGTAAAATACAAAATTCTGTATTGACAGTATTTAGAAATTCTGTATTTTAGAAATCAAAATTCGATATTAAAGATTCAACCCAAAACAGTGTTGATTTCTTGTCTTAACAGAGCAATTGAAGAGCAAATGAAGAGCAAATCACACAAGGGGAAACAAAATACTTATGGACAAAGCAATTTCTGCAACTCAAACAATGAAGACTCCTCTTCTTCCACTATGGATGACACAACGGCAGCAGTTTGCGACACCCACGACAGCAACAAGACCCAAATTGCTCCTCTCACTGTGCCGCTAGGTTACGAACGATACATGTTTCTCTCTCTTTAATCTCTGTTATTGTCATTCTTTTTCTTTTTTTATTGATTTCCAAATGAAATGTTTGGGTGTAAGACTTCATTCAAGCACACACCCACAACGGATAAAAAACCAAATGCAGGCTACTCTCGAGCCACACTCTTTCGAGCTATGTAGCAGAGTTTGTTATAAATTCATTTTATTAAAAGGAACATTTTGTTTATGGAAAATGCTCCGTAGCTCGAGCAAGGGAGGCTCGAATGGCCCAAAAAATACAACTTTTCTCTCTTATCTCTATCTCTCTCTCTCTCTCTCTCTCTCTAACCTAACCCAAGGAACCTAACCCAAAAATATTGCTTCTCTCTTTATCTCTATCTCTGTCTCTCTCTCTCTCTCACTCCCCTTTTTTGCAGACAAACCCACATTAGTCTCCATTACTCTCACCCTTGTCTGTAACTTTCAAATCTTTGCTTGAGTTTGATTTTGATTTTGGGTAGTGGGTGATTGAACTGTGGTGTTTTGGGATCTAGAAGTGTTGTTAGGTGGTGGAAGAGGAGCAAAATTGGGGACTTGTTGGGATGAGTTTGGGAAAACAAAAAATCGAAGATGACAGTGCTGGTCCACGACGAAGCTCGATCTTACGTTGTGTTTTCCTTACTTCCTCTTTGTAGATTCTTCATCTCTCTTCTTCTTCTTCTTCTCTTTTTTTTTTTTTTTCGGGTGAGTTTTCTGACCCCATTCTTTAATTATCTTCTTCTTTGATTAGATTATCCTTCTTGGATTCTTCTTTTTTTCTAATTTCAGCCTTATTTCTTCTTTATTTTCATTCTGATTTTTTAATTTGGGTTTGATTTTGATTCGGTTTTGGTTTTGGATTTGATTTGATTTCACATTCCGTTTGGTAAAAGAGATGGAGAAGGAAAGAGAAAAAGAAAAAAAAAAAAGAGAGATGAAGTGAGATTATTCCTGGGTTACAAAGATTGGGCAAGAAAGATGATGGTGAAGATCAAGTGAAGCATGGGAGGTTTGAGAGAGAGAGAGGAGAGAATCCATTGATGAATCGGAAGCAGAAGATAGCAGAAGAGACAGGAAAGGAAAAAAAGAAAAAAAGAAAAAAAAAAGAAGTTGTCAAAACGACGTCGTTTGACACCTCAAGCCACTCGAGTCGTGTATATTTCGAGCTACTAGCGGGATCGTTTTTTTATATTTTTAAAGCTTTTTTTTTATAAAAAGTTTATCAACTGTGTAATAAAAAATTTGTGTGAAAGCTTTTGTATTATTACTCTTTCTATTATCAATAAGAGTAATATTAGGAATCATGAAAAATATATTATGAAATGCATCATGAAGATTTTTCATCATTTGATTAGTATGTAGTGTTTTATTGTGTGTGTAATCCAAAGGTGGAGAATCTTTCATGATCATTTTCATGACATTTTTTTCATGATCCCTAACATTACTCTATCAATAATGATTATTTAAAAAATTTAAATCATTTTAAAATAAAAAATAAAAAATTATTTTGAAAGCGACCTACATATTTTAATTTTAAGAGAGATCCATGTTACAATCCAAGATAAAATTCAATCATAAAATAAATTTTGTGTATTTTTCATTTTTTAATTTTAGGATTATTATAAAAAAAATTAAGATTTTATGCATTTTTCACTTTAAATTTTAATATTTCAATTTCGACAAATTAAATCATGAAATTCCATTTGTGTTTCAATTTGTCCCCTTAATCCATCTTCCGTTTGTGTAAGATTACAGAGGGGGTTTAAAGCAAAAAATATTGAGGTATAAAGTGAAAAATGCATGAAAGTTTGATATTTTTTGTATAAGTAACCATTTTTTAAAAATTGAAATCACTAAAAAAAAAAAAAAAAAAAAAAAAGATTAACTACAAAATAAATCCCAATGTTTTACATATTTTTCACTTTAAACTATAGTGTTTTTCATTTTAAATATCTTCCGTTACCTTACACAGATGTAGATGGACTAAGGGGACAAATTAAAACACTGATAAAATTCTAGGGTTTAATTTATCAAAATTGAAACATTGTGATTTAAAATATGTGATTCTAGGGTTTAATTTGTCAAACCTTAACTTTTTATTTTATTTTAATTTTTTATAATTAACCCTTAAAAGTATGTTGAAAGAGAAATAGTTTTCACACTTTTGTCATTTTTAATAACTTTCCAAAGGCATATACACATATCAAAAGTGTTTTCTTTTTTTTTTTCCTATCTAGTATATATACATATATATATGGTAAATTACACTAACCCCTTTTGAGGTCTGAAAAAAATACAATAAATCTTATAATTTTGACATAATTACACCAATTCCCTTTTTAGTAAGGTTAAAAATGACAAAATTGATACAGATATATTTCAATATAAAAGTAATGATAATTTATTTTTTTTTTCATTCATATAACTAACAAATATTTAATGAAAAGCCTCAACTTAAAAGAGGTCAGTAAAATTTACCCTTACTAAAAATTGAATCTGGCAATGTGAAACCTTATTTTTTTTTTGAGTATAAGAAAACAACATATACATCTAGATTGAGTAGATTTAAAATGTAAAAAAATTATTAAAAATAAAAAAATACTAATTAAAAACTTAAAAACTGTTTGTGAAAAATAAATCTGTCTTTTAAGTTATCTTAACAAGGAAAGGAAAATAAGAGATAAGTACATAATAGAACACGAAGCTTTATTTATTATTATGTCATATATCATATAGAGATGGTTACAAAGCACACTCTTATTGGGTCGTTACAAAGCAAAGCACACATGTAATATAAGAGATTAAGAAGTCAAACATTGTTTTTCACTTCATCACTATATCCACTCTTCTTATCATGGAACCTATCCCAGAGCATAATTCCTCCATAATTCGCCGAATTATGCACGAACGGTAAAACTTGCGACTTGAGAACTTCAGGTGTAATAAAACCTTTATTCGCGGCGTCTATGGAAGCTAGGAGGCCAACGAAGAACTTGCCAGCTTGAATCGAGTGTGTCCAATTTGACTATGAATTTTTAAAACAAAATTAGAAATTAAGGATAAATGTTGGTTATATATTTTGTACAAGCCAATCACGATTTAACATGTGGCAGGATGAGGACAAAATAGGAAAGCAATTTAAGTCTTCAATCATAATGATGCACGTGGCAGTTAGTATTGATTTTTGTAGATTTGCGTAGCACTGGATCAGCAAAGAAATATAAGTTGACGTGGCTTCAACGGTTATTCGTACATTTGAATTCAAAATCGAGAGGGAAGCCTAGCTGTAGATATGGCATAGTGGAGCTAATTATAAGACAACACGATCAGCAATCATGGAAGCATGGTTCGACGGTTAGAAATGCAGTTCGATGGTTGCCATTGAGAAACATAAATAGCAGAAAAGACCCCAAAAAGAGCCTCCAAACTCAGATCTAGAAAACCAGTTTATATCTACTTTACTTTATTTCTAGTTTTTTTACATTTCTTGTTATTTACATTTCAGTACTTCAAATTCCTGCACTGTACTTCGTTCATAGGAGTAGTTTCAAGTAGATTGTTGCTGTAGACCTCTACGAGGTTGATTTGGATATTTATAAGTCTTTCATTTTACTTAATGAAATATTACAATTGTCCTTCCTTTAATTGTTGTTTACTTAATTTTTCCTAAACAAATCCACCAGTAAAAATTCTCTTCATTGAGGCTGAAAGAATTAAAACACAATCGTCTGATAATTGGTTGGCAATTAACATTCTGTAAGGACTGATTGATCCTTACTGGCACACTCATAATTACAAATATAACATTCGAAAGCCAAAAAGCCAACATATATTTTTGGCACGCCCAGTGGGACAAATTAAAATGGCTAGACGTAGGAGACAAGGAGAAAATGAATGCCTGGAAGAAGGCGTAGAAGGAGAGATAGAAATGCCTAATCCAGAGGATAATATGACGACACATTCTGTGGAAGTACCTGTTTCATCAGAACCTATGGTCGAACAGACCAGCACTTCAGAACAAGTACTGTATGTTCAAAGTATTGGACGAGGCCAAGGAATTGGACCATCCACTGTTTTATCTACTCAGCCAATAAATCCATGGGAAGGCTTAGTAGATGCCATGGGACAGCAGTTAATGAACACCATGAAAAGATGGGCGACATCCTTTTTGGATCGAATGACTACTCATCAATCAACTAATGTAAGGCCTATAGAGGAAAATTCAAATGTCCCTCAGCAAAGATTGGCTAGAGATAAACAGCCTATGCAGAGTAATGGATATGCTAATGGTCAAACTAGTAGCCAAAACCATGAAAGACCGCCACCTCAGTCTTGGTATGAGCCTCTTTCGAGGCCTATGGCAAGTCAAAATGCCTTATTACTTAACAATGAAATCATGCAAATTGGTGAATTTGGCCCAACACAAGATAATGGCATAAGGATGGTTTCAAATCCCATGTTCGAAGCCATACCTGGCACAAGGGGGTTCACTAATCCTTTGTTCGAATTTATACCCAGGGGGTTGGAAGGTTTTCCTACAACTGGAAGAGACACAACACCTATTCCAATACCTTTCACAGGTCCTTTTGCAGGACAGGCTCAAAGGGGTCACCCATATCCCCAATAGCAGCCAGCACCACAGGGACAATCAGTCTCAAACATACCACCTTATGGACCAAGAAGACCACAGGCACAAGGTTGTCCACCAAATCCTGTGTTTATTCCTCCAGTAGTGGTTCAACAAGCACAAAATATGGTCCCTAGGGACCAAATTGCTGATATTGTTAAGGAGATGTGTGGACTAATGGCTCGGGAGGTTCAAACTCTTGTGTACAGAAAACCCTACCCAGAATGGATAAATAGGGTACATGAATACCCAAGAGGCTTCAGGATACCAGATTTTGCCCTTTTTTATGGGAATGGAAACCAGTCAACGGTTGAGCATATTGCTAGGTTCGCTGCTCAGTGTGGTGAATTTATCAATAATGACTACATGAAGTTAAGATTGTTCCCAAATTCTCTAACCGGGAGAGCCTTTGTATGGTATATTAACCTTACACCTGGCTCTATCTAAACTTGGCAACAAATGGAGGAGGCATTTCATGCCCAATTCTTCCAAACAGAGCCAGAGGTTTCCATGGCAGACTTGGCAAGATTGAGTCAAAGGCCTGATGAGAAGGCTACTCAGTTTATTGCCATATTTAAAAGAGCACGAAATAAATGTAGGATCATTTTACCAGAGCCTGAATTTGTGAGGTTAGCCCAAAATGGTCTAAAGTTTAGGTTTCAAAAAAAGCTTGACTCGACTGAGTTTAGAGACCTAGTGGAACTAACCTACAAGGTGTCCAGGTATGAAACATTACTAGAAGAAGAGCAAGATCGAAGTAATGCATCGTACAAGACGTATTATAGAGATCCTAATTATGAGATTGATGCAGCGGAAATTGTAGGGAAAAAACCTGTGATCTGTGAGGCGTTAATCCATAAAGACACAACAATTGACCAGCAATTTAAAAAGAAAGACCTTCATAAGAAATATTCTTTTGATTTGACAAAGACAGATGACATTTTTGATCATTTGCTTGCTGCAAACTTCCTGAAGTTACCAAAAGGAGTTAAAATTCCATCTCCAGAAGAACTTAAAGGAAAAGTCTATTGTAAATGGCATAATTCTTGGTCTCACTCAACTAAAAACTGCATTGTTTTTCGAGACAGGATCCAAGAGCAGATTCGAAAGGGAAGTTTGAAATTCCCAGCTAAAGTAGAAAAAACCATGGGGATTGACACTAATCTATTCCTAGAAATTGGAGAAGTGGCAGCCAATGTTATTGTGCCAAGCTTTCAGAACTTGTCCTTGAAATAATTGGAAGAGGTTAATGTGTAAATGCATGTTGCCAGCCAAACTACTGTCAAGAAAGATGCTAGAAGCCTGCCAGTTATTGGACAAGGTGTTCCAAACCAGAGGGAGGATTCTGATGAAGAAGCACTGGATGATGATTCTTTAGAGGCAGTTGTCATGCAAAGAATGTGTCCCAGATGCAGGTTGAGCTATAAGTGGCTGAAAGGGTTTCCAATTGATGGGAAGCAGTATTGCAAAGATGTGCAGAGGCGTCCTAAACCAACCACTGCTTATAATAAAAGGGCATATCCAACTGGTATTAGGCAGCAGCCATCAATGGCTGACTCAACGGCCACTAGAGTAAACTCCAAAGGCAAAAGACCTCTACATGAATTTAGACCACCTAACTATTACAGAATGGAGGGCAGTCATCCTGAAAGGAGACCTGAAAGGGGTTCAAGTTATGGGATCAAAGCCAGAGATTGGCCTCCTAGACCAGCCTCATGGAGGACGGAAAGTGGCCACCTTCATCAAAGGCTTGAGTTAGGCCCAAAACAGGGAGTCAGGGCCAAGTAGTGGCCTTCACAGCCAGTTTCGAAAATGGATTCAAAGGATGAAAGAGACAATTCAACAACTGGGTCAGTGGGCTCATGGGTACCTGGAGTTCCAGATTGGTTTGTCATGCAAAACAAACCTAGGGAGATATCTACCCGAAGGAATGTTGTTGGAAACCAAGGTAAGATGGTCAAACCTCCTTTGGTGGCTCCAAATAATTGGGTGTTACTTAAGCATCCAAAAATAAAGGAACCGAATATGGTCCTAGTGATTTCTAGGTCCCAAAGAAGGAAGATCCAACGAAGGTACACTCAGTACCAGAAGGACTTGAAGGAAAGTGGAAAAAGCTCTTCATTAGTCCAGCTAAAGAGCCAGGCTGAAAGAGAAGAAAATTCAAAGTCAGATCATGATCCAAAATTGACTCTTCAAGATAAAAGAAGTTGCAACAGAGAACAATTTGCCAAAGTTCACTCCGAACTAAAAGCCAAAGAAAAATCCAGTTTGGCAGGATTGAGAAAGGCTTTGAGGGAAAGTGATAGTGAGATAGAGGAAGAAGTCGGCCTAGACCAAAGAAAGGAGATGGTTGAGGAAGAGATGTTTGAAGCCTTCATGGTTGAACAGACATTTTTGGTTGGAAAACCAGTAGGAACAGACCATTCGAAGAAAACTATTATTACTGAAGTGCCACAATACAGCATGGAAGATGCTTCTGAAGTAGTCGAACAAGTCAGCTAGGAAGGAAAGTAGGTATAGCCAGTCGTCCAATTTGGCTCATTTCCTCCTGTGTCAGTGAATATGGTGCTTATATTACCACAAGAGTTTCAAGCTAAGGATGAAAACCAAGGTCAGGAGATTGACCCAATTCTAGTTTTCAGTGAAGACTCATAAGTGAGTATGGTGCAAGACGAACCCGAAGTAGCCACACCAATGGAAACTGAAGATGAGAGTGAGGAAGAGGTGAGTATTAACCTCTCATACCCTTTTGAGTATCCCACGACATATATGACACAACATGTCAAACCCTTGTATATCAAGGCCTTTTTCGATGGAATACAGATGAATCGAGTGTTGGTAGATAATGGGGCAGCAGTAAACCTGCTTCCAAAATCTTCTTTGAAGAAATTAGGAAAGAAGAACCCCAGACTAATCCCAACCAGTACAGTCATTGCTGGTTTCGCGGGAGACAAACAGATGGCCCAAGGTATTTTGCCCATCAACCTGAGTGTGGGAACCAGGGATTACATGACGTCATTCTTCGTTATCAACATCAATGCTAAGTATAATGCTCTACTTGGAAGAGATTAGATTCACACCAACAAATGTGTGCCTTCCTCTTTACATCAGAAAATCATGATGGCCTTATGCAATGGAGAGACAGAGGAGATTAATGCAGATCCTCAACCCTTCATAGCTTGTGCAGATTTTGTAGAGGCCAAATTGTATACTGAAGGAGTGGCACCACTCAGTATACTAAGAAAACCTGATGGATCAGCCGAAGTGACCGCTGATGAGGAATTAGCACAGCTGAAGCACTTAATCTAGGACAGTGCTGATGAAGAGTTTGTCGTTAAAGATGATAATGATGCCTAGTTGTAGGCAAATAGATGAACCCAAGAAGCCAGATCTTTGGCTTTAATTAAGTTCTCAGTATTGGATGTAAAATTAATAGTCTAGAAAGTGCAAGAGCAAGAGAAAGAAGCTATGGTAATTAGCTGTAAACAAGAGCAGCAATAGGTCAGGATGTTGGCCTTGGGAAAATATTGTGCATTGGATATTGAGACAAAAGTTTAGGAAATACAAGAAGAAGAAGTCTTGTGGACAGACTTTGTCTATGAGGAAGAGGGCAAGGATGTTAAGCTAAAGGAACTGGAAGCAGGACAAAGCAAGGAGATTGCTTCGAAGGTAAAAGAAATCAAAAAAGAAGCATCAATAAGTCCTCAGATGCAAGACCCTTTAGAAGAAGTGAACTTGGGGGAAGGTTCTATACAGTAGCCCACCTATATAAGTGCTTGGTTGAATGTTCTTGACAGGGACCAGTTATCGGTGGTTTTGAAAAGATATAAAGATTGTTTTGCATGGTCTTATAATGAGCTGCCAGGATTGGACAGATCATTAGTAGAACATAGGCTCCTTATGAGGCCTAATTTCAAGCCATATAAGCAAAAACCAAGAAGGATGAATCCTGAAGTGATTTAGAAGGTCAAAGAAGAAATCCTGAGGCTCCTCAAGGCAGGTTTTATTAGGACAGCCAGGTATGTGGAATGACTATCCAATATTGTGCCTGTAGTCAAGAAGAATGGTAAAATGAGGGTATGCATTGATTTCAGAAATCTGAATCTAGCAACTCCAAAAGATGATTATCCTATGCCCATAGTAGATTTATTGGTAAATAGTTCAGCAGGGCATCAAATTTTATCAATGATGGATGGACACTCTGGTTTTAACCAAATTTGCATTGCAGAAGAAGATATCCATAAGACAACATTCAGATGTCCTGGGAACATTGGCACATTCGAATGGGTTAAAATGCCATTTGGTCTGAAGAATGCTGGGGCTACATATCAAAGAACTATGAACACTATCTTTCATGATCTTATTGGAAGATATTTAGAGTGCTACATTGATGATATTGTAGTAAAATCCCAATCTATGGAGGAACATTTGTTTCACTTGGAAGCAGCTTTTGAAAGAATGAGAAAGTTCAAGTTGAAGCTTAATCCTCTCAAATATGCTTTTGGCGTATCAGCTGAAAACTTCTTGGGCTATGTAGTACACAAGAAGGGAATACAGATTGATCAGAATAAAGCCAAAGTTATCATTGAAACCAGACCTCCATCAAGTAAGAAAGAATTACAAAAATTCCTTGGGCAGGTTAATTTTCTTCGAAGATTCATTTCTAATACTGCAGGGAAAACTAAAGTTTTTTCTTTCTTATTAAGGCTGAAAGATGAAGAGGAGTTTGTGTGGACAGCAGAGCATCAAACTGCTTTTGAAGGATCAAAGCCTACTTGGCCAGCCCTCTAGTGTTAATGCCACCAAAGGGTGATATAAGCCCTTGAAGTTGTACATAGCTACAGCAGAGGATTCATTGGGAGTTTTCTTAGCCCAAGACAATGAAGAAGGCAAGGAGCAAGTTGTTTATTACCTTAGTAGGTTTCTAAATTCTTGTGAATGTAAATATTCAGCTGTAGAAAAGTTGTGCCTTGCATTGTATTTTGCTGCAATGAAAATAAGATACTATCTTTTGCCTACAACTGTCTTGGTAATTGCAACCACAGATTTGGTTAAATATATGTTATCTAAACCCATGTTGAGAGGAAGAATTGGCAAATGGATACTAGCTTTATCAGAATTTCATTTAGAATATGTCTCCCAAAAGGCAGTAAAAGGACAAGTTTTAGCTAACTTTTTGGCAGAACATCCATGTCAAACAGAAAGCCAAGAGATGATAGAACTTAGCATGGCTAGTGTTGAACCATGGCAAATGTGGTTCGATGGATCAAAAGCCAACGGTTTAACTGGAATTGGTGTAGTAATTAAGTCACCATAAGGAGTAGGAACCACACATGGTTTCAGAGTGGATGAAATTACTTGTTCCAATAATCAAGCTGAATATGAAACCTTAATAATGGGACTGGAGATACTTATTGGATTACAAGCTCATGCAGTTGACGTATTTGGAGATTCTCAATTTGTAGTTAACCAGGTGAAAGGGATTTTCAAATGTCAAAGTGTAAGCATGTTGCCATACTATATTGTTGTATTACATCTGCTTTCTCAATTTCAGATAGCAAATGTAACTTATGTCCCAAGATTCTTGAATAATAAAGCTAATGATGTGGCTCAGAAAGTTTTGAATTTCAAGAGAATGAATGAAACTCAAAGGGACATAAGCCAAACAACATATCAGAAAGTAATACCACCCTTAAATAAAAGGAATGTGGTCCTGGAAGTCAATCATAATGATTTACAAGAACAAGATTGGAGGCCTCCAATAATGCAGTATCTGGCTGGCCCATCTTCGAAAGCTAGTAGAAAAATTAAATTGCAAGCTATGCAATACATAATGTATGGTAATGCTCTCTACAAAAGGGGGGCAGATGGTTTATTATTGAAATGTTTAGGCCTAAGGAAAGCATTGACAGCAATGGTTGAAGTTCATGAAGGCATCTGTGGTGCTCATCAGCCTGGTGTGAAGATGAGATGGCTACTTCGAAGACATTCTTACTATTGGCCAACCATACTTAAGGATTGCATAGAATATGCTAGAGGTTGTCAGGCATGCCAAAGGCACGGCACAATAAGGCATGTGCCCATAACTGATCTGCATGCGGTTGTGAAGCCTTGGCCATTTAGAGAATGGGCTATGGATATGATAGGAAAAATACACCCACCCTCTTCGAAGCATCATTGTTTCATCTTAGTGGCCATAGATTACTTCACTAAGTGGGTCGAGGCTAAGCCATATAAGGCTGTGGACCAGACTGAAGTCATTAGATTCATTAAAGATTTGATCCATAGATTTGGTATCCCACAGACTATAACTGTTGATAATGGGACTGTATTTGATGGGAAAATGGTAAAGTCTTTTGTGGCAGAGTTTGGAATTAGCCTTGTTAATTCTACTCCCTATTATGCACAAGCCAATGGTCAAGCTGAATCATCCAATAAGTCTTTGAAAAAAAGAACTCAGAAAGTTGTGGAAGATAATTCCAGGGATTGGCATAACTTGTTGTTGGATGTATTGTGGGCTTATAGGACTTCACCAAGATCAAGTACATGAATCACTCCTTATGCCTTAGTATATGGGCATGATGCAGTGCTACCTGTGGAAATTAATGTTAAGTCCTTGAGAGTGAGATGTCAGGATCAATTAGATCTTGAGCAATACCATCAGAGTATGTGCTTGGAATTAGAAAGTATAGATGAAGCTAGAATCCTAGTATTAAATAGCATTCTTTTCCAAAAGAAGAAAGGATTCAAAAACTATAATAAGAAAGTCAAGCACATTGGCTTTGATGAAGGTGATTTGGTATGGAAGACAATACTCCCAATAGGAATTAAGAGTCATAAGTTTGGCAAATGGTCACCTAGCTGGGAAGGACCATATCAAGTTCATAGAGTCTTGCCTTTTAGAGCATATCATTTGAGAAATTTGAATGGATATATACATCCCAAAAAGATTAATGGCAGATATTTGAAACCTTATTATCCAACCGTGTGGGAAACACAAGGAATAGAATAAGTGCTAAATAAAAGAACATGAGAACACTCAAATGATAAATAAGAAATTTTATTTCATAAAGAGTTGAGTACATGTAGCCATAGATTGGCTCAGAAGTCAGAACAATGTCTCAGTTGTTCTTTTACAATAGATGCTCTATTCTGAAGTGATGGTAACAACTGGATGG
Organism: Camellia granthamiana; assembly: GCA_036172215.1. NCBI lineage: Eukaryota > Viridiplantae > Streptophyta > Magnoliopsida > Ericales > Theaceae > Camellia > Camellia granthamiana. The sequence goes on along the minus strand of CM069908.1, from coordinate 6,785,371 downwards.
CTGTAGCCATCTCCTGCTTTCGATCAACTAGTCCTTGATTGGTAATCTGCAATTTGGTAGTAGTTCGATCTAAGGCTTGGTTGACTGCTGATAGCTCTAGGGCTGAGCAAGGAATCCGTGAAATCCGTAATCCGATCCAGTCCAGTCCAATCCGATAGGTTTGGATTGATTTTTTGAATCTGTGGTTTGGTTCTGGATTGAAGAAATAAAAATCCGTAGTCCACGGATTGGTTCCAGATTGAACCCCACGGTTCCGGATTGGAACCGATCCGGACCGTATGCAAATAGTCTATATTTTTATTATACATCTTCCCTCATAGTATCTTCTCTTATTCTATATAAAACCTAAACTCAAACCTAAACCCGTATAATATCTTCTTTTATTACTTTTGTTCGTTAGTTTTTAGTTTTAATTTATAATGGTCTAAATTTTTATAGTGAAACCAGTTTTCGTTGGTTGTTTAAATTTTAGAATACTATGTTGCTATTATAGAAAAACATGTTGCTATTGTGGAACTAATATAGCACTATGTTTATGTTTTTATGAAATTAAAGTGTTATATATATATTATTTTGTTATTTAATTATGTGAATCCGTGGTCCTAAACCGATCCAATCCGTGTTTAAATGGATTGGTTTGGATCGGTTCCATGATTTAAACGGATTGGATTGGTTCCAATTTTTCAAGAACCGTAGATAACGGATTGGTCCTGGTTTTACCCCAATCCGGTCCAATCCGGACCATGCTCACCCCTAGATAGCTCCTCTTCCAGTTGAGTTTTCTTCTCTAATAGTTGAGCTCGAAATTAGGAGACAGAAGAATGTTATTCCTTCAATTCTGACACTTCAGTATGTACTTTGGAAACAAAGTTCCGATCTCTCACCAATTTCTCCTCTGCAACCTTGGCAGCATGACAAATATTGATGTAAAAATCAATGGTGGCTGCTGCCTGAGATAAATAACTTAAGACAACCATGTCGGATTGCTCAACAACCTTGCAACATTGGAGGAAGCCATTTTTTATTATAGGCCTTTATAAGACTTCGAAAGGAATCCTTGAAAAAGATGCCAGCAGCTCCAGACAACTGTCCAAGTCTATCGAAGGCAAGGAAGTCTTACCACTGGAGGAAGAGCTCTTAAAATTTTCTAGCAGAGAATCAGCTAGAACTAATGGCTGAGTCTCATTGCTAGTCATTGGAGAGGTGAAAGGTATGTCAAAAAGACTAGCTAGTCTAGCCTAAAAAATATCCACCTCATCCATTGACATGGAAGGTGCAGAAAGAGCTTTGGTAGAAGGAAGAAATGACTGCATAGGAATAGGAGAAAAAGGTGGAGTATCCTTAGTAATCTCTATAATTTTTGCTACCAGTTGGTCAAGAGAAGAAGGGCTGGAGCTCGGCAAAGATAATGGATGATGGATTGGAGAGCTACTAGTACCTTATCTACAGGAATCAACTACCATCAAAGATGAAGTAACAGCTAGAATTTCCTTAGGAGGGAGAGGAGAAGCAAGGCTCGAAAGAGAATCAAATTGAGTAAAATCGAAAGACAAATGCGGGAGGTATGGAGTTAAGCCAAAGGAAAGAGATGCAGGAATGCTTGACCTCAAGAAGGGTATGGAGAACATGGGACCAAGAGGTGGAAGGATTGCTTGAATTGGCTTTATAATTTGAGGACTTTCAAATTCAAGAGAGATTGAAGGAGTCCTTGTAAAAGGAGGAGGCAGAGTAGTCGTTCCTGCAAAAGAAGAAATACAAAGTAATTTCAAGTCTCGATACCAAGAATTTGACAAGAGAATAGAGGCATGAAAGAAGTTACTTGTTTCAGAAGTGGTAGCAATGATGGGAGAGCTACGAAGGGAATAATGCTCAGCAATGTGCTGCTTTCTCGCAGTTTCCCTTTGGATTGTATCAGCAGTAGCAGCTTCATCTCTTAATAGTTGCTGCTACCGCCTTTTTTCAGCTCACTGGAAAACAATTATTTCCTTAGAGTGTTCCTGCTCCACTGTTCTGGCAGCTGCCTCATGAACAGGGTCTTCGACCAAAGCAGAAGGAGAGACAGTTATATTCTTTCTCTTTTTTCTTTACAGTGGTATTTCTTGCTCCTTCTCAGTCTCTCTCTCTCTTCAATCTGAGACTCAGATTCCTCAGAAGTAAGTATTAGTTTTCTTTTCTTTTTTTGCTGATGTTTGTCTTTGAGAATGGCCAGAGCTTCAGCTCTCTTGGGAGATTCTTCTTGTGGAGATCCTACACCAGGAAATATGAATGTAAAGAAAACAAGCAGAAAAGTCTAAAAGAAAAGAAACCTCAAGATACATACCCTTTTTCGAAACAACGTTGGTAACTCTGGAAGGAGGGGGTGAGACTGCAGGAACAATCTTGGCAGCTGTAGAAAGAGAGAGGATGTTCCCGGCTTCTTTTGGTTTAGCCTTAGAAGGCACTCCTAGCCTTATTAGTAAATCATGAGGATGTATTGCTAGACGCACTTCCATATTGGCTGTCCACCAGTTTTGAAATCTTTTCAAAGCCAAGCTAGAGGGAATGAAGGGGACAAATTTGAACTCACTCAAATCTTTCAACATTTTAAATGTTGCCTCTTCTAGTTTTGATTTGGGTACTCTCAGGTCTCTGTCGTACCACTCCTCCCATTCAGCCCTCAATGTTGGCCAGCAACGGTGAGGTCGGTTTATTCTTCAATTTCCCCAGTCGAGTCCCCCTTCATAGAGAAGAAAGTGGTCCTCTAAACGAGGGTATAAAGCTAGAAGTTGAGCGGGAGCTTTTCGAAAGATGGGACCTAGGACATATTCTTGTTTGTCACCATGGCGAGGAACAAAGAGGCGCCCGTCTATGGTACTTGACCCATCAGCTTTAAATTTGGCGATCTCTTCCTCAATGCATCTTTTCAAAGCCATGGTTGGGCTTATACGTTCGCCAGTCGGTACTTTCAGTGAAGAAGAATCCATTGGTGACGAGCAGCAAGGAAGAGAGGATTAGTAAAAGGAAAGGGTTTGTGTATTCAACAAACGAGTGAATCCATAGCACGAAATAAAAAGGGTTTTAAAACCTTTGTGTTTGGAAAATATATCGTGGAATTCGTAAAGAAGTACTAAAAGTACAGATACGAAGAGTTTTCCTCAATATTGATAACTTTGGAGGGAAACACATCTCAAATACTGATGTCAGCTTCGAAATAAAATATTTGGCTTCGAAACCAGATTTTGGCTCAAAATTCAAATAACAAACAGTTTCGAAACTAGGAAGACGTCTTTGAAGCACATTTCACACCTAAGGATGCAAGAATGCTCAAGTATTTGTTTACTTCAAAAGGATTGAGAACCTGTTTTAGGGTTTCCTAGTGAGAATAAATCATTCAAAGCAGAACTTGAAATCTCTCAAGGTTAGGAATCGTTTGTTCTAAGTTTCAAACCAATAGTTGGTTTGATAATATCCAGAATAGATTGCTCTTTTAGAATGAAACAATGCAGTCCTTAAAGGAAGCCTCTATATTTTTGAAAGTATGGACCGTTGTTCGAAGCAAAAACGGTCAATTTAAAAATGATTGATCATACTAACCATATGGTGAATATGATTAAAACAAGCTTTAAGGAGCAAGATTGTTAAATTCGAGGCTCTAATTCTGAAAAGGGACCTCCATATATTGGAAGAAATCAAATTGGTTTCCAAATATTTCTTGGAGTGTCAAGTTTCGAAGATAAAATTGATGAATTCGAAGCCATAATTTTGATTGGTTCCGGATAAGTGGAGTAAAATTAGACTATACCAAATAAAAGAAATCTTTCCGCTTTATTAAGATAAGTATGATTACATCAGAAGCCTTGCCTAGGCACATATTCAAGTTCATAAAAGTAAGGAATATAATAAATAACAAGATCATGGAACTTGTTCCAGCTGTGGTCAAGAAGCTTCTGTTCTTTCTTTATTCTGTCTTCTATCTTTTCCAGGCTAGGCTGCTGAAGTTGATATGCTCTTACTTGATAAAAAAGTTTTTCAGCTTTTATTTCAAACTTTGTCTCTTTCAGCCCTTGTTCTGTCTCGTCCATATCCAGGTCATTCTAGTATGCAGAATATTTATTCTTGAAATCATCGTATTCATCAATGAGGTTCTCTGCTTCATACCGGGTATGAACTCGATTAGCTGAGATTTGGTCTAAGGACTGAGTAGTGGCGACAGAATTGTGATGCCAATGAAGGAGTAGTGGGAGTTGGTCTAAGAACATTTGAAGTTCTACTTGGGCGATGGGGTTGAGAATATGACCCCGGGTCATAATGTCACAAGCCCATCGAAAATTCTTGAGAGGAACATTGTCTTCAAGAATATTGAAGGGCAAATGAGAAAAGGCCGCAAGCAGAAGTTGGGCTTGCTTTCGCTGATCTTTAGTAGGAGGAGATGGAGGGTGATAGGAAGGGAGAAACTGGTCCTCAAAGAGAGTATGCCTTAATTCCTCCATCCACTGAGAGTCTTGTAGAAGAGGAGGTGCAGGAGTTTCCATCTCAAAAATAAGGGGAAATCGGGGGCTATTAACGATGTCAAGCCAGTCAGAAGAGCAAAGTTTAGCCTTCTGAGCTAAGAATGAAGGGTTATACCCTTGTGCCTCTTCCCGGCGATGATGGCATGTACTATTTTCGTAGGCATGGAAGATGTGTACCATGCTACGAGCAGGTTGTCTTCCAAACAACGTCGGCGGTCGATGGGCACGTAGGGATAAACCACCGAACTCCGAGCATCGGAAGGGAATTCTAGAGGGTCAATGAACTCGACAAAATGATGGTTGACTCGCTCTCTTAATTCCGGCCAACTTCCCAACTAGAAGCCCCATAAGAGGAAGAAATTGCAGCTTCATCCCACCTAGAAGGCTTTGGATTAGAAGAAGAGATTCCAATGTCCTTTTTGCAAATTTCTGAATCAAAGGATTGTGGATAATATGTTCGTAATCCAAAGGTTGATAATTTCCAAAAGCTTCCATAACTTGAATATTAGAAGGTGGGTAAAGGTGGCTAATCAATGCATGAAGATTCTTTCGAGGACGAATGGTATTATCAAACAACTCTTCATATGCTTGATTGAGATAAGAAAAGGTCTGTTTAGCCATGAGAACTGAATTGGTCTTTTCGAATACTGAGTTAGTGAGCATGTTTAAGGGATCGAAGAGGAGTTAATGCAAATGTTCATCAATGAATGACGGTTGTGTTTCTAAAAATGCCAAGACCCATGCACGTTCTAAGACGTGGGAAAATACCTTGATCCACTAATATCACCAAGTATTGGTTATATTAGTGCGAGGGGTAATGTTGGCTATATATTTTGTATAAGCCAATCACGATTTAACACGTGGCAGGAAGAGGACAAAACAGGAAAGCAATTCAAGTCTTCAATCATAATCATGCATGTGGCAGATAGTATTGGTTTTTGTAGATCTGTGTAGCACTGGATCAGCAAAGAAATGCAAGTTGACGTGACTTCAACGGTTATTCGTACATTTAAATTCAAAATCGAGAGGGAAGCCTAGCTGCAGATATGGTATAGTGGAGCTAACTATAAGGTAACATGATCAGCAATCATGGAAGCATGGTTCGACGGTTAGAAATGTAGTTCGACGGTTGCCATTGAGAACTATAAATAGCAGAGAAGGCCCTAGAAAGAGCCCCCAGACTCAGATCCAGGAAACCAGTTTATATCTACTTTACTTTACTTTATTTCCAGTTTTTTACATTTCTTGTTCTTTACATTTCTGTACTTCAAATTCCTGCACTGCACTTCGTTCATAGGAATAGTTTCAAGTAGATTGTTGCTGTAAACCTCTACGAGGCTGATTTGGATTTTTGTAAGTCTTTCATTTTACTTAATGAAATATTACAATTGTCCTTCCTTTAATTGTTGTTTACTTAATTTTTCCTAAACAAAGCCACCGGTAAAAGTCTTCTTCATTGAGGCTGAAAGAACTAAAACACAATCGTCTGATAATTGGTTGGCAATTAACATTCTATAAGGACTGATTGATCCTTACTGGCACGCTCATAATTGCAAATATAACCTTCGAAAGCTAAAAAGCCAACAGTAAACTACCATTAGGTCTTAATAGTTTGATTTAATTCCCATCAAGTCCTATTGAAAATAAGTCTTGGTAAAATTGTCACTAAAAATAACTTTTTTGTGATAATTTTTTATATATGTCGCTAAAAATGGACAATTAGTGACTTTTTTTGGTCATGATTTTTATAAATTGTCGTTAAAACTTACAATTAGTGACGTTTTTTATGACAAATTTTTCTCCTAAGACCTATTAGACAATAAGTTCACTTATTAGGATCTAAACGTAACTATACCTAAAATTAATTGGATTGCTAGTAATGTATTCGCACATAGGATTGTTGTAGAATTATATCCAAACACTATTGAAAAGGCCCGTGTTACGGGAAGCTTTCAGATTCTCATCGGGAAATGGACATTGTGGTGCTGCACTCAAATAGACAATCTTTTTTTATGATAAGGCCAGGACGAGATTGTCCCAATATTGGGTTTTGTTGTTGGCGACGATAGCCAAATCGATTCCATCTAAAATACCGTTGCCTAGTGGACGTGTATTTGATTGGCCCCCGAAAAAGTTGTTCCATAAGTAATCCGCAACTTTCTTGGCAAGATAAAATAGAAACAGAGAAATTTCACATCATAAATGTTATGTTTGACACCAAAATCAAGTGTTAGACACAAGTTTGGGAAAGTTTAATTAATTCATTTATTTGTTTAGGTGTTTAGTAAGTTGGGTTGGGTGTATGGGAATTTCATTCTGCTTTTTATTTTTCTTGTGTATGAAAACAATACAATGAAAAGTTATTTTCATCACGGTAAATTATAAATACAGCCTCTGAGATTTTCTTAAAATACAAATAGCCCCTTGTGATTTGAAAAATTACAAATACCCCCTTGTCATAATTTTTTATTTAACATAATTAACTGAAAAAATAAAATTCATAATTACTCTTTCATACAATAATAAAATTACCTAAATTATTAATTAAAACATATTTCTAATATCATTAAAAATTGTTAATTGACTTGATAATTTATTAATAAAATGAGCAATTTGTTATAAAATTAAAAACCTTAGGAGGTGGAATGTATTTTCTAGAATCACAGGAGGCGATTTGTATTTTAATCAAACGTCAGGGTGTATTTGCAATTTACCCTTTTCATTATTTCTATTTTTATGCAAAAATAACCTTAAAGATTGGGTTGTTTTCAAAAAAATATTATTTTAAAGTAATTTGCCAAATAAATTTGTTTCTCAAAACATAAAAACAAAAAATAAAACCAAACAAACCCAATTACCTAACTATATGGGTTTTTTTTATTTGCTATTATGTCACCTCAACTAATCAAAATCAGATAATATTAATTGATATATAACTTAATATATATCAATCGATATTTAAATGTTCAATATTGACAAAGACGAGTAACTTGGATAAGCTAATTCAAAAAAAAATTGAGAGTAAGATGCTTGTAGTGCTTGCCTGGCATCATCGATGGATGAAAGTGAGTAGGTATTAGAGTCCCCGCCAACGGAGAGCATAACCTTGATGCTGCGACTTTGACAATAATTTATAACCAGCACAATTGTCATTCGGACAATGGCCGGCTAGGTTTAGCACCGGTTTTCGGCCACTGCCGAATTCTGATAAAAAGGCTATGTTTACAATTTTAAAGCTGTTTGTAGCACAAGTATCGCTCAATCTGCCTTCATTTGTGTTCTGGCCCCAATAGAGTGTGATTGTGCCCCATAAGAGAGGTTGGTTAAAGAAATGAGCACAAGAAACAAGAGGGTAAGTGGCATTGAAAGGATTTTTGAAGCCATCATACTTGGTTTTGTTTTGCATTTCATGACAACTCGTTGGTCATATTTATAGGCATTTGAATAGGATGACTGTTGGAAGCTTCTATTTACACACCATAGTTTACCTCAATATCCACCATTTCTAGTTCACACCTCCACACCATCTTCATTTTTTATTATTTTCTCAATTCACACCCTTTATGCCCAAAATACCCTAACCCTAGCTACCCCCAACCCAGCCACCACTAGATCCGATGACCCACCCCCGCCGTCATCCACCCTTTACAACCCATCCCGACTGCCACCGTCCCTCCCCCAGACTCCTTCAACCATTTCTTGCCTCAACTCTGCCCCACTCCGACACCTTCACAACCATACCTCGCCATTACCGCAGTCTTAGTGATCGCCACCCCCAACCCTTACGATTGACTAAGATCGATGAATGATCAATCGAATAGAGAGAGAGAGAGAGAGAGAGCAAGCGAAGAAGAGAAGAAGAGGTCGTGATGGGAGAGGTTCGCCAAAGGGGATGCTGGAGAGTTGCTGCAGAGGGAAGATGGTACCAGATGTAGGGGGGCAACAGGGGAGGCGGTAGAAGTGGGTAGATGGCAACCGGCAGTGGTGGAGTTGAGGTGGGTGGGAATTGTGCTATTGGAGGTGAAGGGTGGCAACTGGTGCTGGTGGGGTTGGAGGAGGTGGCAGCCGACAGTCATGGGGTTGGGAGGAGGTGGCAACCGGCGGTGGTGAGTTGAGAGGGAGGGAGGGTGTGTAGGTAATTTAATTAAAAGATATAATTGTAATTAAAAAAAAATTAGGATAATGGTGTGAATTGAGACAATAGGTGGTGTGCAAATAGAAGTTCTCGTGACTGTTCTATGGTTTAATTAGTGGAATTAAATCTACAAAATAAGACATAAATGTGCGATAAAAGACAAGTCATATCACTTGGATTTATTCATTATTTAACCCATTCTATAAGTTTGACAAAATTTTGGTATCAGAGTTCTTTGTAATGTATCTCTGAGCAATGACTTTGTTAGGATAATCTAAAGGTTTATGCTTAAAATTAAAACAAAATTAAGTTGATTTAGTATGTGATTTTAATACCATTTTTTTTCTTTTATTTTAACTCGAACGGTTATATTATGTATTATTTTAAATTATTGCTCGAAAACCATAGGAAACAAATGGGACTCAAAAATTTTACGGGCAAATGACTCCCATAGTCCTTCTAGTTTGTTTCTTATGTCAATTCAATTTCGTAATTTTAATTTTAAATTTTACATATTCTGTCAATTTAATTTAATTGATGACACTCATTTAAAAATTAGATTGAAATCAATGTGCAAAATAGTCCATTCCCTCTCCTCCAAATCACCGCTGTGTTTGGTGGGGGTATTTAGGAAGAGATTGAGAAACAGAAAAGGAAAAGGTAGGTGAAATATGAATAAAATATACCTACATTTCACCTAATTTCACACACCTTTTCCCTTTCCTTTTTCAAATCCTTTCTCAAATCTTCCAACCAAATACAGGATTGACATCTAATTTGAAACGATGGAGTCTCTTTTGAATAAACTATTTTGTCATTGATTTCTATCTAATTTATTAACTAATATTACTAATTGGCCTAATTAATTTAAATTAAAAATTAAAAGGAAAAATTAATACAATTGAAATTATATAACCAAATTAACACAAAATAAATTACAAAAACCACAAGTATAATTTATCAAAATTTAAAATTATCAATAATTTTTTTTAATCACAGTTACTTTCCGTCAAGTCCTACTATTTCCAGGGAAGGCAGGTAAGAAGATGGGCCGCCACTTGGATGCTTCTGAAATATGATTCATCTTTTGACAGAAAAAATTAACAATTAAATTATTACTAATAGTTTTATGAAATTTAGAAGTAAATTAAATTATAAAAAGTTTGAAATCAAATTAGATCTAATGAGTAACGCATGCTAATCATACATATTAAATGGCGAAATTCATCATAAAAAAATTAATTTTATTTAGATTATTCTACTAATATTTAATGTGAGGTATTTTTAGGCATGTAAAAAGAGTGACAATTCTTGGGTATGCAAATAATTCTAATCATACATATTAAATGGAAAAATTCATCCCAAATTAAATTCAGTTTTATTTAGATTATTCTATTAATATTTTAGAGTGACAATTCTTGGGTCGTCCTTTCTTGGAAGATGATAAGAATTTGATGATTGAGGTCTTGGTTACTAATTACTGAGAAAATGTTTGAATATTATCTTTAAGCAAGTGAAAAGAGTGACTATGGTTTATCCCATTCGGATATATCCTCTACAATAATTAATGAATTGTTGTAATCGGATCAGAATTCAAAATAATTTTGAGCTTTTTAACCCATTTTGAACTCACAACCATTATAAAATTATTGCAAGGATAAATCAATACAAAGGATCTTAATCCCAACCAATTTGGTACGTTTGTGACATAGAAAAAAAAAAAGGTTGGACAATGGTTGGTTCAACACATTTGAGTTAAGTTTTTGTATTCTTTAGTTACACAATAAAATTAAAAATATAAGAACAAGATAAGAAATGTATATATATATTTATTTCTTTTTAAGTCTTACATTCAAGTATTTATTAAAAGAGCCAAATTTGTCTCAAGTTCGTATTGAAATTCTCTCAATACTGACACAATTTGTTTATTATTATTAGAGTTGGGTTCTTTTCAAGTTTACATCTCAATTTGAGAGAACTAGAGAGGTCTATAGGGTACACCACGGATCATGTTTCGATGATTCGAATTATTTATGAAAAAATTAGGTTGATACATTGCAACATTTTTATTTTATCGTGTTTATCTCAAAAAAAAATGTATGATCTATTTTTAAGTATGATTAATCTTTTAAGTATACTTATCGTGTGATTTAAGAGCATACCTTAATAAGATCTTTATTAAAATATTATTTAATATTGGCCAATTTGAATCTATAAAAGACTAATGACATTAATTGTCTCAATTTAGACATGTTACTTACTTCTCATATGCCTATATAATTATGAGAAAATTACAATTTAGTGGCTCTTTCACAAAATAATTATAAATTTATATAAAAAAAAAATTAGAACTTTAATTATTAATGTTCATAAAATTTGTCATTGATTTAAAATTATTTTTAAATAATTACACTGCATTATAATTTCTCCTATAATTATTTGAATGAGTCAACATGTCCTCCTAAAGAGTTGAACATGAGACCTGAAGAGAGTACATTTTCATATTCCAAGCTGCACCTATTAGGCCGAGTTCTTGGAGTTTTTATTTATCTCTATTTATTTTTAGAGATTGAGGATGAGATTGAATTAATAGTGACGTGGGATTCACAAACACCATGTTTGTTTTGAAAAATTGTCATGAGATTAACAATTCCATAGGACTATGAAACCTCTCCAAAGAGGGGCTAGCAAACCCATGGCAGACTTAGATTTGCTAATCTAATCTTATGAGATTAGAGGTGAAATGACCTATTATCCCCAATGAGAATTTTTACATGATTTTACAAATTTAATCCTAACCAACCAGTCTTACTATATTACTAGATAAATAAATATAATTTATCTCAAATTTCGAACCTAATATCAATATATTAATAATTTTGTCACTCAGTTATACTACACTAATAATCAACTAGTACTGGAAACCAATAGGGCCTAACATTTTAATATTTTAGCAAAAAAAAAAAAGAAGCTTTTCCAGCCCTATCTGACTAGGGAATGCAGCTAACCCAACCCATGCAATTCCCATCGGTCATGTTTGATTCACAAGATTAATAGTGAAGTATTAATAATTCTATTAGGGCATGTTTGATTGGGTGGATTAGACATTACAAGAAATGTCACTTTTGGCTACCAAAATATTGGTCGCCAAAAGTCACATATTTAGTCGCCGAAACGATTTAGCGACCATAATATTTTGTCGCTAAGCTTGTCGCCTTTACCCTGTCGGCGATAGTATTGGCGACTAAAATTTTTTTGGTCGCCGAAAGTGACTACATTTGGTTACTAACTTGTGTTTAGTCGGCAAAAGGTATGTTTTCCGCCATTAATGTATTAGTTGCCGAATGACTACATTTGGTTACTAACTTGTGTTTAGTCGGCAAAAGGTATGTTTTCCGCCACTAATGTATTAGTCGCCGAATGACTACATTTGGCTACTAGCTTGTGTTTAGTCGGCAAAAGGTATGTTCCGCTACTAATGTATTAGTCGCCGAATGACTACATTTGGCTACTAACTTGTGTTTAGTCGGCAAAAGGTATCACTTTTAGCTACTAAATAATTAGTCGCCGAAAGTACACATTTGGCTACTAGCTTGTGTTTAGTCGGCAAAAGGTATGTTTCCGCCACTAATGTATTAGTCACTAAAAGTGCTACCATAATTTGAGAATAACTATTATAGACCAAAATATTTGGTGGCCAAATAATTTGAGAATAACTATTACGTATTTGGCTACCAAAATATTTGGTAGCCAAATACTTTAACGTGTTTTTTTTTTTTTAAATAAAATTTTCTATAAACAACTTGTACAAATTAATCCATCACTAAATCTGTTATGAATACAACCTGTACCCTGTATAAACAATATAATCCATCAACGGTAAATATGTTATCAAGCATTCAACAACGTGCACACATTTCAGTTCCAACCATCCAAAAAATTAATATTGAATGTCCACTTATATATATATATTACAAATTTCATAAGAACCATGTCTAATCCCACGTCAAGAATTTAATTCCATACATAATACTGGAATAACCAAATTAATTGTAAACCTATAACTTCTGTACCACAACAAAAATTATATTTTATACTGCCACAAAACTATTTTGTACCATGTGCTATGTTAATTTCTACCAAATTAGCTGATATTTACTCTACCAAAAAAATATTTTGTACAAACCACTATATATACGGATAGAGATATAAAAACAATGTCCTCACGTACTTGTCAACAAAAATATATCCACATTTGTATGTCCAAAAACATCTGCAAAAAAGGGGAAAAAAATCATTAGTTCGGTGCGTGTAGAGGCACTTCTGGACAACATATATATATCGTAATAATTTCAAACATTAAAAGACAAGGAGAGTAATATCTATTAACTAATGCAAGACATCCAAACATGGACCCATCATGAGTTCTTGTTTTAGCTTTTTAATCTCTAAATCTATCTAAGTAAATTTTAGTACTTAAATGTGAAAGTAAATTGTGTAGGTATTACGAAATTACAGAAATTTTGGGTGTACTTACCATTTCATCCAAAAATTATTTGTTATAAAAATGTAAGAGAACCCATCATTAGAGTTTGTCTGGTATCCATAAAACTCACTATGCTTATGCTTTTGTGACCTCCATGAAGCTTCCAGTTAGTGGGTTTATAGATGTAGATATGCTTCTGTTTGTGAATGAGTAATGCCTTGGGTTCTTTATAGGCTTATGGGGACAAGAGCTATATAAGATTATGCTTACCTATTCTTCCATCTTACTATCTAATTTTGATACATATCTTCAATACTTGGCTTCTTTAGTCCTAAGTTCCCTGTTCTGTTGCTAAGGAATTATCCTCCCATCAGCCAAATCTTGAGGCCATGTTATATATATGAACTGTCTATTGTTCAACTGTTGTTGCACATTTTGTAGTGGTGATAGTTAAACTTATCAAATACACAATTGCGCCTAAACCTTAGCTGAACTTTACAAATCCATTGTTCGAATTTCCAAACGATTAGGTCAACAGGATATATCCTTCGTCACATTTAGTTCTTGCAAAATGGTGCCCTCCGAACCCCTTTTTTCGACTAAGTTTATGACATTTTCAACTCTAACTCCCAACTCTAAGGATATATCCTTCGTCACATATAATTTTCAAAACGCCAAGAAATGCAATGTAATTGGACCACAACAACAACAAAAATAAAAAAAAAAAAAAAACCATACCAGGAGTTCTCAAAGATGAACACTCCCTGAGCAACTAGAAGGAAGCACACAAGACTCTTCATCAGTAAGTTCACTTATCAGATTTTCCAATTCAAACGAGTCACTCACACAACAAAATTTTGATTCATTGCATTAAGATCAATTTTAAGCACCTTCAGCAAAAAATTAAGTATTTTGACATCCCAACATCATCAAACATGTCAGCAGTTTGGAACAACTCTAGTAAAAAAAGCATCGGAAAATGCTATATTTAGTCATTTATTTGGTAGAAAATTTAGTATTCCTAACATCATCTAAAAGCATCGGCACACAAAAGCTCCTCAAAATAATAAGGCGACAACAACAACATGCGTGCACACACACAAGTGATACCTGAGAGTTCTCAGAGATCCACACACCCACACACCTTAATCAACTAGAATGAAGCATACAAGACTCTTTATCAATAAGTTCAATTATGTCAGCATTTCTGATTCAAATGAGTCGCACAGAACAATTTTAATTCATTGCATTAAAAACAATTTTAGAAAAAAAGTACATTGAAAACTTTCCAAGAAACAGTAGTGGGAGGGGAAAAAATAAGTAAAATAAAACAATTTTCACATTTTCAAAAGTAGTGGATCCATCAAAAGGGAGAATGAAAAAAAAACCGAGAATGTATGAAAAAAGAAAAGAAAAGAAAAGAGAACCAATAACAGCAGCATTCTTGATCATCTGACCTTTTCATTTTACCAGATATCAAAATGGAAACCAAGAGTAAAATGAGTTTTTGAAACTTCTAAATGTTTCAATTTCCCAGATTCCCAGCTGGAAAGAGGGAAATAAAATTGAGTTTTTAAAACAAAAATAAACCATAAGCTCTTTCCCTAATTTAAATTATCAAACAAAATAAACAACCCAACAAAACCAAATAATTTTCATATAAGTTCTCATCCAAGAGCTCAGGTCAATATATAAATCTTTGAATAAGAATATAATGCAAGTATAAGCTCTTTCACATTGCATAAGAAGCAATATTTCTCTTATGCAATAAATGGTTAAATTAAACACAAAAGTTTCCTGGTTAAAAGGCGTATGGGCCCAGTTATATTATAATGCCTAGAAAATCAAAGACCAAACATGGCATATGCAATCAAAGTCATGATCAAACAAACAGGTCAGAATATATATATCCTCATTCTCGATCGAGAAGTCACTATATTTTAAGATATCAAGCTGAAAACCACCCTCACAAATCCGTAGGTAATAGATTTCTTTATCAAGTACAATTTCAATATCAGCTAATAACTGAGCTGTATGCAACCATTCACATGAAACCATTACGCCCTCAATTAAGTTAAAAACCAATATATATATACATGTTCTACAGATGTTCACACCACAACAACAGATATTAATACATCAGAGAAGATTAATAAAGCACACTGCTAAGTAAGTTCAATCTAATTAAGTAAACACCTAGTTTGTTATTAATAATAACATCAATAACTCCCAAGGTTAGTAGCTGACTCTAAAGCAGTACTTTCAAAGCCATCTGCAGCATTGATTCAAGGCATGTCCCAACCACCAAGGAAAACCACAGTGCATGGGTGAAGGGAACTACATAGGGCTTGGTTTCTTTTTCTGTGTTTTTTTTATTTTTATTTACTTTTAGTTTTTAACCTATGGAGAAAGGAAGGGAGAATCAAATTCCACACCGAGCTCATCATTGAGACTAGAACTTCACAAATCACAACTTTTACACGACTAAAGAATTGTGCCTTCTACCAGGTGTAGTATGAAAACAAAGAAATACCCTCTAGTACAAGATTTGGTAACTATGGTTCAGGGTAGTGGTTAAAAGGCCATCTTAGGCTGATTGTAATAAGTTTATGTTGTTACATTGGTTGGTGAAAATACATGAAGCTTTAGGATTTGCTTTGGTGTATAAACTAGGTAAAGCTTTACAGTTTAGTAGCACAAGGCCATGAGTTTGGGGTTGTTCTTCATCAACATAGCAGTCGTAGGACAAATGGAGAGATTGACTAGTCTTGTTCAATTTTTATTGTGGGAAATTAAGGACAGTAAGAAGCTTAAAGAAGTGCAGAAAATAAAGAGCCAAGAGTTAAGGGCAGTTCATGAACACAGTAGTCATTGGACAACCGAAGAGAACAATTAGGCTTCTTCAATCAGGTTTGTTGGCTTAAAGAAATTCAGAAAATTAAGAAGTAGAACATATATCAATATATAAAACTCACCCAGCAGCAAATTAACAAAAAAAGAGAGAATAAAATAATACTCTATTAACACCTCAGCTGAGAATTATTAGCTTCTACATAACTATGCAAACAATCAAGAATTAAACTATTAGCATGATCCTGAAGGTAAATATTGAACTGCACAAGTGCACTAAATGTTCTAAAAACTTAGCTCCAAAATGGCTGTTCTTATGTATGTATGTGGGTCTTACTGTCATTTGGGCATTCCTCAACACATTTGCATTAGAAGTCATTGCTTTTATTGATATGATTTCAATATGGTGGCAGGTATGCTGTTTTTGGCTCTCTACCTTGCTTTAAAGTTTCACCTTGCTTTCAATTGCTTACCTTGAGAGTAGAGGAAGTACTTGCGTTCCTATTTACGTACCGTATGTATGATTGAAGGCACAAAGCTATATATGTCAAATCACTGTGTAATATTAATTTCATTTCGACATTATGTATGATTGAAGGCACAAAATCTATATGTTTCAAATAACTATATAATATTATCAGATTTCGACATTATGTATGCTTGAAGACAAAATCATCTAGTTTAAGAACATAGTTTCATGTGCAAGATATTACTATCTAGTTACATGCCGATATGTATCCCTATAATGTCACCCACATTTCTTCCTTTGAATACTCCAAAAAAGGCCAAAAGTAAAGTTGCATACAAGTATTAGTTATTATGTTCCCATTATTGATGTTGGAAAATACTTATAGTTGAACTTCAGGCAAATACATACAGAATAAACATAGACATACAGAGTCTATATAAACTAAAATTATAGAATATTTTTACTACCAATGAATAACATCACATAAAAAGGAAACAAAAAATTACAATGTGTACACAGACCACAACTAAGCCCATACCTTTGTTTTTACATAATGGAAAGTTGTTTCAATATGTATTAATAAAGACTAGTGAATCTCAGGTGCTTAATTTATGATTTAATCCAATTAATAAATAAACCAAGCATGGCAAATATAAATAGATAAATGAACCAATTAACACACACAAAAAAAATAAATAAATAAGGTTTTAAGTTGTTGGATAAGATGGCATTACAGCATGATTACAGGGTTGGCAATTAAGAAACAAGTTTATGACATTTTCAACTCTAACTCACAGCGTAGGTGTCCTATTTTTGTACCATATGTCCCTACATGTCACATTTATCACCGCGAAGCTTCCCGTTACGAAAAAATAGTAGCTCGGGGGCAGTTTTGCATTTTCGCCCTCCGAACCCCTTTTTTCGACTAAGTTTATGACATTATCAACCCTAACTCCCAACTTATGTGTCCTACTTACATACCGTCTGTCCCTACATGTCACATTTATCACCGGGAAGCTTCCTGTTACGAAAAAATAGTGGCTTGGGGGTTGTTTTGCATTTTCGGCCCCCGAACGCCTTTTTTCGACTATGTTTGTGACATTTTCAACCCTAACTCCCAAATTGATGACATTTTCAACTCTTAAAGCGAACATATTTAAACAAAGTAAGCGTGACATTAATGAAATTGTTCTTACCAAAAAGCAAACGTCGGATGCCCAACTTAGATTCCCAAGAGTTGTGACAGTTTGGCGACTACGTTATTAAGATGCTCGACCTTTGCATTTGTCTCCTCCCTTGCCTTTTGTCCCTCCTCCCGCTCTTTCAACATCTCATTGGATAATTGAATGCGCTCCTCTCGCTCTTTCAACAGTTCATTGTAACATCTCTCGCGCTCCTCTCGCTCTTCCATTAACTCGTCATGATGTTTTTGTCGCTCCTCACGAAGTGCCTCCACCTCAGCTCGCATTGCCTCCATGTCCTTATCGTGTGCTCGTGATGCAAATATGGTAGAGGGTTGTGGGCCACTCCCAAATCCAAGCAAGTACCTTTTCTTCTGTCCAAGCACTTGCATTGAAATCTCCTCCTGTGTCAATGGCGTCTTCGACTCGATGGCAGCCGCTTGTACATTGACCATCTCTTGCTATCATTGCAAATAAATAAGTCGAAAAATACTTTAGCAACATATATGTATTACTGGGTACTAAGTAGAAGAAAATATTGAATACATAAATTTCCTTGTCACATACTTACATGCAACTCACGACATTTCAGATGGATCTAATCATTCGTTTTCTTTGAAGTGTGGCTGTCCTCATAGAACTTTGGGAAATCCAACTCTCCATTTTTTGCTACCTGTTAACACATCAACGTATAAATCAATGATTTTTGCAGACAGATTTGTTGCAGATTTTTGCAGACAGATTAGTAGTTTAGACAGATTAAGCAGATTTTTGCAGACAGATTTGTTGCAGACAGATTTGTATGATAATAGAGTTTTTGTAGATAGATTAGTCGTTTAGGCACATTTCTTTGCAGACAAATTTGTATAGACAAATTTTCATTAACAGCTTTGTAAACAAATGTCTGGACAAATTTGGAGACAGATTTAGAAATCTGTTGCAAACAGATTTGTAGTTTATACAGAGTTCGAATTCAAGAAGATTATCATTAATATAATTATATTTTCCAGACAGATCTTTTGCAGATTTTTTCAAAATGATCACTGCAAAATGACCACTGCTGAATCAACCAAGATGTCACAGAAGTCTGCAGAAGTAGAACTCAGGAAGCATTCATACATAACCAGCAGAATCCCCACACATCTGAGATGTCTTACCAGCTATACTAACCAACCATGGCACAGCAACCCAGCTTTAGCAACCCAGTTCAGAGCATACCAGATAATGCACACCAGAAAACATTCATAGATGACCAACCAACCAAGGCACACCAACCCAACTATAGCACATTGCATAACCACTAGTAGATCAGAGACAGGCAGAACAGACCAGACTATTCAACACTATACTATTCAAGACAGCAGCAGAGGACTTAATGCAGATGTTCCAACAGATTTCTGCGAACACATTTTTCAGATTTTGTCAAACAGATTCTGTCCAACAGATTTTTGCAAACAGATTTTCGCAGATAGCCACTTATAACCACTTCAGATTATGTGTATTCTAACATGTGTTGACTTTCTAAAAATCTGTTGAAACAGAATTGAAACAGATTTTTTGTAACAGATTTTTACAAACGGATTGAAACAGACCAATCAGAGTATCACTAACAGAATTTTCCAAACACAATTGAAACAGATTTTTACAAACAGACTTTTTCAGATTAGTTCAAACAGATTTTTGCAAACAGATTGTACGTCATATTTTTTCAAACAGATTTTTACAGATTTTGTCAAACAGAATTGAAACAGATTTTCCCAGTCAGATTTTGCGAGACAGATTTCGAATGAAAAACAGAGTATAGTCCTTGGACAGATTCGAATGCAAATATCTGGCAAGGGTATCATTAACAGATTCTTTCCACACAGTTTTTTTTGCAAATAGTAGATGTTTAGTAACAGAGTTCAACATATATATATATATATATATGTATCACAACATAACATTTTCATATCCAAACATTATAAAGGATTCAAGTTTTAAAAAACATCAAACTCACCATAGTAGCCATTGCGATAGGAAATGAGCAAGACCCATTGGTATGATTGTATGGCAATTGACTCCTATTACTCTTGCCAGCTTTTGATCGTTTCTAAAAATAAGACAAACATATAAACAATTTTTTGGTAAATACTAAGGCATATCACATTTTCACATAGATGTATGTACTCTATCTAGTCTATTATTTTACCTGGTGAGATGCATCTTGCCATGCCACATCGATCAAATGCTTCCAATTATCTAAACTCACCCTACGGGCGGATGAGCATAGATCTCATCACGTGGAAGTCCCTCTAACAATTCGAACTCTTGCTTTAAGGTGTACCTCCAATCTTTGTACAACCCATAGGCCTTCTTATTCACAATCTCTTGTGCTTGTAAGTCATTGTGGAAATCGTCTCCAATTTGAAACTTGTCCTACAAGCATAACAAATTGAAATTGTAATCATTAAATAATAGTCTTTCTTATTAGCATACATAATACAATTACATCTTGTGGACAAGTAATATTAGTTACAAGAACTCCTTGGATGACGGCAGCTTTTGTAGTCTCATCAAGATCCAGCCATGACTTCACATCTTTCAAAGGGCACAAGGTTCTAATTTGAATTCCTAACTCGTTAGTTGCTGGAGTGGCATACTTGCCAGTCATTGCATTCAACCCATGATCGATGTGAACATAACATTTTTCCCCTTTCTTGGCTCGAATTATTTTTTGTATGCCTTTGCCAAGTGTCGGTCCGCGTACATGTAGGGGTTTCGAAGTCCCTGTTAACAAAATAACAACACGAAAATTGGCTACAAATTGGGTACAAAAAAACAATGGCAATGGCAAGTGATAATTGACACATTTGATACACTTTAATCTTACCTACGCCACTTGGCTGCGTTTCAGATGGGGCTTGTGTCTCATCAAAATCAACCATTGGTTGGCTAGTGGTATTATGAGATGGTCCCACATTTGATGGGATGGGGAGAACACGAGATGGAGCAACGGGTGATCCTAAAGGAATAGCAGCTGGCGAGTCTGTTTCTGGCTGCGTGAGTGTCTTTTTCCGAAGCCGACCGGTCTTTAATCTAGGAACCATTTTCCAATCTGCCTGATGCCTGATGCTGGAACAGTGTTTTATGTTCTGGATTAAATTTGTATCACATGAATAAACTGATAAAAATACATCACATGAATAACCTGATAAATATACATCACATGAATAAACTGAAAAATAAACTGATAAACTGATGAATAAAAGAAAATAAGGTGGCAGCAAAAGAAACAAATTGTAGTTTTCAAAAGAAACTCATGAATAAACAATGGATTGGGAGCACACTCTTGGTAATAGTAGTTTTCAAAAGAAACAAATTGTTGGACTTATTGGGATTTAGTGGCAGCAAGCCCCAGTCTGATGCATATTTCAATCTCATATTGTCATACTTGAAGAAAAATTTATAGCATATCCACCTTGCACCTCCCTATCACAAGGCAATGGACATACGACACACTTCTGGACAAATGCCTAAATTTGCCGTAGCAAAATCAAGGAATGACTTCACCTCTTGTTGATACTCTTTACTTGTCAGCCTATTATTTATCGTCATCCAACTCTTGTCAATTTTGTCACCTACAACTCACACAAAGATTAACCAAGGAACAAATGAGAACACGCATTTCAAGTTGAGATAGATTATGTTATTTTTCATTCACTGTTTGGCTTGTCACATAAATCTCTTTTAGGGTGGGACTTTGTGACACGATTTGTTCTAAAACAATGCGTAATTATGGAAGTTAAGCCATTAATCCATCTTCATCATTTTCATGCTCTTCACAGTGTGTGTGCATGACATGTTATTTATTAAAAAAAACAATGGCTCGTGGGTACTCATGAGGTTGAGGCAGTAAAAGCAAAATTTACAACATCGATACAAACACATTGTAGACACGCCCTTGGGCCTCATTACAGTTCAGGACTCAAATTGTCACAATTCTTAATCCGAACCAAAGAGTCCAAATTCGGCAAATCGTTTTGAGAAAATAGATTTTTGAAAGAAGTGCCAAACATGGACTGCTTTGCCAGATACAGAGTCGCCACCTAAATATTTTATTTCGGGAAATTTAGGAAACCCTGACTCGTGCCTAAGGCCACGTGTCCGTCATCACCAAAGTTGCCTCGGCTCGGGAACTTGGGTACGATTGGGGAAGGTCACTTTGTGAGCATCCCCGCTCGCCCGATCAAAGATCGGCCTCTACTAACCATGATATCTAGTTTTGAAAACATTATATGCTCTTATTCCGGTTATTAGCCTAGATTTACTATGTGATGCACACAGCATACAAGTATATACTGGGTCGCCTGAATTGGAATAAAACATTTCATGCTTGTTTATTTGAAAAAAGATTTGATGGTGCTACCCGCAAGGAGGCTAAGACGTGAATTTGCCACCCTCAGGTGGGCATAGAAAAGATGGTTTTGCCACTATCTAGTGGGCTTAAAACTCACGGTGAATGATTTGTTCCAATCCAAATAACCCAACCTTCACCCACAGGCATTCAGGCAGTTATATCACGTAAGCACATAGCCTCATGGTAAGCATGCTATTATGGCAGTCACTCACACGTATGCAAGGATGCTAAAGCATAAAAACTTACCGAGTACTCCAAACCAAAATAGAAGCTGATTAGAAATCATGTATGATCCTAACTATACAGAAATTCCTAATGCAACACATGCAGAAATGCAACTAAGATATGCTCGGCTATTCTAAACATGGCATGTGAAATGCTACAACTAACAAGTATTCAACTTGGAATAGAAATACAATGCAGTTAGTATGATGCTCTGAGCCCGGTGCATGCAAAACAGATGAATGAATGCAAACATGCTATCATACTATATGCTAATTGAAATATGCCCTAATTTAACCATCATAAGCTGGTAAATAAAAGGGAGAAAGACGTGGGGTTGGAAGACATACATCACACACACGCACACTTATTACAACATTACCCTCGCGCAGAGGGTCCGAATAAATAATATACAGTCCCAAATAAATAGTTACAGTCCGAATAATTGCAAAATCCTAATTGATTAACAAATTAAACTAGGAAAGTAGTAAATTAGCATGCAAGCTAGGGACTGCCTCGACTCTGCTCCGGATGATGAATGATGCATGTTCGGGTTGCCTGGCACGGAAATCCATCGCGATGCCCCAATTAGCCTCTGTTTGCAATTGATGTCGAAATGCTGTGCAAGGCTTTTGAAAGCTGCTGATTTCTGATTTGCTGCAACAGAGAGCAGGAAAGGGGCATAGCAATGTATTTTCACGTATATATGCATGACTACTCTTCAGGGAGTGTAGTCCTCGATCCTCGTGTCACCAATCACGCATCTCGATGCATGATGGCCGAGGAGTCGAATTGCACGACTCAATATGGAATGAATGCACGTATAAACATAACAAGACCGAGACTCCATCATGGATAATCCGGAGTGTCGGTGACCGGGAATTGAGACACGTTCCGTCACTCGGAGTACGAAACGTCCCTCGTTTCCCGTGGTCGGGCTAGCTCCTATCCCAAACACAATGCAGTATGCATGACATGCATGAATGCAATCCTAACATGCAACCTAGCATACACAATGCTATGAAATGGCATACACAATGCTCTAACATACAACCTAGCATATGCAATGCAAAGGACTAAGATAGCATACACAATGCAATATGGGCTTACACCAACATGAGTGGACCTCAGCCACACTCACATCAGAGGCCATGAGATGAAAATGAGACACTGGAGATGCGTGCACACATGCACGTAAACCGATGACCGAACCTAAGGCACAAAGGCCACTCTAACAAGGCATGGCAAGGCAGGAAATATGGCATACAAACATGCAAGTTCCAGCACTGAAATGTGAGGCAAAATGATCCCGAAACATGGAAACATGGCACCCGACGCATGGAATGGTCCCGAAACACAAAACTAGGCACATGCATTGACCTATAGCTATACAAAGCATGCATTATTTGATCATGAAGCATGAAGACAGAACCAAGGCAGTCCCAAAACATGAACTTTTCCAGTTCAAAGTGTAGCCAAAAAGTGCTAGCAAGATGACTTAAAAAGGCATGCAACTTTGACTAGCAAACATGGTTTACATGGCAAGTGCATGAAGCGTATGGAATCTCATCAAACCAGCAAAAATCAGTGAACTAAACATGCCAAAATATGCCCAAATAAACATGGAAATGCAGCCAACACATACAAAAATGATGGGCTCCTTTGGAGGGCATACGAAGGGATTATTAGGCACATACAAGATAGACATGAAGCATGACCAAAACAACTCTGGAAATCAAATATGGTAGTCCCAAAACTCACCAAATTGGGCCTGAAAAGTGGCTAAGAAGCATGCAAAGAGGGGTCCCTTTGGAAGGCCAAAATGACCACCAAACAAGTCAAGGTGAGAGGGGGTCACCCCCTTCTGATTTGGAGGCTCAAGACAGTGTGCTAGCCACTGAAAATCCACTGGATTTCAGTGGCTAGAAGGCCAATCAAAGCATGCAACAAGAGCTTAGGTGTAAGGCTCAAAATAAGAAGGAATCAAGCATACAAGGAAGTATGTGACCTCAAAAAAAGATGGGACCTTGAACAAACTTGAAGATGAGATTAAAACAAGATGTTTTTCAGTTTATGACAAACCTCAAAAACGAACACAAATAGGGATAATCTATCATGCAAAAATGGCCCTAAAAGAGAGATTAGAGACAAGGGGCAGTGGCTGGCCCCAAACAGAGGAGAGCCCTTCAACAAAGTTGAAGAGGGGCTCAAAACAAGCCACTTTACAGTTTATGACCAAGTCCAAAACAGCTCACAAATAAGACTAATGTACCATGCACAAATAGGCCTAAAAGAGGGATAAAGAGACAAGTGGTAGTAGAAGACCTCAAACAGCAAGAGGTCCTTGATCAAACATGAAAAGGAGCTCAAAATATGACTATTTACAGTTAGGGTCGGAGCCCAAAAATGCAAGCAACTATGGCTTAAAGATGAAGCAAGAAAAGACTAGAAAAGGGAAGAAAAGGACTCACCCTTGTAAAACCAAACTTTAGCAACTTTTGGACCAAATTTGTGAGCTCTCAACCTCTGGAAATCAGCTTCAAAGGGCTGGAATGGAGTGTGGAGGTGTGGTGCTATGGGTTGTAGGGTAAATAATGCAAGAAACTTAGGGTTTGGAGGGTTAAATGAGAGAGAGATGGAGGTTTGATGCAAGAGCCCCCAAAAAAATTTTGTAATCCCTGAAAATGCAGCTGAGGGTGCTGGTTTTATAGGGAAAGGAGTGGAGGAAAGGGGGGGAAAATGGGGGGGAAAACCAATTCAAATTTCTCCCCCAAAAAGTTGACCCTCGGGTACAGGGTCTGGGGGAAAACAAATTGCACAGCTGGAACACACTTGGGGAGGGGATCATGGCCGGCCAGCTCAAAAGGGCCAAAGTGGTCAGCCAACCAGCTAGGTGGCCGGCCTGCCACATTTTCTGGCCGGCCTGCTACTTTTCAGGACAAAAAATGGGTCTACCCGAAAGAAAGGTGGCCGGACAGTGATTGGGAAGTCCAATGGTGGCCGTCCAAATTTCCAAATTGAATCCCCGAAAGTTAGCTTTCCAATGGCGCAAACCTTGCATTAAAATTCCTCCTATGCAAAAAGTTATGCTTATTTTGGTGAAGCCACGCAGATTTAGTTCAATCGGAGTGATGCCTTACTTCAATCAACCCTATCTCCCCCGTCCGGAATTGGCTTTAGGAGATTATTGAGTGCAAAATGAAGCCCCAGAAGTCTTCTTTCTAACGGTGGTGGCCTCATAGCTTGATTCCAAGTATGCAAATGAATAGACCCGATTCGGCGAGGGCTGCTCGACTTTCTCTTAACAATTCATGCCTATTTTCTCCCCTAACTGGGTTTCTTCTCTCTTTTCTTCTTTTCTTGAACTCCAAATCCCCAAGTAAGGTGTTTTGAAAGATTTTTTGAAGATTTCATCTCTCTTTCATTCATTTCCACTTTGTCCTTGCTCGGTTTACCGAAAAGCGCAACATTTGACAAAATGCGAGCCTCAGAACATCGTAAAAACTTTATTTCAAAAACGTTTTGAAAGAGAGGGTTTTAAGGTCTAAAAATCTTTTGATCAAGATTGTTTTGGTCTAGAACAGGGGTATGAAGTTGAGATTTGACTCTCTCTTTGCCGAAGAAACTGAACTTTTGCACTGCACAACTTTCAAAACCATCAGTCGCGTCCAAGTCTTAAAGGTGGTCAAAAATGGGGTGTTTACAGTTGCCCCTCTTTGACAGAACTCGGAAGTCAAGAAGTGACGGGAGTGAATGTCAAAGCCCAGAGACGACCCATTTTTGACAAGGCCGAAGACTTGGACAAACAAACAAAATATAGATAAATAAATGGTTGTGCCCGCAGGCTGCCTACGTATCCTTTTGCAAGGAATCAAACCAACGTAGTTCAGGGACAGGATGCAAAATGATATGCAGAAAGATTTTGATAATTGGACTTATATGCCACGCGAAGCCAGTTTGAAGATTGGACTTATACGCTACGCGAAGCCGGTTTGAAAATTAGACTTATACGCTACGCGAAGCCGGTTTGATAATTGGACTTATATGCTACGCGAAGCCGGTTTGAAAATTGAGGATTCATTAAATGCACTGCAATGTAGTGGCTAAAATGCAATGTAATAGCTAGGAAATGAAGGTACATTACAAGGGCACTTGGCAATGACGTACCTCATGCTGCTGGGGATCTCTCACTTCTTCTTGATTGAACCATAGGTACTACTTTTCTCCCTGACTATGGTCGCAACTTTCCCTATTCTCCAACAGGGTGATAGACTAGGTTGATTCAGTATCCAGAATTGAGACGCATACACATGCTATCTCAATCTATGGGGCTGCCATACAGATTTCAAGCCGAGGATATACCCCTGGGTATTTAAACCAGACTTTAGTCTCGGAAATCCCGAACCTTTGCGTTCTAGGCATAAACCATTCGAACTCTAGTTTCCACCGTCTCAGTTGGTCTCCTAGGAACTCACCGCTAACACAGGCAGGTGGCTATACCAGACCACTGGAAGTCATTCGGGCACGACAAACACCAAAGGAATTGCACCTTTAGAGGATTTAAGGTCTCCTAGACCAGGCAATAAAACAGATATGATGCAATGGATGTAATAGATGTGATGCAATAGATAATAGATGCGATGCAACAGAGAGTACAATAGATGCAAAATGGTGACATACGCCAACCACGCTGGACTCGTGAGTGGAGGAAGAACAAAGAAAATCAACCAGAAGCGCGCTCCATGCAACCTAAGATAAATTCCAAACACGCTGAAATCGTGTGAGGAAGGGGGAGGCTCCAATCACGCTGAAATCGTGAGAAGAGGTAAACAAAGACAACCCGCCCAGCGCGTCTACAACGCAACCTAGGATAAATTCCAAACGCGCTGAAATCGTGTGAGGAAAAGAACACTCTAACCACGCTGAAATCGTGAGAAGAGGTCCGAAAACAACCGCTCAAGTGCGCGCAACAACGCAACCTGAGATAAGATCCAAACACGCTGAAATCGTGTGAGGAAAAGAACGCTCTAACCACGCTGAAATCGTGAGAGGAGGTCCAAAACAACCCGCCCAGCGCATCCACAACGCAACCTGGGATAAATTCCAAACACGCTGAAATCGTGTGAGGAAAAGAACGCTCTAACCACGCTGAAATCGTGAGAAGAGGTCCGAAAACAACCGCTCAAGTGCGCGCACAACGCAACCTGAGATAAAATCCAAACACGCTGAAATCGTGTGAGGAAAAGAACACTCTAACCACGCTGAAATCGTGAGAGGAGGTCAAAACAACCCGCCCAGCGCGTCTACAACGCAACCTGGGATAAATTCCAAACGCGCTGAAATCATGTGAGGAAGAGAACACTCTAACCACGCTGAAATCGTGAGAAAATGTCTGAAAACAACCGCTCAAGTGCGCGCACAACGCAACCTGAGATAAGATCCAAACACGCTGAAATCGTGTGAGGAAAAAAAACACTCTAACCACACTGAAATCGTGAGAGGAGGTCCAAAACAACCCGCCCAGCGCGTCTATAACGCAACCTGGGATAAATTCCAAACACGCTGAAATCGTGTGAGGAAAAGAACACTTAACCACGCTGAAATCGTCAGAAGAGGTCCAAAAACAACCGCTCAAGTGCGCGTACAACGCAACCTGAGAAAGTCCCGGAGGACAACGATCCCAAACGCTGCTCAGCGTAAAAGGATAAATGGTAGAAGATAACACAAGATGCAAATAAATGCAAGTAAGGTGTGCATGACAATACAACGAGTGTGCATGACAACGCAAGTAAAGGTGTGCATGACAATACCAGTGGAAGAATGCATAACAATGCGGGTGGAAGGGTGCATAACTTTGAAGCAGGCTTGATCTTGCGCTTGAGGTAGAGGCACACTCATACTTCGGAGCATTGACAAGGCTTGAAAAGGTACATCTGGAATACAATCGCGGAATTTTCTAAAGTTGAAGCACACTCAGACGCTTCCATTTTCCCTCTTTTCTTTTGCTTTGCAGTCCGGAACCCATGTAGCTTCAGATAGGTCCTGGTTTTACTGTTCCCACGTGACCTAGGTTGAACCCTGCGGTTTTTGAAAGAACAAAATCTTGTTTTGCACAAACACGGAGAACGGCACGGCACTTTGAGCACAAAACGATTTTTTGAAAGTGAGAGGAGTTCTCAATTGGGTATCGAGCCTACACTGACCACAGTCAAAACGACTCAACAACGAAAAACAAAAAGTAGACAACCTAAACACAAACATAGACACTTGAAACGACTCAAAACAAGAATCGAGATAAAACAAAAAGACACGACACTCAGACGTGCACAGGGAGCCTGTTTCACCGGGTAGTGTTTCCCACCCTTTCTCATTTGTGATTCTCACATCACTCTGGCACTCAATCTCTGTTTTCTGAAGAAAAAAAAAA